>CM057009.1:167798323-168998323 GCA_029891345.1 Dryococelus australis | reverse complement strand
CAAGACAATTCGAACCATTACAATTAGTTAAACTGGAACCAAAACTACATGATTTATTACATGTTGTCAAATATCTAGGCCAATATGTATATTTGAACTGAATGTCTGACACATATTTCCTTAACAACAACATGCGAATATGCTACACTATAAGTCACAGAATACAAACAATTTTGAATAAATGCATACTTACAAATAGGAGAGAACATTATTCTGAATTTGCTATTTCACAAACTCAGATTTACATAATAATAGAAAAACTAAACCTCCTTGCTAGAAAATAAAGTTTTGAATGTCTCTGTCACACGTTTCCATCCAATGGATTGTGGTTCCCTGATGAGGTCTGGTGAGTTGATATGTGATTAACCCATTGCCGCGCTCTTCTTCCAACCCTTCAGTAAGGCTGGCTAACATTAGGTTTTCAAATGTAGATGACAGTTCACAGTTGTTGCATGCCAAGCCTTCACCAAAGCGGATACCAAGACTGGAATCGAAAGTGTAGCACCAATGTTCGACATCGATACATACTTGAACCTGTAAAATACTGCCATACAGCTTAAAGAATACTGTTTAGTATTCTATTTTCAATACCTTGTATGCGACAGTAGGATAGAAGCTAGTAACCATGACTGACAATTTAATATTAAATTGTCTCCTTTATATAGTCTTGCAGATTAGATATTCTTGCTTTGAAAAACTTTGCATTGCCACATAAAATAGGGAGACTTTAATTCCTGGGCACCTATATGTGTAATATGATTTTTTGTTGTCACATTGTTTGCTACACACTATAGGAATAGAACAGCAACATTCCTTCTGCATGATGTATTAAATTTTCTTGCATGATGTGCATTTCATAATGAATTTAGATACAGCTTTAAATGCTAGTTGACTCTCACTACAAGGTAGCGTACTGTCAGGATGCAAATTATACAGAGGACAAAATCTTCGCCCAAAAGAGATGTCGAAAACTTTTAAAGTACATGTCGGACTAATTAACGATACATGCCAATGTTCTTCTCAGTTACACATTTAATTTTGTATTGGACCCTCTTCTTCAAGTCGGAACCATACTCTCCTATAGCCTGGAGTAACACAAGAGTATTGAAGTCTTGAGTAGAACCTCTCCATCATAACTGATGTGCTGTTGTGTGTTTGTTCCTTTATATATATTTTTTTTTTCAAAGAATAAAAAGAAAATAGTTCCACATATTTCCGTCAGTGTGCCATCTAGTAGGTTTAAACATCATCTTGATTTTTTAAAAATATTTTCCTAATGTCTACATGGATAAATCGAATTTACAGACACATGAATTGTTCTTCCAAACCTCACAACCCCACATACTACAAGGCGACATTTTGATGCTGCTACTTCCTTGCATTAGAATGGTGTGTTGTTTGTTAATACATTTTTCAGCCCAGCAGGTGGGGTTGTCATAAAACTCTCTACTTAATTTATATTTTATTTGTCTAAATCCTGGTTCCTTGATTATTTCATCATTCTGATTTTAAAAAACAGACCCCAAGACGAACAGGGCAGTTAACTATCAGGTCGCATGTTAAAAACTGAGCAGTCATCTTGTTCATAACACAATACTCGTTCTGTATATTTATTTCCTGCGAAAATTGTGCATAGTTCCAGTGTTCATCTCCATTACACATCTGGAATTCGGAGTATATATTGTTTAGAGATTTAAACACATTCTCTTATAACCTGGAGTAACACTATTGTACTTCTGACCTGGATTGAATGTTTCCAATTCAAAGTTTTACGCAGGTATGAACCTGTAACAAACCAATTTAAATCATTATCTTTATATGTATGCATGATACTGATGCAAATGCGACCTTAAAGTTTCGCTCTTGCATTGCGAACAAAACTTTTTTATCACAATGATTAGTGCTATAACATTTTACTACCGAATTAATGCTTGAATAGTCACTATATCTTCTGATGTTTACAATTTTTACATTGGTCAGACTTTTTAAAATTTCCTTCCGCATTTTTCCAAGTACGTATACAGGATAGTATTTGAGAAGCTCATCGTTCACATTTTGGAAACTGTTTCATAAGCTATAACTCCAGAGTCCCAATTCAAACCATGTACTTCATTAGTTTGTTGCCAAAACATAATTTTCAATTCTGGATTTAAAGTAAGCCAAGGCTTGGGAGATTTGAATTTAAATACTTTTGTGTCATTATCATCAGTCGCATATGAAATGGCAAGTTCTTAAAAAAATACTTTCTGTAATGATTTAAAATCCTTCTGTATAGCACACCGTGGTTAGACTCTTTCAACCACAGTTATATCAGAGTTTACAAAGTCTAATTTCACAAAAGTTCAGTTGTGGCTTCAGAATCAACTTCGTCAATCCCAGAATTGTCTCTAGGTAAATTGGGATGATTAATGCGACCTTCGCATTACACAGTCTCTTTTCAGATGGATTGTGTTTGGTTGATTGAACAAAGATGGTGTACCATATGGGTAATCTTCATTACAAGGCAAATGTGAGACTCTATCCTCATCCCCTCTTAATTCCTTTGGGGGGAATGTATATACATGTTGTATTTAGTATGATACAAATGTTAATATAAATGCTTTAGGTAGCAGCGATAAGTTCTCAATATCTAAACATATAAGTGTTTTGCTTTGTCCGTACGCTAAAATGGAGTTAAAAACTCTCACACATTCTTCATCACTGTTATCGCAGCAGTGTCCGTTGTGCATATTACCTGCTCTTGAAGTTGTAGACTGATGAACGCCTCGGAGAAAGTTGTAGTTCGCCTTGGAGAAGTCTGTTGATTGATGTAAACCTCTCGGAGATTGTTGTAGTATGTCTCGGTAAAATCTGTTGATTGATGTAAACCTCTCAGAGACGGTTGTAGTACGTCTTGGTGAAATCTGTTGGTTGATGTAACCCTCCTAGTGATACACTCCAGACACAATCTGACTTCGATAACTGCTGGTTTAAGGCTGAGAGAAAAAATCAATTTATTTCTTCTTATATAGTATATGGATTCAAATTTTGCTTGAAATTGGGTCTTTTAGAAAATGTATTGATATATTTATTTTGGCATTTTACAACTCATTTCAGGCTGGAGTCGTGGTATTTCATTAATATTTGGTTGAAACACAGTATTTTTAAATATAATATAAACCCAAATATATATATTTGTCCAAGTATACGTCTTTATGATATATTTGAATGGCATCATTTTTAAAATAAACTTATTTGAGACAGAATGTGTATGTCGTAAACATAGAAAAGTAATTTAGAAAAGTATATATATTCTTTTATCATAGCTCCCAAAATCCTCTCAGGATTCGAAAGTTTTAAAACAAGGTTTTTTGTGTTGAAATATTGGAAACTTACAACTGCGATACGAATTCCAATTATTTTAATTTCCGATGGAAACATGATATTTTGAAATAAATATTTGTCCAAAATATAAATATTTCTGATATAAATGGTTAGAACGATAAACTTAGTTGAATGCATTTGTAAAATCATATTGAATTTTCGCATACGTGAAGATTGGTCTAAAACTGATAATTTCGTAGATCATTATACATGGAAAATCGTATTTTAGAAAATATACGTACATTTAAAATGTTTATCGAATCGTGACATGCACCAACAAAAATTTCTATAGCAATTTGTTGGTAACAGAAAACGTTTGATATCAAAAACGTTACCTAGCAAAATGTTTGAAGAATGCTTCACATGAAAACACTACGTCGGGTGTATAATCATTTTTAAAAACTTACGGGAATTAAACATTTAAGTACCTGTTAAATATTTATTTTTAATTCTGTGGGTATAAGATGAGTGTGATTATTAAAAAACAAAAAATTTTTATAACACTGTATTTGGAAATATCATAAATCAGTTTGCCTGTGGGATACTTCTTTGAAATTTGAGTAAGAGTTATAGAATTTCCTGCCCTTAAAATATTTTTTATGTGTTTTGCTGTAGACATGATGGGAACTTTTTGTAATTTAGTTACTGGAATTTTTAATTTCATAGCGACCCAGTTTTCACAGGCAGGTGTGTGGTGACTTTGCTTCCCTATAGACCGGTGTCACACCTGTCTTCGAGGCATGAGATATTGCGCTAGGCTCTTGTCCCTGCTCCCTAGCGGGAGCATGTCGGAGGAGCTGGGGTGAATCCACAAAAATCTATGGTCCCGGGAGAGGTTATTTCCAAGCGAACAGCCGAGCTGGCAGCAAGGCCTGAATCAAGGCATGGAGCAGTGATGCCATAATCCGACACTACATTTTTCTCTCGCGTGTTTGAATAACTATTTGGTTTTTTTAATTTAAATGTTTTTATTATTAATTTACGTCTGTCGGGTTTTTGCAATATGCTTTCGCGATAGGCCAGCACTGGAGCGATAATGAGGTAGGTGTACGACGGAAAATGTTTTGTAGAATTGCTTCCTGCCGACTAATAATGCTTTTGTCAGAGTAGGATCGCGATAGTACATTTTTTAAGTGTGTTGAGAGTGAAGCAATTTTCCTGTACAGTTCCATTAGGTTTAAACTTAATTTGTGTGCGAGCGGATTAATTATATAGTGTGTTTTAATAGTATACATGAGACTTGCGAATTGGTGTAATGAATAATTTCTTAGTGTATTCATTTAGTTTATGGAAGATGGTTCCTTTAGTTTAACGCATATTTGGTCGCATGTTTGTGCATTTAGAATATTTCATTCTGATTACATTTTTCTCTTGAGAGCCGATGTGGGGCAGAGTTAAGTACATATTTATATTCGTGTTTCAGTGTGACTTCGTATATGTGTACTTTTGTTGGAAGTGGATTAAATTAGGGGGGTTTATGATACCTGGAGTGCTGGTCACTTTTTGATTGTAAATAGTATTTTTTTATGTTAGCTTGCTTCGTATGTGATTTATAAATTTTATTAATTCAGTTAGTTTGCATTATGTTTAGTTTTGTAGCTATGATATTAATATAAACTTCATTCCGTAATCGCATGAATACGTGTTAGGTTCTGTCGATTTAATGTTATGTGATAAAAGTAGAGATCAGTTCCTTTGGTAGGGAATTAGTTCTATTCTGTAATCGCATGATTAAAGGCTTTTGGTAAATCGGTTTACTGGTTAAAGTAATTCGTTTGGTACGCTATTTGAACATTACACATCTCTTTTTATTAAAAATAATATTTGCTTTGCTGAAAACATTTCTCCTGCATCTAAATCCTCAGTATGCATCCAAAGAGCGACCTGGATATATGTGTAGCCTCCGCTCCCATCTGTCACAAAAAGAATGTGGCCTATACCACTCTTCCGCCAACATCAACACCTCAATAGGCAATTATAACCCCCCCCCCCACCCCTTTTCTGTTCAGTCGGCTCCAGAACGTCACAGACGACATATCGATGCTGCTCCGCCAATATCATCCTGATGACACTTAACCATTTCGACACCAATTAAAACATATATATATCAAACAAATTTGATAAAATAAATTTGATATCAAAGAATTTTGATAAAATAAATTTGATATCAAAGAATTTTGATAAAATAAATTTGATATCAAATAGTTTTGATAAATTAAATTTGATATCAAAGAATTTTGATAAAATAAATTTGATATCGAAGAATTTTGATAAAATAAATTTAATGAAAGAAATTTGTTGAAACAATAACTTAATCCAATCATACTAATTAATTTGAATAATGGCTAAATAATCAAATTTATGAATTAATTAGCAATTTTGATGCAAATCAGCAATTATGCAAATCAGCCATTATGCAAATTAGGTATTTATGAAAATTGGGCACTTCACACGCCTAGTGCTCCAGAAGTGACATGCTGCCTCTAATGACGACAGATATTCTCCTCTCAGAACTGACGCAAACGATCTTCTAAATCCGTCGTAGCTGCCGCTGGCAAAATTGCCGTCCAATTTAGTCCCAAATGTTCTCGATCGATGGGCGAGAGGAATGTGGAGCTTGCTGGCTAAGGAAGTATGTTAACATCACGAAGGCAGGCCAGAGATGATCTTTCTGTGTGAGGCCAAGCATTATCGTGCTGGAAAATGTGTTATTTAAGCTGCACCAGGAAAAAAAGCACACATGGTTGAAGAATTTACAGCACTTATTCACACACAATTTGTTTCCTTCAATTACCATCAGTAGGAAATGGCACCCCACGCCTTGACAACTCTCATTTGAGCAATGTGCCGCTCTTCATGAAGCGTGGATCACGCTGCTGGCCTGGGCAGCTTCAGACTGGAATTCGGCGGTTCTCTGTTTCCAAAAGGAAGCGTGATTCGTCGCTGAACACCACTCGTTGCCAGTCCACAAACTGCTATGTTGCTCATTCCCAGCAGAAGGTCACTCGTGCACAGCAATTCTCAGGTCGTAATGGTAGACTTCGTAAGGGATGTCCGGACAACAGATTCCGCTCTGCTAGCCGCTTGTATATTGCACTAGTAGTTGCCTGGGGGTTGTGGGGGGTTCTAACCCACTTTTGAATAATTGTATTATCGATTAGATTCATTGGATTAATTATGTTAATTAATCCTTCAATTATTACTGTCAAATGATTAGATTAACATGATCTCAATCCCGTGAAATAAATCGCATTAAATTAATTGGAATTCATTGATGGATAATTTTTTTAAATTTTTAAATTAATGTGATTGTATATTTGGTATGTGCAAGAGCGTCTTAAGGGTCATGGGTATTATGTTTTTTTTTTTTTTTTTAATTTTGGAGAACAGCAGCATCATCGATGTTGAATATTAGACGTTTGTCGGTCGACTGTAGTGTGATTTGGGAGGGGGGTTGGGGTATATACGTATTACGTAATATTGTTACAATTTTTATTTTTATGGTTAAATATCGTATTGATATGGGCGAGGCGGAGAAGGGTCTTGTCGGATGCGAGGCAGACGTTTTTGGACCACTTGGGGAAGTCGTTGTAGGACTGACATGGTGCTTGGAAGTGGAGTGGAGACGGGAGATAGCAACAGAGGAATTCCGTTCAGATCGCTGTCTGAAAGCAAACTAAACTTTAGATACGTTTAACGGCAAATTTCTGAAACGCGAAAATTAAATAAATGTTTTAAAATAACGAAGTATAGTATTTCTGCGAAATGAAATATATATATATATATATATATATATATATATATATATATATATATATATATATATATATATATATATATATATATATATATATATATATATATATATATATATATATATATATATATATATATATATATATATATATATATATATATATATATATATATATATATATCTGTGTATATATATATATATATATATATATATATATATATATATATATATATATATATATATACGTTTTTAACGACGAGATGTTACAAACAGATCATATTTAATTGCAAATCAATAAAATTCACAAACACGTAACGAATTACTAGCGAACCAAAAAGAAATATTGTTACTATCGAAACGCAACTAACTTCACTCCTCGACTAGAATAAAATGAACGAGTTTAAAGACATGTATTGAACCACTTCAGAAATCAATTAAAAATTATTCACTCTGATTACTACGCACATAACAAATGGACTACAAATTCAAAATACTAAGTACTCCCAAAGCTATATCCCTAGCAGTTTTAGTTTTCACAACCAATTAAAAGTCAGAAATGTCCAACATAGTTTGCATGGAACCAAACGACTTTCATTAAATCACTCGTTCAAAATACGCACACTACCCATAAACACTAGAAAGATGCATCCTGAATTATACTTACGACACCAGGAAGTAATTAACAAATCAAAATAGGTATTTTACAGCCCAAGAATCTAGGTGTCATAAAAGATTAGGAATGAAATGACTTACTCAAAATTACACAAAAAATGCATACGTCCAAAATTAAAACTCACAAAACACATTGACAAAATGATTCCACGTACAAAATTAGTAATAATATTCTATTTCCCTATAAATATATGCTAAACAAATACACAAAGTCCTACAACACACATTGTTTTAACTGTGTACAAAGTGATTTAAGTATGCCATATAATTTGTCACAAATCAATTAAATCTCATAAATGTACAAATACCGGGACCGTAATACTAGCTAATCACGATCTACCCTGACGATTTCCACTTAAACACAAACAAGTCATGTCATGAAATCGTACACAAAAGAAGACTTAATGAAATACCAAACAACTTACCCCATTTCTACGCTTTGAATTAATAACGCACAATTTCACTGCCCTAGGAAACAATTATTTTTAAAAAGATTAACAAACTTGTGTCATAAAAAAAAATAACGTATTCACAACCGCACGCAGGAATGATATATATATATATATATATATATATATATATATATATATATATATATAAATTAACGAAGCATAAGCGTAGTATACTGCTCTGTATAGTTTCCCAAGCGTGAGAAACGTATTTAAAACAATTCAATTTAAACAATGCAATAAAACTTCAGTTGAAGCCTAGCGGGATCTTCAGCTAACGTCGAAGCCGACGACACCTTCGTATAATTATTCATGCATTGGTCGTCCTCAGAAACGTAGTTCACACTTTGCACTCACGATTCCCGATATTGCACGTTTAAAAAAATTATACGTATCGAATTTCTTATATGATTGTGAAATGTATTGTATGGTACGAAGGAGCTCTGTCCAGCGGACAGCATTCAGCCATGCCGGTCTGTGCTACACAAATGAACGAGAGTCCCGTTAGCCAGTGGACCCGAGTGCATTGTCCCACCCAATATTCAACCTCTCTCTCACCATCTCTCTTCAGCCCCCAGCATGTTTATGCTGGCGGGGTTAACAACCTCAGTTCTTTATGGAGAAGACTGTTTGGGAAAAATATGTCTAACTTCTCTGCCCAAACTGATATTAAAATATCTATTAATGATTAACGTCCCAAATATGTTTACGCTGAAAAATTCTTGGAAAATGTCACAATTACAGTAAATTATATCAATAAATACGAATTATCTTGCACAAGCCAAAACGGTTGGTAAAATATTATGCGACCCACCATCCAGACCAATACATTATGTTTTAAAATTAATGTAAGCTTAAGTATGTGTCGGCTAACTGGAACCAGTAAAAAGTAATATTTAAAAGCTGTTTTCCAACCGCCAGAGCATGCGGTGTTACATACTGCTTTCACATTGAGCAATCGTTAAAGTCACATTTAATACACGTTGTTTCATAAGAAGTATATTTGTCAAACAGTACTAATACGATATCATCAGTTTCAAAGTATGCTATAAAAATGTGTTTTGTTTATAACATCACTCATACTTTCAAGAAATTTAGTTTAAGAGATATAATAAAATAGGCTTTTTCTATCCGTGGGGAGTTCTCTACGAGACGAAAAGTTCAAATATATTTGGTTATACCACATCCAAAGAGTTGTGTACATTACATTAAAATCATATATTAAGAAACTATGACTGTAATATGTTCCTGTACAAACTATCAGTTAAATATTCTCACAATACACTCAAACGCCTTTAGATAAACCCTGTTTAGCAGCATACATCAGCGTCTAGATAAACATAATATTAAGTCATTTAATTTATCCTTACATGATAAGTGCTAATCTGTATTCTATAGCACACAACTTAAATGTAAATGTTATAAAAAATTTTCTTCATGATAAATGTTTTGACGTTAATTGTGGACAAAAAATATAATATGGAACTTTAGTTTCGCGTTATGGATGTAAACCAGATATTTAAACAATGCAAGTGCGTACGAGTACTAATTTCACGGGCAAGTACTGTGTGCAGAGGGCGTACTAGAGTTTTCTCGGCCAAGTAACTGGTGAGAGGGCAGTTAGCTGAGTTTATCCATATGGGATGGGTTGCAGGGTCCTCCCCCGGGAAAAATTGGATTTCAAGGTGCAAAATGGTGCTAATGAAACATTTTTTCGTACCTAAATATGAACTACACAGTTTGTAAAAATATCAATATTTTAAAACATAAAATTTTCCCGAATGAAAAATATTGCAAAGATAACTTCATTAAACCCGGAACCTTGTCCACTCGAAATTAATATTATTTGAATACCCATCGATTGTGAGGTGTTTACATACAGAGAAATTTTGTTTGTACAGAAGTGTAGACCGGAAAAATTATTATTCGTTTGGTAAAGATGGAAAACAGTCAATGCGAACGAGCAGGAGGCAGGGAAAAACAAAGCAGGTAGGGTGCGCATCAAAAGCGAAGATTCTTCTCACACAGCATGAGAGGTGGAAGCACAGAAGTGGAGGTGTCCAGTGATAATGTACAGGAGGGAGAGAACACAAGAGGGAGGGTAGTCGAAGTCATAACAGCCAAGCTGATAATATATTTAGCATTATCCTTGCACCCGTGTAATTACCGTTCGTATCGTGCAGCTATATTACACCAAAAATAAACCGATGATTACATTTCAACCAGCTGCAGCACAGTTGCGAAGATATATGGACATATGAGCAGATCATGCAGGCTGTGTGCGAAGACTGACCAAGGGTGTGACAGGTGTTTACGATAACTTAAAGTCCTTGAATTTCTAATCAGTGCAATTCGACGCACCAACACTCAGAATTGTCACCCAGAGCAATAGTTCGCCCACAAAGATTGTCTCGCTACCCGATACAGACGTAATATGCCTAAATTAGACAACATACACATCCCACAGGCCACATCACTAAATAACTACAGGAAAATGTGCCATGAAAAGCCGTCTTGTGCTTTCGGAACAGTGTTAACATCCTTTGAAAACAATAAACATGGCCAGAACAGAAAACATTTTATTTAGGCTGTTACACCCAGCTAACCACGAGTGTTTCTGATAAACTTTCTTTGGAAATTACGTACAGAATTACCTCTCTTGCGTGTTGGCATGATCGTAAGTTCCTGAAAAGTGAAATATCTGCTGGCAAAATGCTTCACTCCTAATCCACACACATCACACTTGCATCCACATGTTTCCTTTGCACTCATTCTATCTACTTGGTTCTCGCTGTCACACAATAATTTTATAATTTTTATCTATGGTATACATCGCGCACGAATATCTATACCATTCTCAGCACCCAAACTAAATTAAATAAAAATAATGCGATTCGTGTTGTGCGCACAAACTTGCCCGCGCATCGATCTAGTTACTGTAAACTACACCACGGCAACTGCCTGCGGCTAGGCCAGCTTCGGCTATGTTCGCTTCAGTTCGGTGAAGAAAGCACTACCATTGTAGCTTCTAACACATGTTGACACAGCCATAAGCCCCGCCCCTCCCCGGGCGGTCTTCCTACCCTGCCGCCCCTCCATCGACCGGGATACCATTGCGACCGCCTAAATGCTGAAAGAATTACTTACAGCGCTTCCAAACATCTTGGTTTTACTAGCCAATGAGTTGCTTTCTTATAATGTACAGTATTGTTTCCGAGTGAAAATTCACCTTAAAGTAAATATAAGTTAGAATTTAATATTTATTTTTAATATATCATTGCCAGAAAACTGTCTGGGCAAGCACTGCTTGTCTTGCTTGCCCTAACCAGACGCCACTGACTAAGTGAATGGTGTCAGAATTTAGTGGCCAGAGCAAATAGACGAGTGGAAGAGTTCGAGAGAGTTGTTTCTTTCGCGTAGGGCAGCTGCCACCCTGTTGCGAATTTTCCGGTACATGAGGGGAAGGGCTTTTCAGGAGGAATCTTTAGCTGTTTGGCAGCACTTCCATTGACCAAACGTTCAGAATTAACAACCAACATTTTCGATGTTGTGTTCTTGCCATAACAACAAATGATATTTTTAAAGTGTTAAAACCTTTTTTTTTTTTAACATTAGAACATTGTACGTAATATAAAATGTTCAAAATGTAAAAACTTTTTAAGCATTAGAAAAGTTCACTCTTGTACATTATAAAAACTTTTTTTTTTTAGTTTGGTTATGTATTTTGAAACGAACACTGCATCGTTCTAATACTTCATCTTCTCATTCAAGTCATCAGCATTCTTTCACTTTTAAGTATACAATATATTACACCTGAACGACATAAGGAACTAAATAAATAACCAAACAAATATTTTTTTACCATAAATTTATTGAATACCAATCAGTCATATTTTATAAACATTCCAAATCATTATTCCAAATTATTAAATTTTTCATATTTTCAAAACATCATGATTTTCTACATCATTAAAACAACACTTCTTTAAAAAAATTATTTAGAACATAGTGATTCTTCTACATTGTTAAAACAAAAATTCTTTAAAATAAAAATTATTTTCACAGACGTACTTCCACATCGTTAAAACAACGCTCATTTAAAAAATATTTATGCAGAAATTATTTCTGAAAATGTTTCAGATCATTACAACTGTTCTTAAAAAAAAATATTATGTAATGGAAACACTCTTCTGAAAACATATATATTTATGCAAACATTCTGCTGAAAACATTTATATTTACGCAATACAGTTACTCTTCTGAAAATATTTATTATTTCGCAAACTTTCCCCTGAAAATATTCACATGAACAAAACCCTTCTTCAAAGAAAAAATTTGATATTGTCTACAATAATCTCCACCTACAAGCAAGGCTTAATAACAATTTTCTGCATTTTGGAGCAGGAGGGGAGACAGGAGACACGACAGTGGTATAACGTATGGGCATGGGTGAAGGTACTAATGGAGGAGGAGGTGGGGAAACTAGGTAAGGCTTTGATGTATCAGGGATTATGGTATCGGGTGAAGGTATGTTTGGAAGAGGAGGAGAGGTCGTTCGCAACACATGATAATTTTAATATTCCTCCAACTCATTAACAATAATAAAGTATCATCATCAACTTCTACCCTCACATTATTTATGTTGGTAATTGTTAGTTATAAAAGCTTACAGCAAAAACACCTTGTCCGCGTCTCCAAGCAATGCTCACTTGATTTAGTCAGAGATAAGTCAAGAGCTTTTAATGTCGAAGGTGTCATCGATGCTGATGTCGAGGCTGCCGGAGGTGGCATCGAGGCTGACATCGATGCTGTCGGAGGTGGTAGAGACATCGGCGAGGCTATCGGAGGTGGCGAGCGTGATGACATTTGAGACGGCGGCGAAGCTGATGATGTCGTTGGAGGCGGCAAGCCTGATGTTGTTGGAGGTGGCAAACCTGATGATTTTGGAGGTGTCATGACTAGTGTCGAGGCTGGAGAAGGTGTCGTTGGAGGTGACATCAGAGGCGGCATTGGCCCCAAGGAGGGCATTGACAATGCCATTGACGTCTATGCTGGTATTGTTTTATGTTCTAATGTGGGAACCCCCTCCTGCTCCTCCTCCTCCTCCAAAGAATCCAACAAATTGGATATTATTGGATCTGAGGAGTCCCGTGTTGTCATTAAAATTATCCCAATTGAAGTTTTGAATCTCCCATTCAAGAGTTTGACTAGACAGTCCAAAAAAATAATCTCCGTAAAAGCTCGACATTCCTAAGTTAACCACACTGAAACATGATTGAAACAGTGGAAGAGGTGTGGAGGGTGTATATATAAGGAAATTTCAAATTTTGGCAAAACGGATAGGAAGCATCACCCATCCCTTCTCTATAACCATAGCTTCAAACGTCTCCTCCCCTCTTTGTATCTTGGGCTTTCAAATGTTTCCAATCCCTAGCCAACCCTCGCCACAATAAACGCCACACACTTTGAGACACACCTCTCTGTAGCATTTGTATCAATTTCCCCTCAAACAAATTAAAATTAAAACATTTTCCATAATAACTTAATAAATAAATAAATACATTTTCATTATCAATAAATAAAAATTCTTAACATATGTGTTAGAAATCAACGCACTCTATCACGTTTTCATATAATATTATCTCTATATTATTTTTTATATAATTTATATACAGTGTGGACATATGGAAAAAAGTATAATCTGTACACACGGGGAAAACATATTATTGTTATTGTATCAAAATATTCAAATATCTTGCACAGTTTTTAATACTACACCGCAATGTATTTCTAATGATAGTAATTTATTCTTAAAGAAGCCTTGCTATTTTTCCTTTTCAAAGGTTTTAAGTACTTAGTCTTTAAAGCTATGATCTGTTATGTTTTCCATATTATTGAGACATCACCCCTAATATAGTGTAAACGAACAATAAACTTCAAAAAGCTTAGATAAATAACATAAAAAGTCATCTATGTTCCATAGCCATTAAATCTTACATGGAGTTCACGAAAATTGATATATGTCACGAACTAATTTAGAATAAAATTTAACTATATATTTTGAAGATTTGTCTTTCGGTTTTTAACTTAATACGTATGTTATCAATCATATTAATGGGTATTAAAAAAAACATATACTGGTATCTTCCGTTAGTGTGTATTCCTGAGAAGTATGTACGAAATTATTTTTAAGGTTAAAATAGTTTGTTATGCCTAATATGTATTCGTCTCTGAATAAATCAAATCTCATTGAGTGTTTTCCGGTAAATAATATGTGTTAATCTCATTCTATGTCATTACTTCTAAACAGATATGATGTACACAAAAAAATCAATTAGGAGTTCTTACAAACAACGTAAAAGTTTGTGCATGATTATCCCTCTTTACTGAATAATATTTCAGTTTCGACTTTAATATCTGTAAGTGAAATATTTCGTTAATTTTGTTATTGTGTGTTTTATCATTACACATTAAAAACTATATACTGGTTTTAGGATCGTTAATATTTGATTAATCAGAAAAATGTGTTTCTACGAATGCATAGCAGAATGCTTGCGAACAGGGTGGGAGATGTAAGCCTATTCCGGGTAGAATGGACTGAGGTTGAGTCGTTGACCTGTCACTGGCAGGGTGGCCCATAGATGCGCGTGGTCCATAAAAGGCTATGCAGACAGATGTCTCCAGGGTATTGTGGAGCTGGAGTGTTTCCAGATAGAGTCGTTGGACCCAAGCTTACAAGCCCGAGGCTTCGGTTAGGGGTTGGTATCACCGGAGAGTCGTTGAACTGATAGTACAAGAGCCAGTGAGAGATCGACTTACACCCATCTGATAACCAGATGAGACATATTTTTTTTGAAATTTTATTAATTAATGAACACACCTATGATAGCTTGCCTATTGCAAAGCTGTCATGACTATTTTTAATTAAATTAATTTTAATTACTTTTTTTCATCACCCTCTCTATTGATAACCAACCAAATTTAGTCCCAAATGTTAATTTTCTATATGGAGAATATGCCAAGGTAGGCTTGCTTACTTATTTCCGATCATAGCTACCTGGCAAGCAGGTATGAACAGGTAAATCAATATAGGTAACTACACCAAGCTGATAACCAATCGAAATTGGTATCAAAATAAAGATTATTTAATAACAAATATAATGGTATAGGTTTGCCTGCGAAAAATCGGTCATAGAATATTATTGCCGTGCGTTAAAGTTTTAAAATCGGAGCAATTAAATATGTGCGAGAGAGAGAGAGTAGAGCGCCCGAAGTCTGTGTGATAGAAGAGGATACAACATAGCAGCTGTGCGAGACGTGTCCGTTGAATGTACCCGAGTGCGCATTTTATGTATTTATTTAATTAATTTTTCTGAAATTAGTAGACTTCTAAAAATATTTTGGATTAATATGAAAAATAAATTATAACATAAATATGTTTTTAAAAGAATTATGCTTGTATCTTCTTCAAATTTCGAAATGTGACAAAATTTCTAAAAAAACTTTTCTCACAATAATTATTTTATAAAAAATTTTTTTTTATTTGTCTGATGTCTGTTAATTTCTGCATTAATGATTATTATATACCTATCAATAAATTTATTTTATATTAATGTGATGATTATATTCGAAAGAAAGTTTATTATTCGCGACTCCAAATTCATTTTTGACAGTAAATAAACGTTGTCTCCCTTAATCGCATGTAAAAGAGCATGCGCACTCGGGTACATTCAACGGACACGTCTCGCACAGCTGCTATATTTTATCCTCTTCTATCGCACAGACTTCGGGCGCTCTACTCTCTCTCTCTCTCTCTCGCACATATTTAATTGCTCCGATTTTAAAACTTTAACGTACGGCAATAATATTCTATGACCGATTTTTCGCAGGCAAGCCTATACCATTATATTTGTTATTAAATAATCTTTATTTTGATACCAATTTCGATTGGTTATCAGCTCGGTGTAGTTACCTATATTGATTTACCTGTTCATACCTGCTTGCCAGGTAGCTATGACCGGAAATAAGTAAGCAAGCCTACCTTGGCATATTCTCCATATAGAAAATTAACATTTGGGACTAAATCTGGTTGGTTATCAATAGAGAGAAGGTGATGAAAAAAAAGTAATTAAAATTAATTTAATTAAAAATAGTCATGACAGCTTTGCAATAGGCAAGCTATCATAGGTGTGTTCATTAATTAATAAAATTTCAAAAAAAATGTCTCTTCTGGTTATCAGATGGGTGTAAGTCGATCTCTCTCCGACTCTTAGACTATGAAGCCTGCATGCTCTGAGACTTCGGACACGGGTTGGTTCAACTGACAGGGTTATTGAACTCCAACCGTAACGGTTTTTACATGCACGAGGGTGTAAGTTTGCCTGCCCGAACTGAGTATAATTTATTAAGCTAACAATTTTTCATTTTAAACATTTCTACCAATACATTTATTTAAAACATCTTAAAATTTGTGGACATCTATTTTTAAATTAATCTGTTAGATTTGTTTGTCATGGCAGATGATGTTGTTGGATTTTCTCAGAGATCTCTCATTTTCCCCTGCCTTTTTACTCTCTCTTTTCCTAAGACATATTTTTCATAGGCAGCCTGTACACATATTTAATGAAACCATCATTTTAAAACATTTTATGTAACATGAAAGAGGAGAGTCGCGACTTTTTATTTTAGAAACCTTTGTCCAACATATTTCAATTTGTACGTTAACATTGATTTCTAATTTAAAACGTTCACAATAGAATTTCTTGTTTCTTAAGGTAACAAATGCATTAAACCCTTGTTAGTTTTAAAAGGGTTTTTGGTAATAAAAAAAACACAAAACAAAAAATTTTAAAGCACATTTATTTGCAAAATGAGGACCATACAGATGTCTTACAACGTACACAGAATATAAACAAAATGTGCTGAAAATTACGTAATACTGAAAGGTAATAACCATTTCATATACTGACAGTTTGCCAGGTCGATAAACACCAGGGACTTATAAGGCTATTGATTTTAAAACATCTTTCTGGCTGAAATGTTTATTACTATTACTTTCCTAAACAGGCTGCAAATGGTTTACTCCAGCGTGCAAATAACCCGTCAATATTCAATTTACACTTTGATTTCTGTAAGCACGAGCTTGTGACTTCTTTCTCATCTTGTTTCATCTTTAAACAGTATACGTTTGCACAAACCAAGTACTTTTATATACTAAATTTCACTTGTTATTCCACAATCTTCTAGCATCCCAGATAGAGCCATATTTATCGTATAACATCCACTGGGAAC
Source organism: Dryococelus australis (assembly GCA_029891345.1). Taxonomy (NCBI): domain Eukaryota; kingdom Metazoa; phylum Arthropoda; class Insecta; order Phasmatodea; family Phasmatidae; genus Dryococelus; species Dryococelus australis. The sequence continues at coordinate 168,980,791 of CM057009.1, read as the reverse complement.
TCCGGAGGACTATCATTCTCCACTTCACCCCAATCAGTCATTAACGACCATTTCAACATTAATTGAGAGTTTTCACTTGCATACAAGAATGACGATGTATAGTCATATGCTTTACGTTACTGTTTGAATGAAGGACAGTTATATTCATGTTGAATATCTGTTACTTTTACAAACCATACACTTTATAAAATCATTTTTGATCGAGTCCACAGTTGTATAACTCAGTTATTTAAGTACTTCTTGCAAATTTCTTCGATATTTTCATACTCCATACATCCACTCTCCCTTGTTGAACCATGGTTATTTTTACTAACCCATTTATTAGTCTTCTGGTATTTTGGGTTTAGCTATTTCCAATCAAATGGCGGTTTGAACCTGAAGACCATGTGTGTTCTTCCATATCAGTAATAGCCAATTCTTCAATGATAAATCTGAAATCCTTGCACATTGCAGAACATCTCATGCAACTGTGGTTCGTCGTCTACTGACTCAAGTCGTTATCTTCATCATCTTATCTCATAAATTATTCTATCATGGATTTTCAATGATAAAGCATGAGTATTTGATGGAGTGGGTGTATTTGCAATCATTCCAATTCGCCAATCATTAACATTATTGCTAATGGTGTTGTTTTGATTGTTAATGTCAAATACAAATGCCATTCCTCTTGTCTAAATGTTTCAGGTTCTAGGATCGGTGGGCTGCTTTTGTAATGATATGTTTCCTGGAACATTCTGTACATATTGTAGCAAATAAAAAATTCCCTATTTCCAAAGTTTGTATTGCAATCCGTATAGGGATATGCTTGACTGTTTAGATAAAGTTTAATATTTTTCATATTATAATTATCGAATAATGATCTGTCTGCATTTAAATAGTTTTGACGGTTTGTTTACAAAAGTATGAAAACTAGTCTCTGTTTTTCAGTCGAAAAACTTGATTTCACATTCCATATGATTTTTGTGATTTTGGTAGTGTCGGAAACATCTCCATTCCCCATGACCTGAATGCAATGTCTAGATTCTTCCCTTTTTAGATATACTTTAAATCTTTACACGTTCACGAGTGTTAATTTCAAAATTGTGGAATCAGCTATTCAACACAGTTTAATTTCAATGTTACACCTTTCTCATTATTGATCGTATCAAATATAGCATTAAAATGCATATTAGAGAATAGAATAATTAATTCTTGTTTTTCATTTAATATAAAATATGTATAGTCTTCGACGACTATCTCAATACATGTGTGAAAATTAATTGCTTTGCCCAGGATTAGAACCCACACTACCCGTACAAGAAACTATAGCTTAAATTCAACGTCTTAGACCCCTCGACAACTTGACAAGTTCAATAAAAAATTGTATGGAAACACATATCCTAATCTTTGGATGATGTCATAGGATCTTAACCTAACTTACTAAACGTTTAAAATCAATCGTTCAAACAACAAAAAGAGGAACATTATTATTTACTAAAAAATTTTGCTATGCAAAAAAATCATATAATGTTCGCGATTAGGAGAATTCTGAGAAAACCTGAAGTCACGATCACTTAGTAGAAAACATATAGGAATATATACACATATATCTATATGATATTTATGCATAAAGTTTTCATTATGCATACATTTCTGAACATGTTAGGTTGCCGAGCGGTCTTATACGTTATATTTAAGCTATTGTTACTTGTAAGGGTAGCTTGAGTTCGAATCCTGGGCAATGAAATTAATTTTCACACATATATTAAAACAGTCGCGTTGGTCTAATTCGCAGTTCGTCTATCATTCGAATAAGAGTTAGCTTTCTCTGACTGAGTTCGAGTCACTTAAGACTTAGCCAAATAATTTTTAAACATATAAAATCAGCATGATTCTCGTCATTACAAATAATCCAAAACATCTTTATCTCCTCGTGAAGTTATAGAGAAAATGATGGTTTGTTGTTCTAGCACTCAGATAATTTTTATAAGCTAATGTGACAAATGGAAAGCTTAAATCACTTGCAGCACTTGACACAGTTACTGTACTCGCATACTTACATAAAGAATTCCTTCTGATGTATGCGAGACATGAAATAAACTGGGTTGACAAGAGAAAAAGAAAAAATGCATCTAACATTAAAAGCTGTATAAGTGTAAATACAATTAGTTGTTTGATGGACGATTCACAGGTTAAATAATGAACAGGTTGATTATCATTCGTATAACATGGTATAAAGCATATTGCTTTTTAGATATTCATACTCAGCAGACCTATAGTGAGATAGTTAAAATGGATAAAATAACTCTAATTGTTCTGATGTGAAAACAGTACATAAGCTTGCATGATGTAAGGACGGATGTAATTTTTCCAACGACCGTGGAGGAAGGGATTGTCGCGAGTAGAATCATCTACTATGACCATGTACTCTGCTAAAGATGGCCTCAAAGGATGGAAACCTAGCATCTGTCACACCGACAGAATCGACGACAGCAAGGGTTTCTGAAGAGTTGCTGCAGGCATTATGGTATCAACGTTTTTATTGTGGAAATAATTTTAGCCAAAGTTGTAATGCGCACCGACATGTTCAGTCCAGCATACAAGTCATTCCACTGTGATAATTTCGATGTTGTGTTTCATCATCATCAGGCAGTTCAATCATGAAATGATGTGACCTCTTAGAGTTAGGAATTCCAGTAGAATTTCAATAGTCTTCTCCAGGCAGAACGGTCTTGGGCAATTCTATGCCAGTTTACTCCAGCAACCCTGCATATTTCTTTGTCCCAACGGTCTGGTGGTCTTCCTCTTGGTCTCCGATGATTCCTTAGTCTCCATTCCAACAATGGTTTTCTCTATCTTTCATCTATCGTCCCAGCACCATGCTGTGTTTATTCGTAGTGATATCCTATACATTTGTCGATCATCGGGAAGCGACTGCAAGTATTGCAGCAAGACATTCGCGACTATGTTTAGCGCCAGACAACATGAAGTCAGTACCTGTCTATTTTCATCGGCTACAAGAAGTACATATGTGTTAAATACAATGCCGTATATACAAATAAGCATCTTTTGAGTGCTGCCAATAAGATTTGTACTATAAAATTAGCGTAAAGCATAAATTCTTTTGTTGAATGGAGAATATGTGTGAGAGTATGTAAGTAATACAATATATTTTTGATAAGTGTGGGAAGTAAAGATAAAGTGTACTGAAGACAATTATTTTTAATCATTTTATCATCAACTGACACCACGCAGGTACAGAAATGCTATGTGCTGGCTTAGGCTAACTGACACCTGTCCACATTAAATATATGTATCGACGTGTTTGGTGTAGCTATTGAGATGGACTTCTCTGGCAATTTAAATGATAATTAGATGAGATATTCGAGACTTTTTATGAAATTATTTTTCGTGTAAAGATTCACCTTTCAATAAAGGAAGGGAAACCTTTATTAATTAATGTGAGATGGGATATGTTATCCACCTTCAGTAGCATTTGCTTTAACACTATATTGGGTTTTTGAGATCGTATCTGACATAAGATGAAATATAAGTCTGCATTATAATGATAATGATAATGATGACGATAAGGTTTATCTCAGTAATTCGCTAGAATATTTCTTAGGTATACCTTTACAGTTGTTTTTTTGTAATGGATGGTTTGAAGGAAAGTGCTTGGTATAACCGATATGGTCTAATGGAATGGATAGTAGATATTGAGTGAGTGAGTGAGTGAAGTGATTTGGGCGGCTCTTAATAGCGAGGTCTTGAGAGCCGATGAGGGTGATTGAGGTGAGTATGGAGCAGTGCCGGAATGAAAGGGCGTGGGAAAAGGGAGATCCCCCAGAAAACCCACCGACCAAAGGCATCGCCCAGTACGATTCCTAAATGCGAAAATCCGATGACCCGGCCGGTGATTCAACACGGTTCGTCCTGGTGGGAAGTAGATATTGAGTGCTGTTATGTTCTGTTCAGGTATTTGAGGTATTACAAGTTTGTCTGGCAGAATATGTAGAAATGGATGTTTGGCATGTTTTTATATTTAGCAATTAGAATGATATGAAATCAAATATTACGAGTTAAACATTTTTTTCGTGATGTGGTAGTCGTAATGAATGGATTGAGATTAAATATATATTGTCTGTATGGTATGTTAATTTTGCTGGTAATGTGTCTTTGCATGTGGATGGTATGGTATTATAGTATGGCTGGTCAGAATTTGGAATATTTGGTTGGTAATTGGTATGTTCTGAGCGTATGATATGGTAGTATGTTATTAGTTGGTGTTATGGGCTGTCCACATGGACGGTGTGACATGATACAGTTAGCGAGTATTGATGTTCAGAATGGTTTTTTTTTCCCGCTGTAACATTTGCATTCCTGTTTGGTGATATTATCTTTGAAATTATATTTCTTTAATATTGGATAATTGACTATGGTAAGCTGTATGGTGTTGTTGGTATTTTTTGAATATGTGTGTATTTTGCTATTACACGAAGATATGTTTTATCAGAGAAATTCGTTGGGCTATTTCATAAGAATGTTTATATGATTGTTTTGTTTTCCTGAATGGTATGAACAGAAGTGGTTTGGTATAACCGATATTATGTAAGGGGATGGATTGCAGGTAGTGTTTAGGTATTTTGGAATATTACAAGATAGAATATTTTTCCCCTGGAAGAATAAGAATAAATGGATGTTTGGTCTGTTTTGTTAGCAGTGACTATGATATGACATCAAATATTACGAGATATTTTAAACAGTTTTCGATGGGCATATGGAGGTTTGTATAATATATAGTATTTTGATATGACATTAAAATGTAATTGGGCATTGGGGAAAATGCAGGTCGACATATTTAATTAATTTGTTTCTGTAAATGAAGCAATGACATATCGGGATATGTGTGTATGTATATATATATTAATGTCTGAAAAATAAATGAATACATTAACTATTGCAAAATATAATGGATATTTAAAATGAAGTCTGTAAGTGAGTGGTTTGTAGGGGTTCAGATAGCTCTAACAGAATTATTTCTTATAGTGAATTATCTCAGTTAAATAGAATATCCTGGTATGGTGGTAATATGTTTGCGAGGAGAGCTCAAAATGTTTGTCTATAGGGAGATGAAATGGAATACTGCTAGGGAATTTTCTCGTGTAAATGGAATATGTTGGATGGATATATGCAAGTGCTGGTAGACTTTTCGAACCTACATCCGTCCGAATATGTGCAGCAATATATAATTAACCTTTGCATGATGTACAACTAAGGTATATATGTTGTTTATATCTCGTATGTGAGGTGCATATGGAGATACTTATTTTTTAGAGTTTTGCATAAACATTTTTGAAAAGAAATGCTTTAAAAGATCGATGATTTGCTTGATTACCCATGGCTTGACTTAAGATATGATATAATCTTCCCTTGTATGATACTACGTTCACATAATGTTTAAATGGTTAGTGTGTTTAGGTAAATCAGTATGGTAGCAAGCAATGGCGGTGTAGGTATTGACTTCACTCTGTTTGTGCGTGTGTGAAAAGTTTAGTAAATCGGATATTTACACTTTACCCTTGAAATGTTGGTTCGAATGAGTCATTGACAAAAACGATCAGGGACAGTCATTCGTGTGCTGAGACGTTTACGTAGGGTTGTGTGTGATGGACGAGATGTATGCATGTTTGATGTATTGTGTTCGCTTAATTGATATGTTCTGCAGCGAACGGTAAAGTTGCTATTCGCAATGGTTGTATGAATACACTTGCAGTCTGTCGTATTAGGAGAACGTGATCTTGTCTAGTGGCGGGGAACAAATGTCTTGCATTGAAACACACCTCCCCTAGCTGCAATTTTGGAACTAGTCTCGCCCTCCCCTACTCTTCGCTTTGATCTCCTTTGCAAGTTAGTCGGTCTTTCTCGCATATACTTTTCGAGAGATCTAACCTCTCGAGAGAATTGCTAGATATGCGAGTTCAATCTTTCTTGCTTTGTATACTATTCTAATGTGATGACCTGTGTATGTTCATTGGTTGACTGGTTTGGAAGTGTGTCTCTCTTGTATGGCCTATCAGTATGGTAGTAGATATGTCTGAATGTCTTATTGGGACATTGCAGTGTTTGTGTTTATGGTAGGAGGTAGTGCAATTTAATGGAATAGCTTTTCTCTGAGTGTGACGTGCCTGCATGGCTGTTAAACAGGAGGGCAGGAGGAATAATGACAGGTGTGTTGGTTAGTATACAAGGTCGAAATGTATGGCTTGAATATTATGTTGGCCAGTCTGATAATAAAATTAATTGTATGTAGGCTCTTCATTTCTAGAGGTGCTTTCAGAATGTTTAAACTCTATGGCCTCTAGGCATGGTTTTTACATGTAGCTAATTTTGGTATTATGTATTGTTAGTATGTCTTACTAGTATGTTATTGGTTTGTATGGTCTCTTGGAATGGCTGCAATTGATGCAGTAATATGAGGGTATTGTCTGCCAGTGTGTGCTGCCTGTATGATATAATTTTTTTTTAGCTAGTACTTCTTAATGGCATAACCTATCGGCATGACTTTGTGTACAATTAGTTTCTTGTATGGTTGGTATAGCCATTATGTTGATTGGTATAACCTGATCCATGTTTGGTTTTTTTGGCAGTATGACTAAAGTGTAGCTTCGTTTGTGTGGGGAGAATTGTTTAATTAGTTTATAAGATGGAATTGTTTGATAGGATGTTTATTTATTTTGAGAGAGTAGCACAATGCTTAGCCTGTATGTTTGACTAGTCTGATTGGATAGTATTTTTGGTAAATAAGACTGTATTAACGTGATAGATGGTTAAATTAATAGTATTGATCTTATGATAGCATGGTTGGCGCTTATTATTGGAATATTTTTATTGGATCGGCTGCTGGTATGACTTGTTTATATGTGTAACTGGTGAAGTTAGATGGGGTGAAATGGTAGTCAATATATCTGACTCTTATGATCTATCAGTAAGTTTGAGTTGTGGGAGTCAGCATTTTTATTGGTACGTGTGGTTGATAAATTTATTTATATTAATGTCTGGTATGATATTTGCCTGGTGTCTGATGGTATGAAAAACATGTTGGAATTGTAATTATTTTTGGTAATGCTTGAATTCTAGTATACAATGCATATATTTAGTCTGATGACGGTTGGTAGAGCTGATGGTATGGTTGGTATTTCTGAATTGAGTTTTTTCGGTTTTAGTTGATGGCATGTTGGCTGGCCTGGCATGACTTGGGTTATAATGGTCGGTATGGTTATAAAGTAACTAGTATGTATTTGGCTGGTGCCTGATGATATGACAAATATTTTGGACTTGTGATTTTTTTGGTATAATTTGTTGGGTGTGGGCTGAGGTATTCTTGAATTCTAGTGGAGCGTATGGGTGGTGCGTATATTTTAGTCTAATGATGGATGGTAAAATCAGCTAGTTTATTTATGCTTGGTATTATATTTGACTTGTGTCTGGTGGTATGACAAACATGTTGTAGTTACGATTTTTTGTAAGGTCAGTGTGGGCTGTGGTATGCATGACTTCTAGTAAGAAGTATGAGTATATTTATTCTAGTGACAGTTAGTAGAGCAGATTGTATGAATATTAGGTTATGAGTTAATCTGGAGTATACCTTTTTCTTGGTACACTTGGGTTAGCATTGATTGTATGTTGCGTGATATGTTTTCCATTATATGTGACTTGTGATTGTTGGTGTTTGTCGAAAAATGTGGACAGTAAGTATGCATGTAATGCTAAGACATGCTGGAGTTAAAAGTCTTTGGTATGGCTGGTCAGTGTATTTTGACTGGTGACAATCGGCTTGGCGGATGGTATGAGAAGAAGTTGGATTGGACTGGATTTAATTGGACTTGGTTGGATTGTGCTGGTGGTGGCGGTATTGTATACGTTAGGTTAGGTGAAGTTAGGTAAGTTTAACAGGTCTTTCAAAGTACACACATGGGGTAGAATTGGTGTGGCTAAGTTAAAATATACTGTGTCCTACACAATATGAAAATACTTTCTGTGTCCTACACGAGGTCGACAGCGAAGGTGACTAAATTGAATTTTTACTTGGACTGGTAGTTGAGAGAAATAAAAAAAATATGCAAAGTTCTTACATGATGGTTATGTTAAGTGGGTACTGAACAGTCTATGTATGATTATGGGAAGGTGTGTCGCAAAAAATTTCAAGTCCTAGCATATGGGTAGGAAATATTTTCTAAGTTCAGGATAGGGTACAATTCTCTATTTGTAAATACTTAATCCTGGGACAACATAAATATAATATATGTAAGAATATATATATTAAATTGTAAGAAGTAAATATGCTGGTGCAAAGATACTACATGAATGGTGCGGAAAAATTTTAAGGATACTTTTAATGTTTGTAGTCTGAAGTATATAATCATATAAATTTTAAAAAAGTTTTTAATATTTTGCTTATGCTGTATCCTGCCAGATATATGGAGAATATAAAAGTGCTCGGTTTATTAACGAATACCTACATTTAATAAAATCCGAGTAGAAAGACATGCCTACGAAAAAATAGTTCAGATAATATATAACTAATATTTTGTAGTAGTTAGTATTGAAAATATGAGACCAGAAATTAAGTTGAGAGAACTTTTTGCTGTACACTGCGTACACTTTTAGAAAAACTTAAATACATTTTAAAATTTGTTAAAATATACCTTTGTTTTTGACATACCCCATGCCTGTAAAAGTAATATGGTTATCAGAAAAACACATACATTCCTGTAGCTAGTAATGGTGCTTCCATAAATGAATTTCACGAGCCTGGTCTTAATATATAGCAAATTATATTCACCTTTGCCGATAAATATTCGCTTCCTTACAGCTCTGACATGCTACATAAATAAAAACTAATATTATATGTGTGCTTAAGCATTCAGACTCCTGCTGAAAATAACGAAAGGTTGTAAATACTATATTAAAGCTTTCAATTCGTGGTGAGCTCGAGGATCCAGTGGTTAGCACACTGGATTTCTAATTCCTTCTGAGCATGAGATATTTCTCTTTTTTTAAACATTACAAGCTGTCATGGGAAAGTGTGAAATCTACAACATTTAATCACTTTGAACTGAATTTAAGTTATAAATGTATTTTAAATACATTATTACTGTATTGTCAAAGATTTTTTTTTCGACATTTTTCTAATGATAAATAAAATATATTTAAATAATTGTAGTTATTATACTTCTATCACTTCATATAAATATGATTCGCAGGGCCACACAGCAGCACGAGTGATCGGTAAGTCGGCAAGTACTTGTTTCGGGGTCATTTACATTCTGCCCCTCCAACCGCCCAATGCGGGATGCCTGTTGACGTTACATTACGCCTGTCGCAGCTGGCTCGCGGGGCCTACCGATGCATGAATTTTTGCATGGTTGCAAGGCTAGACGACTTAACTTACATACAAAAGTAAAACCAAATTTAATAAAGTAAAATATTTAAAAAAAATCGACTGAATTGATTTTTAATGTATTAAAATTCGAAAATGTTTTACAAAGTCCTACCTGGAATGTGCTTTACAATAATGTTATATATACCTTCTCGTGTATGGAAAATTGCACCATTAAATTCGCAAATAAATATATACACTAACGATTCGCCCACTCTAGCAGGCGATAAAGGAAATATGTAAATGGTGGAGTCGAACAAGTGTGAGTTATCAGTGCAGAAAATGTGACTAATCGAACAAGTGTGAGTAATTGGTAATACGAATGAGAGAGGCCAGAGAGAAAGAAAAGATAGAAAGCGAATCTGAGGAGTGAGGAAAGAGATGGAATGAGAGAAAGAGATTGAATGAGAGAGACAGAAACGAAAGAAAATAAAGAGCGAAAAAGATGAAATGAGAGAAGAAAAAAGGTTAGAGGGAAACTAAAGAGATACAAGAGAGAAAGAGATGAAATGTTCGAGACTAGAGAGAAAGAGAGAGAGAGAGTAAACATGGAATGTAAGAGCATGAAAAATTGAGACAAAATGGAGTTATGACATCACGATCGTATTCGCCTTGAACAGACAAGTCTGATGATACTTAACACTTGATACTCATGTCTTTAAAAATTTAAGTAGTATATGGGTATATTGAGGACATTCGATTTCTAGGCCCAAATTATATGTTTTTTACCCCAAATTTCAAACTTTTTTTCATCAATGTTCAAATTTTTTACCCCCTCCCCCTGAAAAAAATTGTATGCTTTTTACCCCCCGAATTTTATGTCTTTTCCCTAATTTCATCTTTTTACCTCGAATTTCACGTTTGAATTTAAGCCCCCAATAAAATCTGGCACGAATCGAGTACGCAAGATTAAGAACAAAAATCAAGCCAATTTAAGGTAAAATCAATCATATTCCTCAATTTTGAAGCAAACTTTCATATTTTCTATAAATCGCTGATTTTGCAGGCGAGCAATCTAATTTAAGCAAATTTATACCAAACACAAGCAAAATAAGATAAAAAAACGTAAAAATATTGAAAAGGCAAATGATAGCTTAATTCAAAGCTTTACTAACTATTTAAAAACTTCTCCTATCTTCTCAAAGTCGCGCCTTGTTTGATGAAGTTCATAATTATCGTTAATGTTTTCGAAGAGTGTTAATTGTAAATTTGGTATATTACGATGAAATTTGTAAACTAATTCTCTGAGTTCGTCAGAAGCATTTTCTAATTTATAAGATGGCATAGTTGATTTGCAACCATGTTTATAAAGCTTTGTCATACTGCAAGGTAAAACAGGCATATTTATTAATAAAAGAAATCACTATTAAGAGAAAGAAAGAAGCTCATTCAGGTTTAGCAAAAAGATTTTTTCTTCTATCAAACAACTTAACAATACATCTAAAAAAATTGCATTAAAATATCGAAACATTTAGTTGATTCTTCCATTATTAATTTAAAAAAATAATATATCATCAGTAATTCTCTCTTTCAAATAATCGTAAGTTAGATTCCGTTGGCTAATTAGAACAACGTTGCAAATGGTACCTGCTTCAAATTTTCATTAAAATCAACACAAATTTTATATTTGTTTATTCTTTAACTACAGTAGTTTTTATAGATAAGCAATCAATAATATACATCGGTCTTCACTCAAAAAATGAATAATAATTGATACTGCCTTCGAAGTTTACAGTTGGTTTATAATAAAGTTCATTATTTCTACATATAGTATATAGTATTGTTTTCGAATTTCTAAAATCACTATATGCAAGGAACATTTTATCACAAAGATCCTTTTCAGTATCTAGATTCCAATTTTCTTTAGGAAAAATTTCATTTTTACCATTTATAACTAAATATTTTCCACATTAAAATAGTCAAATACAGAAGCGTGGACATATTGTTCAGCACGATTTCTTCTATTAAATCGAAAGCCTAAAAATTACCAAATCAGGCATGTAAAACTGTAAGTTATTAAACTGGTATTTCATATCAAAGTTAAAAGTTGAACTAGCAGAGACTTATTTTTCTAAAAATTGCCAATAATAAAAACTAATAGGTATTTTTGGATATTTGCATTTTTTTTATTGCAATGGCCGTGTTGGATTCGTAATCAAAAATAAGCCACATCATTTAAAATCTTTCAATTACAATTTTACCTGGATCAGCATAACTTCGCTGAACTGTACCATCTGCATTTTTTGTTTCATAAATAAACCGTTGTTATCAGATGAATTTCTAAAAAAATTAATTTTATAACCACCTTCCCAATAAATTTAATAGTTTTCTTGAATAAAACCAAACAAATATCTGAAATGATACGTTATTTTATTTGTTTTATGATTATGAAGAGATTTTACTCGATATTTATTGTCAACACCAGAAAATTGTAAATAATTTTGTTCACTTGGCGATCTGAATAAATCATTCATTATTGTTGATATTATACCTGGAGTATCAATAGCTTCAATAATATTTTCATGTTTTGAAATTTATACTCTAGAAAACTGAAAAGGAAAAATGTTCGGACAACTTTATCTCTGTTTTGTATTTTATATTACTCATAAATATAAACATAATATGGAAAATAAAAGCCATCTCCTACAGGAATGTCAAATTCGATTCTATTATTGTAAACATTTAAATTCCCCCTAGTTTGATCAGTTGGTGTAAAAGTTTGTCTTTCGAAACTCTCAATACATTTGTAACTCATTTAGGAGAAAAAAAATATAAATGAGAGATTCGAAGAACGTTTCTCGATTTAAATTACTCACCGAAATATACAAAAATTACAAAAAACACACAAAATATGAAAAAATAAGGAGAATAATCTACCTTTAATAGATGAATTACGAAATATTGGTATAAAAGTAGAACAAGTTAGTGAATAAAATAAAAATTTTATAACATAACTAGTTCCTGTTGCAGCAGAAAAATTAGATTATCCACCTACTCCCGAAGACACATAATTTGAAAGATAATTATTCTCAAAATATCCTAATTTTGAAGGACAAATGGGAATTGTACCATTGAAAAATTTACCACATACAGCGTCTCAATCGACTATACATATCGGAACAGAAATTCCTAAAAGTATTAATGCACTTAATGAAAAATTTTGTTTATGTGGAGTTGAGCAAGGTTTTTACATTGGTGATACACAAGTAATGATAAATAATGATACACTATTTGTTAAGGATAAAGAATATAAATTAACAGCAGGACTCTGTAATTTGTAAACAGAAAATTCACCTGAAGCTCTTGCTGGTAAATTTGATGATGAGGTTTATGACAATTATGCAGAAATCTTTAAACAACCAATACTGCATTCCAACAATATAATCCTAATGAAAAGGTAGCTTCGAGTGGGGGTTGGAAGAATATAAATATAATAAGCCCGATTTATGAAGCGTATATAAGACCATATTTAAGATCAGCAACAAACAACCCGAAAGAATAATTTCTCCAAGAACTCTTAGGTCTGCTGAAGGTATAAAAAATACAATATTTTGCCAAAAGAATATATTTGGATGGATGACGTTAAAAAATTGGCTGATAGATTATTAGTTACTCATGGTGAAGAAAATGCTGGAAATAAAAATTATTGCAATTGAAATTAAGCATAATGAATATGTTAAACAAAAAATTTACTGATTTTCTTATTAATAACCAGAAAGGAATTCCTTATCTTACAAGAATTTTAAAAGTTATTCCACACTAATTGTGGAATTCTGAACCTCATGGCAAAGGGATTATAAATTGGGCATAAAAAATTTTCAGTTTACCCGAAATGCATTTGCATGGCTATAATTATTGTGGTCAATTTACAAAAATTAATGAAAGACTGGAAAGAGGCGACAGTGGGATAAATATATTAGATGAAGCATACAAATATCACGATATTGCTTATAGAGACCACAAAGATTTAGAATGTAGACATGAAACTGATAAAATTTTACAAAAAGAAGCAAAGGAAATTATGTTATATAAAAACACACCAATTAGTGAAAAAATCGCTTCTGCAATGTTTGGCACAACTATGTTTACAAAAAGAAAATTAGAATGGGGGATTTTAATGTTATATTAATTATATGTATACCTTTTTTACTTATAAATGAAGATAAAGAGCATATCTTTCGATATAACCATTGATCAATTAAGAGATTTGGGTATATATAAAATTTTAACAAATTATCAAATTGAGAGAAAAATTAAAAATTAAAAGAAAGAAAAACTTTCTTATTGACTACGGCACTTTCAATGGAAAAAAAAAAATTAAAGGAAAAACACGAAGTGGTTTACACCATGGAGGATTTTACCAATTATATTTGTAGCTTTTGGTGCTCTTGGTGCTTTGGCTGAAGGAGCTACTGCAATTTATAATTCCGTCGAACAAACTAGAAAAAATCAAAAATAATTAGAAGAACAACAGAGACACAATTTGACAATGGAAAATAAATCAGTAAGTGGTTTAGTTGCAACAAAAAGAGGAAGGTCAAACATTTTTTAATGTATCGCCATTATCTTATATCGATATTGAATAAATACGTAAAAATATTAAATATAAAAAATTCCAGAAATGTTTATGTGATTGACGAATTACCCAAAAAAAAAAAAAAAAAAAAAAAAAAAATGAATGTGCTGTGGCAAAAGTTAATAATTCCACAAATACTGGTACTCATTGGGTTTGTTATTTTATAGAAAATAATTATGTTTACTATTTCGACTCATTTGGAGGCAATATTCCTAATAATTAAATTAATTATTTTAATAATATGTATGTTTATTACAGCAATGATAGAATTTAGAATTTTGATTCAGTTATTTGTGGACATCTATGTTTAAATGTATTACATCTCTTTTCGAAAGATTTTAATTTTAACGATTTTAATAAAGATATGGTCAATAAAAGTTTTTTGATGTACATATAGCAGATTATGTACTTAAAAGGATGTCTATTCCAAACACAGTAACAGTGTTTCTGATTATTCCTTAAAAGAAGATGAAAATTTACAATTCAGTAACACTATTGCTGATTGTATAAAACGAATAAATAATGCAAAACAAGCATTAAAAAAGGAAGCATATTCAAAAAATAAAACTATTGTGACTATGTATTAAAAACCGATGTACATTGAAAATACAATACGAGTGTTTCTGATTTAAAAACATACGTAGATTCAAAATACAATATCGTTGTTTATGCTTTACGAGATCAACTTAGTAAAGTGTTTGTTTATACAACAGACTATGTTTCTATTCAAAATCGTTGAATTAATAATTTGGCTGATCCTGTAGATGGAAAATGTGCTGTCATTTAGAGATATTTCGATAAAGAAATACCTGATAAATTGAAAAATTAAAAAAAATCTGTTTTGAATTATTGTGATACACGTGTTAACACAAAAGTTGAATAAAGCAAAGAAGACTCCGATAGAGAATAAGATGGTACATTTCAAAATTTAAACTCGAAAGTTGATAAATTTAAGGAAGAAAAATTTCATATATTTTATTTACGTGGAAAGTGGAATTAAAAAAGTAATGTTTTTCGCATAAATGATTATGTAAATTTCTTTTCATTTTTGATGGATTGTACTGTGTATAAAATAATTTTTGATAATTTATCTAATGATGCTCTAACTGTTATTAACTCTCATAACTCTTGGGTTAATAAAACAGATGTTCTGTAAATTTAAAAATAAAAATTGACTTCTCACTCAATTCGACCAAGAATATTAATATCATTAGTCATTTGTTGTTGAATATAATTATTTCCGGCAGTATAAAAATAGTTACGAAAACACTCAATGTGGTCATTCAATGTTTCTTTCATTCATAGATATAAATTGATAGAATTTGAATAATAATCAAATCTCAATAATTGTATGCAATTTTAATCTCTATCTTTAATTCTATGCAAACTTGTTTGAAGATTTTTCTTTGAGTTCTAATGACATAGTAATCATATTCACAAGCACCATCAAATAACTTTAAAAAAAAACGAAAATTGTACTTAAATTTTGATTTTGTGTTTGTGGTACAACACGTGGGGTCATTTCTCTGATTACCTGATTTCTGCGAACGATTCCATATAAAGCCAGATCAACTGACACACTTAAATTTTCAATATCATCTTTAATTTGATTCATATATTTTAAATTCTTTATTTAGCCTTTGTATAAATGCATTACTTCTTTTTGAATCTTATATTCACCATGTTTCCTAATTGAAGGAATAACTTCTTCAAATATCCATGCTTTTAAAAACCTAGCAATTTTACAATGCAAACTAAAATTAAGTTCATATAAACCAGGCTCACTAATATAAACTGCTTTGTCTTTGTTATAAGAGAGGTGGGATGAATTTTTCATCCAACCTATTCCTGATAAATGTGTCTTATGTTTTAATGACATTTGCTTTTGTTATGCATGTTTTGGGTTAGAATATTCCAGTATTTCAGCAATATCTTTTCCTCTAAACCAAGGCTTATTTTCCTCATCAATAATCACAGAGACTTGATTACCATTGTAAATAAGATTGTTATTAATTTTGACTAGAATTGACTCAATTTTTATATGCGAAATTATGCGCAAGTGAAATTGGCGAGTATGTAATCTGTTTTTTATTTGTATTATTTTTTAATAAAAAATGAAAAATAAAGATTATATACCAGATCCAATGAATTATATAGCTCTTAAGGAGTTAAATATTCTAAGTCATTAACGATATATTTCAATTTATTTATTATTTTGTTATATGATTTACACTTTATACCAAACATGGAAATGCTATTTTTACCAACTCTTAGTCAATTTTTTGGTAAATTCGTTATATTACATAATAGTTTCAATGGTAAAGAAATACAGTAAACCGTTTGTATAGCTAAAAAACCAACTCTATCATATTTGGTAAATGAGGAAATTTCTTGCTAACCAATCTCTTTTATCCGGAAACTACATTCGTCTATTACACCATAATACACCTTTTCAAAAAAGATAAAAGTTTTCCCTGAAAATGAATTCATATCAGCGTTTATTTTATATTCATTTCTCAATCCAAATGAAGAAAATCCTTTTGAATAACCACTAATAAAATTATGAACACTATAATCAGCCATGTAAATATAAAACAAACAAACAAAATTAACTTGCCCGAAGGTATTTGGTATATTAAAAAATTATTGAAATTGCTTGGTAAAGATGGAAACATTATTGTTATTAAAAAATGGCTTATTGATTATGATTTTGTCATTAAAACTTTCTGTCCAAACTTTTTTATTGTAAAAAATATACAATTAATGATCAATAATTAAAAGTGTTTTTACATGTTCGTCTTTGCATGGGCGGTTTCATGGATCAAAACTGCTGGTATATTAACTTTATTTTCAGGAGTTTTTTTTCGATCAGTATGCCAATATTCCTGCCTATTGATATGAATTTCAACAAATCTGTTTGGTTGATTTGGAAGAAATGTATGTGCTAGTGCACTACCAAATGGAAATAATTTAGTCTGACAATTTCCTTGTAATTTCTGATTTCTAAGTTGACCTAATTTGTATGATATAAATATGTCTGGCGATTGCATATCGTAAAGAATTGTGAAATTTGTGTTTTCTTTTTTGCGAAATGCCGAAAGCCTCTTCAGCTAACTTTGTAATTGATTAATTTGCATATGGAAAATTCAATTTTAATGGGTTTTTGTTATATTTTGTGGTCAATGAAAGGTCGACAAGTATCTCATCCTTAACACCACAGCTTAGTTTATTGACTAAATTAATTGTTTCTGTATTGATTTTACCATCAATTGAAGAAATCTTATAATATTCTTGAAGCTTTGAACTTTTCTGTATAAATTTTTGAAAGCGAGTTTGCATCACCATCTAGATATCCATATTTATTTATAAGTTGATAACACATTCTGTCCAATTCCTGTTTGTGAACAGTGCAAAATTTATATTTGTGATAGCGGGAATAATGGTTACAAGTTTGATTTATGAGCAAAATATTTTCTTTAAGAAATTCCAAAGTTTCGAACAACTTAATGACCCAATTTATCCGTCCTTATTTTGCACCACCAAAACTCCATTAGGAGAACTTCCCCACTTTACCCCTGGCGGGCCATTATTTTTTTTTTTGATGAAGTGGGGAAGTTTTAATTTTTTATAATCTCCTATATGATGTGGCATCTTACACCACGTGGGGAAAACACCATTTATATGCATCAATATACGTATATAGAATATATGAGCAAGAGCAAGGTGTTTTGGTTCAAATTTTGAATGATTATCTAATAGTCCAACTATGGGAGCCTCATATTCATTTTATTAAATTATCTTCTCCAACCGGGGATCGAACTCACAACCTTCACACTTGAAATCAAAGGCCTTGCCGCTGAGCCACCATGACAAGATGAATGAGGCGATTATTTTATTTCATCTTGCGGTGAGTTATTCTCACCACAAGTTGGTAGCTTCATATCGAGAGTTGCTCGGCGACTGTTCGGTACACCACAACTAGATAACAGCACTGTCGCGGTAAAGCTCCTTCCTGGTATGGTGAGAGCTCGTCGAAGCTTTGTTGAGGAAAACTGGCTATGTGTTCAAATGGGATATCTAGATGTGAGTTAAAAACTGTTGGATCTGAATTCTGTACTTACCACTGTTCATTTTTTTACTCAAATATATTGTGATAAAACCATAGTCATTGTCTGAACATCTTGCACAGATCTCTTAAAATTTTCATAAGGCGTATCACTACCAACAAAATCATTATAAATTTGTTGTAGGTTTATATCATCTTACCTAAGTATTCATAAAAAGTTCATGTTGTCTCTCACAAGTTGTTTGGGCACCCTCGAATATGTTTGTGTCAAATAAAATACATCTTTATTTTTGTGTCTCTCCCTAGTAAAGTACTCACAGATTATATTTTGATCATCTAAAATAATATAGTCAAGTATGACTACAGAATTATTTTCACATTGATCTAAGGGGATCATCTCTCACCATTGTTATTAAAAAAGTATGCCATTTTTTTCATTAAATCTATTGCATAATATATCAAATTCATTTGGCAACTTTATATATTTTGATTCATTTAAACTTTTTAAACAAACATACTATTTATTAAAATTTTACCATCCAGGCTTAAAAATAAAAATGATCATTAAATTCATCTTGCCACAATTACTGGTCCCAATAATTAAACTTCTTACGTTATCAGACAGTAATTCACTATTCTTTTATATTTTTAGAATTTTCTTCGGAAATTAAAACACTGACTCCCCAATCGACTTTGAGCAGCATAGGCTGCTTAGATGCCGCTTTTTCATTAAATATGATAATTTTTGTAATAAATGTATAATAAATTATTTAAGTTAACAAACAATGTTCTGTACTAAAGAAGAAACTTCAATATGAAATATTTCATAAAAATTCATCGATGGCATTAATTTGTTTTCATGCGAAATTTTTTACAACAATTATAGACAATAATACTGTAACCACAATTGATAAATGAGTGCTGTGGTTGATAAATATAAAGTTATCACTATTCCTAGATGCCAATAGGATGCTGAATCTTTAAAAGAAGCAATAAATTCAATCGATCGATTTTCAACAAATAACACTGAATTCACAGAAAGACAATGTGAAAAACAGAATATTTATTAAATATAAGTTTGATATTAAATTTGAGGACCGATTGTCAGGTATTCTTTGCTTTGAAAGAAATATGACTATTGAAAAAGACAGAATTGTTGTAGGTACTAAGTTATCTAATTTTAATCCAGTTAAAATAATAAATGTTCATAAAGTATGACGAATCTAATAATTTAGAAACATATATAATTGCTAGATTTCCACCGAAAACTATGTTTGGATTAAGAGATTATATTAGTTATGAGACAGAATATATTTTTATATATAAACAATAATGAATGGATTAATCACATTTTTTTATAAATTAGGGACAAAAATACTAAACTGGTTGATTTTGATGGTGCTGATATTGGAACAGTTTTAGATATTAAAGACATTAAAAATATAATATATAAATATAATAAAATACAAAATTACTTCTTTATTAACCCCATGGTAATGTTTCTGTAATATTGTGTTGTTCATTCAAAATAATGTGTTTGGCATAGTTAAAATTAAATTCTTTTGCCATTAACTTTTTCACCAAATTTTGTGTTATCTCTTGTAAATATATTGTTTTTATAACCACATTTTTCTTAGTTTTATATACCAATTCACCCATTGATTTCATGTTTAATAGTAAAGCGTTTTCGTGATTTAGAGTGAATCCTTTAATTTTTGTAACTTGTATTCCCAAGAAAGTTTCATAACTATAGCTTGTAGGCCATGTACTTACCCAATATATGGCATAATAATTTTTTCCAAATTCGTCTGTCCATTCACCAAGTATGCAGCCTGTTTAAACAGTATTATTGCCATTACCAATGTAAACCGCACTGTCTGTGTCATAATATTATACTCTATTACCTAATTTATCTAACATTTCATTTAAACATAATCGTGCATTTGATGTGTCAAAAGTTGCTATTAATATATTTGTAGCTGTGCTATCTTCTACATTATTATCTTTGTATTTGTGTGATAATTCAATTGTTTTTTCATTGATGTAAACATAATTTATTACTTCTATTCTATCATCTAATAACAATTTGTACCAACGAGATGGATCAGTAATATATTTCGTTTGTGCCACAATTTGTCTTTATCCAAATTTTCCTCAGAGTGAATTTGAACAAATTTTGGCAACAGCACATTTCCCTGGATTTCGATCAATTTTTGCAATGTTTAAATCGATGTTTTGTAATTTTTATAACAATAATATATTCATCCTTTTGTTTGTAATCTTCTTCTCATGTACTAGTTTCCAATTTTATTTTCATAAATGTATTAATGTAGTCTCTTAATATTGTATTATTTTTTTGCGCGAAATGCCAAATTTAATGAATATTTAGTAATTTGTAGCCTTTTCAATTGCTTTATTTAGTTCTAATGTAGTCCATGTACCATTTATTGCTCTATCTTCGACACTATGTTCACATTCTTTTTTTTCTGTACAACACATTTTGAACATTGAGTAAACATTAGTTTTTCTGGCTTAATTGGAAGTAAAGGTTAATATAAATTTCTAGATGCTATAACTTTACATTTGATCAATCCAAACCAATTTTCGTTGAAATATTTAGGGTTAAATATTTTAATATGTTAACCAACTGGTTAATAAACATAAAACATCACTGTTGGATATAAACTACATATATCTATGTATCTTAATTTTTTTCTGAAACTTTCAATTTTGAAGCATTTGTTTTACCCGCAGAAAATGCATCTCTAGTCTGTAATGGTTCTCCCACATTTCTCGTTTTTTTTCTAAAGTATTTTTTCTATTTGCAAGCCCACATTTTCCTTACTTTGTAACCATTTTGTCATAAAATTTTTGTTAGATTGTTTGTTTTAGTAAACAAATAATCAATACTTTCACTGATACAATTATTTATTGTGTCTGGTGAATAACAATCAGAACAAACATGCCAAAAACAGCAGTGGTACTGACCAATTGTTTTAGATTTTCTGTCGTAACCATCAACTTTTGCTCCACAAATAGTAACTTCTCCGCCATTTAATGTGTGTCGAACATTTGTAAATGTATTTAACGATGAAATTGATTCTTTACAAAACATTTATTTTTTATCATATTTAACTACTGGAATAGTATTTTCCTTAAGAAATTTTGTTCTATAAACAGCCATACAAACGTCCGCTATTGTTATGTAGCAAAACGGGCCTGTATTCGCTATTTCTAGAAAGAATTCTCTAATTTTAGACATCCATATCTTAAAATGACAACACCAGAATCACAATATTCTGTAAGTTCTTTTTTGAAATCGAAGACACAATTTTCTATTGTTTTTCCAGCATGCCAATTTTAAAAAATCTCTTCATTGTTCTTTCTTCGTTGAATTGACTCCATAATACTTTGTAGCTGGTATTTTGCAAATATAATTTTGATTTTCTGGTATATTTAAAAAATTGTGTAAAATACCATTTTTTTAGCTCTTTTAAGACAAATGTTTTGGGAAATGTTGCAAGGCTTCCATGAATAAAGTTCATACTATCAATTATTTTGATATTTAGACTCGATATTCTAAGTTGCATACTTTTTTAGCCTTGATATATTGTTTGAGGTTTTCTACTATTTCCAAGACAATATTGTAAAATAAAATATGAATCATAGCCTTTTGAATTATGTGCAATAAATGTACATCCTTTATTTTCTTCAGATACCGCCCTTTGCAAAACTCATTATTTGTACTAAAATGTATTTTATTTCCATTAAAGTCTTAAACAGATATAATGTTTGGTGTATGAAAACCAGTATCTTGTGTGGATTCACAGTCCAAAAAGAAGTTTGGTTTTCTTTGTAAGAACAACCCATATCTTTTTTCTTGTTTTTGCCATCATAAGTGCAATCTTTTATACAAATAACCCCTTTTTGTTGTCTCTCTTGCATATAATATTTTTGTTTATCAGTTTTCATAAATTCCTTACAATTACAACATTTGATATAACCATAGCTATTTTTTATTTCCCAAACATATTTTGCTACACGTTTTACACTTATAGACTGCCTTACATAACATCGTGATTAGTAAAATATTCCTGTCCAAAACAATATCCACTGCATTTTTTAAAATAAATTCTAACACGATCTTCAACTTCTAAATCTTTTTCATACTGTTGCTTTTTATGTAAATTTCATATATTTTTATTATTCTTCTTACACTCGTGTTGATCTTTATTATTGTATGGTTTGTCAAATTTTATAATAATAATCACTACCTAAAAATGTTTACATACTATTATGATATCGTAGCGTTCGTCGTGTAAGTACAAATACATAGTTTTTGGTTTTTTAGTTTCAGAATCTATAATTTACTTGAAATGTGCAGCTGAAACAACTTAAATTTGGATATTCAGAAAATTTTCAGCGTCCATAATATCTTATAAGCTGAAGCCAATTTCGCAAATTTTCCCATTCTCTTGTAAAGTTCACGAGCCAATTCCCCTTGTAATGTTCTTCCTTTTCTAATGTAAATAATCTCATTATTCGTTAATTATCTATTCAAACTGATGTTAGTACCGTATGTTTAAGCTGTAAATATTGTTCTGGGTCCACATAAATTATCATTATGGTGAATATTATTAACACATTGTTTTAATTTTATATCTTTAGTTAAATTGACCTTTTTTTTCATTTTTTACCATTTCCTCTTGGAATTTATATATATATAAAAATTGAGAGTAGTTTAATTTATATCTACGTTTTTATTCCATGTAATTATTCATTTAATTTGATAAAAGAAATTTTCGGTGTTTAAATTGTTATTTCTTTGGGCCGAAATAGAGTGGTGAAAATTCTGATTGTTTGCATATACTCTCATCTGCTTGTTTATAACCAATAACCAGTTAATTTTCTTAGTGCTTTCATTGCTGCATGGACAGCATTTCGAGCAGCATTCATTTTTTTTATTGGAGTTCCTTCTAAATGATTTATACGAATACCGTATTTAGTTTTCCAAATGTTAAAAGCTTCATTAAAACTACTACTAATTTCTCGATTTTCAAGTAGTGGGCTTCTTTCTGTGTTCATTAAAATTTTTTTGTTTGAATGGAAAAATTTTACCTAAACTATTATTTTCTTCTTTAAATGAGAACGGCAAATTTTTGTTAGTTTCATTTCTTGGTTGTACAAATACCTGATTAGAAAATGGGTAGTTTCTTTTTTTCATTTTCCTTCTAGCGTTCTTATATAATTCATCGAGATTGGTATAAGAAAATGGCAAATTTGCAAAGTCTCTTTTTCTTTGTTCATTATTAATAGCTGTAATTATATCTGCTTTCCTAAAATTATTTATATTTGTTATGTTAAAGCTTTTAGCTTTAGTTCTTAATTCCACAACTGTTAAATCATTTAGATTTTCTCCTGCTTGGTGAATTTTTGTAATGAAGCTTGTAATAAGATCATCTCTACTTAATTTAGATAATTATTAATAATGTTTAATTCTAAACACATAATTCTCAACTCGGCCACTTTCCTTTTGCGAAGATATACTACTGAATAATTCGTAGCCATATTTGTTTATTTATAAGAAATAAAAATGTATTAACGTTTTAAAAAATAAAGAAATATAGTTTTTTATGCTCATTGAGATATATAATACAAACATTTTTTCCACATTCACATAATATTTTCTCATTGAATTATGCTATACATTTTGTTGCATTTTTGTCTATAGTCGCTTTATGAGGATAAAATGAATCGATAGATTTATTCTCATTACATACTACACATATCTTGGTTGAATAATCATGTCGAATCTCGTAGGTATTGTGTAATTTACTATTTTTATGATTTTGGAGATATAGTTTAGAAACATATTTTCCACATTAGCATAGTACGTTCTCCTTTTTTAACACATATTGATTTTTGGCATATTCAGCAGAACATTTTTTAAAGGTGTTAATATATTTATCTTTTGTGTGTTAATGTGATGCAAAACATTCAATGTTGAATACTTCGTCACGTTTTTTACATTCCTTAACTATGGTATTATCTTCCATTTCGAGCATAGTTTTCATTGTATTTATTAAGAAAATTAATTTACTAAGAGAATGAAAAAAAATATTTTTCTTTGGTAATTTATTTCTTTGTAAATTACACAAAACAAAAAATGGAATTTCTCCTCAAGAAGTTGCACAACTCATTTTAATTCACTAAACAACAAGATCTAGAAAAAAAAATTATGGTTTACTGCACAGATTTTGAAATTTATTAATCCAATTTTGGTAAAAAAAATAAATTGTATTCTAGATGACAAGATTAAAAATTCATTGTCATGGCGGTATGAGAAAAGATAGGATAAAAATTATTTGAAACTACTAAACAAGAAGGAAGTTTTTATGTGATATAGAGGCTTAAAAGAACTGAAAAATTAAGGTCTGTGCATGATATAGAGTTATCTTAAAAATATATATAAATTGGTATTAGTTTTAAGTTTTTAATATTTCACTTGATTTTAGCTTACATTTCCTTGATTTTTGCTTAAATTTGCTTGATTTAGATTGCTCGCTTGCAAAATTAACATTTCCTAGAAAACCTGAAAATTTGCTGGAAAATCGAGAAATTTGATTGATTTTAGCTTAAATTTGATTGATTTTGTTTCTAAATGTTACGTGCTCGATTCGTGACAGATTTTTTTTGGGGGCTGAAATTCAAACGTGCCATTCGAGGTAAAAAACATGAAATTTGGAGTAAAAACATGAAACTTGGGGGGTAAAAAACATGAACTTTGGGGGCAAAAAGTTAGAACATTCAAGAAAATTGCTTAAAATTTGGTGTAAAAAAATGAAATTTGGGCCTAAAAAATGAACTAATTATTTAAGTTTAAAAATGCATTTAAATTTTAAAAAATAATGTTATTATTACATCACCATCGTATGCGTCTTGAAAAGACGAACCCGGTGATATAAAACACTTCATACTTATGTCTTAATATTTTAATAATAATATATTTAGTTTTATAAAAATAATTCATTAAAATGATTTTATTTTATCGATACTTCATTGTTTCGTCTAGAAGTATGAAACGAACCTCACAAGTTACCTGAATTAACTAGTTTTTGCAGAAATGAGGCTCGCTAGTGGTTCGGTGCTTTTTGAGGGAAAATTGGGAAATTTTGAGAGAAAAATGAAACATTTTTAGGGAAAACGTGGAATTTTAAGGCATTTCTGGGTTTAAAACGTGCGATTTTGTGAGAAAATAAGCGATTTGGATGGGGGTGGGAAATGGGAAATTTCCAATATGGGAGCTCGGTCCTCGTTCCTTTGTCTTCAGCCACTGTTTCCGGATTGCCATACCCTTCTACTGGAATCATCTATGTATACACACCAGAGACCTAACCAGTAAAAAATTAAAGTCCAGTCCATATAAATTTTTTTTATCACAGAGTACGCATCATAATATCAGAGCTAAAGACTGATTATAAAATAGTCCCCGGTTCATTATGAACCTTCAGAGATACACATGCATGTCGACAATATTCCTGTCCAGACATGCCAATGTATCGCTAGGACATAAAATCCTACTACCACGATATTAGATGCAGTCGACCTAGAGGTTGGACCCATAACCATTAATAACTTTGATAATAAAAATTCCACATAAAATAAACAACAGTTAGCAAGCATATATTTGTACAGTCTACTACCACCTTATAAAGTACAGGTTCCTTTGACCTGAACTCCATTGTCTTGAACAACCTCGAAAATGAAAACATGAGAAAAAATACATAAAAGTCAGAAAGCATATTATGTTATTAACAACAACCTTAATTTCTCAAAGTATCTGTAATTTTCATTCTATTTAAAGCCTTTTTTTAAAAACCAGCAGTATAACTAATACATTAATTAGTATGTATATATTTTTCATTAAAAACTATAGAATGTTACAATGCACAAACATCAAGGAAAAGCAATTATTTTGTAATATTTATTATTATTTTGTAATAACAATTTCAGAAGAAAGCAGTTCAACACATCATCGTATGTAGCCCCTTTCCTTAAGTTCTGTAATGATCGAACATACATCTTACTTGTTCGAGTAATTCCCACATCTTTGCTTAGCGATCAAAATTTTGAGGCTGTCTACAAGTTTATTCGGGTCTTCGGTAAATATGTCATTAGTATTCTTGACGTCTTCCGCCTTCTTCGCATTACATGACGAAGGAATCTCGTTTGTGAAATGTGTGGGCACGTCGAAGGAATCATGATTGTCTTCAACAATACCACTGTCGTCATAGTCATCATCAGTGCGGTCTTGGCGATCGTCTACACTTCCTATTTCATCAATAATTTCAAGTTTCCTTTCCTTTGTCATCAGTATTTAGAGCCGACGGCCTTTTATTTTTAAGTTCGTTGACTTGATGTGAACATCTTGCAAGAGTATATTTTGCGCAAACCGACACTACTGCCCGCTGTAAATCACTTATTCCGTCTTTATTATTATCTAACCTATGATAATCGTCTGCGGAAACCTCCTACTACATCGATGGGTACCATCGATGTAGTAGGAGGTTGTGGAGACATCACTTACTGGTTCCCAGTAGACGAACCCTTGCTGATCTCGGTATGTTCCTTCGTAGTACCACTTTGCATAAACTGCATACGACTAATGTCGTAATGGTTTATCGCGCGAAAAGATCTCTTCGTGCAGACCGTTCCATCATGCCGACGAGCATGACAACTTCTGCTGCAGATCTTTTCACCTATAATAATAGTTTATGTATTATTAGTTAGATATAATTAATAATATGCAATAGAATTTAATTCAATATAGATAATAACAAGTAAAATTTTTAATATTTAAGTACATAAATATTATAAAAATTAATTAACTATGTAGTACTCCCTTACTTTTCCATTTTTTTTTATTTAAATGAAAAAAGAAAGGGATTTAATGAATTTAAGTGTTTATACACAATGTACTTACCATATATTAAGTTAGTATTACCGAATATTTTTTAATTATAATATAAATTATTTGTTATTATATTTTTATTTTTATATTTATATAATAATAAATGGTATATATTATAATATATATTTTATTAAGTTATACATTATTAATTTAGTATAATATATAAAACAACTACTATATATTTTTATCAAAATCTTATAATACTTTTAACTGTCTTTTTTCAATAAGAGGTTATTATATTAAATTAAGGTATATTTATATATATTTATAAGATCTTTTTATATTAGAAATACTTGCCTCCATAAAAATATCGTTAAATAAAATATTTCTTATTCTAAAAATCTTATTTTCGCCTTCTAAACATATTTTTTTATTCCAAAAATGTTGTAACATTTTATCAAATTAGTCCATCTTATTTGAATGGGAAATTCATTCGATTGCAAGCTGTTCCGGTGTCAAAAACATCTACAGAAAATACTAAGATGCAACAACATCTAATAATATGGGTGAAAAAACTATAGTAAATTATAACCCTAAAAACTATATCATATAACACATTATAAATATGGTATAAAAATAAATTTAAAATATTGATAAACTTTTACTAAACTAAGTTTCCTAAAATCCAAAAAAGCCTTTCTAACCTGAAGTTTTAAAATCCAAAACGAATTTGCCCACTGAACATAAGTAAGCGAATTTAAAAGGTTTTAACAATTTTTTAAATTTCAAGTAAAAATAGCTGGATAAAGTAAATACAAAGGATAAAAAATAAATTTAAAAGTTTGATTAACTTTTACAAAAATAAGTTTTCTAAAATCTAAAAAAGCCTTTCTAACTTTAAGTTTTACAAGCTAAAACTAATTTACCCACTGAAGGTAAGAAAGCAAATGTAAAAGTTTTTTAAACGTTTGGAATTTCCAATTTAAATATCTGTATAAAGTAAATAAAAGGGTTTAAAAATTTATTTAAAATTTAAATAAGCTTTTTAAAATTTTTTTTTTCTAAAATCCAAAACAGTCTTTCTAGTATTAAGTTTTAAAAGCTAACACAAATATTATTCACTAAAGTAAATAAAAAAAACTAATTTAATGGAATGCTTGATTAAAAGATTATTTTGATGTAATAAAAAACTTAATAATAATATATCTTCCATTATACTTAATATAATTAAACTATTACCTGAAAGATCAGAAATTTGATTGCATCATTAAACAAAGTATAGAAAAATAAGCTAAAATAAGATAATGAGTTCATACCCCATCAATGGCATATTACCCTTTCTCTAACCATAAATAAATAATCAAATTTTATGTTTATAATAATAAGAGTATTTTTTTCAATTCCATCAAATTATTGATTCATGGTATGATTATGAATATAAATTAATATATCATTCTTACCTATAATTGTAGAACAAAAAATTATAACCTCTATAGAATCAGCCTTAACATACATTTTAGTACAAACTATTGCATCAATATTATTTCTAATATATATTTTTATAACAATTATTAATACACATAATATAAATTTTACTAACAATATAATTGGAGAAATATTACTATTAAGATCTCTAATAATAAAACGAGGAATTTCACCATTTAATTTGAGGATACCAAAAACAACAGAAGGATTAAACTTAAATAAATTTCTGATCTTAATAACATGACAAAAATTACCCCCTTAATAATATCAATAGTAATTAAAATAAAGTTACTTAATATTACCGCAATAATCCTGTCAATTGTTATTGAGTAATTGGTAGTTTAAACCATACTGTGCTACATAAACAAATAGCTTATTCTTCTATTAGAAATAATGGATGAATATAAACATAAATAATATTATCAGAAAATTTATGAATAACATATATCATTTTATACATATAAATGACAATAATAATATTTTCAATAAATGTATACAAATTTTTTCACATGAATCAACTAATATCAATAAATGAATATATATATAAATAATTTTTTAAACTAATATATTATCAATTAGAGATTTATCTCCTATATTAGGATTCTTACCTAAATGAATGGTAGTTCAAACTTGAATAATTATAAATGAATTAATATTTATAAGAATAATACTAATATTGCCCCTAATTACCATTTATTTTTACTTACGAATAATATACACAGCATTAATATCAACAAATACAGAAATGAAATGAAATAAAACCTTTATTTATAAAATATATAATCCTATAATACCTCTAACAATTACTAATATTATAGGGTTATTTACAATTTCAATAATAATACTTTATTAAGGATTAAGTTCAGTTAAACTAGCAATCTTTAAAGTTATTAATAATAAAAAAGAATTAATTTATTTCCAAAGTGGCGACATGTGTATCTGCTTTGCTTATCTACTTCTTTATATATAAAAACTTACTAATATATTTCATCAGTGAGATCTAGGCATTTTTTCCTTTTATGCACTCATTCAAAAGTATACAGTATTAGTTCCTTGATAACATTACCTTGCTGTTATATAATCAGCAGTTTTTTCCAGACAAGTTCTTTAATCATCTATAAACCATGGTCACACTTCAAGTAGACAAATGACCCCTATTGTCAGACCGACCCCTTCACAAGACTGACCCATTGACCAATGACAGATGATGACACCTGATTGCAGTGCTGAAACCTAGTGACCCCAAAACGACTCATAAATGTCCTCTATATAACCCCTAATGATTCCAAAGTGACCCTTAAATGACCCTTGCTATTCCAAAATGAACCCTGATTGCGGAGTGGAGGTAGAATCGATTGTAGTTGCAGAGAACCATTGTTAAAAGTTTTAGAATGTCTCTTCAAAATATTACTCCCTGCAAACTGCCTCCGGCAAAAATCGCACTGAAAGGTCATTCTTGAAGTTTTCATTTTGCAGGCTTTCGTACAGACCACCCTCTCAAGCCGATGAGCATTTTGAAAGTAGGCGAAAACTCGATCGCAGAATTGGCCCTGACGTCAGCCAGTTAGCGATGATGCAGGTCGCGGCTCTATAATCATCGAAAGCAAAGGCAAGCCTTCTCATTCGCAATTCCTCTTCGTGGTATGGGAGCACTCTGAGAAAACCCAAATACTCGTCCGACCAAGAAAACACACAGATCCTAATGCATGTATATGTGTTTATATAAATATGTTACTATAAATTATTTTCAATATTTTTATATTTAGTTATCTATAGTATATATATATAATTAAATTTTTTTTTCCAATTTAATTATAAAATTAAATATGTATCTTAATGTAAAAGTATTTTTAAATTTATTTTTTATCTATGCATAGATATATAACTAAGGAAATTTAAAATTATCTTAAATTAATTTATAGATAGCTATGTACATATAACTATGTAAATGCAAAAATATTTTTCAATGAACATATATGTATATAAGTCTGTAAATTTGAAGTTATTTTCAATATATATATATATATATATATATATATATATATATATATATATATATATATACAGATAGCTATGAATTTATAAAATTATTTTCTATTAATTAAGATAAAATAATGTACATACAACTATGTAAATATTTAAAATGTTTTCAATTTAATTTATATGTAAATGTCACAAAGTTAAAATATATTTAAATATGAAAATTATTTAAAATTTATGTATATTTATAGATTTATTATATAAGTATGTAAATACGAAATATTTTTCAATGTGATATATATATATATATATATATATATATATATATATATATATATATATATATATATATATATATATATATATATATATATATATATATATATATCTAGTTATGTGCATATAACTATGAAAACCTAAATTATTTCCAACCTAAATTTTATTTATAGGGTTGTACATATTTATAAGTATATATAAAATTATTTTGAATTTAATTTATACATTATAATGCATATATCTGTGGGAATATTAAAATAATTTAAATTTAGTTTAATAT
Source organism: Dryococelus australis (assembly GCA_029891345.1). Lineage (NCBI taxonomy): Eukaryota > Metazoa > Arthropoda > Insecta > Phasmatodea > Phasmatidae > Dryococelus > Dryococelus australis. Next base: position 168,949,799 of record CM057009.1, on the reverse strand, counting down.
GTACATACATATAAATATTGGAATATTAAATTATTTTCAATTCAGTTGATACAAAATTATGTGAATTATGACAATATAAAATTAATTTAAAAGTCTATAATGTATGTACTGACGTGTGACAGTCCCGGCTGGCAGACTGCCCCCACCCCTAGGCAACTTAGATGACGTTAAGCAAGTCGCGTCTAATCTAAGTTATTTGGTCTGGGGCGCAGGTGTCTGCCCGATGTACAGAACGGGCCTCGTGGGTCGACGGCTGGGCACGAAGTCAGGCCCTACGACCTTGGCCCTCCTGCAAAATACCAGCTTGAGTAGTGGTGCAGCAGTTCGTCGAGGTGGCGTCGGGTTGGCGGGTACCAGTGTATTCACCCTGATTATTATTACGCTTGACTGGGGTATGATCTACTCTGGTACGGGTTCGTCTGGCTGTCTGATGCAAAGAGTGACTCCTGCACTACAGGATGGTATCTCTCTACGATCCTGGTGGGTGGCTCGAAAAATCCGACGAGAACAATGTCTGGAAAAGGTATGCTGAGGCGTCATTGAAGCACAGCTTGTTCCCAAGTACTAAGTAACCCGAACCCGCTAGGACGGATACATACTCCCTGGAAAAGCTTAGCAATTGCCCTCGCATTTCTGGCTCATCTTTCAACTCTACCCCTGTTGGTGGACGGCATGAGGTATAGATCAGAGCAGCAGGATTTGGGCAGTTGACGTTTCAGTGTTTATCAGTGGACACGTGTCCCGTGCGAGTAGACTTCCCTGCACCAGACTGCAGCCCTCTCGGCACCACTAGGGGAGCGATGAGAGTTGGGCTCCATGTTGGCAAGTCCAATCCACTGGTAGCATACCTAATGTCGTGGCTGTACCATTCCTTGCACATGGTGCAAGGAACGGGTGTCCTTCCAATTGTGATGTGGTGAGGGTCCCAGGGACACTGATCTCCCCGAACCCAAATAAGTACCCCTCCTCGTCACCACAGAGGGAACAATGAGGAATGGGCGACTTCGAGCTGACAAGCATATTTCAACAGGACGATATACTAATGTCGTGGCTCTACCATTCCTCCTACGATGTACAAGGAACGGGTGGCCTTCCAGGGATGTACTTGTTCTGTTAGGCAGTGTGCGTTCGGCTGTATCAAAACCCGGTCTCCTGCCAAGTCTTGCAGTCCCGATGTGACACTGAAAGGAGCTTGGAGTGAAAGCTAAGGTGACTGGAAAGAACTGTGTTTATTTACCGAAGTGTAATAAACACTTATGGCAAAGGTGCTAAGTCTTAATTCCCCCAATGTAGTATATGGAAGGTAAAACACCCTATCGTTAAACAGGGGAAGGCGTCCTGCGCAAAGCTGGGTGTATTAGACAGTTACTTAATGGGTGTTTCCTCGAGGCCTGCTCTACTCTCAGACTACTCAGACAGTAAGGGATCAAAAGTGTCTAATTATAACTTTGTCCCGTTGTGGGTGAGGAGGCACTGCGGATAACCCCACCTAGGGAAAATTTCGTTGTCAAATTTTCCAACGATGTGGTGCATTTCTTGGCTGGGTAGGGGAAATGCTTCTACCTAGGGGGTGAATGAGTCTGTGACCACGAGTAGATACCGGTTTCGGCGAGTGCTGTGAGGATAGAGGCCCATTAAATCTACTGTCATGTGTGTCCAGGGCGTCTGTGGGTGTCGTGGTTTCGCCATCGGAGGGGTGTGGGAGCTGTGTATGCCTTCCCTCTGCAGCATTTCTTGCAACTTCCGATTTACTGTCTAACATCGCTTCTCATTCCGTCTCAGATGTATCGGCCCACAATATCCATCAGGGTTTACTTTGTCCCTGGATGTGCAGCATCGGGGTGATCGTGATAGTGATGGCAGATGTCTGCCCGCAGGGCTTTTGGAACCCCAATTCTCCATTTTGCACCCGGCTGTCTGCTGCGAGACCCTTATACCTCGTTGCGTAGATCGAAATGTCCTTGGTGTGTTTTGAGTAATCCCTGGATTTCAGGGTCTTGCTGTTGGTGTACCACTATTTGATCATGGCAAATTTTAAGCTGTAATAAGCGGATCTGTTCTTCAGGGTTGACTTTGGGTGGTTGCGGCGGTATCATGCAGGCCTAATCTTCCTCTGCTTTCTTGGCGAAGTCCAGGTCTGGCTGGCGGAAAGGGCGTCGGGTAAGTCATTCATTTTCCTGGGGCAGTGCCACACATCGAAATAAAGTTCAGTTAAAACACATCCCATCTTACCAGTTTTGCCTTGGACGCCTTCGACTCTCGTAGCCACTAGAATGCCTTGCTACCAGTTCGAAGAATGAAATGGGCTCCTTCGAGGTAGTACTGGTACTTCTGCACCACCATATTATGGCCAAGCATTTTTGTTCTTTGTTATGTTAGAGTTATTTGGTGGGATTCAGGCAGGTGCTGGCATAGGCCTGAGGATGGCCCTTTTTGTCTAAAGGATGGCTCCCAGACCATTTTGGCAGGGGTCAGTCTAGAGTATTAATGGCCCTTCCTCCTGTGGTCGGTGTAGCTGCTTGACGCTTTGAAAGTTTTGTCTCAAGGCATGGAAGGCAGTTCGCTGCTTGGGGCCCTACCACTATCTTGTTTCCTTTTCAAGGAGGGGGTGCAGGGGTGCCATCATGCTGTCTATATCTGGTATGAAATCCCATAGCCAGTTACAAAGTCACAGCAATCGCCAAGAGTGTTTCTTTGTATACGGCTAGCTGACTTCCTGAATGGCGCATATAGAATTAGTCTGTGGTAGATTACCGCTCGGTGACACTACGTGCCCGATGTAATCAACTGAGGTTTTCCTGAAGTGGCTCTTCGATAGTTTGGCTGTCATGCTTAGGATCTCGACATGCTTGAGGACCTGTTGCAAGTGTATAAGGTGTTCTTCCCAGGTCTTGGAGTATATGATGACGTCGTTGATGTATGCGAAACAAAACTGTCCTATGTTTCCTGTGAGTACCTCCAACGATATGAGCGTCTGGAAGGTGGCAGGTGCGTTCTTCAGCCCGAAAGGCATTACACGGAATTGTAGAGTTTCCCTTTCTGGGCTGGTAAAGGCGGTGTAGTGCCGGCTGTCCAGGTGCACGGCGATTTGCCAATATCCTGATTGTAGATTGATGGTACTGAGTATCTGTGCATCTCCAATATCGTGTAACGTGTGAGCGAGGTTGATGGCTGGAGGCACGATGGGGTGGGTGACGTCATTTAAAGACCTGTAGTTTACACAGAACTGTAGCTGACCTTCCTTCTTGGGTACTTACACCATGTGTGAGTTGTAGGGCGAGTCTGACGGTTCAATGACACTCCACTGCTTCATCTCCTTTATCTAATTCATGATCAGTTGACGGCGTCTAGCTGACAATCGAAATGGCCGATTTTATATAGGCATGCTAGTAGTTGGCCATATCTCGTGCTGTATCGTCCTGGTCTGGCGAAGCGTGCTGTTGGTTCCGAAGGCTCCTGTGTGTTCGTCAAGGACTTGCTTTAGTTGCTTGAATCTGATTGGATCCAGTTTGTGGTTAATGTCCGTCGCCACTAGGGATGGGGGAGTTTCAAACTGTGGCCCATTCTGCCAGCTGACGGCGACTTGATGCTTGTTGTAGAGGTGAACATTGTTTTGTCCATGGTCCATGACGCACTCTTGTTGACAGAGCCAAGGGTAGCGTAGTATGACCATCTCGTGTATCCCAGGAGCGACTATGAACTCAGTGGTACTGGTTATTTTCTTGATAGTAAATGTGAGGGTAATTCTCCCATATACTGATAGGATGCAGTCGGGTCTGCCATCTGGATGGCTTTTAGTTGTGGGCATAATGACTCCCATTGTTTGGCTGACAATAAATCACTTCGGATAAAATTCCTGGTGACAGGCTGAGTCGAGTAGTTCCGATATAATATAGCCTTTAAGCGTGATTTCTACGTGAGTTGCCTCGGATGGTTTGGCCTCCTTGACTATTAGTTGGATATTGGACCCTTTTGTTCCGGCATAGTCGGTCCTTTTAATGTGCAGATTCACGGTTTCCCGCCAGGGAGGATCCCATCAGCATGCTAAGTGTGGGTCGTGGCCCACTAATTGCGGCCCCTTCTACCACTCGTCTACGCGGAGTCAGCCGCATTGGGCTGTCCTTGTGAAAATGATAGCCAGCGCATAACCAACACTTGGGGAGATTAAGAGTGTGTGGCGTGGGAGACGGGACCTTGACCCTCCTCTATGTTGTCTTCTCGACTTCCGCGACTTTTCTTGCCTTCGGAAATTCGATTCAGGCCTGCACCTGCAGATTTCACTCGATTTCATGTGCCATGTCTACCAAGTCTTCATTGTTTTGAGGTTTCGGAAGAATTGAAATGTTTCGTATCTGTGGCCACAGCATGCGAATGATGTGGCATTCACAACTTTCCTCGTTTTCCCCGAGAAACTGCCCCAGAACATGTGTACTTTCAGGCGCATGTATGCCTGAGCTTCTTCACCAAGGGCTTGCGTCTGCTGTAAAAAGTGATTGTCAAGTTTTCTATAACTTCCTCACTGGTAAATTCGATAGCCAGCCTATTCCGGAATTTCAGCCACTCGGTAATGAATTCTCCGTATTTTCCCCACCAGTAAAGTACTTTTCCTTTAAGGCACATTTGGGGTACCTTGATCCAGTTTTTTTTACGGCGTCCCTTGTTCCTTGAATTCTTTCTCAAAGTCCGTGAAGAAGGAAAGTGGATCCTCGTGTGGTAGGCCAGCGAAGTTGGGAATTTCAATTTCTCTGGCAGAATAGCATTGTTTCAGTCTTTTTCTCGGGTCCGAGTTTATATGGCCGGTATTCTGCAGCACGTTGGCAGACATCACATCGGTAAACCAATCCCGGTCGATTTGTTCGTTCGTCCGGCCAACCAATAGAAACATGGTGGAACGACTCACTACAAACAATGCATCTTACTGTGTATTACCCCTGCCCCTGGCAGATCGCCCAACTACAGTACGCCATCTGTCATGTTCGGCAGTCTTCACACCAGTATTGAAGGTGGTTGGTGTGATGGACGATCTCCTCCCAGCATAAACAGGCATAATGAAACTGGTGCTGGCAGTGTGCACATTCAATTCGATGAATGCCTTCGCCAGTGCACTCTGGCTGGGAACATAAGACTTTCGGGATTGTTTCCCCTGTTTCCCCCAGGTATTTCCTCACTACTTTCTGAGTTTCCAAAAATTGGGGGTTTCTTCAGTGCCACAGGGTGTTTTCAGACACCCCGAAGTCTGGGTTTCTATTGCCTAAGATAGTTCTCTCGCCTCAGGGTAGTGCTGGCCTCGTCTGGCCTAATTTGTTTCCAAATTCGATGGGCGCCCCACGTTGGGAGCCAATAGGTACCAGTCTTGACGTGTGACAGTCCCAGCTGTCAGACTGCCCCCGCCCCTAGGTAACTTGGATGACGCTAGTCGAATCTAATCTACTATATTTGGTCCGATGCACAGGTGCCCGCCCGGTGTACAGTACGGGCCCCATTGGTCAATGGCTGGGAACGAAGTTAGGCCTTACGACCTTGACACCCCCCTAAGAGGTACCAGATTGGGTAGTGGTACAGCAGTTCGGCGAGGTGGCGTGGGGTTAGTGGGTACCATTGTATTCGCACAGACTGGTGTTTCACATAACTTGGGACTATGACATAAGCAACCCGAACCCAATAGGACGGATACGTACTCCCTTCACAAGTTTAGCAATTGCCCTCGCCTTTCTAGCGTGTCTCTCAACTCCACACCTGTATGTGTACAACATGAAGTATAGATCAGAGCAGCAGGAGTTGTGCAGTTGACGTGCCAATGTTTAACAGTGGGCATGTGTCCCATGGGAGTAGACTTCCCTGCACCAGACTGCAGCCCTCTCGGCACCACTAGGAGCACCATGTTGGTAAGTCCAATCCACTGGGAGCATACCTAATGTCGTGGCTGTACCATTCCTTGCACGTGGTGCAAGGAATGGGTGGCCTTCCACTGGTGGTCTGGTGAGGGTCCCAGGGTCACTGATCTTCCTGAACTCAAATAAGTACCCCTCCTCAGCACCACAGAAGGAACAATGAGGAATGGGCGAGTTCGAGCTGACAAGCATATTTCAACAGGACGATATGCTAATGTCGTGGCTCTACCGTTCCTCCTACGACGTACAAGGAATGGGTGGCCTTCCTATGATATACTTATTCTGTTATGCAGTGTGCGTTCGGCTGTATCAAAACCCGGTCTCCTGCCAAGTCCTGCAGTCCCGATGTGACACTGGAAGGAGCTTGGAGTGAAAGCTTAGGTGACTTGAAAGATCTGTGCTAATTTAACGAAGTGAAATAAACACTGATGGCAAAGGTGCTAACTCTTAATTCCCCCATGGAGTATATAGAAGGTAAAACACCCTATCGTTAAACAGGGGAAGGCGTCCTGTGCAAAGCTGGGTGGATTAGACAGTTACTTAATGAGTGTTTCCTGGAGGCATTCTCTACTCTCAGGTCACTGTCCGTAAGGGACCAAACATGTCTAATTGTAACTTCCTGATGCCCGCTGGGTCTTCCTTAGGATTCCGCTGGAGAGGAACTTCGGCCCTACGAAGAGAGCGATGAAGCTTAGGAAAGGTTAAAGCCTCGGCACCAGTAACTTGGGGCAGTGAGAGCTCAGGAAGTGTTCGAGTACTGAGAAGAACTGGAGATCAGGAGGCTTGGCTGTCAGCCCTTTTATACTTCTGGGCCATCCCTTCTTCTGCTGGTACAGTGTGTTTGGCGAGGGGTACAGCAAGTGCTAGGCCGGCATCTGGATCCTCTGAGAAGGCGGCGTAGTGAAGAGAGCCAAGATCTACGTCTCTTGTCTATGGCGGCATCTAGCAGTGTGCTGTGGTACTTCCCACAGACCTCTTGCATAATCTCAGTGGCTCATTGGGTGAAATAATAATTATAAATGGGATGCGTGTTCCGGCTAGGTAGGTAAAACAGTGTTGTAGACGTCAGCAGCAGCAACGTGACTCGTGGACGAGCTGTCAGTGGGGTAGTTGGCTAATGAGTAGCAGTAATTTATTATGATAGAGAAGACATCATGGTTTCATTATATATAAATATTGAAATATAAAATTATTTTCAATTTATTTTATACCTAATATGTATATTTATATATACATATTCCTACATGAATATTTACATAACATGTTGTTATGTGAGTACCTGCATATTTTCTAGGTCTGATGAGTATTTGGGTTTCTTTAGAGTGCTCTTATACCGCGAAGATGAATTACGTATACGAAGGCCTGCCTTTGACTCTGAAGATAGTGGAGCCGCGATATGCATCATCGCTAACTGACTGATGCCAGGGTCGAGTCTGCGATCGAGTTTTCGCCTGTTTTTAAAATGCCCATCAGTTTGAGAGGGCTGTCAGTACGAAAACCTACTGAATCATAACTTCAAGAATGACGTTTCAGTGCGATTTCTGCCAGAGGCAGTTTACACAGTTACAGTGGACCTCTCGGTTTTGTATTTTGTATTTTAACGCAACACTATTTGCCTTTCGGCCTTACTGTGCTCCAACCTCCCAATAGGTGGGGGAGAGGAATCACGTCCTCTCAACGCAAGGAGGCCAAGATAAATTCGACTGTTTGCCAGATTATAAGACCAAACCTGGCACGTCCGCACATCCTCATTCCCTCTGCTGGAGAGGTTCTGATATCCTCGCCCTCAGAAACCAAGTGTGTGGTCTGGTCGGGGTTCTATCCATACACCTTGTGCCTTTCCAGGGCACAACCATAGCAGGTTGCCACTCACTGCCCGATCTGTCAAAGAGAGTGGGAATCTCTCCAGACCTCTTCCAGTATACAGAGTCAAACACTAACAGCACGAGTCCAACCCTATGATCGGACACCAAAGATAACCTCATGGTGGGGCCAACCGATCGTCCTGTGCTACCACTTAATTTATATGGCACTTGTGGGTTATTCGTGGTCGTCAATATCCCCCGAATGGAGTGGCATGAGGAATTCCCTTCCATAAAGTGAATGAAAATACCTCACTGGGCCTAGCCTTACACCCAATGAAGGGCCGGTCACACTCCATGCTCTGGGAGCCATATCCTTAATGGCGGGGAATTACTATGATCCAGAATTGCCACCACCCCGGCGGCCGCGCACAAGAGAGCTGTCGGGACCCCTCCCCGGTGTCACGGCTCACAGGCGATAGTAGCCCTTGCTCTGAAATTGGAGGGTTTATATAATGTATCCAGGGGCGTATTCTCCATGAATGCAATGCATCCAGTGCATGGTTTAGTACAATTTAAACACGAAAACACTTCTTTAACATATACTTCCCATTTTTATTTTTATTAAAATTAAATTTTCGTTTCCTTGCTACACATGGGACTGCGTTGCACGTCTCAGGCTAATAGTTACTCAAAAATTCGCGGAAAGGCGCTGACAATAGATGCGCGCAGTGCGTGTTTCGTTAATCGATAGTAATAGTTCCCTGAAACACCGAGGTATAGCGCTGTGGTATTCTCAACATTCGTTCAGCTGGTGTGACATCACAGCAAGCTTGCGCGATATGTGGCTAATGCATGCACAAGGTGACATTGCATTGAGCATGCTAGCGAGCGAGTTTATATCTTCATATTCTGTTATTAGTTTTCTACTGTTACATTTGAATTAGCAATTTAAGCAGTAGTTTCGTAAGATGAATGGTGATGTTAAAGTGACATTGTAATTAGTTTATTAAATTAATTATTTCTATTCATTGTAAATGTTCCAAAGGAAATAATTCTTGAAAACATAAAACTTAAAAGTAAATTATGTTTTATGAAAATTTTGAAGTAATTTAAAATTGCTTTTTAATTACGTTTTTGGACAGGCAAATATTAACATTTTAAACTGATTTTATATCATTCTTGTTGATAAGACTAAATGTAACGTAGCCTTTGCACTGATTACGTGATTTACTACCAGCTGATTGATTTATTTAGTGAATTTTGGGTATTTAAAATAAGTTTTATCTTTTCAACTTTAAATTTAAAATTATTTGATTTGACCTGTGAATCTAGCTATTTGACACCTGAATTTATGTTTTTACTTTCTCTCATTTGGAACATTAAAATGGTTCTTTTTTTTTAATTCGCTACAATACTTTTTTTTTTTAATAAATGCCTACAGTAACACTACATGTTACCCTAGGGATTAAGTTAATTTTCCCTCGTGTTACACACTGAAGTATCTTGTCTATGATTTTTCTTTATTTAAAGTGTCACTTATGATTTTATTTAGGGTTTAATTATGTTCAGTAATATCTGTCGACGTATTTGAGTGTGATGATTTATGTATTTTTTTATGACTTCAGTACTTCAATTTTCTTCAGAATTGGCAGTGTACAGATCTCTTACACTGTACTAACACCTACATAAAGGTATTATCTAAATCTGGAGAAGCATTTGAGCTCTAAGCAACCCATATGAAGGTAAGAGTGACAGGGAAAAGGTACTAAAGAACTTAAAGACGTTTCGAACAACATTTTATTTTTCCTTTTTTATTTATTAATATTTAATTCTTATATACAAAGCGAATTGCCAAAGTTAGTTTAGTGTTGTATGCCTTGCCAAAATTTTGAGGATACGCCCCTGCATATATCGTCATGTATTCTCCATAGTTTCATCACTGCAAACCAAGCCATTGTTCCCTCGCCCACCAAGGTGTTACATGACCAATTCCCTTGTACGGGGGGAGGAGGGGCGTCGGCCACACTCCATTCCATGTCTCTGTACTGCTTCTTTGAAGTACAGACTTTGGGCCCCAGCGGCCTGAGTACTAAGTGGTCCAACACCCCGCCAAGTGGTCGAGCCTTGGTACCAGCTATCGGTCCAGCCATCATAGCAGATACCCCTCGCCAGTCTCGAAGACTCTGATAACCCATAGGGAACGGACGATGTTGCCAGTTTCCTATGGCTATAAGAGACGCTTCATCCACCCTGAACAGGTTGTGTGTGGTGCATACCTAGCTCGGCATACTATAGTATGGTACTGCCACACATCTTATCATGCCCGGGACCTTCATCCTGTGTAACACACCCCAGGGATATCAAATCCCGACGACTGCCTCACCCAGGAGTCACACAACCCAACCCCAGGCATTTTGCACTGAGTGATATTTTGAAGAGATATTCTAAAACATTTATCAATGGTTATCTGTAACTACAATCGGATTTACCTCCACCTCAGCCTCCGAATCCGCATGCTCCACATGCACCGCATACTCCGCAATCAGGGGGCATTTAGGGGACATTACGGATCATTTAGGGTCATTTTGGTGGTATTAAGAGTCATTTATGGGCCATTACTTGTCAGCTCCACAATCAGGGGTCATTGGAGGTCAATAGATCAATGGGTCAGTCTTGGGAGGGGTCGATCTTACAGTAGGAGTCAGTTGTCTTCTTTAAGTGCTACCATTATTTATATGTGAGCGAAAAACTTGCCCGGAAGAAATTGTTGAAGATATAACTGTATGATGATGTGATCAAGGAACTAGATAAAATATATTTTTGAATGGAGACATAAAAGGAAAAAATGCCTATATCTCACTTACAAAATATGTTGGTATGTTTATATATATATATATATATATATAGAGCAGAAGCTAGGCAAAAAAGATACACATGTCACCACTCTATAAATGACTTCAGTTTTTTCATGAATATGACACAAACCAATGATTGTACGAAGTCTACTGTAGAGCCTACCTCTACGGATGTACCTTTTCTTACTGCTGGATAATTACATGGAAAACAGTGTCGCTCCTGTGAAAAGATCTTCAGCAAAACCTGTCATGCTCAACGTCATGAAAAAGCAGTCTGCACGAAGAGACATTTCGCGCTAAGTATCATTACGACATTGGTCCCATGCAATTTATGCAAGGTGATACAATGAAGGAACATACCAAGATCTCCAAGGGTTTGTCTACTGGAAACCAGCAAGTGATGTCACAAATTTCTCCTGCTGTATCGATGGGTACGGTTTCCGAAGACGATTATCATATGTTATTGAATAATAATGACAGAATGAGTGACTTACAGCAGGCAGTAGAGTCGGTTTGCGACAAATATACACTTGCAAGATGTTCACATTAAGCCGACAAACTTCAAAATAAAAGATCGTCGGCTTAAAATACTGATGAGCATATACTTCCTGCTACAAAGAAAAGCAAACTTGAAAGTAGTAATGAAATAAGAAGTGAAGACGATCACGAAGATCGCACTGATGATAACTATGACGACAGTGATATTATTGAATATGATTATGATTCCCTCGACGTGCCCACACATTTAACAAACGAGATTCCTTCGACATGTGATGCGAAGAAGGCGGAAGACGTCAATAATACTGACGACATGTTTACCGAAGACCCGAATAAACTTGTAGACAGCCTCAGCATTTTGATCGCTAAGCAAAGAGGTGGGAATTACTCGAACAAGGAAGAAGTATGTTCATCGTTAGAGAACTTAAGGAAAGGGGCTACATACGATGATGTGATGATCTTCTTTCCTCTGAAAAATGTAATTACAAAATAGTAATAAATTATTATAAAATAGTAGTTTTTTGTTTACTTTTTTCTTTGTACATTGTATCATTCTAGAGTTTTAATGAAAAAAAAATATATATACAATAAATTATGTATGTAGGTATACTGCTGATTGGGAAAAAAAGTTTTTAAATAGAATGAAAATTAGAGGTACATATATGTATATAAATATAAGTGTCGACAGCTCGCTTGGCAGTGACATCGAGAAATTAGTGTAGTACTTAGCAACATAATATGCTTTCTGACTTTATTGTTTTTTTTCTCAAGTTTTCGTTTCCGATGTCGTTCAAGATCATGACGTTATGGTCAAGGGCACCTGCATCTGATATAGTGGTAGTAGTTTGTAACTCAACATGCTTGCTGACTTTTATGTATTATTCCTTGAATATTTGTTTTCAAGGGCATTCCAGGTCATGGATCCAAGGTCAAGGTCGATTGCATCTAATATGGTGCTAGTAGGATTTTATATCTATGTGATACACTGTAATTTCTGGGCTGAAACATTGTAAAAGCGCAGGTGTATCTCTGCAGGTTCATAATGAACTGGGGACTATTTTATAATCGGTCTTTAGCTCTGATATTAGGACGCATATATTGTAATTTAAAAAAGCTATATAAGGAGACTGGACTTAAATTTTTAATGGTTAGGTCTTTGGCGTGTAAACATAGATGTTTCCTCTGAAGGTCCCAGATAACAACCTAAAATACTAGGGGTTGTTTCACCTAGGAATTTTGCTTCGATTCGGAAATATAAATATGTATCTCTGTTCGGGGTATGAAGTGCATTATCTTAAGTTCGTTACTGGGAAATTTTTTATCTATTTCTGTAAGGAGTGGTCTTTTTTCTGTTACCTAAATTTGGTTTCATGCATGTGTTCGGAGGTGTGTGTATAGGTGCGCTCTTATGTGTGTGTGTTTGAAATATGAACAAGTTGATCAAAAACAGAATTATTTTTCTTATTTCTTAGTTTCACAGTATCACAAATTATCTATTGTTTCACCGGAATCTTTAAATAATATCAAATTTGATTCTTTTATACGACAAAATAAACAAACGTATAGTTCGTGTCATAATTTATTTACAAAACATTGCACAATGAATTGATTTTCTAGCCATTGAGAGGGATTAACTTAACTCTACTATTTCATGGTCTATGTAATGCACTGACTGCTATTTAGTTTAAATTTTCCGCACTTGTGAAGTCTTTCATTGTATGTCTCGACGACGTTTAAGGATGGTGAATATCTATATTTATGTGTCTTTGCTGGACAACATATTGTGGTATATTTCTGCATGGTGGACAAGCATCTCGGGGATAAATCTTTGTGTTAGTTCTCATAATTCACAAAGGGTGAATACTACTGACACCTGCTGGATTTGATGCTGCACTTATACGAGCACATGTATGTATGTTACTTTTCGTTCGGCTAAAGTCACGTAGCAGTGTGGGGTGACTCTCGAGGGAGAGGGCAGGTGCATTTTACCGTGGATCAAATATATCTCTTAATGGAGCTAGCGCACAAAAATGTATGAAAATACAGAACTTTTCTTTGCTGAAGATAACTGTTTCTTTTTTTTACATAATTTTGTACTTGTAGTGGCCGTAACTTTACGCTGGCTTGTCCTCGCGGTATACATGTATTCCCTGCACTACTTACAGTACGTACATTCTTCTTTGCATGTGTAAAGAGTTTTATATGTGGACACTGAATAATATAAATATAGTTGTACATGGAATATACATATGGATATTCTTTCATGCTGCTTACATTTCTTAACAACCATATTTTAAACTTGGGAGGGAATATTTTTCGTCATTGGTTCTACAAATTTTCAGCGTTGTCCCAAACAATTTTTCATCGTTGGAGAAATGTGTATTTCGGTACCTGTAAGGCGCATTTATTCTGTGTTAATATGTTTTCAGCTTTGTTCCTGAAATTTGGTTTGTATTTTTCCTTGTTAGGGGCTTCGTACGATACATATTTCATTAACGTCTCTATAGTTATGTGTCTGTGCGAACATTTCCTTCTCTATTTATTAATATTTGTCATCCCAGGTCTTATCATCGCTGGTCCTTTCATTACTCCATAGTTTCTCCTGAATTTTTATCGTCGCTGGTGGGCTGTATAGTTCTGCATCTTCACACTGAATTAACTTATCTAGGATATTTTTTCCCGCGTTTTATACTATACTACTTATACTTTTACCGTGTATGTTGAAGTGGAAGATGACACACACATTTTTTTATAGGGAGTGCGTTAGCCTGAGTCAGTTTATGAATGGACAGTGTAGGGATTTTTATGCATCGTATTTTATGTGTGCTATCTTTATAGGTGCTTGGACTTATTTGTTTTTTCATCAGTATAATAGTAATGTGTGTATAATTTTTTCCCATCATGTACAGTAACGTTTAGAATTTTTCATCAGGATTGTAGCATGTACTTGGTTCCGGTGTAATAACTGAGATATATTTTTTTCGTAAATATTCTACCGCCGTATTCCCCGTACGTCTACGTGTGTGTATTTTTTGGCTAGCGTGTGTTGTATCTGAGGTGCACTGGGTGTCGAAACTGAACCTCCTGTTAGAATATATATATATATATATATATATATATATATATATATATATATATATATATATATATATATATTCTCGTCTGGGCTAGAGTTCCTTGGCGTATTACAGTTTTAAGTGTTAATTGAATATGTGGTTGCTCTCTGTTGGAACACAATGTATTCGAGACATTATAAGCCTTGATAGCAGTCGTGAAGCTGTCTCTGGAGCTCAGTTCTGAGCGCGCGCCGACTGGAGCATGGACCGGAAGTTTACCTCTGTCAAGTGTTCTCCGAAAATTGCTTGCGATTTAAATACCTCCGGCCTTACAAGTCTAGACAGACGACTTTCGCAGCTGCTTGCCTTGAGCTGAGCACTTCCTTAGTTTTAAAATTCAATTACGTTCGTACACGCAGTATATTCGTATTCGTGGTGAATAAATTTTCTAGTACCTTCAAAAGTAACGAACCCGAATATGTCTTAACAATGTAATAACTTTCATAATATATACCTAAAATTTATATATATATATGTATATATATATATATATAATATATATATATAATATTTTTTTCTTTACCTTTAAGAGAGTGTAACTCGAGATACTGCATTTTTTAAACACTTTTATTTATTTACACACAATATTATTACGAAGTATCTTCTCTGAGTCTTTGTGGTTTACAACATGCAATTTTTTCTTCTTAGTTTTTTGTTTAGTGCTTGCATGAGATTGGTCAGCTGCAATCACGTGACAACTCGGTGATTGGCTGGTTGGTGATTGACTGGTTGGTGTTTGCAATACGATTGGTTCAACTTAATTATGACGTCTAAGGTTATGCATACTCGTATATAAATAGAAGGGAGGTCAGCTGAGAGTCCTAGTTTGACAGCAGCTATCGTTAAAGTTGGATCGTCTTGGATAGCTTGTGCATCTTCGCATCGAAATCTTATTCTGCATATACGATGCCTTCGGGCACCCAGAGCTAATAGTAGTTACAGCAGTGCCCTCGACTTCTTCGGGAGTGTTATCAGCAGTGCCATCACTTCTTCAGGCATGGTACCAACAGCACCGTCGAATTATTCGGGTGGGCCACCTACAAGCAATTCAGCCATCGACATCGCGACCCAAGTCAACAGTGTGAAGACTTCGATGCATGTACTTTGTTGAAGCCATTGTGAATAGAAGCAATGTTAGACGACACAAAAAGTATCAATGTAAAATGAACCCACTCCTCATGGCATATAAGTGTGAGAAGTGCCTTCGTCTGTTTACTCGTACTAGCAAACTAGACCACACATTCTAAAATATGTAAAAGATTTTTTCCTCCGCCAGCAAAACAAAAATACGTATTGTCGTCACCACAAACATGTAATGGACTTACAAGTACTGATTTGTATAATAATGATGAAAACATGTCATAGCTAACTTGTGCACTCTAAAAATATTTTGTAATATTTTCTGAGAAATTATTTGTAATTTTACAAATGCTTGTAACAGTACAGAGATTTTTCTTGTAAAACTACTCGTTTGTAGAACTAAAATGTATGTTCCATGGGCGTCACCAGGATTTTGTCCAAGGGTAGCATAGGAATAAAAAAATACGAAAATTAAATAAGTGCAGCTAATATTTTGTGATATGTTGTACAAACCAGGTATTTCCTTAACCTTTACAATTAGAACAACCACAATTTTAATGTTTCAGTAAATGCAACTGCACAAGCCAATATATAAATAAATATACATATAAATTATCTAAAATAAAGTGTTTGAAAGCAGGACGATAACGAACTCGGTTACTCGTCCCAAACAGGGACTTAATTTTAGGAGCTAGATCAGTATTTAAAAATTTAAGCTCCTCCAAAATACTGATCTGAAATTTAATAATCATAACCAAATATTGTAAGACAAATCTTGGAAATAAAGCTCTAAATCTTAATTTACACCTTTATTTGTAAATTACGAACAGGTTTTCTTTTCATGAATCCCTCTTTAAATTCACTGGTTCAATGCATGGAATTTTAATTCAAATAAAATTATGCAACTTTTTACCATAATGTTAGTTTGTACAATATGAGACGCTGAATTATACTGAATACTGAATTCATAATATTGACCATGAAGTTATCATGATATGCTTTCCTTGAAACTAGGGAGGGAACAATAGTTTATTTGTTTACTATTTCACTCATTAAAAACTAACTGTTATCTTGCTGGTGATTGTCCAAACCTATCAATGACTTTCTCAATGAACTTCACCTTCGACTTCTGCATTTGAAGTTTTTCCCGGTGCACACTTAGCATATAATCAACCCTGACAATCAGCTGTTTGACATCGTCGACCGAAGCCAAGTTTTGGTCCTTCGCATGGAACTAAATGACATCTCGATCGTGCACGTAGTTGCTGGTTAAAATAATGTTATTTGCATGGCTGTATTGATTGCGGGAAATAAATGTGTTTTTTCAAGAAGATCTACCAAGCTAACATAATCTTTAATATCACCTTGATGTTTTCTGTTTACCCACATCTTGTACCACGTACTCAACTCAGCTTCAAAATTGTGAATATGGTAAACTTCTTGAATGGTGTTCACCAGACTCTCGAAGTCATTTTTGTTCAGGCTGACCAACTGGGTAGGATGCAATTGTAGCAAGCTGTATATATGGTTGTTTCAATCACTGAAACGACTGTCTAAGGAAGCAATAATTGAATCCAAGTTTGGCATGAACACAGATCACCTAAAATATTCCTCAACATTTTCACCAGGAAGGTTTGGTCTCATAGTTTGAAGTGCAGCTACTCTCGGCATTGCTAACTCAAGTTATGCTTGGTGGGAAGTAAACTCACATCTTCTAAAAATGTTTTGGAATGTCTCATCACTGTTTTCCCTGTCTCTCTTCAATATTTCAAGTAACCTTTTCACATGATTTTTCACTTTCAGAAGGTCTACTTGAACACCTTAGTGAGCTTGTGTACTAGGCTCCAGTGCTGCATATTTGCTTACAATAACAAGGCAGACAATGAATGTAGATGTTTGTATGGCACACAAAATTTGGTATGCAGTTTACCTGGTGTGGGAATTGTTTTTCATAGAAAGGTGTTAGGGCAGCCACAATGCTAATGAAGTTCTTGTAGAAAACATATATGGACTTGTACTTCTGTGTCCATCGCGTTTCACATAGAATTGGAACATTAGGTACTGTATTATTTCTTTGAGGACTTTCTCTGAAAAAATTTATTGTAGATTTTATTGTTCCAATGGAATTTTTTATACAGCTCACATAATTTAAATCATTGACTACAAGATTTAGTCGATGGGAGGAATAATGAAGTAAGGTAGCTTTGGGGAATTTATTCTTAATCAAAGCTTGGACTCTACCTTCTTTCCCTGCCATGGTAGAGTACCCATCATACCCTTGACCTATGTATTTGTCCATATCTAGTGCAAACAGTGTGCAAGCATCCAGTTTTTTTTGCAATCCCCTCAGCCGATTGGTCAGTAATTGACATCATACCAAGTAATTCTTCTTTGACAAGTGTCTCAGCTTGATCGAAATATCGAACAGATGAATGCACTTTTTCAACAATAGTTTCCCTGAGAGTTTTCTCACTCAGCTCTATTTATTCATTTTGTGATTTTTCAGACGTGTATTTAGCATTACCCATCCCAACTGTCCGGTGTTCATGCAAAATGCTGTCTCTTGCTTCAACGCGAGTATCTACCAATTATAAAAAATTTCCCCAATAATTTTTCATTCCTCTTAGTGAGATGTCATGAGAAGTACAGAACAGAATTTGAGGACAGAATCGGAACAAGCTTCTGGGGATTATTTTCAATTGCTTCAGCACCTACTTTTTTTTTGTTGATCTACAGGCGTGACATTTCTTTCCATGTTTTTCACAATGTTGGCAGCATCTTTTTGTAACTTGCGGTGACACTGAGTCTTCATGTGATCTCGTGCAGCTTCGTGGAAATCTTCTTATTTGGAAAATTCTTTTGTGGATATTTACATACAGCACCTTTCAGCAAACTAGAATGGGCTAGCCATTGTTTATACTGCGATAACCAAGGATGACGAAATACACTGGAACTTGATTTTGAAATATCTTTTCTGAAGTTGTTACTTTGTCCAGGTTTCCAACTCTTTGTTAGCAATTCGTATTTTAGATCACTGGGTACACTGTAAAATTTTGATATGTAATTCCTAATATCCAGACTACTGGCCGTCGTTTCACTTACACTCGAATAAGTTGTTTGTTGTTGACATCTGGAGTACAGTTACCTCTTGAATTCACTGTTGAACTACATGGAAGCTCCTCTTCTACTGCCGAGATTTTTTCTTCGACCTCACTTTGATTTGTTCCAACAGTAAGTACATCAGTGCAAGTGGATAGAACTGGGTCTAAGTGCAATGTCTTTTGTTCTTAAAAAAAACCGGTCATATGTCCATGGCTGCTCTTAGAGCTATGAACAAAAATAATATAAACTATAACTAAAAATATTTACTTAGCAACCAAAATTACTTAAGTTATATTTGTTATTAACATTGAAAATTTGCTTTACTATAGGGGTACACTTTTATTTATTTATGGGGCTTTACGAATCGTCGACAGCGAGGTCACTCATTAAAGACGGGTGCACACATGTGCACAAGAGACAGGAACTGAGGGAGGATTCGGCAATGGTCTTTTGTGAAGGAACCATCCCAGCATTTGCCTGTAGTGATCCCGAAAAAAACATGGAAAACCGAGACCAGGATGGCCGGGCCCTCCCGAATGCGAGTCCAACATGTTACCATTGCACCACCTTGCTCGGTCAGGAGCTCATTTTGAACAATTAATTTTTACAGAAACTTTGTTAATATAATTGCTTATTTTCAGTACTTTTGGTGATCACGAAGTAATTTTTATGTAAAAGAGCCTTGGTTGATAAAATTCTGTTTTTAAACATCATGTTAAGTAAATGGGGAAATGTACAAGATAAGGTGCCCTACAATGATCTACTTAAGAAATAGATTCTAAAAATTATTTTTAATGATATATTTCCTATTGTTATACAATCTTAGACCATTCTGTTGCAACAAACTATATTAGTGATTCATCTTATTATAAAGTTAGTGATTGAAATTTCCCGATGTAATAAATCGACAACAATTCGAATATTTCCTCTTACATTAAGTAAATTAGATGAGCTCTTTTCGTTGTGAAATGTAGTTAAGTTACTGCAGATGCAGATATATAAGGTCTGTAATTGCCACTGTCAGGATGAATGTATATTTATATCTACTCTGGTGTTACCGGTACCAGTTTATCTATAAAAAGAGTTTATGCTGAAAATTTTCTGAAAAAAAAAAAAAAAACACAGCTTCGTTAATTAAAGGATCATTTGTAGCAGCAATGCACTACTGTACATGATTCACAAACTATTACTTTTGTTCATACATGTACTAGAATACTGTTAAAATAGATTTCCGACAAAATAATTACATCCAAAACAAATAAACAAAATCCCTAAATGCATGGCAAAGTGCTGCTATCTGTACATTTGCACCCAAACTAAGCTTACCCACGAAATCAATGATGGTGCGCTACTTATCACACATGACGGATGGACACCACGGTCAGACAACTCAGAGAGACATGTGATCATTTGTTGTAGATCCCTTATACCTAGAAGCATAACTTTAGTTTTGACATTGATTAAAAACAAGCTCTAAACACTACTTGTAATATTATATTAACCATTTTCTCACATCTTCAACAGTATAGATACTTTTATAAACAACTTACCTTAAATCACACTGAAAAAAAAACCTTTAGTTGCTGTTCTAGGCACTCTCACTGAATGGCACATTTTGTAGGTGGTCTATCGATAGAAGTATGAATCACGTGCTTCTACACATAGATCTGCAAGTGATTGCTATATCGCACTATTGATACCCTTTCTACGGCAAGGTATTTCCCTCCGCTCCACGCCACCCCTTGTTAACCACCTTCCAGCAAGTAGCGACAACACATCTCCATTTTCAAATTATTAAAGTAGTGGAATTTGATATGGCAGTATAACTTTCTGCGTGCCATTATGTTTGGGATGTTCGAAGGCTGTGTAATTATGTGTCCCAATTTAGAAATAGTTTTCTTTGGGTTTAAAATTATGACAAATACAATGGTTATAATACTATAATAAAGAAGTGTAATTGTTGTCGAAAAGGATGTTTCATATGAGGCAAAAAATACCCTTATCGGCTCTGAGGATCTCAGATGTAAAAAACGACTGAAACAACTCAACAAAAATAAAACCCATTTTCGGGGGGAGGGGTGACAAGTGCCATCCCTTGCCTCCCTTGCTGATGACATGCGTCCGTGTTTTTAATAGACCTTAGGAAATCTTGTACTATACTGAGCTGTATTCATGAGCTTCATTAACATGGCGGACACTCAACAACATAAAACAGTATAAAGCTGTTTGTACAAAAACTATGTGTGCAAAAAGAAATGTGTTGTAAGTTTTAATTATGTAAAACTTTTAAAACAACTCAAATAATTATAATAAAAGGATTTCAATAAAATATGACCATATTAATACTATTTAAAAGTGTTTCCAAGCTAAACATTACTCTAAATAGACTCTCAATACTCTGTTGTTAATAGGCATCCAAATCTCTTAACTGAACCACTTAAATCTTAATAAAATATAAAGGTACCTCTTTTTAACTGTATAACTAAAATATTATTTTGAATTTATTAGTACCTTTAAGTACAGTTAAAATAAGTAATAATATAGAATATCAAGTTTGTCTTGTGGGTAAAGGTGCAGGCTAGTTATACAAGAGATGTGAATTGTAATCCCTGTGCTGGTGAAGTATATATATATATTTGTAAATTATCTTTTAAATATTTTCTTTTGTTGTTCTCTGATACTAATTCATTACATTTGTGATGTAGAAAAAAAATTAATTTTAATTAAACTTCTTAATAATGCCGTTTGTAATACAAAGCTACCATTTGTAATATTACAAAGAAATGTTGTGCACATTTTACAAGAAAACTCTTTGCAGTTTTACAAAAGCATTTTCTTCGCAATTGGGTTTTTGAGGATTTTTTCTTGTAAACGTAGAAACAAATTTTTTTGAGTGTACAATAAGTGATGGTGCAGTGATGCTACCATTGGTAAGTGAGGATGTGCATGTCGGTGGTACAGACAATTCGCTGTCTTTATTGGGACGATAGTGTCGCTAATGTGTTAAGATCTACAGTAAAAGTAGCAATGCGTAGTCACAAGGAGAGTGGTAAATGTACAAAGAACAATAAATGACATGATTTGACTATTTGCTGTCATGAATGTGGTCGTAAGTTCATGTGTTATAGAGTAAAAGATGTTCCAGACAATGTGCGACTTGAAACACATAACAGTAAGCGAAAACTATGTTATGAATCATATAAGTACAGGACTATTGCAGATCTTGGCGCAGCACAATAATTTAACTAAAATGCAAACAAATTTCTCACTTTCAAGAAACAATTTTTCAAACTGTTCTTTAAACACGATTCATCTCATCAATCTCACCCACAAAATCAAGATAATTTGATCCAAATTTTCATTTTCAATTAAGTGTACTTTTTTAATAAAACATTATTTGTTCATCCTTTGATCAGTGGTCCATTTTCAGGTTGAATGAGGCTAATTTTAGTCGAAAAAGTGTAAACAGTTACTTACTTTAAATTTGAAACCAGAATTAATGACTAAAAAATTATATCACTAGAAAAGTATGAAAATTCTCGGAAATTTCATACAAAATATTATTATTTGGCTTTAAAATGAGTCTTTGGCCAACCAGACACAATGAGTGAACACAAGTTGAAAATTGATTTTAATCTTGACCTTAAATATGATTGATTTCGAGTTGTGCTTTGAAAGATTTGATGGGGAATTAGAAATTTATTTGAATTTAGTTTGAAATTGGATGAATTTTAGTTAAATTATTGAGATGTTCCAAGCTCTGCACTGGTCCTCTACTGATTTATAAAAAAAATATTCATATAAAAACACTAGAGCCCATTTTTAAAAAAAATAAACACAAAGGTTTACAGGCAAGCTAATGCCTCACCAGGGACCTTATCTTTTTGGAGTTTACAGATATCTCCATCGTGCCAGGGACTACATTTATATTTTTTCTGGCCATATTTATCACCAACAAAACTCCAATCGGAGAAACCTCCCACTTCACCGGCTGGCCTATATATTTTTTTTAGTGAAGTGGGAGGTTTTTATTTTAAATTTTTAATATTTATTATGGCACTACCTTGTCATATGTCATGGTGCCTTCGACATATGAGAACACTCCAGCTTATACATCTGATACACTACAGTGTAGTGTGGAGAGCATTTTTACTTAGGCTTCAGAAGTACCAATTTATTGCATCAATACTCATATTCATAATATATGGGCAAGAGTAATTGAAATGTTTTTTTTTGTTCAAATTTTGTGTGTCTTGGAGATAATTTTATAAATGTGGGCACCTTTACATTTAATAAATTACACTCTCAACCAGGGATCGAACCCAGAATCTCGAGTTACAAAACATGCACCTAACCACTGAGCCAAAGTGGCTGAGCGAACAAGGTGCTGATAAAAAATGCAGCATTTGTTGGGCTACAAGATTAATAATGAGAGTGTTCGATGCTTAGTGAGAAAATAATTTTATTCACTCTTGCAGCAGTGATTCATAGTGTGTTCTCAGCAAGGAGTAAACTTTTTGCATATTTGTGGTTGCACTCACTGAGAGCAGTGCCACAGATATCAACACAGCCTGATAACATGTTTCCTGTTGTGGACAGAGCTCACTATGAGCTCGATGAGGAAAAATTTACATCGCTGAGGCCAGATACTCACTGTAAAATTACTTCTTACTGCAGGCAGAGTGAGCTGAAGTTTAGTGCTGCCTCCCAACACAGACATGCTTTTTTTCACTACGAGAGTGCACTGAAGTTTAGTTGTGGTAGAATGTGTAGAGAACTTTTTCTCTATCACTACGAGAGTGTGCTGAAATTTAGTTGTGCAAGTGGTTGACATAAACACAAAACGAAATTTTTATATTGGACTATAAGAATACTAGAGATGTTATTTACGAGCATTTAAATGGAGAAGATAAGTTAAATTATACAACTTTATTGGTAGTCGAGAAACGCAAATACCCAAATATTGAATTCACAAGAGAGAGTTAAAATACAATTTTTTTTTATTTCGATATTTACCACTATCGAATTCTCTGCTCAAATCTAATGTTAAATAACCACAATTTTGGTCCAATCACATGGCACATATCTCTTTAAATTTCTGAAAACTGATTTCTCCTCCAACAAAATCGCAATATATGTGTCTCAAATTTGTTTCATCTTGTCGAATTATACACAGAAAAGTTATGTTTTCTCATACTATTTGCTTTGGGATTCTGGAATGTGTCTGCAAAAGATAAAAATATCAATATCTTTATGCCAACCACTAGTAAAATTGTTGTGGACTTCAGCTTGCTCATCCAATATTACATCATCAAAAATAATTAAATAATTATTATAACATTGATCTAGTGAAACAATTTCACCATTGCTACTTCTAAAACAAGCACTTTTTTGATTAAATTTTTTCTTTTCACTTCAAGACCATCTTGTTATTGAATATATTTTGGTTAATCAATTTTTTCGAGCAAACATAGAGTTTATAAAAATTTTGCCATCCTGTCTTATAAATTAAATTAATTATTAAATAGGTTTTTCCCCATTTGCCCGTGAATATTATCGGGCAATAACTCACCATTTTTTTATTCTAGGAAATTTCCTCAGAAATTAAAACACCAATGCCCCAGTCAACTTTTTTAATTAAATTACAATAATTTTTGTAATAAATGGATACTAAAGTTTTCAAGTTAGCACACAATAGTTCTGTTCTTAAGAAAAAAACTTCACTATCATATAATTCACAAAGATATATCAATAGTATTAGCCAATTTTCATGCAAAATTTTTAACTTCAAATGTTGAAAACAATACTTTAACTACAATTGAAACAATTAGTCGTGTTGTTAATATAAATACTGTTATAAATATTCCCAGAGACCAATATGATATTGAATCATTAAAAGAAGCTATAAATTTAATTTAACCATTTTCAACAAACAACATTGCAAGAACAGACAATGCGAAAAATAGAATAACTATCACTTGTCTGATATTCTTGATTTTGAAAGAAAATTAACTATTGAAAAACACAAAATTTTTGTAAGTGCAAAATTACCTAATTTTATTCCATGTAAAACAATAAATGTTCATTGTAATTTGTCATATGGCATGTTTAAAAAATACGATGAATCTATTCACATGCAGACTAAAATAATTGCTACTTCTCCACCAAAAACGATGTTTGGTTTTATAGATTATATAATTTATGAACCCCTTATGCAATTTCTTATGAAATTAAAAATGAGAAATTCAACCACATCGTTCTAGAATTTATATTCAGAAATGGAAATGTAATTGATTTTGATAGTTCTGATGTCGATATTGTTACGGAAATTAAAGTTGTTTAAAATATAAAACTTTTCTTTCAGAAATATGTGTGATAAATAATTTTTGTATATCACAAGTGTCGCTGTTTTGCCGACACCTAATTCGTCATATGAATTGAAATATATTTATTACACATCGCACCTCTCATTAATACATTTTTGAAGATTTGACTAGCGGTTGTACACCGCTAGTGGTGAATAAAAAATTAATTATAAATTTTGATATTCATATGGAAAAGTATTAATTTTATTTTCTAGTATAATTCTCTTGTTATCACAAGAACTTAGATATATTTGATTAACTTCGACTGTATATAATTTGTGTTTCTCATTCCTTATCAAATTCGTTGTCCTGTATTGAAGTTTCCCATCAAACACACATTTCTTATAATCCTCAAAATAAACTCTCGTATTGACTACACATTTTTTTCACACATTTCGCTCTTTGGTTTGTTGATACTATACTCTGTATGCATACATCTTTGCACGTAAATCAACAAATTCTTTAATTACATTGCCATTACACTCATCTTTCATTTTGCTTAAAAAATATTTATTAATGTTTTTCACGTTATAAATATTGTCTTTTGGATAATCACTTGTATCAAATTTATAAAATCTCGACTTCATATCTTCATAAAAATCTTCAGTTCTAATGTTATAAAAATAAGTATCTGTGTCCTGGTAGCATAGTTCAATTTTATCACCATATATTGGCTTTTAAATTTAATAATGAAAGTCGGACATTAATTCTTTCGAAAAATTCAAAATAGCCATGACCACATTTAAAGGCTTATTAAATTTTGCATTAGTTTTATTCATGCGAATAGATGCAAGATATTTATTAAATATACTACTTTTCTTCAAATTTGACTTGGCCACTAATTTTTCGCAAATTTTTTCACTTGAAACTAGTTTTATATTAGTTATGTTTCTTATATTTTCCATTGTTTTACCAAACACAGAATCATCCATCATTTTGTAACAATCTTTTTCAAAATAATATTTGCATTAGTCCTCATCATTGTGTTGAAATTCATATACTTTTTCATCCAATCAGATTGATTAAATGTAAATATTCTATGTAATTTAGTAAGTTTTAATCCATTATACAAGCATTCTTTCAAAATACGATAATGTACAGTACATTTATCTTTTTTATGTAAAGTTGTTAATAGTATAGATTCTTTGGTACATTGTACTAAATTATTTTTTAGTTAAATTAGACGATAATTTATCTAAACTACTAGCCATAAATTTGAATGTGTCTATGAATCGCATCTTCAAATTTTCAGTTTTGTTCCCAAAAGTTACAAACTTTACTTTGTTATTAGCAAGTAACTGTATCTTTTTTTCATCTTTACGTTTCTCTTTAATAAATAAGTGATCGTCATTACCAGCTAAGTTCTGAAAATAAATTGCTACAAAATTTCGCAATTTTAATTGTAAATTACAATTGTTGCATGTTGGCTTAGTAAATTTTCCACTTATATGATCATGGAACCAAATATTATTTTATTGTCCTTACAATACTTACAATCACATGCAGTGCATTTGATAGATTTATTGTATAATATTTTTTCTTCTGTTCTTAGTGGATGTATTGGCTCAATTTGCGAATACTTTTCACCAATTTCTTCTACTTCTCTTTTTATTGACTCTACAAAAATTTTATGCGCATTTGGGCCTCGATATACAACTGATGGTTTATAATCACCATAAGCAGATACAATATAATAGCAATAACCAGAAGTGTATTGTAGCTGACATTTAATTGTGTACGATTCATCATTCTACTTTAAATCAATGTTTATTTATTTGTGCATTTGTAAGTTTATATTTTTCTTTTGATATTTCTTTGTAAAAACCATTATCAATACTGTTCTCGGTTAGAATTGGATTTTTTTTGATTAAGATAAATTATTTTATTTCTCTTGGATTTGGTTTGGTGGTCGAAATTTTCTTCAATATTTGTTGAAAATCGGTATATATTGTGAATGGGACTTTCGTGGTGTGTTTTATATTTCTAAAATTTATTTGTTCGCCTTTTGAACGCAAGATTATATTCACCTGTTCATTATTTTGAGCAATCTTCTGTGTGTTTATTTAATTTCTAAATTGCAAATATAAATTTGACTTTTGTGTTAATGTTTTTGTGCTGAAAGCAACTTCGATAAATCTTTTATCCAACAATAATTTGGGTTTTCACCATTTTTAAAACAAAGGAAATTTATTTGTTGGTCCTTTTTATTTTTTGTAAGCGTTAGTGGATAAACATTGAATTAATCATCAATATAGTAAACATCAACAATGTAGTAAGCTTCAATTTGGTTTTCTATTTTTGGAATATCATCCATGTTTATGGGATATTTATATTTACCTAATGCTTTGTCAATGTTAAAACACACATTTTTATATTTAAATGTTCTTTGTGGGTATTTTTCAGCAGGAAACATAACATTTTGACTGCCCAAAGAAAACACTTTAGATAATACATCTTCACATTAATGCATGCTTTTTTATACTCAATAACTGCTCGTAGTTCAATACGGGACGAGCCATTTAAGAATTATACTTATTTATTGCTAGTTGCAAGCCAATTATGCAATGTAAAACCCAATCTGAGGTGCTTCTTTCAATGTTTTTTATTCGTGCAAACTGTTTAATTGGTTGTTTGTTTGTAAATTCTTTTATGTCTCCTTCATTCAATATTGTAAATGTGTGTGAGTAAATGTCGTCAAATATTCGAATATCGCCAGTTTTTCGGCTTCGAAAATGAGCAGCAAATTTAATGTTAGACTTTACAGCTCTAAGTTTTATAAGTTGACCGTGTAAAATTTTAAATATTTGTTGCTTTACAGAAGGTAAAAAATTTCTGGGCAACACTATATTAAAATTATTTTCAATGTTGTATGTTTATAACCTGAATTTGAAAGCTTTCTGAACTTCGTGTGCCTTATTAGTTTTTCGATTTTTGTTGTTCACATATATACTATTGGAAAAGGGGAAAATGTCTTTTGAAACGTTTTCAGCTTTTCTATATATTATTTTGCCATTTGGAAAAGGTACATTTGCAAAGTTTATTTTTATTTGTTCATTTTTAATTACTGGCATAAGAGCAGTAATAAAATCAACTTTTCTTAAATTATATACATTGTTTATGTTATAGCGTTTAGCTTTAGTTCTTAATTCAGAAACTTTTCAATAACTTAGGTTATCGATACGATTTTTAAATTTATATTTACTTTTGTGAATAATATGTGCAATAAGGTTATCTTTGTGTAATTTATATAATATTGTTATTTTTAATTTTATACCTATAATTCTCAACTCGCGCAATTTCTTTTCTCTTAACTCCCCCACAAGTTTACTCATCTCCATATTTATATATAATAAATGTTAATGTAATAAATATTTATGAAGTCAGCGAATGCTCGGTTTCACTTAGAATATATATTGCTACAATTTGCGTGTTACTATTTTTATGCTTTTATAGAGAATGGTTGTACACAAATTTTCCGCATTCGCATTGTACTTTCTCTTTTTTGACTCATAATGACGTTTTGCATATTCGGTATAACATTTTTTGCACGGGTTGAAATGCTTATCTATTGTTTTTTATGAGATGCGAAATTGTTGATACTTTTATTCTCCCTGCATACTATACAGGCATTACTTTAACAATCACATTGTAAAATTTTATCAATATTCTGCAATTTAGTATTTTTGTACTTTTTGAAATTTACCTTACAAACAGATTTTCCACATTCGCAAAGTACTACCTCTTTTTTTTAAACTCATACAGACTTCTAGAATATTCATTGTAACAATATTTACAGGTGTTAATGTACTTATCTTTCGTGTGTTTATGTTGTGGAAAACATTCAATGTTTAAAACTTCACCACATTTTTTACATTGCTTGTTTATACTACAATTCTCCATTTTTATTTATAAAGAAACAAATTTTATTTAGAACAACAAAAATATTTTTAATATCAAAATTTTTATATAAACCATATTCATTGATAAACATTGTAAATATTTTCTATATTTTCGAGTAGCACCATTTCAGTGGTACCCAAGAACATCGACAACAAACAAAAATATACTATATGCGAAGCTCTATTAATTTTTAAAACACTCCTATTTGCTCCAGATATTCACTCATTTCTCGACGTTCATATTTCCCGTTAATATTTTATAGAATTATTAATTTTAAGCTTTGTTAATTTAAATGAAATGTGTCAAAAAAATTTAAAGAATTTCATATGCTTTATCTAATTTATAAGCCGGTGGACTTGCGCCATCGCCACCTTTTAAAATATTGTTTAAACTGCAAGGAAAAATAGGCGAACTCATGTTTATTTATAAATAAACAATTTTTTTAAAGAATAAACATTTTTTAACTAATGCTTAAAAAATATACTTATGAGAACACTTAGATCATGGATAAATTTTCCATTTTTCATTTCTTTCAAACTTACATACTTTAGAAAAAATTTCCTTCTCATTTATTAGTTTCAAAGAATTTTTATCGAGTATACTGACATAGCGCTCGGGTAATGAAATTTTTAATTTTCCATCTAGAATATAATATTTTTTTTATCGAAATCTGTTGCCCTAACCCATTAATTATTATATACATCTTGTAGTTTGGTGAATTGAAGTGAATTGTTTAACCTGCAGAGCAGAGAATCCATTTTTTTTTTGTTTTGTGGTTATTTAGAAAGAAAGATAATAATTAAGAAGAAGAAAAAATTTGGTACTGAAATTTTATCCAAATAAGCTTATTTAGCTCCCATATAAGGCTGAAAATATAGACTGCTCTAGGAGCCTGAAGAGTGTTGATTCAATGTGTGCAAACATTTGGCCACACAGAATTATTAAATTTTATATAACAATGTATAAATGAAATAAAAGTTGAATTTTTTTGGGGGCCCCTAATAGCAGTCACTCTTTAGAGAAGATGAATTTTTGGATAGCACAAAGTGTCAGTGTTTTACTGACACCAAGTGTCGGTGTCTCTCCGACACCCAAAATATATAAGTGTCCATGGATCATGTACACTAGAGGTAAAGCAATTTATCAATGAATCTGGGTTTTATTATTTAACATGTTAAGAGCTATATATATATATATATTATATATATATATATATATATATATGAGCAAAACATAGACAATTATATAGAAATGTTCAAATATGCAATCACATACAATATTTATCAATGAATTTCGACTATATTATTTAATAATATATTCTTTAATTTTTCATTTTTTTATAAAAAATAATACACATAAAAATATTTATTACAACTCGCCAATTTCAATTGCGTATAGTTTCGCATATGAAAACGGAGTCAATTCTAAACATAATTTACAACAAACTTATTTACAATGGTAATACAGTTTTTATGATTGTTGATGAGAATAATAATCAATGGTTTAGAGCCAAAAATGTTGCAAAAATTTTAAGAATGTGAAGATACAAAACAAGCTAGAAGAATAAAATATTGATTAAAATAATACTATTTTATTAGAAAACTTAAAGGGCGTCTGCCAGACACCCTTAAGAAGCAGTGAAAATTGTGCTGCATGTATCAATGAACCGGGTCTTTATTCTTTAATTATGTCGTCTAAAAAAATTGAAGCAAAATAATTTAAAACATGGGTTACTCACGAAGTTCTTCCCTCAATTAGAAAACATGGTGAATATTAGATTCAAAAATATATAATTCAAATATTCAAAGGTCAAATAAAAAACATTAAAAATGAACGAAATTAAAGTTAATCACAAAAAAAAAAAATTAAATATGATCACATTGAGTATCTGAAAGAAATAAATAAAATTAAACGTGGTGTTATTGAAAATTGAACAGAAACATTTGATAGAGCCGTAGATGGAATAAATCGCAGAAATGAGGTAATTAGAGATATGAACACTCATGTTGTACAACAAACACAAAACCAAAATTTAAATCCAAATTTTATTCTTCTAAAATTATTTGAGTATGGTTTCAAATTTTATTATTATGTCATTTGAACTCAAAGGAAATATGATTGAAGATAGACATCCAAATTGTGAAGAATAATTGAGATTTGAATATTTTCCAAATTTTATAAATTTATATCAAAGAATGAAGGAAACAATGAATGAAAACATTGAGTTTTTCTGCAACTATTTTAAAATTTTCGGAAATAATTATACTCAACAACAATTAATTAATGATATAAATATTATTAGTCGAATTGAGTAAGAAACTAATTAACATTTTATTATATATTATGGTTTTTCAGAGCCTGTGAGCACAGGTTTAAAGGAAATTTTTTTGTTGAAATATAACAATATAGAAATTTAACAAAAGCCTTTACAGACCATGTTTGTGCAAACCATGGAAATGTTTATAAAATTTTAAAAACCAAACAAATATGTTGGTAATGTTAGTAACACAATTTATATAAATAAAAATGCATTAACGCAACTATTCACAAAGTCTAGAAAAGCCAATATAATAATGGTTACACAAATTTCTAAGTAGCTTAATTTAAACATATATGTGTTTGAAGAAAAAATAAACCAAATATATTTCACATATTATTAAATATTTTAAATATTTACATTATAAACAATAAAATAAAATAGATAATTATAAAATTGATTTATGTTTTTCCGATATAAAATTTACTATTGAGTGTGACGAAGTTAACCACAGAGATAGAAATATTAATAATGAAATAGAGAAGCAAAATTTATATAGAGACTTAAATAAACTGCAAATTTATAAAGTTTAATCCTGATGAAATAAATTTTGATTTAGCTGATGTGATCAATCTTGTTGTTGTGCATTTAAGCAAAAATATTTAAATTTACATTATATCTGATTTGTTAATCCTAGATTTGTAAGAATTATTATCAAAGCCTAACCACTTTGTATACATTTTATTGCCTATAGCTTTAAAACATTTCGGCCAAATATTCATCAGGATAGTTTGTTTTCATAATTTCATATTTATAAAAACAACCCATTATTTCTTCTGCATGAATATCTTTTAATTTGTAATTTGCTAAATCAAAATTTAAAACTTTACAAATAGTACACAATTCTGTAGACCAAATAGCTGTACAATGTTTTTCAAAAAAATTTTCCAGTTTGTTCACACTCACAATACCTCCAACTCTATATTTTCGTTTTAAACTATTTACAAAATTAGTTTGCAATACATTTTTTTTTATTAACTTCAATAGGCTTCATACCAAAGTGCTGTGTTTTTGGTAGTTGTATTCTTTAACTAATATAACCAGTATATTTATCCACTTGTAGTTGCAATTCAAAGTAAATTTTTTCACATTATATTATTTAGGTTCTATTAAATCTTTCAACAACACTGGCATTAAAATCAGAAAATTAAGAAAGAATATTTATATTATCCTTTTCCATAAGTTCTTAAAATATTTTATCAGAAAATTCTGAGCTATTGTCTCTCTGTAAATTATTAGGTTTTCCTTTAGCCAATGTAAATTCTAAAGCATTAACTACATTCTTGGCTGTTTTATCATTGATTGGTAAAGCAAATGCAAACTTTGATAATACATTGATAAATGTCATAATATATTGATAGCCTTAATTTATGCATGATATACCTTTCAAATTTCCAGTATCCATTTCTAAAATATTGATTTCCCATATATCATCAATGCCATACGAAGAAACTTTTCTACTTGGAAAATTTTTTCGTGCAGGTTTCTATAGTTCATTAATTATTCCTTCGCTCTCGAATTGAGCATTTTTTTTTTTTTTAAGAATCTTGAATTTTTTTAGAATTGCACAATGAGCATATACTTTTCTGGACTACACATCCATTTTTTGTATTTTCATTTTTTATATATTATTATTCTTTGTGACTTTCTTGCACTTCAAACACCAAATATTCTCCTTTGAATAATAACATATATTTCTATATTTATTCTTTATATTTCACAAATATTCCTATTGTGGTCAACATTCCAACAGCAAAATAAATATATTATTTATTTATTTTTTAATTTTAAAAGTTAAAAACTCATCTCTGTTGGTATCAAAAGACTTACTATAATCTATTTTGTAGGTCCCTTAATAACAGCAAGAGTATCATCAGATAAATTATCAGAAATTATTTTATGATCAGTACAATCCATGAAAAAAGAAAAAAATACATAATCGCCTGTGCGGAAAACATTATTATTTTTATTCCACTTTCCACACAAATAAAATGTACAAAATTTTTCTTCCTTAAATTTTTCAATTGATTGGCTTAAATTTTATAATTTGACATCGGATACTTAATCAACAGAATCTTAAATTTTTCCAGCTTTTGTGTTAACGAGTAAAATGCAGTCATTCAAAACAGATTAGTTTAAATTTTGTCATTTATCAGCTATTTCTTTAACGAAATATCTTTAATTGACAGCATCTTTTCCATTAATAGGATCAGCCATGTTATTAATTCCACTGTTTTTGATAGAGACATAATCTGTTGTGTAAACAAAAACTTTACTTATTTGATCTCATAAAGCGGAAACAATTATATTTTATTTTAAAACTACATATGTTTGTAAATCAGAAACATTGGTGTTGTATTTTGATTCAACAAAGTTTTTAATGCATAATCAGAAGCAACAGTTTTATATTTGGAATCTACATATATATTTTTTTAAATGTATGTTTTGCATTATAAAATGGTTTCATGTAATCAGCTATAGTGTTATTGAATTGTAATTTTATATCTTCTTTTAGAGCATAATCAGAAACAATAGTTTTATATTTTAAATCAACATCCTTTTTTAATGCATCATGAGCTCTCTCTCTCTCTCTCTCTCTCTCTCTCTCTATCTCTCTCTCTCTCTCTCTCTCTCTCTCTCTCTATATATATATATATATATATATATATATATATATATATCGAAATATTCTTTATTGACCACATAACTTTATCTACAGGTTCACATATATTAACAATTCTCCGTCCCAGAAAAGAAACATACTATTTTGCAAAATCCAAACAAGTGCTTAACCCACTTTGTAAAGAAGAAACTCTCGAATTGCATTTAAAATCTACATATGATTTTTAATCTTCAGCAATATAATTAATGTTTTTATTTAAAGATTTTATTAATTGTTTCCCAAATATATCTATAATTTAATAACACAGACATTATTAAACACAAATATCCACAAATAACTGAATCAAAATTCTGAATTCTGTTATCATTTTAATAAACATTTTTGTTTCTAAAATAATCAGTTAAATTATTTGGTATATTGCCTCCAAATGAGTTACATTTTAAAAATGTTAGTGTTTTCTTTAAAATAGCAAATCCAACGAGTGCCGGGATTCGTTAAAATATCAAAACTAACCACAGCACATTCATTTATAGCGTATTTTTTGGTGGTTCAGCAATCATATAAATATTTCTGAAATTTTGAATATTTAATTTTTTTACATATTTTTCAATATCGATATTAAATAATGGAGCAAATTTTTTTATGTTCCTATTTTTTAATTTGCAACTACATCACTACCAGTCTTATTTTCCATTGCTAAATTGTGTCTCTGTTGTCCTTTTTCTTGTTCTTTTTTTTTAGTTTGTACAACAGAATTATAAATTGCACACTCCTCTAGCTATTGCACCAGGAACCCCATAAAGCTGCAAATAAAATTGCTAAAAATCCCCCATTGTGTAAACCACTTCCAGTTTTTTCATTGGCAATTTTTTTAACTGTTGGGAATGGTAACGTTAATTTAAAACTTTTTCCTTCTTTAAAATTTTTTTTTTTTCAAGATGTTGTTTTGCTAAAAATTTATCTATATCCAAATCTCTTAATTGAGCAATGGGTATATCGAAAGTCAAGCTTTTTATCTTCATTTAAAAGTAAAAAAATATTAACAGTTTAATAAAACATTTTAATTCCAAAACCTAATTTTCTATTTGTAAACTTTTTTGAGGCGACACCTGCAGAAGTAATTTTTTCTCCAAATGGAGAATCTTTAATTAACATGATTTCTTTTGCTTCTTTTTGTAAAGTTTTATCAGCTTCGCCTCTAGATTTTAAATCTTAATTATCTCTAGAAGCATTATCATGACATTTGCGAGCTTAATCTTATTTATTTATTCCTGAGTCTTCTCTTTCTAATCTTTCATTTAATTTTGTAAATAGACCACAATAAGTATATCCTGGCAAATGCATTCCGAGTAAATTTAAATTGTTCAATGCCCAATTTATTACACCTTTGCCATGGTGTTCAGAATTCTAAAATGAGTGCGGAATAACATTAAAAATTCGTATTAGATATGGTATTCCCTTCTGGTCTTTAACAACCAAATCAGAAAATTTATTATTTATCATATTCGTCATGTTTACTTTCATTTTTATTTCAAGCATTTTCTTCACCATGAATAACTAATAATCTATCAATTAATTTTCTAGCATCGCCCATCCAAATATATATTTTTTTGTAAATTATTATATTTTTTATACCATCTCCAATTTTAAAATAACCACTTAAACCGTCCAGTCTTTATTTTACTTTCAATTTATCTTTATTAACATCTTGATAAATTGATATATATATATATATATATATATATATATATATAATCAATTTATCAAAGATAAAAAATGTGATTTAACAGAGGGGTCTCAATAATTTGTTAACAAAAAGTACAAATATTTGTCTTGTAGATGAAAACACAGGCAAAATAAATTTACTAATGATGACTACAAAAATTATGCAGAAATTGTTAAAGCAACAAAAGCAATATATCCAGAAAATTATCCTAAAATTGAAGTTGATTCGAGTAAGAAGTGGATATATATATATATATGTTTCTTCTGGTATTGGTGGATAATCTAAAATTTTTTTGCAGCAACAGGTACTAGTGCTGTTATTAAATTTTTATTTTCTGCACTTACTTGATCTACTTTTTGCCAATATTTTGTAATTCACGAATTATTGGTAAGTCTTTTGATTCATGCTTCTTTTTATAATTTCTGTACTTCTCGATAAGCGATTTCACTCGATGAACTCCCTCTGAATGCTTCATTTACATGATTTTTTTTTAACTTATAAGTTTGCTATAAAAGCATTGAGAGTTTTGAGAGACAAATGTTCCTCCAACTGATCAAACGAGGGGGAATTTTAATATTTACAATAATAGAATCGAGTTTGATATTCCTATAGGAGATGGTTTTTCTTTTCCAAACGATGCTTATGTTTCGAAGGATATCGCCTAATAAAGAGTGCTAAAACTTGAACTGAGGCAAAATACGAAAAATTAGATAGTATTGATGTTTGTTCTAATTATTTTCCATTTAAGTCTTCTAGAGTAGAAATTTAAAAACACGGAAATATTATTCTGGTTGTTGGAAATTCAGGAATAACTTCAACAATGAAGAATATTTTGCTAAGATGGTCAGGTGAAC
The DNA here is from genome assembly GCA_029891345.1 of Dryococelus australis. Taxonomy (NCBI): domain Eukaryota; kingdom Metazoa; phylum Arthropoda; class Insecta; order Phasmatodea; family Phasmatidae; genus Dryococelus; species Dryococelus australis. The sequence continues at coordinate 168,913,667 of CM057009.1, read as the reverse complement.
AAAATTATTTATAGTCTACTGGTGTTGATAATATATTTCGATTAAAATATGTTTACAGTGATAAAATAAATAGAATAATGTGTCCATTAAGATTTTTTTTTGCCTTTAGTCGCGATAATAATGAAGTTTACTGGAAAGGTAGTTATAAAATCACTTTTTTTCCGAAATTTTTCTGATAACAATTTTTTATTTGTTTATGAAACTAACAAAGCAGATAGTTGGGTTGGTAAAACTTATACTGATTTAGGTATAATTTTTATTAAAAAATTAGAAATTTTGTGCCATATTGTTAAATACGAAGGTAACACACCATTTACAATTTAAAAAAAATATATTAGAATCATAAAATTCACATTCGTTTTAGTATCGGCAATTTTTAGAAAAAGAAGTTCCTGCTGTGACAACTGTTTTAAACTCTGATATAGAATATCAGTTTAATAATGTGCAATTTTACTTGCCTGATTTTGAAATTGTGGTTATCAACACTAATAGAAAAAATTGTGCCATGCAATATGTGCATGCTTCAATGTTTGATCATTGTAATGTGAGAAATATTTTTGTTAAAAATGGTAGAAATTAAATTTTTCCAAAAGAAAATTGGAATATAGATATTGAAAATGATCTTTGTCTTAAAATGTTTCTCACTTTTATTGATTTTACAAATTCAAGAACAAAAGTAGATACTTGTTGACTTAAACGTATTTTTCTCGATTTTTTGTTTTATAGGTCCTTCGATGTCATGGGGTCAAGGTTAAGGCCAGAATTTAGGGATCACATGTCAGATTTCAATTGATAGTGGACACTGGCTTCCAAGATGGCAGACAAGTACTGTGTACCAAGATGACCAGTAGCCTACCAAGATGGCAGTAGCCTAACATGATGGTGGCCGCCTACCAAGATGGCTGACTGAGTATGGTCGAAGGGGTGGAGGCCAGCCGACTAATTCGTTAGGTGAGGTGAGGTAGTGGGGAACACTGGGAAAGTAATTATTAAAAATAATTTCTTAATAATATTTAACAAGTTTTTAGTAAAAAAATCTTTTAGTAATTTTTAATAATTTTAATAATAAATTTGTGGGGTTTTTTGATAATTTTATTAATAATTTGTTAGTAATTTTATGATAATAGTTAATAATACATTTTTTTGGATTTTTTGGAATTTTATTTCAATTTTTTCGGTTTTTGTAGTAAGAGGTCCCTGGGTTCAAGGTCAATGTCATAGGTCAAATGTCATTTGTCATGCTCTTCTGGCTCAGAGTCACTGATCCTCCTCGCCGGAATCACGAGTCCCCATTTCCATCTCTAGGTATAATGGTAATATTTGAGGGGAAATTGTTAGTGAAAAGGAGAAATTTTAGTGTGTTTTGGTTGATTTAGAGGAAAATAAGGGAATTTTTGAGGGAAATAAAGGAAAAAAGGTAACGGACGGGTGACGTAACAACAAAGCGGTCAGCAGCTCTTGCGCTCCTACCCCCCATCCTCTTGCACATTAAAGCCCTAAATCCTACTACTCATTGAGGATTCAAGTTAAAAAAAATTCTATCCTGACATTGTAACTATAGAACAAACAACATTTGGAATAAACCGGCTGAACAGTTAATGAGAAATATCAAACACAAATAATTAATAGCTATCATTAAAAAAAAAAAACTATTATCCGATACAGAAATAACTTCGAAAGTTAGATTTCCTAGCACATCTTAATATTGCTATATTAATGTTCGCTTTTTACATAAATTATTCGCTCACTAGTATAGTTTCATTCTTTTTCTTGAAAATGGTGTGAAGTAACTCGAGTGATTTTTTTTTATTCTGATGTAAAGTAATGACCGGTTGCAAATTATAGTTTGTTTCTGTACCTATCGGTATATCTTCCGTATATAAAAATTAATGACAAAAATATTTGTGCCGGCGAAGTTTCGAACTCACGGCCAAAACATACATGCTATTCGCGAGCTCATCGACTTCAGCATTGCACCACGTGCTGACACACGCGATATAGTGTATACACTGTAAAAAAAGTGTAAAAATAGATGTACTACCTTTAGGTAATTTTTCATTTTTGTGTAGTAGTAGGGGCGTGGGTGTCCTAGATTAAAGGAGGTGCCACTTACATTAATATCAAAGGGTTAAATTGATTGAAAGTGTTAATTAAATTCATTGAAAGAGTTATTAAAGAATTGGAAGGGTTAAATTAATTAATAGGGTTAAATTTACTTAAAGGGTTAAATGTATTGAAAGGATTAATTATTATTATTTTTTGTATTTGTTGCAGGGGTGTACTAAGGGCTAATTTTTATTAATTTATTTCCTTTTGTGGGGAGGAGCTCTGGTATGTCCTCACACTTGGAGCTCTGGTATGTCCTCACCCTTGGAACTCTGGGACTCGATGAGGTGTGGCATGTTGGTGACAGAATATATATGGTGAGTTTTGTGCAAGAGTGGTATAAGTGTAATTTTTGTGTCTTGTAGATGATGTTGGTAGATAGGCGACTTTTAAAGATGGGATTTATTTGTTAGTAATGACAAGTAATTAAAAAGACGATGACTGTTTCTGAGTGAAATTAAACATTAGAGAATTTAAGAGTGATTGAACGAGTTCTATGTATGAATAAATAACACAAGAAAGAAGTATAACTACCTGGTCTCAAAGAAACAAGTTCAATTAAGTGAGTATCCAGGTGTCCTAAAGATATTATTATGTAATGAAAATCAGTTAAACATAAAGCGATGAATATGTCTACAACATGATTTACTACCACCGACCTGTATGCTAGCAATATTATTTACATGAGATAAGTATATTGAACGACCACAAATATGTAACTATCATAATTATGTGAGTCTCCAGTGTAAAATGAATTAATCAACGATTCAAAAAATGTCCGTATAGATTAAATGGCTAACAAAGACAATAAGATGACATATGGATAAATGACACTACTTGATGCCTCTTGCACATACATGATATGATTTTAAAACACGTATTTTTTGTCAGGAGATGGCTAAAGTAATTACTGGAGTGTATGACGTATGCCGACTTATAAGCTGATAATATGTGGAGCCTGGTCAGAGGCTGACAGACGAATGAGATTATAGCTAGTCATAAAGAGATTTGTATAGACAACTATGTGACAAATGGATATAAATTATGTTTGTGAAGCATGTCCTAATTTATGTGTATATATAACATTATTTCAATTTAAAAACTAAATGAAATCGCACCTCTCCTAAAAACACGTCTGTCCAGTTGCGAGCTCAGTCAAGCACAGACTTGGATATAGGACTTAAATCAATTTATAAGCTGTCGGCCTACGATTGATTATATACTGAGGTGGAAAAAAACTCGGAAATTTTAATGAAGATAAAAATCGAAAGTTTCTAAATAAATTAAACAAACACAAGTACATGAAAAAGACTAAACACATAATGAAATAGCACATCTTTCAAAAGACATCCATCAAGGAGTCTGGTGAATGAATGTAGAGAGCTTACACCGAGAGCCTGAATATATATATATACGTGAAGCACGGCTGAGTTTAAGTTTACAAGAAAACTCTGAATACACTATCCGTCTAACAACTACGTGAATAAAACGAGATTTGAACACACAACTACATGAATGTATAAAAATGATACAACTTGATAAATGTGAGTTATTTAAAATAATAGACATAGTACACATTTTTTCCATTAAGTTTGTGAAATTCACAGCACTAGTTAGCGAAACGACAGTTGAAAATCATACCAAATTTTGTAGAACAAACACACAAACGGGTATTCCACAAAAATTATTTTATTACAGAAAATAAAAAAATGTTTTTAATAAATTGTGAAACATGGCTATCACTCTCTGAGGCCCAGGGCTGACACCGAACATCGGGGAACCTTGCTACCACTCGGTCGCCTAAAGAAGCCCGCTGCACCCAGTAAAGTGGAGAGAGCCGGTGTCCTGTGTCGCGTCTATGAAGGGTGAAGGTTGTCGTGAAACTATCATGGCAGAAACCCGCAATAACGGTTCACCTCGGTGCTTCCCCCCTCCCTCCATTTACTCCCTTAGACCAATACAGAGTTGGCTTTTCTGCTGGCTGAAGGGTTGCTCTGTCCAAAGTCACAGAACAATACCCCTGAGCGCATTTCCAGAGAGCTGACCTGCCTTCGATCCGACACTGTAAAAACCTGTTTAGTTGCAACGAGCCCCTCCACCTACCCCAGCCAAGAAGTGCCCGATCCAAGCACCTGCCTTTGCTGTCGATTCAAGGCCACACAGCCCCCTCCAACCCCTTACACCCCTCAATAACGTGATTCTGACGAAAAGTCTTGTCCACACAGTCCTGATACCCCTCCCTTCATCATAGAGCACATGTTCTGCAATACGAGAGCTGCCTTGGTGAGGAATGGAGGTTTGCTTCAAGGCCAAGTCTTTTGTGCAAAATGTCATGAAGGCTCCATCCCTTGGGGCAGCAGCTGATTTTGAACAGACCTGGGCTCGATCCTCCTCCGCCCTCTTATCGACAAACTGCTATTTTCGCTGGAACACTGTTTATTCCTCCTATTTTTCGAGATGCAAGAGCCTGACGTATTCCCAGACAAATAAAAAAACTTCACAAATCCCGCCGATGTAAGTTTATTTTCCTGATCACTAAGAGATACGTTACAAATATCTTTAAAACACAATTAATTCATTTAAAATATAAACCATTTTAAGTAAAATTTTAAGTTTAATCCAGCAAGCTCTATAAAGTTTTCCAGGAAACTTTTTGTCTTGTTTCCAGCAAACTTTATTCTGTTTTCCAGAAAACTTTTTTAAGCTTAAAATAATCACTTATTAATTTTCAAACTAACACAACTACAATACATATTTTTAATTTGCTAAAAATTGTTTATAAGTAATTAAAACCACTCATCTTTCCACTTACACCAGTTAAACTTAGAACAACATTCGAGCATTATTAGATTTAAGGAATATTCATGGCAAACTTTCTTCAAACATTGAAAACTTATGTGTAATCAAACTCACATTCAAAATAAATTATTTTAATTAAGCGATATAGTAAATATAAATATTACATCTGTTTTTTTTTTAAGAATTGTGCATATTTCACGTGTAGTTTTTTGTAGCCTGAAGTAATTTCGACTCTACCAGAAAAGTTATTTACAAATTGTTTTCCCGAGAAATAAATATCGACGTGATATTACTGAAATAATACTATATACCTTGAAATGACTGACATTGAAGCTGAAATCTTTTAAATTTTACGATATTTCAACAGATTTTCTTAAAAGGCCAAATTTTATGCAAATTTAAAGGAAAATGGCAGTACTGTTTGTGGCAGAGTTGAATTGTATTTTAATTATCTTCAATGATGTTATCCGATTTTGTATAAAGTATGACTGTGTTTTTATCAGCAATCACCTTGGTGTTGAATCTTCAGCTGCAGCAGTTATAATCTTTTTTATGTGAGAAAATTTATATTTCAAAGTTCATTGGATTCCCCCAGCTGTAGAAACTCAGGCTAGCTGGAAACATTGTGGTGTGATACTAAAGGCTCTTTCTAGTTTTTTACTTCCATGCAAAGAACTATGATTATTTCATAGTTTGAACTTAGCATTATAAAACATAATCATTACAATAGCTGTTTTACCAAAATACGCAATGGAAATTGTAATTTAAACATATATATATTACTTAACATGGGTATGGCTGTGAAAGATACCAATACAGTAAATAAATGTTACATGGAAGAGTTTAACACTCATACGGTAAACGTATTTAAATCTCAAACGAATGATTTTCAAGAGAAATTAATAAAGTTGGTGGATTTGAATTATGTTTTTAAAACAGGAGTGCAATTGGAAACATTTTAACCAATATTAGCAATGATTTGCAGAGTAATGAATTTAGAATAGAAGAATGTTTAAATGGATTTAGTAAAGACTTTAATGAAATGACAAACTAATCGATAGAGTGTGGCAGTTAAAAAAGCAATGACTTAATTCATATAGAAGTATTATGAATTTAATGTAATTTAATGAAGCATGCCTGCCTCTACTTCGGAATTACATAATGTTATATCTGCTGTGAAAGATAAATATTTATAAGCAAATAAGTTAGCATGGAATGTGATGTTTTAAACGAAGAAATATTTAAACCTGTTACGAGCAGAATGTATACATTGCATTCTGTGTTGAATAAGCCTAATGAAGCTGCTTTGGAAATTAAAATGGAAGAAGATCCTTTAAAAAAGAAGAACAAAAAGCAACAAATTTATTATTTAACATATTATAATTTAGCTTTAAACAATATTGTCTATGTGTGATACGACATGTGGTGTATATCGACATGACAATGTCTGGTTCCTGGGAGGTTCGGAGGTTAAAATTTTGTCTGACAATAAAATCAAAATAGGTGATTATATAACCGATGTGAGTCAAGAATTGTTTGAATTATTGTTTGAAAACTTTCTAGATTGATATTCCGACACTGATTTACAGAAATAAAAAGAACTTATTCATCGAGCGATTGCTAACATTCATTCAGGAGATGAAAACCACCGAAAAATACATTTGATGACCGATATTGTCGGAAGTGGAATATAAAAAGATGAAGTTGGTGACCGATTTTCTCCTGTATATTAGAACAATGCTAATGAATTGGACGATATATTAAAACATAGCGGGCTTCGAGAGAGTGTGGGAAAAGTTTACATATAAACAATATTGTTTATAATATTGAAGAGTTTAAAGAAAATGGTTATGTTACCAATGAAGTTAAGTAATATTTCTGAAGAGATACACATTCCGGCGTGGATAAGATATCCCAGAAGAAGAGTTATAACCCATCGTTTAAATGATATTTGTTAAGCCGATTTGTGTGAAATGACATTGCGTTCCACATACATTAAGGGATACAAGTATATTTTAACCGTAATAGACTTTTATTCAATGTTAGGTTAGGGTATAAAATTGAATAACAAAACTGGGAAACAAGTTCCCAATGCAGTGAAGATCGTTTTGAAAGACATAAACCAAATTCGCTCCAAAGTGATAGAGGAACCAAATTTTTTTTCTGCACTGTTCCGTAAAATAATGTCTGAATATGGTATTAATCACTACACAAAGTATTCGGAGCTTAGAGATAGTGTTGTATAACGTCACAACAAATTGTTAAACATTTCAGATCGAGGGAGACTTACAAATGGGTTGATGTTTTGCCTGAAATAGTTAAATTTTATAATTCCAGATATTATAGAACTACTATGGTGTTGAATAAAAAAATGTATGAAAAAACTAAAGTTCAACGTTGTCGAATTTATATGTATCTCGAAGCAGGAATGAATTTTTGAAGAAAAAAATTATGGTTATAGGTCATGAAATATTGGAAATTATTTCAATTAGACAATCACATCCCAGAGTGTATTACCTAGAAACTTATGATGAAGAACTAATAAAATGCAGATATTACAAATATGAACTGCAAATGTAAATTCTCCAAATGAATATTTGAGTGATAAAATCATTAAAAGGAAGAAAGATATGTCCTTGGTTCGATGGAAGGGTTTCTCAAAAGCACACGACTCCTGGGTTAAGAATCAAGTTCTTATAGGATTGAAACACAATGTTTGAAAAATTATGATACTCAATAAAATATTTTTAAATTATGTTTTTTTTTTTTTAAATTTAACTGTAGATAGGTAATGTATTTAGTATTTATTCTGCAATCAATCCGCTTGTTGATTATTGCTACATTGGATTAACTTTTGATCGATAATCATGTGTGTTTAAATCATTTCAATTATACACATCTTTAAAAATATTCCCAACTTTTTTATTTCTTAGCATAAATAATAGAAAAAAGAATTACATACAGGGAGATTGTAAGAGTTTCCATAACCATTGCCTGTTACAAAGGGAAGGGAATATTGATCCTGGGATAATGATAGAATAGAAGAATGTGTGAGTTATGAATAAATATAGGTTGATGTTCCCTGTGTGTTCATAACATTGCTTCCATCTAGTTTCTCTTTAAAATTAGTAAAGGGTTTAGACAACCTTACACGAGCTTAGGTTTAGGTGGTAGAAAATAAATGTCATAATTTAATTTCCTTCATAGCATTCAATTCGGTAATATTAATAATAACAAAGAAGTAAATTACTTTTAAGAAAAATGTCATGGAAGATTTATTAAAGTTTTCACTTAGCTATGTGAGATTTGGTGGAAGAGGTGTAAAAAAATAATTTATCGTGTTAGCGAAAGTTAATCGGAAACAATAAATTGCAGTTTCGTAAATGCAGTTACATATCTAATGCTATTATTTTCAATTTGGTTGTTAAGGTTAAGGAAATAATTTTTCAGCACAATTTATTACATATTTATTCGATGAAAAAAAAAAACATTCAAATACTTGAGAGTCTAAATGTGAGAATTTTTCGAACATTCCCTGCCACAAAGGTTTGAATGCTGTTGACCGGGTCTAGGTATAGCGAGTCAGGGGTAGTAACTATTACTCTGTCAGAACTGGATAGGGCAGATTTTTGGGAGAGTCCACAAGCAGGGAACCACTTTGGAAGAGTCCAACTTGGTAACTTGAAGGGTGTCTGGCAATTGGAGAGTGCCTGAAGTTAATGTTGGACCAAAGATGTGTTGTGGGCTGACATAGATGGGGGGGGAGGGGGAGCATGTACTTGGATTGATAACGAGGGTGCGTGACCTTGGACAGAGCAACCCTCTAAAAACTAATTCTGCACTGGCAGGTAGAGAGACGCATTGCTGAAAAACACCCTCTGGGATGTTGTTCTGTGTCCTTGGATAGGAACAGATTTTTCGGGTGAAAAAGGACTCTGGGTTGGTGGGGAGGGGGACAGATCGCCCAAGATGCGGTCTGGGGTTTTGTTCCATGACCTTAGATAGAAACTGTCTTTTTACACAAAGTCAACTTTTGGACAAGGGGCTTGGGGAGCGGGGGAGGGTAGTACCGATGTGAACGGTTCTTGTGGGTTTCCGCCATATTAGTTATTCGCAAACACTGTCCAGGATACACATATACACCGGATCTCTCCACTTCGCCTAATGGGCTTCATGACGCAACCAAGGTGTAGCGTGGTTCCCTAATTTGTGGTGTCGCCCAGCAGGCTTCAGAGAGATATAGCCCCATTTCTCATTTTAATAACTTATTTATTTATTGGGAATTAAATAATTTTCGTGTAAACCAAATTTCTGTCTTCGGTATGCGAAACTTAGTCTTATATTTTAATGTTGTTTCCCTAACTAGTGCCGTGAATTTCAGAGACTTAATGGAAAAATATTGTAGTATGTCCATTATTTTAAATAATTCTCGTTTATCAAGTTGTGTTATTTTTATACAAACACATAGTTGTGTGTTCAACTCTCGTTTCATTCACGTAGTTGTAGGACGAACAGTGTATTCTGAGTTTTTCTTCTAAATTTAAACTCAGCCCCGCTCCACGTTTATATAGTCAGGCTCTCGATGTATGCTCGCTTCATTGATTCAGCAGACTCCGAGGCAGATGGATGTATTTTGGGAGAGATGTTTTTTTATTACGTGTTTAGTCTTTTTCATGTACTTGTGTTCATTTAATTTATTTTGAAACATTCGTTTTGTATTTTCATTACAATTTCCGAGTTTTTTTCTACTCAGTATATAATCAATCGTAGGCCGACACAACTTATAAGTTGGCTTAAGTCCTTTATCCATGTCAGTGCTTCACTGAGCTCACAGCCGGACAGATGTGTTTTGGGAGAGCTGCGATTTCATTATGTGTTTTTAATTCAAATATTGTAATTAATATATATTAGTACATGGATCATAAACATAATTTTTATCCATTTGTCATGCAGTTGTCTATCTGAGATGTATATCTCTTTCCGACAAGCTATAACCACTTTCGGCTGTCAGCCTCCGATCAGGCTTGATATATATCAGCTTATAACGCAGCATATGTCATACCCTCTAGTCATTGCTTCAGCAATTTCCGGACCAACCGGACGTGTTTTAAAATCATGTCAGGTATGACAGCTGGGATGGCCTGTCGAGGTCGCACAGCTCAGTGTGCTACCATGTCTCCTACCATCCACAGCTACTGGTGATCACACCATAGCCCCCCATCTCCAAAAGACTCATGCATCCTAGCATGAGAGAACAGGGGCCAGACGATGGAGGGGAATGTACGCATGAGACCAGGTCTCTATTGCAGTATGGCAGCATCGCAGCGAAGAGGTAACCTAAGTTCCCTCGGCGCAACATTGCAGAGTGCTGCCGGAGGGGGTCTGTCGTCTACGGGGAAGCCGACTGGGTATCACAGATAAGTGTTCTTCCGCGCACTGACATTGAACCTCCCTAGTGCACAGGCAGTTGCATGAGACTGGGGATACCATTACAATTGGGCTTTTTGCAAAAGATGTCAGTGCGTGTGCAAAATTCGATTTTAGAGAAATTGTTTGAAAGTATAAGCTTGCTGTTATACTTTGTAACATGTATTATATACATTGAATTAACAAAATTCCTAATTGATTTCCACTTACATAAATTTATACTGGTGGAAATTTATATTACACCTAAATAATATTTAATATAATAGTTACATGATTTATTCATTATTAAGCACTTAAATTGCACAAATGCTGGTTAGAAGTTACAATACATTGCACCCCTCATTTTACGTGATTTCTTTGAGGATATTACTTTAATTTTTGTGATACAGGTTCACATTAGTGCATTGTTGTTGGAATAAGTCAAAACTTCTTTGTCTTGCAATTCGTTCAAAGAGTAATTGTAATTTGGATCATTGGTCCTACTAATTTGAACTGCATTTTGTTTGAAGCATAACAAATTAACTAGTCATAGAATTTACAAATACAAAGTGTGTTTACTTGGTGTGCCGGCACAATGACATTTTAATTTACGGCCGATATTGTTTCGTGTTTACCGCAGACCAAGGAGGGAAGTGTGTGTGGCTCCGTTAACTAAGTTAATTAATCCCCATAATTTAATAATAAAATAATAAATATCTAGAAAGAAAATATGTACATTAAAAATAAGACATTGAAATTAAATAAATATATGTCAGTCTTATTTTGCTGAACTCTAAAATGTTACAATATATGTGTACTATAGATAAATTCATTATTATCATGTCTTAACAAGTAATTGCCATTATTGGCACCGCATAATATTGAAAATTAGTGGCAAGTAAATACATACATTCATGGGGACCCCATAATAAAATTATATAAGATGTGAAATGTAACACGTATGGTGTTCTCACCACATGGGGTAAACCCGTTTATAACTGCTCTCTAGAGTTTATGTTTGAAATCAAAGTCTGCAGCCTTGTCTGCTGCTGCACTCTATTAGAAGTAGTTTGCACTTCTATTACCTACACACGTCTTTCACATAAGCAGTTATGTTGCCTGCTAAAAGAATGCACAGTCTGTACTGGCGAACAATGGTTTAGGTGTACCAACTCTTTACTATAGTGGAAAAATGTGCTTGATCTGACCTGCCATATGGAAATGTATTTGCACCTTGAACTTATTGTGCACACCTGAGAAAATATATGAAACAAACTGGATACTGCAGTTACTCATTATCAATTAATTACCTTCTGTGGTAACCAAATATGTCAACCAAATGTAACCAATGTCAACCAAATATCTATAAACATCTGTGCACTTATATCTCCCTTTATGCCATATTAAACTGCTTTTTCGAGCAAAAAATACATTTTCACTAATTTATAGTATAACAATACTAAGGCTATGAGCACGGCCACAATTGTTGTTGATGAACTAAAATAATTGATTTGCTCTTGTGGCATCACTGAAATGACTGACTTCTGAAAGATGTTATGCTGGCTTGATGCATGTTCTACCATTGGTAGTTTGGCATGTAAAATCTTCCAATCATTATTTAAGTCTTGTTAATCGAGAAACATGAATACCTTCATTTACAGTTAGTTGAGAGGCTTCAAAATAACTATTAATTGTATGCCATTGAATTGTAGGATTGTATGAGCAACTACTGCTGTAGGACTCTTAATGTGACACACCTGGGTAGCTTCTACTATCATTGACTTGGCTACCGTTACCTCACATCCACATAGTACCTTTAGTATAGTTGACCCAATGTCAGGCCTAGGAAAGGTTTGACTGAGTGTCTTATTAATACACCTTAGTGTTAATGTGCCAGGCACATTAGTTATAATGTAGTGATGTGGCTGATTCGCCATAATCTGTAATTGGTTGCCAGGAACATAAGTAAATTTGCCATATGCTTACAACTGTGCGACACTATTCATTTTGATTGCTGCTTTAAGACAGCTGACCTTTGTACTCTCTGCTGTGTGTTTAGAAATAAAATACATACCCTTTTCCAGGTTTGGTTTGTCAGCTACCAACCGGGTTAGTTGTGTTTTCATATCCACAGCAATTACTTGATTTGGTAAATCACTAGTACAAGTTTCATTCTTAAATAAATATGGGACCGGTGTGGCGTGGAAAAACTGCCACCTAAAGTTAACTCTCTGAAGCTGAACTTTTATCTTAATAATTTTTTGGGATGGAGAAAACGAGCATTTTGTTATGGGAACAGAGAAATACATAATTAAATTGCGTAGAGGAATACTGAGTTTAAGGCCCAAATCGTTAATTTTTGCTTCTAGTGTTAATAGTTCTCTTGTCAACATCGGGCGCAGGACTGCTTGCAATTGTAAAATATTGTTTTGACATGTTTGCAAATATGAATTAAGGCAAATTTCATTATTAATGTTATTTATTACTGTAGAACTATACTGATCATCAGTTGGCTTTGAATCTGTGTCATTTCTAGCTCATATCGTTTTTGTTAAAATGATTTTCCATTGGTTGAAAATTATGGGAGATTGAATTAATTTTTACTTCTACTTGATTCTTAATTTTAGACACACTGTGGGTGGTGAGGTTTAAGTTACTGATTGAAGATCTTACATTAGACTGGATTTTATTGATTTGCATGGCCAGCATCTCCTCATTTGATAGCAGTGATATTAAGTGACGAGTAGTGAGAATGTCACTGCACCATGTTGTGACGTCGCCAATGAATGCAAGGAATCTTTTCAGACATGAATTGTTCAACAAAATTTTCGGACGTTTCATTATAAATGTGTTGTACTTTGTCTGCGTTACTGCAGACTGTAGAGTTCCTGATGGCGCAGGCGCTGTGGAACCACACCTCAACTTTGGTCGGCATACTGGGTTGTTGCAGCGACAGAATAAACCAAAGGGGATGGCTTCCTTGTACTGTAGCTGCGGTATCAGCTCCACGGCGTAGACACCATGGTGTGTCGGATAGAGCTGTTCCTCTGCTGCATTGAATGACAACCTCAGCATAAGTAGCACTGCGCTGAATGTGGCACAGTCCATTCTGGAAATGAATTAAGCCTCCCCCCTGTAACATAAGGGTGTTCATTAGTTCCTAATATTAGCGGGTTTTATGATATATGTTCTGACTGTTTCTACTTTACTGTGGCCCCTCTTTCATATTTCCACCGCTAGCATTGATGGCCCAAGTATGTCATGAATTCTGTATGGGCCCTGATATTTGAAATGAAGATTGTTTTACGATGCGTGGTTTTTAATCCACACGAATTGGCCGATTTTTAAATCATTTGGGCGGTATTTAACTTAAAACAACTGCTTTTGTTTTTACTATGAAGTTATAAGTTTCACATGGGCTTGTTTCCATGTTTGTTGTAATTGTTGACACCAATTGTTGGCTCGCGGGGATTACGTGTCGCTAAACTCTTGTGTTGGCTGTACTGCTTCAACCCTGTGAAGAAAGAAGGGAGTGAACTTCGTACTTCTGTTGACAGTTGTATTATAATTGAATAAAATGTACGAGATATAATCATCCCAATGTGTGGGGTCTTTGCTAGCACAAAAGGTTAAATGCTGCTATAAAATTTTATTTACCTGTTATGTTAAACCATTGGACGCAGGGTTATACACAGTCGTCTGAATTTTTTTATCTGTAATTTTCGAAATAATTCTGCCATCATTTTGGTATAAAAAGATGTTCCTCTGTCGGTGAGGATAGATTTGGGGCAACCAAATTGTAAAATAACGTACTTGATGATGTTCGCACAAGTAATTGCGTCTATCATTTTCACAGGATGGGCTACCACATATCTGGTAAAAATATTCAGTTATTACTAAGACATACTTATTTCTGGATGCCGAGGTTTCCAACTGCCCTTTTGCATCTAGATCCCTGGAATGTAAAATATGGGAGGCGCAATAGGGGTTATTTGCCCAATCGGTTTCTGGTTTAAGGCCTTAATACATTGACAAACAGGACAGTTTTTTAATATACTCTTTTACATCCTTGTTCATACTGTCCCAATAGTATGCATTTTTTATTTTTCGAGTGTCTTAAATTGCACGAAGTGGCCACCCCCTAGTAGTGTGTCATGATGGGTGGTAATTATCTCCAGAACATAGTATTTTGGGACAAGTGTAAGTTTCTTTTCCCCAGTGGGTGTACGCTGTTTTATATATATATATTTCCCTGTTTCCTGATATGATGAATCATCTGGCTAGGTGGCGATATTGAGCCGTAGCTTTGTCTGGGTCAGTGAGCACTAATTTCAACTGCTGTATGTGTGGGTCATTCACATATTCGGCGAGGAATGGTGGTGTTATATTTTCAGTAAGTGGTGCTAGCAATAAATGGGAGTCGTCGTCAACCTTAATATATTCCTGCTTTCGAAAAAAAGAGGGGTGGTAGTGTGCAGTGTAGTTGTGTGTAATTTTAATTTGACATTGTAAACATAGATCGATGCAGGTGGTTTTGATTGTGTGGGTATGGTTTTGCATAATTATTTCAATGTTACATGGTATAATGTGGTAATGATTTTTGCAATTGCCTGCAAGGGGAGGTAGTCCTTATTTATTAAAATTTTCGCAACATGTGATTTATTTGTGGTGTGGAGATCCTCTTTAACGAATGTTTCGATTTCTGGCCAATTGTTGGTAATGTATTTTGTAATATAATACTTTACCTCCTGGACGTTGTCCAAATTTTGTAGCAGAGTCTTTGGCAGTGCTTTGTAAAATGATCTGCATTCCAGGAATGTGGGTTTAACTTTGTAAGTACTATTGTGCTAATAAATATTCTGTCAGCTACTCCTATAGTCGGAATATGGTTCAAGGCATCAGCGAGTGTATTGAGCTTACACTTAACAATGAATGCTTCAAAGTCGTATTCTGTAAATGTGATAGCCAATATTTGAATACGAACAGTGTGTTCGGCCATAGACTTAAGGTAGTGCATGTTCGCATGATCTGTCTCTATTAATAATTTGTGGCCGTAAAGATATTGCTTAAAATAGATGACAAAATATTATATTCCCCAAAATTCTTGTTCTGTGGCCGACCATTTTTTTTTTCATTCAAGGATAACATTTTGCAGGCGAATGCTATGATTTTACGTTCTTTGCTGTTTGGATTTTCCTGCATGAGAACTGCGCCTGTCGCTGTTTGTGAAGTATTAAATGCTAACATGTTTTGTGGTGTTCATCAAATTTCCCCAGTATAAGGGCAGCCTTTAGTTTGTCGAATGGCGTTTTTTCCTGTAGTGACCACTTGAAGGGTATTGTTTCGTTTGTTAATTCAGTTAAAGTTTCAGCATGTTGGGTGTAGTTTAATATAAATCGAAGTAAAAATGATGTAAGTCCAAGGTACGTGTGAACTTGTTTGACATTTTTGGGTGGCGCAATTTGTTGAATGGTGTAAATTTTCCCGGGATCCAGCTGAATTCCTGCCCGCGCAATGTAGTGGTTGGGGATCTTTATTTCCTGCTGTGCGAAATTACATTTTTTGCTATTCATCTTGACATTATATTTGCGCAGTCTTTCCATTACTTTTCTGATGTTTTCGAAGTGTTCGCTAAATAAATTAGCTATGATTAAGATGTTGGCTATCTATGCGACATCTGTATTCTAGCACAAGAACCGAGCATAATGTCGACCAATTTTTGAAAATAGTTCCGACGGGTTGCAAGGCCCATTGGAATATGTGAGTCCTCGTACAACCCGACACCTTCAACGTTAAATGTGAGTTTCTCTCTGTCTTGCTTGCGGACAGGGATGGTGTAAAAGCCACTGAACATATCAGTAGACGATATGTATTTCGAGTTCTAAAGTGTGTTTATTATATCCTCAGAATGTGGTATGGGATATTGCACTTTCTTGAGGTGTTGGTTTAGAAGTCGAAAATCTGAAAGGTATCGTATGCCACCTTGTCGCTTGGAAATTACTAAACTTGGCACAGTGTAGAGAGAATCTGATGGGGTTAAAATTTTATAATCCAGCATCTGCTGCATTAGGGCCAGAGCTTGATCACACAATTTATGGTTGATATGATAAGGACATGTTAACAGGCTTATCCGGTGTTAGTTCTAGTTTGATTTCATATTCTTTAGTCTCTCTAAGCTTATTTATGGAACTGCCGAAACTGTATTTTTATTGTTGAGGTAGTGTTTGCAATTGCTATTGTTGGTGATTAGGCAAACTAGAATTTATGTTGCCTAGTGCTTTATTTAATGTTTGTGTATCAGTAGCACTGATCTAGTGAATATAGTATGCTATACAATTACTTATGTCATACTCAATGGTATTTGTATTGATCGGTATGTCCATAACTTTGTTGTTATTGATGCATAGATAAACATGATATCCTTGGCAAGGACTGAAACTACCTCGTATTGTTTCACGAAATCAATGCCAAGGATAGTATCCAACTTGAGATTATCAATTAACAGAAATTATAGAATGAAGTTATGCCTGTGAATGTTAACATTGACTTTAGTTTTAAATTGAGGGACCTCGATGTCCTATATTGTGCCTACGAATGAAAATGTTTCTGTTACTGGAAGTTCTTTCTCTTAAGTGACTAATGTTGATGCCATACAAAAGCATGATCAACCTGTGTCGAACAATTCATTGTAAATTTTACCAACAAGCTGAACAAGGATGCATAGTGTGGAAATTTTCATGTAACTAGTGCAGCACTCGTCCTTGGTGACTGGCGTGTGTTGATTGTGCTGACAATGTAAGTAGAGCCAGTGGCTCAGGTTGCGTTAGCACTTGTCATCATTGCCAGCCAGTTCCATGATTGTGTTTACAGTGAGTTTGGTTCCTGCACACTGCAATTTGAGCTTTGTTTGGCCAATCGCAAAGTGCTGTTTAAATTTACGGAAGCATGCCATGATGTAAGTTTGAAATTATTTGCTTTGATTGGGAATTAACGGACAATTCTTGGCTTGGTGGCCAGTATACATACACTGCGCGCTCGTGAAGGCCATCTGCGACCAGTGTCCGATGAAGACTGCGTGTGCTTCTGATGTCACTGTTTTGCTGCGTTTGCACATTCCATCCGGACTACCTGCTTGGCTGGGCTGCCGTTTCGGTGTGTACGCTGGAGTCACGTTTCATGGGCGCCTCATGGTGTATGTAAACTCTTGTGGCCTTGTTTTTCTTGCCCCCTTCTGCATGTTGGTTTTCTGCCCTGGTTTTTGGTCCTTTAAATGTGATGTGGGATGTCAATTTGTTATGAAATTCACCAGTTTCGGGTGTCTGTAAGCAAGTGGTTGGGCCTGGTTTGTCTGGACAAAATTTTCACTTCTCTCATTGAATCTAGTGATTTCCGCATAATATCTATGAGGCACACGCTTAGAAAGTAGTGCCTGACATCTTTTAATTACGCATGTGGCATTTACGTCGGGTGGGACGGGTTTTTGCAGAATCCTTTTGCGACAGGTATTGCCCTGCATACATTCCTGAGTATTATGCGCTTCTCTTATGTGGCCTGCATGACTGTGGTGTGCATATTCATACAGATGTTTGTAGGAGGGATTTTTGTAATGTACCCTGTTATGTGTTCTAAGAGTTGTGTTGTGGTGTTAAGCTCTGTTGAAAATTGGCAGAATTATATTGGTGGTGTGTTGGAATGTGTTGACATACGTTTTACCGGCATTTCACGATGACAGGTTTGTGTTGGTTTCCAGGTGTTTCAATTTATGCAATTATGTTCTCAATGTTGTAATCAATTTTTGTAGTGTGGCATGTTCTGTGTCTTTGGTATGATTTTCTTATGTTTGTCTCTATCTTAACATTCCGATTTCAATCGTTGTTAGGTTGTCTGTTAGTTACTCGAGTGTGTCATTTTGTAGTGGTATCACTTTCTCGGCAACAGGGATTTCCAAATAATTTTTATAAATTTGGCATCTGGCAAGTGTACATCACTTTTGTTTTTGTAGAAACTGAATGTTTCTATGTGCAGCTGGCAACTCTCATTTTCCTGTTGTTTTTTTTTTTTTTTGTGTGTGAAGCAGCTGCCTGTACTTCTCAGTGTAATCAATAGGTGTAAATGTTTTGCACAGTTTTGTTTTAATGTGTTGCCATGTGAGTTGTTGGCCGTTCGTGTAGTAGATGTTCTCATAAACCTGTTTGGCTGTGCCATGTATGTAGAATTGAGGACGTCTACGTTTTTCTAATTCGGTCCATCCGTTGATTTCTCTAGCTGCATTGTATGTCTCCAGAAAATCGTGAACATATTCTTTATATTCCCCTGAAAAGGTGGGGTTGGGTTCTGGGTGGGGTAATACAATAATGTGAGGGCTGTTGTGCATTATGTGGTTTTTTTACAAGTGTGTTGTTTGTGTCATTCACATATTGGTGTTCGGTGTAGTCATTAATGTTGGTGTATAGGTGTTCTCTTGATTCTGTGTTGGTACTGAGTATTGAAATTAAAAACGGCTAGGTTGCCTGAAGTGTTTTAAGTGGGAGTGGTCTCAGGTATCAGCTCGTACTCAGTTGGTAAGTGTCATGAAAGGAATAGTCTGTTGTTTCGTTTTGCTGTGTGGGTGAGGGGTTTTCTAAATCAACAAAGTCTGTATTATCAGAAGGTAACGCTAGGTGTTGTGTACGTTTGACTTCTATTGCATGCTTGGCATTAGCTTAATTCAAGTGTAGTGTGTTTTATGAGTTTCTTGATTGATTTGGATGCAGATATCTGTGGCTTACTTATGTCCACATGTCAATAGGTGTACTGTGTAGTTGAGCCTTAATTTCTGACATGCGCAAACAATGATACTGTAAAATTTTATTTCCACTTTTACACAGATGTTAGTGGAAATTTTGCATTTGCCAAAAACAACACGGCTGGAATGGTGGTGCCATTGTTTAATCAAGCATGAACTTTAGTTAAAATCGTGAACAGACTTTCTCTACTCTACAATACAATGGGCGACTTGTAAGACTGCGGTTTTGGCGATGCAGCAACCTTTCATGCGTGCCCTGCAGCGGTCGGGATTTGCTGTGTAGCAGTTCTGCAGATGTTGAATGAGCACTTTAATGCCACTACTGTTTACTACAGCTTTAAAAACCCATTGTCTGACTGAACAGCTTTAAACTGCACATTAGCAGGGGATTCAAACCCTGTGGGGTGGTGGGGAACGAGATGTGTTTCCATATTTCATGCCTAACGAAGTTTACATAATTAAAGTAATATTTAATTGTAATTGTAAATGCAACAAGCAAAAAGGGAAGGTTGGTAGCACCGGTTCCGCCACCATTTGCTGTGACATCTCCTGAAGGGAGCAGGTCATGCACTTATAAGGGGAACTTTAGTATAACAGAGGTGCAGCATTCAGTTGTATTAAACACTACTTTTATTCAAGTCAGAACACTAATACAAAGATCGTGCAAAGGCATTACTCCGAGAAACTAATATTTGTACAACAAGGCTCAATACGGCAAGAGCTAGATAAGCTAGCAGAAGGCTCAGTTACCTGCTCCTAATCTTATCCAGTCTAATTATGCCAGCACCAATCTCAACAACATAGTGCGCCATTATGGGAGTTATAATTACCCTGGACTGTCTTGTAGTCATCAGCGGGAAGACCACCTCGATGGCGGCTGAGGACGGCGTCGATCTTGGTCCCACTGGCCTGGTGGTTATTCCTTCACGGTGACACTCGGATGGCTGGATTAAGATGGCCACGAGCTGCCAATGTTCCAGTCTTATGTAGTCGTGGCCCCAGACTCGTTACCCTTCCTCCATGAATGTTGCCAAAACAGCTGGGCTGGCCTGTTGAGGTGTCGCAGCTCCGTGCGCTAGCATTTATCCTGCAAGCCCCAGCTGCTGGTGATCACACCACCACCAAAATGGCCCCTAGTGGTAAAATCCATTATCACTCATGAGTCAAACACCACAATGTGGAGTAATCTGTGGTATCCTAGAGCATGCAACATGGTGGACCAGATTGACAGAGGAGGAAGTTCTGCTTTGACCACCATTTTACTAGATAGTGAAACCATTTTTCTACACAGTTCGCAGCCATTTTGCTAGACAGCACATTGGTCGGTCTGTGGGAACAGACTTCTGGAGGCAGCAGTATTATGGAATGCTGGGAGAGCAAGTAGAGACATTCGGTAGGATGGCAACTTCCAGACATTTTTGCTTCTGGCTAACAAAATGGCCACCTTAAGCATACTGGTTGCAAAAATGGCCACCACTGGCATACTGGCCGGCATAATGGCCGCTTCATCCCCTCATCAAAATCCGCAATCCGCAAATCCAGAATTGCTCTTTTTAAACTACTGGTGTCTACATTTACTATGTCTCCTAAAATTTCAATAATATTCACCAATATTTCTCTATCAGCATTAGTCATTCGACTTTTTCCTTCTTACTTTCCCCTCCCCACCCTCCTCCATTCATTTCAACCAGGCTTAGTAAATGATTGTGTACTGTTGTCACCCCTGCCTCGTCGAGATTTAAAATATCTTGACGACCAAGTTTAATCTGTACCTTTACATAACGCAATTTACTGGAATATACAAACATTAATTTGTTTAACAGCAAAAGGCCTGTAAACATATTTACTCTGGAGTCTTTAAGGACTGGTTATGATACACACGAAACTCATTGAGACAGTCCTTACCTGCATTTTAATATTCTTCCAGTGTGACTTAAGTGTTTTCTTGTAACTATTGAAAACTATATAGCAGGTTGCCATGCTGAAACTATTGTCAAACCTTAATGAGTGTTTGAACATTTCTTAATAAAGTTTACCTGCTTAAGAACATCATCCCTGGTAAATACCCGCAAACATTCATTCTGTGGGCGAAAATTAACTATTTCGATGTCTACTGTAGCTCATTTTTTATGTTCTCGGATAGATGCCAGTTATTTTTGCAACATGTCAGCCATGTATTTCGTTATTCATCAGCTATTTGTCCACTCAGATACAGGTTATTTCTGTTTCTTGCAGCTTTTTTCCCTTAGATCTCTCGTAGGGCATCGAGTTACTGATTTGTTGATTCAATACTTGTATATTTTGCTGCTCAAGCTTCTCATCTTTGTCCTCACCTTGCTCTTGAAATCAATAAACAAGCATTTTATTTCTCCTTCCTTTGGCATCAGTGTTGGGTAACTTATAATATCATGCTTAGAAACAAAATGAAGGACATCCTAAAAAACACATATCTTGAATTACAAGGCGACATGTAGTTTGGCTGAGATGATCTAATGTATCAGTGTATACTCTTTTTAAATTTTAACTTCAGTAAAAGACAGTGGAGAAGTCGGCACAAAGGATTGGGGTATTGGAGGCCCAGAGCCATTCATGCACCATCAGTCCGAACAGCCGGCGCCCATCTTGCAAACCAGTGATGTTGACCTTTGACCTTGATCTAAGTGACCTTTGATCTTCGGCCATTTGCCATCTTGGTAGGTGCGACAATATTCCAAATTGGCAGGAATCTATCTACGTCAAAGCTATTGCGTTCGGCAGCTATGTTGGTTTTGGGGTCGGCAGCCATTTTTGCAGGCATCATGGAAGCCATCTTGGTCGATGCCATCCGCCATATTCGTACATGTCACAGCCGCCATGTTGGTTTTCGATCATAATTTTTCTATGTATTACTGGAGTCTGTCTCTCACCTTCGTTCGACCGCCATCTTGGTTTTCGATCTTCATTTGTTTTACAGTGCCAGAACTCTCCCCAGAACCGCATCTAGCAGACAAATGACCCCCTTAATTCACCCCTTACAATATATTTAATAGTCTAATAAGTCACATTCGCTCCACCAATTACTCATTTCGTTCGACCATCACCTCTGATTCTCATTGGCTAATTGCCCCACCCCCATCACATTTAAACAATTTTTAATTGGCCATTTTTCCGGGAATTTTCGCACCATCAATTAGATGCATTCCCTCGAACACTACCCTGCTTTTCATTGGATAATTGCCCCACCCACAATCCCACCATTGATTCTCATTAACCAATTACTCGTGTATTTTCGGAAACCTTCGTCCGATAAATAACACATGTTCGCTCGAACCCTACCTCCAATTCCAATTTGTTAACCAGATCATGTGACAATCTCTCCAATTGGCTAATTCCTCTTAAATTTCTGTAAACCTTTGTTTCAAACAATCGGTGACCTACTTTCGTCGCGGGTGTGGACTATTTTGTCAGCTCTGATACCATGGTGTTTGTTCGTCTGAAGCACTTGTATGTTGTAGCACATTTTTTCTGTGCTGGAAGACGTTTTTACGAGCCAGTGATTTTACGTGGTGGCGGGCAGGGCCAGGCAGGTGACCAAGCTCCAACTTCTGAATGCAAATTTGATCACTTTTTCTTTCTTGGCATACTTCAACAGCTTGACACAATCGCGGGTGCTCGGGGTCAAGCGAGGGACAATCCATTCTAAGGTTTCAAAGTAAGAGAGACGCGCTGTGGTTTTCTCCTACTCCCAACACGGTATCCAAATGTGATGTGGCCATCTTAATCAACAGCTCCTGCCTCGATTCTTATATTATTTCTTTATAATCTTCAGTGAATCCCAATAGTAAGGAGAGCAGAACACATACTTCGAACCTGCCTTCGGCATAAATAGGAACACTGTTGTCAACTTCGATTTTCCATCATGCCATCTTGGATGCAGAGAGATGGTTGGGCATGTCTGATAGGTAATGTTTTATCGACGAGGTTATGACCGCATCTCGCGACTTATCGACAGCGATGCCATTTATCTCGTACATTAAACATTATAAAATGTGCAGAAACCTATTTCGAACAAACTTGGTGGTGATCAGGTGAGTCCCTTCTGCCTTTGTTAGTCTGCCTCCTATGCGCACAAAGGAGTGGTTAGGCAAAGTGTAAATAACTTGACTCTATATAGGTAGACCAACGTCCCTTATGAGAGTGAAAGGCCCGAAAAGATAATGCTTGTAACAGTGCATTTCAATTTTACCAAATAAATCGTCGAATTTTAGGCGTTGGGATATGTCGAGAATTTCGTCCTCAATTACAATTTACTTTTAAAGCGAGCCCATGAAGAAACTCTGCATTTTCACGCGTTAACACGACGATTTCTCGTAGATTACTGATCTCGGGTTCAATGTACTGCATATATTTATACATTTTCGTTTTCCCCACGGTATTTAGTCCTATATTTTCATGTGCATGCTCAAAGCTATTTCTTAGTTTCGGAAATGTATGTGTTACTTGTTTTGGTCCACGATCGAAATGGCTACTTCGTAGTTGCTCTTTGCGACAGTCGGAAAATAAATGAGCATTTTCGGAGGTTGTACGATTTTATATCCAGGACGTACGGTGTGGGCGAACTCGTAAAGAGAGCTTTTTGTTTTCCCATTCATGTATTTCCCACTTGCCAAATTATGGTTTATTCATATTTTTGTGGTTGCCACAGGAAAGGGTTGCCGGGCCGACCGTTAACGCTGGGTGGAAGGCGGCCTCGGCAACCAGAGTCCTGAGTTATGGAAGAGCCAGAGGAATGATTACCTTATCAAGGTCGTGGCGCCGGCATATATTTTGGCCGAACGGTGGTAGCTCGCGACCATCTTGTTCCCGACTATGCCAGAGGAACTGCCCGAGACTTCGCAGTCCGCAGGACTGCCATCCTTGTGGTACGAGATCGACGCCCGATGGACGCTGACGTTGAGAGAGCCTCAGCGTAGATGACAATGACTTACAGGGTAAATATACATCCTGTTTGGGCATCTTAGGTTGTGTGAAACACGGGATAGCGAAGGCTGACTCTGACTGCTCCTTAAGAGCAATATTACCATTTTCTAAATCCGGCTTTGCTCCTTTAACGCGAAGTTATCCACTCCAGTATTTGAAATGATGTTCTAAATGCAACTCCCTAGGCGCATATTGAATTGAAGTGGATTTGATGTAAATAAAAGAAGTGTTTTGTACAAAGTGCCTTACCATTATTCAGCTATGCATTTACCCTTCAATGTATGCGTGACCATCTTTCGAAAACGGTGCCACAGGAATTGGCGGAGTCGGGTCACACTTCCCACCTCGTGCAAAGTTTAGAAAACACATTTAAATTATATTTCAGAATAATTCGTAAATTTAGAGTGCAATATCCCGTAGTAAACAGTAGTAACAATGCAATTTCACTCAAACACTGTACAGTGCATACTACTTCCACAAATTGCGGTCGCACAGGAGCACGCGAGCAAAATTGCAGCGGCAGCATATACGCGACCGGAAAACAGCCCATTGTCTTGTGGTTGTAGAATGAATGTGTGTGAGCTTCTGCTTCATAATTTTAATGCATGCATTACAATGCACCGCTCTTTGTGCCATATTACCTTTTGCCAAATGCAGACTTCCACAAGGTGTGCGCTAAATGAAAATCAGAATTTAAAATGCTTTTACGTTTAATATTAATTAATTCAACATAATTTTACATTAACATGCGGACATAAACAAACCAGGCAAATTTGTGTCCAAATAGCTAAACAAAATAGTTAAAACAGTCACACTCGATATAAGCGATGCTAAGCACATTTAGAAAAGAAAGAAAAACACCCCGATTTAACCAGTGAGACTACAGATTGATAGACTTAGAACACACCCCACCCACACAACAAAACTCAGCACTTGACTATTCATTTCCTCTCACAAACGAACACAACGCATACGAGGCAAGCACAGAATGGCTATCTCATAACATGCCCACTAAAAACCCTCCAGGTAACAGAACCGTTTTTAATTTCTATACCCAACACAACTAACACTACAGGCCACCAGTATGCTAATGCAACAGACAACACAGTTCAAGCACAGCAACCACCAAACATTCTCATACCACAGTACATTCTAAAACACCCAGAACCTATTCCCTGATTCACAGGTGACAGCAATGTAAATGTGGATGACTTTCTTGACACGTATATAACAACCAGTGAAATTAATGGATGGACAGAACTAGAGAAGCTTAGACGCCAGAAATTATATTTAAACGGAACCCTTAATTAAAGGGGTATACGAGAATGTCTACTACACAAATGGACGTGACACAACATGGCAACATATCGAAACGAAACTCCGAACAATGTTTACACTACTTGACAACACTGACAGGTACAGAAATCTACTTCACACAAAAACACTACACGAGAACGAAAGCTGCCAAGCTCATGTAGAAACACTCATTTTTCCTTCAATAAAGGCCACCCACACTTGCCAGAGGCTGAGCTCGTTAAAATAATCTGGAAATCGTTGCTGACAACCGTTGCCGATAAATTGATATCACTGCAGAATGACACACTCAAGCAACTCACAAAAAATATAAAAACCAGTGAAATGGGAATGTTAAGATACAAGCAAGCAAACGAAACTCACACCCTTGATTTACAAAACAGCAAAACTCCAGGAGGAAATTGCGACATTAAAGGTCCAGTTAGCCAATCTGACACAAGAATTAAGATACACGATGCCACATACACACACAGGCAATCAAGCACAAAAGCACAACAAAACATTGCAATACAGGACAAATCCTACAGAGCAAATTACAATCACAGAATCGCACCCATGCAGATAGAGATGCACCACCCAAGAGGAGAACAAATCAGATGCAATTGTAAATGTCCCTACAGAACCCACTGACAGAGTCAGGCAGGCCCCTAAGGGAAGGACACGGGAGTCACGAACGCCCACAGGGAAAAGCAAGCCGACATAATTACAGATAAAGACACGTCCCACAAGAGGAAAATGTGAATAGAATAATTGACGCATGCCAGGCATTGTTCAGTAAACGTGTACCAAAAAAACATACACAGACATCACCAAATTGAATGCTAAAAGCGAAAATTTTGCTGACACCAGGTGACCCGAAATTCCCAGTATAAAAACAGTCAAGGCGTAACAAAACAAATAACATAAAGTTTCCTATATTTAATTTCGCGACACACAATGCAGGTCATGGAAACCAGAGAGGAAAGAAACACGTATCCGCAGTGATAAACAGGTCTATAAACAACACACTGAGGCCGTGAAAGACGAGATTAACCTACACGTGGAAGCGGCAGCTGCACGCGAAGTTACCGCAGAATGCGGGAGTCGGCAAAACCGGGATGGGGGCAAGGCGTGCGCTATCTTCATCGGCCCACGTTCGCATACGGCCCTGATGTGCGCCCTGTATTTGTACACAGGCCTCCAGTTGGCCGCTGGCCTGCTGTTTCCCATTCAGCCGGAATAATTCAGCACTGACATTGCCGCGGGATTCCGCAAATTTAAACAATGTTCTGATATTGGCTACACTAAGATCAAGTTACCGTGCACGGGAACTGACACCAAATCCACAACACCTCAAACACAAAACATCAATACGGAACCACGTTGAAATGATGTAAAGCGCAAGCGAAACCTGAGCCACGAGTCCTACATTCACCCAGGACACAAGCACGGCACCCCGACACGCAAGGACGAATTTCGCTCTTAGTTCATTAAAACATCAACACCACGCATCCTTGTCCACGTAGGCAGAAAAACTTACAATGCACTGATCGACACCGGATGCTTCCTCTCTTGCATGGCATCTACACTAATTACAAAACAAAAGCGCGAGCCGGGAACCGAAATATTTTCCCTCGTCGGTGCTACACACGACGTTGATATACCACAATTCATAACTAATACAAATATCAGCATTTCCGGACACACCTTTCAGCAGGAATTTTTATTAATCGATAGTATAAAGCTTGATAGTATCCTAGGAGTCGACTTATGGAAGTATGATGTGGTGCCAATCCTTAATAAAAACATAATGTTTATCCATGCATCCAACGACAGCAAAATTCTAGAAATACCAATAATACAAATACGACATGAGACATTCGATAGAATACTACACCAATAAGATAGATAGCAACGAAAACCTTACACCCACTATACCAGTCGGCACCTTTAATAAAAAGTTACCATTACAACAAGAACAGTTACAACACTTATTACACGCACATAAAGACAGGTTTGCGAGCTCAATTACAGAACTTACCAAAACCAAGGATTATGAGGTAAAATTATAACTAACCATGGACAAACCAATACATACCAGACCTTATCGGATTAATCCAAAGTTACGACAAGAGGTCTTATCACAAATCCAACAGATGTTTGACTCAGGCGTTATCACGTTGTCGGAATCTCGTTACGCCGCACCGAGCCTTGTTATAAAGAAATGCCAAGGCGGTATTAAGTTCTTAACCGACTTCAGGCTACTTAACTAACATTTAAAGAAAGTCCAATACCCCATACCGCATATGAAGGGCATAATTACAACGCTACAGAACTCTAAATACATCAGTTCAATCGACATGTTTAGCGGTTTTTACGCAATTCCTGTCCACAAGGAGGATCACAAGAAACTTGCGTTTTCAGTAGACGGCGTCGGCCTCTACAAATACGCCCTGTTGCGCTCGTCTTCCTTCTCTCTCTCTCTCTCTCTCTCTCTCTCTTAACTATTTCCACTCCTAATTCAGTTCTTTCCTTAAGGGGTATTTATCTATACATTCCACTTTAATGCAATGTGAAGGCAATGCATTCAGGGGGTGAATAACCAGATGGGCTCGAGTCAATCAAACAGTGAATTCCTTTAACACAAACACTTTTATTAAAGCAATTAATTACAATATGTAAATATGCATACAAGTAATATCTACTCTGATGCTAACGCAACATTGCGGCATGCTTGTGACTTGAAACATTAAATATTAATAAAGCTCTGCCACGACGTACCTGTCCTTGCCAGCAAGTAATTATGATCTAACAAGGCCACGATAGGTAGTCTTGCGCATAACTGCCAATTCGGATTATGCTCACCATATAAGAAGTGTCTGAAGATGGCCAAGAGCTCCTCTAAGCCTGGATAGTAGAGTTGCCCTAGTCTTCAGCCTCGTTGCAGCCTCACGTTGTCGACTCCGACAACTATATGCAATGCAGCACTGGTCTCACTGGTGCGTTGGTGGATGGAGGGGGGGGGGGGGGGGGGGAAGATGCGCTCCGCTTATATAGTCCGCGGCAGTGGGTCACGGGGATTTATTGATAAAGTAACTTTAGCGCCTCATTCTCTTAGGTATATCCCATCGTACCTTAGGTTAAATATGTGCGGCCCCAACGGTGGCCGCTACACTACGCAATAGCAGCCATCCCAATTGATGCAGTATAAATGCGATCATGGAGCCATCCTGGATGCGGTTCAGAGACACAGGAAGTGACCGAGGAGCTCTCGCACAGGAGCGAAGAACGTAGAACGAATGATGGTATGCGCGATCGTATTTTAATGGCAGTATTGGAGACGCAAAACTAAATTTGAGGCTATATTTTACAATCGAGTGAAAACTCTTGGTAAAAATCGAAAGGTATTGTTTGATTAACGGCAAGGCAGGTAAAAACATAATATGTGATAGTATAAGCTGTGACATAGTATACATAACCAGGAATATATTATAAAAATGGACAAGGTGGTCGACCTTAATTTGTAATACCTATGCACATTGTGTAACGTGACCGCGGGATACAGGAAGTATATCCACCACCACATTTAACGTTAAGATAGTAAAAGGGCGCCAAAACATAGGCAGTTGTCATGGGTAAGAGAAAGTTTGAATGTGTGTGCCAGGAAAATTTTACAGTAAGGAATTTACAATATCACAAGGTGGTATGCCTTCTGGCTGAAGTTTTCGATTGATGTTAATAAGAAAAGACAACAATGACTTCAAATAGAAGGTGAGACATATGCCATCAATGTGATACATAAACCTAATGTAGTACGTAAAGGCTAAAGAATTGAATTACCTGCATGAAAGGTATGTCAGGCTACTTGGTTGGTAGCACTGACGACTCGAGTCGTCTTTGTCTTCGTCAGGAATACTTACGTGGCGTGTTACCGCCTGACTGCGATGCCAATGTTTATACATAGTGAGAGTGAATTTTGTGATATATTGCAAAAATTCTTTTTGACAGAGCACAGATGAGTGAACATAGTACATAATATTATAACCTAGGTTACAAAATTCGTTCCTTAGTCAGTTGTGATGTAAATTACTGCAAGTGCCGTATGGTATAAGGCACACACATTATTAAAAGTACCATGCAATCAGAGGCATATGTGTAGTAAACATAAGGAAGTTAAAAACTGAACATGACAAGAGATTGAATTAATTACAATAACACGAGATTTCCGTAGGAACCCACACAGGGAGGTAACGTTGACATGTTCCTGACATCCATGTATCTCTTGTGCCCGCTTGTTCCATCGCAGATGCATTAACCACACAGCAACACTCGACCGATCGACATTAAGTCGCGGTCTCGATCAGTGAAGGTCGACAAGAATGGCATTTACACTTTTCTTGCCGCCCTGTAACTCGTGGCCGAGGGTCATAATATTTAACATTCATCACAAAAGGTAACTCTCGTGATGAATGGATATGTGGCCTAAACGAGTGTGTCCCGGGAAGTCACGACCGGTAGACGCAACAGCCATTGGAGGGAACACTGTGATAAGCAGCACCGATTATTCACATAGCTTTCCGAACTGCACCATGTCGACTGGCCCCGTGGCCGAATCCGGAGTGCGATGTGGCTCAAAGTTGTGTCAAAATATGGGGAAATACATGCTTAAGGTATTTCATGGCTAGAAGTAGTGTAATAATGTGGCTAGAAGGTGCTAGTACTTAATAATTCAATCTAAAATAAAATTATCATAATGCCAGGAGGCATGCACTTCAGTATAAGTTTCAATAAGTATGTTGCACCACAAAAACCCATTGGTAATTATTTAACAATGGGAAAGCATAACTTTCCCCAATAGGGTCCGAATTACCAGTTGCTTCCTTCGCGGCTGACAGCTACCCCGTGCTTGTCTAAAATATTTAATGTAATCCAAGTTATTTAAGGATGAGGTTAAGAACCTCACGTGTTGACACTCATACTTACATAGGTTCATTTCTGCGACGTCTACACTTGAAGGATCATGTAGTTAAATTGACATATTCGCATGAAACTCAGCGAATAATATCTCATGTCTTTGTCATACTTACTGTGTTGTTGTCATGCGTGAAAAATTTTTGATCTAAGTTTTATGTACAAGGTGACAGTAGCAAACAGAAGTACAGCTATGACTACAATGGTGATATAATCGTAGTGCTCTGGATCCAATACAGAAAAGAGTTCGTTTTCCTTAAAATTAACATTTGATGCATAATGGTCAATAGTTGGCAGTACTGCCAGCTCACTATGATTCATCTGCCAATTCGTATCATTGGCGGTGGTGATGTTATAAATATGTATACAAGCATTCAGTTGCAATTGAGTTTAATCAAAGGATTTCTGGGTCAGTCAATAGATAGGTAGCACAGTCTGTTATAATGGTATTGTAGGTGCACATACATCACACAGATGCGTGGTCTCAAAAATGATTTGATATGGTGTAGTAATGTGGCATCCACATGTCATAAATAATTCCACACTGCCTAAATGGTGGTTAGTTACATTAATGTTTAGGGGCATATTTATGCATTGCAAAAATGTTCCATCAGGATGATTGGATAGAACTTATTGATATGTTAAAATGTGGTGGATTGAAAATGAGGTGTCGTGAGAGTAATGAAATTTGCATGTGGAAAACAATACATTGGCATCTGACAGGAGAATAGCTTCTTTTATGTATTTGGAAACATCAATTGTGAGTGATTCTTTGGGGATGAGTACATGTAATCGTACATGACTGGCTGGTGAAGCGGTATGGCACAGGGATTAAATTGAAAACCTGCCATTTAGAATTAACTCTGGTGATGGGTATCTGCAACATAATGACTAATTGGGTTGACGTGAAGGAACATTCCAAAATTTCATAAGCGTAATACTTAATAATATCAGGCATGCGAATTCTTAAAGTTAAATTAATTTTTAGCAGGTGTGCTTTCAATGCGATAAGATCCTTACTAAGCTGCGATTTATTAACTGCATTAAGGGGTAGCTTATTCAGTTGACAAGCGTGCATGTAACTGTGCACGAGATCTTCAAGATTTATGTTATTGATTATGTGTAAAAGGCTAGATGAGAGTAATTGAAACTGGGCCTCAATGTTATCCACTTTACTGACGGGTGAGTTGTGTTGTTTCAAAACTTGAGAGATGCCAATTATTGTGTCTGCCAGGGAATTAATTTTACCTTCAACCTGGTGTTGTATATCATTAATTACTTTTAATGTTACATTAAGAGCTTTGTTTGTTGTTCGAATTGGATAGTGTAAACAATGGCGATACTGTCATCGTATACAAAACTTACAACGGCAGAGGTCCAATAGATCCCCACATGGATACGAAAAGTTGCTGACAGCGAGAAGGACTGGAAAAATAAAACACAGTGTAGCCACGGACTTGGCAGTGTGGTGATCAGGACGGGCTCTCCACTCCACATCTGGAGCTCGGCCATCGATTGGAGTCTCCATGGCAACAACATGGTGCATGCAGAGAGCATAACTCATGCCCGCACAGTGCTGCCAATGGTGTCTGGCTGTGAAAGCAGCACGCGGGTACTGCAGTAATGGTACAGCACTTGTTCTGAGGTTGGGGGCCATGGAACCCCTTCTCCAAACCTCCGGTCGCTCAGCACTCGCCCAGCAGTGCGACCGACTGGCAGAGATACTAAGCAGGAACCTCGTGCTGCCAGGTCATTGCTGTGGCAAAAACCTGCTGTGGGCAGAACGTGGTCAGCATGTCCCAGATGTGGCACATACAGGCTGAATGGGCAGAGTGCTGATCGGCTTCCCCAGTGGCTCACGTATTTTTGCCCATCTCATATTGACCCACCCATAACTGTAACATATTTTAAGTAACACATGAAACACTGAGCAGATACATATTGAAAATTGAACGACATTATAAGGGAGTCTGAATTAGTGGGCGAAAGCAGATTTTGTATGCAGAGTACAAACAGTGACGAACTTTAGGCGTGCACATCTTGTTGACCTGTATTCGTATCGTTGAGTCGCCCAGGACATCTACTATCCTGAAGGGGCCTTGGTAACGATGCGAGAGGGCTTTCTGTCGGCCTTGGTTTCGCACCCACTCGTAATTGTTTATATGTAGTGTTCATGGCTTGTGGGTTCTATCGAATTGGGCTTTCTGCTGTTATTTTGCATGTAACAGGTTTACCTTAGCATTCTCGCAGTCTTGCAATAATTTATTACACCAGTCATTCGCATGGTCCGAATACTGTGTAGCTATCACCTGTGCTGGGAGTGCCGCCTCGACACCGTGTAGAAGATAAATAGGTGTATACTTCGTAGTGGTGTTGATGATTGTATTGTAATTAAATATAATGAATTCTACATAAATATCCCAATTGGCTTGGTCTGTATTAGCGCAAGCGGTGAGCTGCTCATCTACCATACGATTGGTGACTTCGACAAGGCTATTGCAGCGGGGCTTATATGCAGTTGTGGTAAATTTCATTATTCCTAATGACTCCAGTAAATTACTAACTAATTCATTCCGGAAACTAGTACCACAATATGAATGGATTTGTTCTGGGCAACCAAACTGTAAAATTACTTGCTTAATAAAGTTGTTGCACGTTGCCGCATCTATTGATTGACTGCCTTAGAAACAACATAGCGACTAATATATTCTGTCATAACCAATATGCAGTGATTACCATGTGCAGTGACATGGAGGGGACCTTTATCATCCAGTGCCCAAGTTTTTAAAAGAGGTTGAGGCGAATATACGTAATTTGACCTGCAGGCTTAGTATTAGGGGCTTTGGTTTTTTGATATACTGGGAAAGCACAGTCATAGTTTTTTTCAAATCAGTGGACATAGTGTCCCAATAATAAGTTTGTTTAATTTTATCTAGCATTTTATACACACCAAAATGTCCACCTCCAAATATGGAATCATGATGGACTTGAATGATTTCCGGTGCATATACCTGCTGTACTAGACTAAGTTGCCTGGTTCCTTGTGGTGTGTTTATCTTAAGATAACTCTGGCCATTTGCCACCATGTCACAGCTGCGACTAAGGCGACAGTATTTGGTGTCCGCATCCTGTGGGTTTTCTAGCGTATGCTTTAAGTGTTAAATGTGAGGTTCATGTTTATATTCACTGGCAAGAGGAGAGGAGTTAATGTGAATAGGTGACAGCTGTAGTATAGAATCATTATCAATCTGGATATACTCCTGCTCGTGAGTGTAGGTAGGTAAAGAGTGCGGTGTGCCATTACTGTTCAAAATAATATTGGTGTCATTTAAAAGTGGGTCGATACAATGAGTTTCGATTTTATTAAGGCAGTTTTCCATAAGGACTGAGAAGTTGACCTGACATAAAGAAGTGATAATTTTGCAAATGGCGTGAATATGAAAAATTCTTTATCACCGATGGTTTTAGCATCTCTGGTCTTGTCTTGTGACAGAAATGCGTTTTTGATAAAGTGTTTAATATCAGCCCAGTTCTTAATTGTGTATTTACAATAATTGTCTTAATCTCGTTGTGATTATCAGGGATTTGTAAGAGACATTCAGCCAGAGCTGTGTAGGGTGATATGCACTTGACTATTTGTTGTTTGACCCCATATTTAGTGTTGTTAACTATGATTTCCTCTGTATGAGTCCTGGTATCTGTTGCAATACAGCTTTTGCTAAGGGCAATCGACCACAGGTATCAGAGACTGGTGTAATCTGTCTCAATTATGAAGTGTCGGCCATTTAGGTATTGACGAAAATTTTTACACATATAACATAAGATCCCAAGCTCTCATTCTGTCCAATTCCATCTCGATTCGTTCAATGATAGCTTTTTGAAGTAATTGCGATAATGCTACATTGCTTAGATTATGGGTCCTCCTGCATAAGCCTACCACATTGTTACTGGCATCTCAAGCTAATATAATTGGTTTTGTCTCATCAAATTTCTGCAGTACTGGTGCCGCTAAAATAGTTTTTTTTATAACCACTGCCTGCTGGTGGGTATCTTCCCATTAGTAAACACTTTTCTGCTTTGTTAGATCGATGAGAGGTTGGGCTATAGCAGCATAATTCATAAAGTATCTCCGAAGATTAAAAGCCATCCCTAAAAATGTCCATTGTTGTTTAATGTTTGTTGGTGTAGCCATGTGTGCAATGGTGCTAACTTTTTCAGGATTGCTAGAGATACCTTGCAGGGTAATGATTTGCCCAAGTACTTGACTATCTGCTCTGCGAATATACATTTTTTTTTATTTGCCGTAAGATCAAACAGAGTCTCTAGAAAACTTATTTTATATTAGTTAAATGTTCTTCAATTTAGTTACCTAAAATAAAGATGTCATCGATATAAGCAATGGCCACAGTCCATCGTAAGGGCCCTAATAAGGAATTTATATAAACATCTGAATATACTGAAGGGAGGTACTTAACCCCATAGGAATTCTTTCTTGTTCATAAACACCACTCCATCAATACTAAACGGCAATTTGTAATGGTCTTGATGTCTAACAGGAATAATGTAAAAGCCAAAAAAGAGAGATCTTAACTTTTAATATATTGGGAGTGCTGTAGAGCATTCAAAATGTATTCCGTGCAGGGAAATGGGTATTGCACTCTAGTAAGATATTGGTTCAGATTCCTAAAGTCAGTTAGAAATCTTAACCTGCAATTTTTCTTTGAAACTACTAAACTTGGTGCAGATTAAGGTGAGTCAGCCACCTCAGTAATTCCTGCCTAAATCATATCGTTAATTTGCACTAAAGGCTCATCGCCAATTTTAGGACTAATGCAGGAAGGTCAGGTGGCTACTTGCTTGTCTGTTTTCAAGTTTAACTTGATTTCAAAGTTCTTTGCCTCAGTTATTTCTAGGATAGTATTGGCGAACCTCTCTGTATATTTGTCAATAATATTGGCAATCTCCTGTGTTTTTTGTTAGTTAATTTGTCATTAATATGGGGCAGTTGAGTTTGTCCAAATTCAAAACTGTCTTATGCATGACAATACTGCTCTATAGAGTTAGTATCCTCGTGATGTGACCTGTCTGAGTATAGCAGTATTGCCACAATTTTCTTAGCATCATGAGAATGGATAAAAAGAATATTATATATAAATATCATGATGATGTCATACTTCCGAATGAAGTCTACTCCTTATATCAAATCCTTCTTTAAGTTATCAATAACTTAAAAGTTATTAAGGTAAGTGCGACCTGCTATGCTTAAGTGAAGTGTGGTTTTTTAATTTTGGTGAAGCCGAAACAGATGTAGCCCCAACTAGAGTTATTTCCTCTTTTAAATGTTGAAGGTGCTGATTAGTTATTAAAGTACTCACTCTGCTACTGCAAGAGCACCCTGTGTCGAGTAATGCATAATATTTCCTTCCCTTAACAGGGCTGCCTGGTTTGTCTATTATACACTCTCGTTGTGGGGGATGCATTGCAGGCCATCTTCACGTAGTACACAATGATAATCAAAGGGCTCTCATATTATGGAGCAGCCCACGAGGATGTGGACAGGTGGCAAGGGGAAGATAAGTGGTGATTGAGTTCCAGTAGCACAGCAGGTAAAGGACTTTGCCCCATGTTTTCATAAACATTATTGTTTACTGACGTTTTCCTATAAGAAATTTTTAGACAATGTTATTGATACGTAACCATCTATTACAAAATTGGAACAATGCATTGCTACAATCATGGGTCTCTCTGGCATGTCAATTTTGGGGTAGACGTAGACATGATTGGTGATTATAATTAAAAAAAGAAACCAAATATTTATAACAGAGACATTTGATTTGCAAATAGGTTGAGTGTTGAGGTAATACCACAAGTTGACCAATTTTACTTCAGATTATGTTAGATTTGGTAGCAAGATTATTTTTTTTCTGCAAACGTACAAATCAAATAAATGTTCTGTGTACTAAGTACTAATTGTATCAATTATTCTTTCCCAGCGATTATTTTCTGATATAAACTTGACTATAATCGTCAAATATATTTTCAGTCTGTAACTGCTTGGTTATAATATTTGCCATACATGGGCAAAATAAAACAATTAAACAAACTCTTATGCAGTAATTTTTGGGAGAAAAAATTTGTGTTTGGTAGAATATCCATTATTTTTAAATTTTATTTTATTAAGTCTTCAAAAAAAATGTAAATTTGTATAATTTTAATTATTAATTTTATCTTTAAAGAAATTAACCATGGCCCATTTCATATTACAATTTTATGAAATGGCATGGCATATTGAATAAATATTATATATATATATATGTGTGTGTGTGTGTGTGTGTGTGTGTGTGAAGCAACACAGGGGTGAAATTATCAGACCAATCACCACCTATAATGGCCACCTGGGTTTGAATCCAAAGGGGTCACACCATATTTTAGTATGTGGGAAATGTGGCAAAACTTTAGGTTTTTTTTTAAGGGTAGCCTACTCACGTTTCCCACCCCAATGCATTCCGTTGTTATTTCATCCACACTTCATCACATTCCGTTCATTATTCTCCCTCCTCTTGGCGTTAGCCACCTCAAATTACGTTCATTGGTCCTGCCTCAAATGGGAACATCATAAGGGTATATATATATATATATATATATATATATATATATATATATATATATATATATATATATATATATATATATATATGTGTGTGTGTGTATATATAAATATATAAATATATAATATATGCTTTAAAATTCGCTTTAAATACAACTGAATTGTCTTTATATATTGGAATTACACTTAGCTGGATTTAGCCATACTCGCTAAATGATGAGTATAAATTAATAAGTTTTAATTTTTTTATTTTTGACCTACCTTTCGGTGTCCACACAGCAAAGTAACATACTTCTCATTCTGTTATGTTAAGTTGGCCATGAAATTGGTACAAATATGGATGTTCTTCTTTCAACCTTAACGTGTTATTTTCTTTAAGTGGAAATGTAAGCTTTCATGCAGTGAAAGTCTCTTCTGGAGGCATATATTTTGATGAAGAAGGATTTTTATCTCCACGATTGCACTTTCTTCTATGACACCATCAGAGGTTGCTCCAAAATAAGGGTATTCTTTGTGAATAAAGAAACCACACTTTTAAATTTTTTCCCCAAGTCTTTCACTGAGTGAAAGCAAAGCAGTTGCCTCCATTTCTATACCCCATCTTGTTTGTGCATTTCCATAAAATGTCGGATAGAGGATATATTCTACTACAGAAATACGAAAAGTCGTGGTTCCCCTAATACATATTTTACCGAAACGTGATGCAGTGATACGTTTTTGTCTTTGCTCTCTCCACTCATGTGAAGTAGTTTGGTCTTTTGTTTTACTGTGTATTGTCCTTTTCTTTTATTGGCACACTCTCATTGTAAAGATCTCTAATACTCTTATTTTAGGACTGCAAGCTTATCATCAGAGGTGTCTGGTAAAGGCTCTGCTGCATGTGGTCCTTAATGCT
Organism: Dryococelus australis; assembly: GCA_029891345.1. Taxonomy (NCBI): domain Eukaryota; kingdom Metazoa; phylum Arthropoda; class Insecta; order Phasmatodea; family Phasmatidae; genus Dryococelus; species Dryococelus australis. The sequence continues at coordinate 168,875,846 of CM057009.1, read as the reverse complement.
CATCTGGGCCTGTACTACTATATTTCAGCGATCTTTTTTAACTGACGCCTTTCGATGTTGGTGTAATTTAGTGCTGAACCTGTTCTGAGCAATATATTTCTTTGTAAAGACTCCACGACTATTTTTGTTAATGTTTTGCATACGAGTCTATGCAATTCGCTCTGAGTTGTGTGTCACAACTCCACACAGACTTCTTCCCTGGAACTAAAAATAAAAGTTGTGAAAGGAGTACGAAAACATATATCACATGTCACATACTAAATGCTTAAGGGTTGATAATGACAGTTCTTTATTACCAAAATTAAATTTAAATAAGGTAAATAAGTAATGCAGATGTATTTTATTACTCGAATTCATATCAAAAATTATTTCTATGAATGGAAAGTTATGTCATCACAGATGTCAACTTTCTTATGAAATAATATTTGGTGCTAGGTGTTTAGATATAATATCGTAGGCCATATTGTTTTAAATATAAATATAATTTAACTTATAAAGAATTATGAAAGTCTGTATACATTATAAGCTTATAAAACGCAGTAAAATGATCAGCTATGTATATTTTCCGTGCACTATTCCATTCGCGCTTTCAAATATTTAACAGCTCCCAAATATTTTAGGCAAGTTACAATTTTTTGGGACCATACTCAGGTATTCATGCAATTAAGTTGGCTAAAAACAATACCACACGCCGCTGACGGATTGGAAATTGCAGCAAACGTTGCAATTACTTAGGATGAAAAGTTATTTACACCCGTAAGTATTAACCATAACGTGGGTTAATTCCATTTATCGATATATATTTTCCTTCTCCCTACTATTGTCCCGTTCACAGGTGAACAACTAAGGCAGTATCACGTATGAATGTAGAACGTAATTGTATTATTTCGAATAATAAGTATTTCTTATAATGCCCTTGCTGTAATACACTGACACGACATTTCATTTTCCACGTATGCTATGGAAATGCAGGCAACAAGTACGACGTATATTCATAAAAACAACATATGAAACTAATTTTATTGATGTACATACAGTTAGCAACAGGTTTTCAAGCGATCAGATAGTTAATGACACACTGTTGCGTAGTAATACGTAAGCCGGATTTATACAAAACTAATTAGTAAAACTTCCTTACCTGTTTTCGAACGCGGAAAAATGTTGTCATGATTATCACCTTACCCACCAATTTAACACAGACGCGATATTTCTGTGAGTTAGATGGTATATGTAGGGTCAAAAAATTATGAAATTTGTTAGTGCAATACCAAATTTTGTTAACTAAGTTTTATGTCACTTTAACTTACGTGAGGAGAGTTTGCAAATATATCACCCACATCTTTATTTAAGTAAACCATTCATTTAACTTCGAGACCAAGTTAAATTCCAAACTTATGTCTGAATAACAATTACTTCACCAAACCTTACCTTACCTATGTGCATTACTTTATTGCAGAGGCATTAAAACACGATCGCACGTACAAATTGTCAGAAAACCAGTATTTTACAGTATAACAATCATTTCAACTTAAAACTAAGTTGTCAATTTCTGGATTCTGCAAATCATGAGCCATAAAGATTATTTTATCCACTGTTATATGTTTGTTGGCGAGTGTTTTGTCAATATTTTATAGTTTTACGTAACTTGTATAAGTACTTTTTTTTGTTTTAAATCAATTATATTTTTATAATTGATTTAAAATTATACTAGGTTCAATACGAACTTCGTAAAGCAACTCATGGGAATTGTTAAGGAATAGCAAAATCTCATTTCATACTCCTTTTTTCAGACTAAAATGCAATTTGAACAACATACTATTAATTATGAATTTAAAAAACTAGGTGTGAAAGAAAGTGATATTATACTCGCACAGCTATTCTTTTGGTTGATTTAAGACGTGTTGAAATGGTTAATCTTCTTGCCATTGTATGCAAATTTAATTTTAGTGCTGCAAAAGTTATTTTCCTAACATGACCCCATAAAATAATAATTAAAATTACAAAACACTCGACTGCGAGGCAGAAGAATAACGAATGACAGATTTCGGAGTACTTGCTTCCTTATTCTTCTTATGGACATACGCCCCTTACCATTACGAACCACATGCAATATCTGGCAGAATAATGGGGGATTACTGCTAATAGTCTCTCCCTCTGTGGGCACTGGTGACTCACTACCCACTACCTGAACCTGGAAACGCAGGTACACAGCCGTCTTCCCACCAATAGTATGTAAACTCGTCTGTAAATTTTGCCCCTGCACCAAATATTTTTTAACAATATTTGCTTCTGTGGCATTCCTGCTCAAAATAAGTATATACTGCTGACTTTTTTGAGCAGAAAGATAAATATTTCTTAAAAAAGTTAAACACAAATTGATATATTTGGCTATAGCCACAGCTTCACATTATCATTTCTCACACATAGGTATTTGTTTCAAGTTTACGTTTTTGAAATTGGCTTCTGTAAATGTAATTTCATTAACATGTATTTCCCTATACCCAGTTCTCACTGATTTCAAACCAGGCAGCAGCCTTAATCGTAACAAGGATGCGTGGTGTCGCAGTACGAACTCCCAATGTGTTGACAGTCCACTTCTGGTGTGGAGCGTGCATTTTTACCTGCATTAGATATAAGCACAGTCCTGCTGAGATTTTTGCTAAACATTGTCTCATTATCACGTGCCTCACTACTTTTATTTTCAGAATAATAACTAGAGGTTACTGCGCTGTTTCTGGGTGTACGTTCTAGATAGACAGTTCTCAGTGTCAGCCAGAATTTGCTTTGAAGTGTTTAAACATGTCGCCTATGTTTGTAAAAAATTCAGAATTTTGTTTGGGAAGTAATGTACATTGACGTGCTTTATGCCCCATGTAAAAGTAAAGTGTCACATGTCCTGGGTGAGAATACGTGGACCGGCGATTATTTGTTTATGAATGGCAGTTTGTGGTGAGTTGGCAAAGCCACAAGGTGGGCCATGCAGTGGGGGCTATTTGGCAACACTGGCCTAGACAGTGCGGGGAGGGATAAGTGACGTGGTTGCATTTCTAGTGGTCGGCTGGTGGTGCACGTACTATTCACTGAGGCGAAACTTTACATGACCTAGTTGCAGTAAATTCTTGCGACTGTGGCATGAAATGTATTACAGACTGAGAGTGGTGCAATTTATTTATAATTTTGAACCTACATTATATGTCAATAAATCTGGTTTACCTGACACAGTGTTGGTACTATAGGTATTGTATTTGGCAATGTCTGCATATGTTCTCGTGGTTACCACCTCATTGAATATTGCGCTGCATGCATCACGAACATGGATGTTCCGTTTTGTCTGCATAGAAGATGCGCTTTACCCCCACATACTGAAGTGTTTTGCAAGTTGGCTGTATCCTGGCTGTACTCTACGGTACCCTCTCCCTCGTGTATTATACTACTTGTTTGTATAGTACTGTGGGGTGTTTTACTGGTCACTTTGTGAATTGTTATTTATGTATGACCCTCTGCGGAAATGACCTGCCTCTTTGAAATTGGTGATTTCTGTGATACTGCCTTGAACGAGAGGGGCTTTCCTTAATAATAATTATTGGTTGCCCATTTCTGTGATTTCCTTGCCGGGGTGGGTGGGGGTGAAATAACCCCGGTGTGGTGATGTTTGTGCTCTTTTCAGGTTGTACTGGAAGTTGTTTTGAGAATTTTGTTTTGGGTCGTTGTGGGCCGTGTTAACTCTGGCTTGCTGATTCTGTAATGAGAGTTGGGCAATCTCTTGTTTCAGTTTAGAGATCTGATATTCTGGGTGTTCCGATTCAGGATTAGAGCAGCTTTGTGTGTGTGCTTGATTATATCGATACATTTCTAACTCAATTCTTTTGAGGGTCTCGATCATCTGCGGTAAGGTCTTGTTGGACAGCACTATCAGTTTATCTGCAATTGTTTGCAACTGGGAATTTCAAAGGACGTTTAAAAATTCGTCATCTGAAATATGAGTATTGTATTTATTCCTGTAATAATTCATTGTCTCAATACGATGCATCGTGTTCTCGCCAACCCTTTGTTTCTTCGGGTATAGTAAGTGCCTGTACCATTCTGTGTCTGCGGTGGTTGTGAATATGTACTTCAAAATTGTTTGTAAGTTCTGCCAAGTTACTTCTTGAGGGTGGGATCTGAAATAGTTCTCAACCGCATGCTTAGCTGTGCCAAGAAGATTGAATTTTATATGGCGACATTTTACTGCATCATTCCATTGGTTAATGTCTGCTACTGCATCACACATTTGAATAAATTCTGTGATATTATCCTCTGGTACCCTTGAGAATGATGGTGGTTTTTCTGGTGGACTGATGACGACAATGGGTTGTTGCTGTTGAAGGTTTGTCATATCGTTGTGTGTTAGTGTTTTATTATTAATATAGTGGTGGGTGGAGTGTGGGGGTGGAAATGTGTTTTTGATGTGAGCGGTTCAAGATCTACGTCCTCGTAAGTGGGAAAACCAAGAAAGTCTGACTGGGGCTAATTTATCGACACAGTGAGTGTTCTGGCGAGTGTGTAGGTGGTGGGATAATTTTGATAATGCTCTGCACTAGTGGTAAAAGATACTTCTAAACTTTGGTTCTGTAACGCGCTAGTACTCTGTGCTGTTTCATGTTTCAATGCTCTTTGGCAATCCCACTCATCTAACACATGCTCTAATTTTGATGTGTCTATATGTACACATTTTATTATTTTAGTAACTGAGGAAGTTTTACTCTTACTACATGTTTCCATATATGGTGTATGATGTCAAAGTAAACTGTGTTGTAGGAGAAATGTGCTGTGGGATTGAATGTTACTTATAGTTAGAATGATTAAAGTATTATAAAATACTCCGAAATACACACAAAACAAGTGGAGTTTCTCTGGCTCACAATGTATAAGTCATTGCGACATGCAGAAACAAGCAGTATACATGCATTATTATAAAAGAAGCAGAATTAAGGACCTAGCTACTTCACTGCCAGTGGGGCAGTCAACGTGATGTCAAGCTGCTAAGCTGGCAAGGCCTGCTGCGCAAACTGCTGACCTGCACACGTGGCATACTAACCTTAGCTACTATCGCTTATGATGCTCGCCCTGACCGCATTGGAGGGAACAGCGGTTACATATGCTGTCACTAATACTGTAGTTTTCACAAACAGGTTATTATTTTAAAATGACAATCAGACATAATCTGTTACTGGTTGTGACTACTTAACTTAATCCATATGAACATAAGGAGAGAATAATAAAATAAAAATACACTTCAAGAAACAGAAACTTACTCTGCATACCTGTGTTGTGGTTTGCATGAATCACAGTCGCGTTGAACTCTCCTAACAGCATGAAACCCAACTATTCAACAAATTCCTAATTAAAGTGACTCGCCTAAGCACGAAGTAGGACTTGAGGTGTCTCCACCAGTGTAGCACTCCTCTTCCTCTTCTCTCTCTTAACAATTTTCTATGTTCATGCAATGTGAAGAGGAGGTGCTCAGGGGGTGTGTAGCCAGATGGCCTCGAGTAAATCAAACAGGGAAGTCCTTTAATACAAACATTATAACTACAGCAATTAATTACAATATATTAATATACAAAACAGGATTATTTACTCTGATTCTAGTGAAATATTGTGACAAACTTGTGACTTCAAACATAAATATAAACGAAGCTCTGCCATGATGTACCTGTCCTTGCCAGGAAGTAATTGTGATCTGAGTGAAGCTAATTAATAGGGTCTCTGTAGGTATACTTGCTCCTATCTGTCAACTCGAATTATGCTCACCATATAAGAAGTGTCTGCAGATGGCCAATAATTTCTCTAGACCTGGATAGTAGAGTTGCCTTCATATTCAGCATTGTAGAAGCCTCACATTGTCGGCTCCGACAACTATACGCAATGCAGCACTGGTCCCTCTGGTACATCTGGAGGGGGGAGGTGTGCGATGCACCAAACTTATATAGTCCGCAGCAGTATATCATGGGGATTTGATGATTAAATAACATTAGCGCCTCACTTTCATCGCTATATCCCGTTGTACCTTATGTTAAATGCGTGTGACCCTAATAGATGGCAGCTACAGCCTGCATGCCTGTGGAGTTGGCCACAAGCCCGATTTAATTGCAGAACTTCATTAATGTAATCTTAGGACCATTATGCTGGAACATTGTGGTCGCTTAAATAGACGACATATTTGTAATGGTAACACATTCCAAGAATATTGACACAATATTTTTAAAAAATATGGAAAGATTACCCAAGTATAATGTCAAAATAAACACAAATAAATCTTCCTTTGCACAAGATGAAATCAAAATACTCGGACACTTCATTACACCATGAGATATACGTACAGATCCAGAGAACGTTGCCACAATACAGAAGATGACACCTCTCCAAACATCAAACAATTACATACTTTTCTTAGGCTCACATCCTATTTGTGCCGCTACCTACAAGGTTATGCCCACAAGGCAGAACCATTAACGGAGTTGACAAAATACGCCGTACCCTTTAAATGGACAGCAAACTAAAAGGCAGCATTCGAAAACTTAAAAACAGCCATCCGAAAATCGCCTTTACTAGCTAAGTTCAATGAAAACATGTGTACCATATTAGCTTGTGACACATTTCAAACAGTGATAGGTGCAGTAATGATGCAGTAAATACCAGGCATGTAAAAGAGGGCTACAATTGCTTTTGCTTCTAAAAAGTTCGCACTGAATGAAAAACGCTGGTCAGCTACGGAAAGAGAACTGGCTACATCAAATAATTTGAAAAACATACTTCCGTCGGAACTTATACGGCCGCAAATTTATCATTGAGACTGACCATGCGAGTTTGCCTTCTATAAAAACTTTGACTGAAAATATTATTCAAATACAAAAAATGGCAATTGCGCTCACTGAATATGACTTTGAAGCAAATATAGTAAAAGGAAATTTAAATGTATTGGCTGACACCATGAGTAGATTGCCGTCTACCGGAAAAGACGAGATCACATCAAAATATATGTAAATAACTTTAATTACACTATTAAAAAGAAATGAAACAATTGCACATCCTTTTACAATGCGGTAACAGAAGCCTTATTTCGAGATCCCGACAAACAAGATGAAATTAAATCTACTATGGCCAAATATGTCATAACAACTGGGAGGATATAAAACCCCTTGTAAAAAACGAACTCTGCACAACCGAAAAGGCACGAGTGACCAAAATTATTATCAAAGATGAATACTTAACTTTACAGGCTATCGCCAAAATCATAATTAAACTTTACCAAGTAAATGTAGAAATTTATATGCAGGCTCAAGGTAACAAGATGAAAACAACATTTGTTGATCCCCGTCTAAATTGCCAAATAGTCATTCAAACTCAACACAATATACCAGACTACTTTCCAGTCTACCTACATGAGCAGGCATATATCAAAATAGAAGACGATTCGTACTTACTCATAGCACCTATAGTTCAAAATAACACGTCCCCATTCCGCGACGAAAACACTAATGGTCAATATATTTAACAGATCAAAACTTCCCCAACATACCCATACAAGGCCACTCCGAATCATCGTCGCTTAGCAAGACATTACGCGATTGCTAAGTGTAACGTCTTGCTAAGCATATATATATGAAAAGACACATACCAGTGGGTGAAAAGAAATTGACGCTCGTCCCCCAGTATTATGTACCAGAGATTATTACTGCTCACCATGACACCCTGCTCAGCGGAGGCCACTTTGGCCAATTTAAAACTTTACAAAAGATAAATAACCCCTATTTTTGAGACTCCATCAATTATGATGTTAGAGAATACATAAAAAAAATTGTACGGTATGTCAAAAACAAAACCTACAAATCAAAAACCTATCGAACAGATGACACCGATCTCCTACCCCCCCCCCCCCCCAAATTCGTAGGGTCTTGAGGTCAAAGGCTCTTTACAAACATCTGCAAAGGGAAATAAATACATACTTGTAATAACGGAATCTTTCATCAGTTATGCCGTCGCCAAACCCGTCTAATCGGTCGATGCTTTAACATGTGCCAATTTTGTAAAGGACGTTAAACTCCAATTCGGGTGTTCAAAAACAATTTTGACAGACAGAGGCACATCAATCAATCATTATCTAATGGCGGAATTGTTGAAAAAGCTACAAATTAACAAATTATAAACAACTAGATTGGATCCCACATGCTATTTGGGTTGGGGGGGGGAGGCTGACTGTGCCAATTAATAAAGTCCTCTCACAACAACTAACGTCATGTGTCAACGAGTATGTACCAAACGTAACTTTGTTAACAATTCCACCATGAATCGAAGCACAAACTACAATCACTTTTACCTTTTACACTGTGTTGAGGCAGTTCAACCGTCACATGTTATCATTAATGAGTATTCAGAACGTGGTAATCAATGGTGCGAACAATTAAATCAAGAAAGTGAACAAGCAAAAATAAATTTAATTGCATTACAACAAAAGCAAAAAGAAATTTTAGGCACCAAATTTAGGTCCAACAACCTCAAAATAGGACAATACGTTTCGGTTAAGAATCACGCACGACTAAAGGCCTTGACATATAATTATTACGTTCCCTATAGGATACACAATATGATAGGCCCTTCCACTATCACAATTCAAACCCGCAAATGTGGGCAATTAAAAATTGACACCATCAACACGAGAAACATAAAAATTGCTAATATCAGACATTAATGCTAACCCCTTATGTTACAGGTAACGCAAAACCCGCATGGGACACACAGCCACGAGCACTGTGTCCCTTGTGCTCCTATTGTGACAAATGCCCCTAGGTGACCAGCTGTACCGGACTCACGCTGGAGTCTACTTCCAGGAGCTGTTTCCACAGATCCACTACGAAGAAACAATGCCGCTGGTTTACAGCATTCCGCTCCAGCAGCCCAGCTTACCTACCAACCTGCAGACGTGGCTTCATAGCGCCTGCGCCACACGGAACAGCACGGTCTGCGCCAACGCAGAAGATTTTCACAAATTCTTCAACGCCACAACAACTAGTATTGTAGACGCATTTTTACATGCGTTGTCTGTGTCTACTAGAATAAAGCGTGGAATAATATTCCTTGGGGATGTCACGAGCTGGTGCTGCGACATCCTCACATCCCATCACCTGAAATCCCTTCTGTCCAATGACGAGATACTAGCTGTCCAGCTAAATGAATTACATAATAATGTAATGCTATCAAATAAGAATTTAAACCTCTCCATACAAGGCATTTCAGAAATTAAAACACAAGTAGAGATTAAGATAGATTCTATTATGCATTCACTTAATGCTATTTCCGATAAGGTAAGCAATCAACAACATGAAATTGACGTTGCAAAAATTCAAGGGCAAATTTTAACTAGTATTGTACTGCAGCTAATAAATAACATTGTCAATGAAGCTAGAATTAGTACCTTAATACAGCATTGGAGACGTAACCTCTTGCCATTGCAAGCAGTCTCCCGTAAAATATTAAGAGTAGATCTCTAGACAATTAGCAAACAATGCTTAAAGATCATAAATTGAAACTTAGTATTCCTATACAAGAGATAATTAAATAATACCCTACATCCATTACTGAATGTATGATTTCTACAACCAACATTTTGTTGACAATTCAAGTTCCTGTGCAAAAGATGTATAACAACTGGCAGTTCTTTCGCACAACTAAGGTACGCTATTTCATTCATAACGAAACCTGCCACATTGAAACTCTTAGTGAAGTAATTGCCATTGATAAAATCACCCAAGAAACATGTCAATTACCCAACACATTGGAGAAAGTTAATGGTGTGTATTTTATTGCTAAGCAGATAGCTGACAGCCCACAGGTAAATTGCGTAAAAGCTGTCATCAACTTGAATAGTATTGATCAGTTGTACCAACATTGTAAATTCACTTGTGTAAAAAGTTAACCCTTATTTGTAAATGACATACAACCGCACCAGTATGTCATTACTAACGCACCCAATATGTTGGTGCTACGTTGCATAAATACACCTCTTAGTAAAAAAAAAATCAAAACACAGCAGTTGGAAGCATAAAGTTTACATTTCTTATGGATGTAAATCAACATCAGGACAGTTGACAATCGTGCAAGCGGCACACATTTTTGATACTAGGATTCCAGTGTTATCAGTTTCACACGCAAATATACCAATACGCTGGTTGAACCAGAGAAATTTCGTAATGAAACTGTTGAAATCAGATGAAGATAATCGTTTTATACGTTAAACTGCAGTATCAATTATGACTCGAAAATATTACATGTGGAGCTACCAACAGTAGGCTATACTCAAAGTACTCTAGCTCCTTGGCATTTTAAATCACCAGTACTCTCTTTAATACCACAAGAACATTTCAATTACATAAGTAAGGCGACAATATTAGGTTTTACAATCGTCCTTGCGGTAATGTACTATAAAGTGGTGAAAATAGCTATATTATTAAATAAAGAAGTTCATTCTGCATAAGTGCACGATCTAACACACTTATGTTTTGTAGGCCTTCTAGGTAAAGGTAATTCAGAAGCGGACTCTAGTCATTTTTTTCAAACGGATACCGTGCACGAATCACACCATGGCACCCTGTTGCCTAGTGCGCGAGACCTGATTTGTAGCCCGTCCAGGTGTGGGAAAACATGTGTCCTGCTCAGCCTTCTGGAAGAAGAGAACGGCCTTCCGTTCGAGAATGTGCACGTTTATTCAAAATCGCTCCAGCAAGCGAAATACGAGCGACTGGCACGAGTACTGCAGGCCATGGAAGGTGTGTGATATTGCCCGTGCAGCGAAAACGAGAAGGTGGTGCCTCCAAACGAAGCTCTTCCAAACTCGATATTTGACACGGATGACATTACCTGCGAAAAACAAACTTGAATTCAAGAATACTTTAGCATGGGATGGTACGTGAATGGGGACTGCTTGTACCTCACTTAAACTTATTCTTGTGTACACAAATCAACTGCTGCGCAACAATGTGAATTTTTTCGTTTTGATATGCATGTACGACACTAATTTAAGCCACAATTACAACGATCACGAAAATACGGGCTTGATATTTGCAGAATTCAATGCTATGTGTTCTTTGTGCTGGAAAGACAAGTATGGATATTTGATTAACGTAAAGGACTGCTCGTTACATAAAGCAAGGTACAGGATAGGTTCGATCAGTTTATAACTACGAACACAACTATGCGTCACGTAAGCCTTTCCAAATTTAGCGGCATCGATCACCACGAAAACTGTGAATGTGGTCAGAACCGCTTCGCCACTGCACGCAGAGAAGACATCCTTTATCAATCGAAAATTGGAAAGTGTGAAAAATGTATTGGTTTTAAAGATTTGGTGGCGGACGACAAGCACTTAGTGGCCATGAAGGTACGGATAATCGACTTCATCAGTGTATCAAACGCGCAGAGGCGAGAAGAATTGAAGGACCTAAAATTTTTATCAATGTACAAACTAGCTGCGAAAACCGATGTTGCGAGGTATAGCAAGAAGATGTTGCATATATGTGTCGGATACGTCCAAAATATCGAAAAATAACTATTTCAGAAAATCGCGCGAATGATTTCCTACAAAAAGGCGAGGTCGATATATATATATATACTTATATACAATATTTAATAAACAAAATTTTCGTTATTTAATTTAATAAACGTATACACTTTTTTGCGTTGAAAAAAATTACACTACATAGAAAAACAATTTGTAAGAAAATCTTAAGACGATTTTACAATATCTGCTCCCATTTGGGTTCAAAAAATAAATTTTTACAAAAGCTGTAAAAATGAAGGACTGTGACCTTAAACCAAAGTCGTTGATATTACGCCGAGAATAACTCTGCATCACATGGATTTAAAGACTCAGCTTGTGAAACATGACCTATTATAGCTGGACTCTTTCCTAGGATGTGTGACTCAGAAATTGGACTCAGAAATTTGACTCAGAAATTGGAGATCGGAGAAAATATCTACTATCACTCTTGGGATGATCTGATTGAGTAAGTATATAGGGTGAGACTTCCAATTGCTTAGCAGGTAGCAAGAAACTGCTCACACATGAACTAATTAATTTCCATTATCGATGAACTCGTGGAGGCGGGCTACAGTTCGAAATGAGCCAGTATTCAGTAGCCCACGAGCACGAATACGCCAGGATAAATTAAACACGCAGAAATTACGTCATTAAAGTGCTGAACGATAATTTACAATCTGACCTGATCGAAATGAAAGCCTTTACTCGTGTGAATAAAGGTCACCGCTTTATTTTGAACTTAATCAATTCTTTTTCTAAGAATGCCTGGGCAGACCGCTCAAGTCGAAGAATGTGCGCGACATTACGAAAGCCATGACGGATGTGCTGTGCAAAAAATACATACAGAAAAATCTCCACACCGACGATGGTAAAGAATATTTTGACGCAACTTTGCGTGCAGTGATTAAAATTTACGACATAAATCATTATTCTACAAACTCTAAACTAAAAGTCTGCAAAGTCGAGCGTTTTCACAGAGGTCTCAAAGCTAAACTGTGGAGACATTTTATGGCGAATGGAAACTTCAAATGGTTGGATATACTCCCAAAACTTGTACGCGAGTAAAATTCTACTGTTCATTCTGTCATTCGCATGAAGCCCGAAGACGTGAAAAACGACTCCCTGTATCGAAAATCGTAGAGTAGTGACCCACGCAAGCTTAAAGCCAAGATCGAAATCTTAATGCAGATGTATGACATCGAAGACATATGCAGCGAACCCATCACTGGTATATTTTACATAGAAGAGATCTGGTATACACAGTTTCCAGATGTGTATTTGGCGGAGAAGGTGCTGAAACAACGTAATAGTCGCATGTACGTGAGTTGGCTCGGACAGTCGAAGAGTGATGAGTCCTGGGTCGACAAGAAAGACATTTTGACGTAAAACCCTGCTAAAATTTTCATATAATGCAAACATAGTTTTAAATATAAAAAATCCTCACATGTGTGCTGAGAAGCTTGTTCTTTCATTTCTATGTTACCCCCAAATGTCTACAGGCTGTTATGTATGCACTTATGGGAGCGAGATAAATTCTCCAAAAGTTTAAAGTTGGAATAAAAGCATGAATTATTAATAGATATATATTTTTTAACTGGTCTTATGATTGTTTTTTTGGGTTTACAAAAGAGAACATTAGGTTTTTTAAATATATATTATTTCTCACTTGATGTGACTGTAAATCGATGTAATAGACATAACAAATATTTATTCAAGGCTTTTATGTTTCATTTCCGAAATAGTACATGCCTTGCTAACAAGCGTGATGCAGATTGTGAATGGAATTTGCAGAGATCTATAAATCATATTTTCCCTGTGCGCTACATTAAATTTTGTTTCAAAAGTGTTTAGAATGTGTGCGTGTGTGTGTGATATGTTTTTTTTTTTTCATAAATCAGTATGGTAACATAATATTTTTTAAACAATCTGTATAGTAATGTGCATACTTTTATGAAGTGTCAAACCTAGATCTTCCTGCAAGTGTATTCTTGTGTGATTAGTCTCGAATTGGCTAAAGACAAAAGTGTGTTATTCCTTTAGCATATTAAAGTTTTACATGATAAAATAAAAATGCATCCGTGAATACTTTCGGCAACCAATTAAAGTTTTACACTATAAATGAAAATGCAATCGATCTCTTATGAAATAATAAATACTTATTCTTGGATTAATATTTCCGGTGCAAAACAATCCAAGTCTTGTTAGCTAGCATGAGGTTTCTGCTGTAAGCTGGAACTCCTTCTCAGGCGTCCGCGCAACCACCGGTCGGCCGCTGCGTGCGTTGCAGCAAGGACAGAGTCCCACTGTTGCATGACTGCCATCTCATAAATACTGCACATTTTGCCAAACTTAACTCCGTCCATCTGTGCCGCCGCTAAACGGCAAGTCTAGAGACAACTTTAGAGGCCGTCTTCGTTAGCAAAGTGTTTTACCTCTAATTCTTAATATATTAAAAATAATTACTTTGGCACACATGTAACATATATGTACGTTATGTTAGTGATGCCTAGAATCTCTCTTATTATTTCTTCACATTATAACAAACTGAAATGCTACCTATTTTCTTTACCAACAGAGTTTATTTTAAACCTGCTTGAGCAGGAAATAACTCAAGATAAAATTTTAAACAATTTGTTTTAAAAATTATAGCAAAACTCATACAAAACATATTTTTTAAAAGTTATTTTTTAAACTTTCATGTAGCAAACCACATGGGTAACAGTGGGACGCCAAACTGGCAAACAGTTGGTCAACAACTGGCATACAGCAGGCACCATTGCTGGTACAGAAGGGGCATCCACTAACTAGCCATACTCTGGCCAAAACTGGCCCAGGTATGGTGAACACAAACGTCCCAAGCATGGCACATATTCTTATGACAGCAATGGCCCATTGATGTACCATTTCACAGTCAACAGATGGCCTACTCATGGCAAGCCATACTTTCACTATATGTCTCAATGTATGCCTTAATATTAATTATTTTGACTATTAAGAACATTATACGACATGAAAATCTTACACTTATTATAGTAGGAGAGGAGGTGCGAGCCTACATCCCTTACATTGACAGCCCGACATGCTAACCACTACTCCACTCTGCATTCTTATATTTAGATGAACTAATTTAGAATATATTAGGAGTTGAATAATTAACAATCACTAATAAAATATAAATTAAATCAGTTATTCCGTAGCCTTAAAATTTACCATGCCAACAAATTATCTTTTAAAAATATATACATAAAAAAAATACTGTCGTTGAGAGAAATATTCTTAGATGAATCGAAATATTAGCCCAAAAACTTGCCTTTAATATAATATTTCAACAGTAAGTAAGTCACCTGCATGTTATTCATCTGTTTTGAAATGAGTATGAAGAGGCACCGGAATGAAAGGGCGGGAAAAACGGGATATACCCGAGGAAAACTGCATACGAACGGCCTCGTCCGGCTTGATTCCCACATGCGAAAATACGGTGACCCGGCCGGTGATTAAACGCGAATCGCCTTGGTGGGAGGTGAGCAGGCTAACCGATCAACCACCGTGGACCCCCACAAATTGAGGTATGTCTATATTTTATTGTAATTGTTTATGTAGACACGTAATTTAATTTTTTATTGTGTTTTTTTAATTCGGATGCACAAATTAAGTTGGACTTAGCTGGTGTAGCTATAATTTCGGGTAATTCTTTTGTCAGAATATGTTGACACGAGAAGAAATTACCGTCTTTAGTTCAGCAGCTGGCCGCGATCATTAGAAACTATCTGCTTATCTTCTGGTGAATAGCGTAATCACTGATATTCAAGCTAATTTCTGCGCGTAGGGTCTTTGCTGCGGGTAGACTGTGTCACAGATGGTCTGTGATATTTGCTGAGTGACACATTTGAACACATGCGCTGCACACGTGCGCTTGAAGCATTAATGTGAGCGTGTTTTCTTTCTCACTCACGCATGTGCTGTTCGATATTAATGTTTCGGCTTTTTCTGCGAACGATCAGAAGAAGAATGATCGGGAACAACATTATGAATGCTCTTTTTATGCCCATGACATGGGTGCACGAGCTTATAAATATCTAACTTCGAGTCATCTTGCTCTTTTCTAATCCCCTTCTCTCTCTCTCTCTCTCTCTCTCTCTTGATCTCTTGAACTTGGGCTCTTCAAATAAGAAGATGACGGCGAGAGGACACTACCTAAGGTAGACAGCGGATAGTTGTCTATCACCATGTAGACAATAACTTGTACTTTTCTATTATGTAGGTAAAGTTAATTGCTTGATGTTTTGGGGTCAGCACAGTTAGTACCGGTAGTTATAATTAGTGTTATTTAAAGTTCAGTTGTGTCGATTACTCGTCCATGTACCACATTAAAAAATTATGCTCCATCTCCGTGTTTTGAACTGTAGGCTAGTCTTAAATGAATCGCTCGGCAATGGTATCAGTATTTGTTATTAAACCTTTTTAGGTAATGTGTGGCAGCTTTTCAAGTAATTCTATACTATTTTTAATGTATATTTGTTGATTCATTGGCAGTGCCTAGCTTCCCTATTTTTATTATTTTGATATGTAGATAATTAATAATGTTATACAGAGATGTTTTCCGAGTTGTAAACCAACTGAGTTGATATTGTTACCTTTTTTAATGCGTATTAAATTGAGCCCATGACAAAACATTTAATTTTTTATCTCTACAAGCAGCAAACTACCCCCCCCCCCCTTCCTCCTTGAGGATATTTATTATTTTTTGAACTTAAGGATAGCTGATAGCTGTATAAACTATTGACCTCCAAAATCATTCGGTCTCAGTTGGGCCCCCACTCTATCACGACGTGTGATAATATTTACAACCATTGACTCCAATGTTCAGTAATTCCAATGATGCCCAGCTTTTCACACAGGTCACTTCCTCATTGTATACCTACTCACTGTTATCCATGAACCTTCTCCCCAGGTGGGAGCACATGCAATATCAACTTCAATGTTTTTGGACAAGGTGGTCTTGTGACTTCTTAAATCTCCTTATTTATCTGAGACCTACAAGGACATCAAACCAGGACATCTTGTCATCAAGGAAGACAATAGTCCTCCACTAACTTGAAATATGAAGACGGGTATCATTGAGCATTGTCCTCATAGTACTTACGGTCTTGTCAGAGCTGCCACTGTTGGTAGATCTTCAGGGAATCTGAAACATTCCATTAGTAAGATATGTCCATTGCCAGGGAACATTTAAAATACATGGAGCCATTAATCTGTTGTATGAAGTGTTCATCTAGTTATCGCAGTTCGTGCTTAATTAAAATATGTGTTATGTTAAGTGTCGTATTTGTTGTAATAGTTGACATTTTTGGCAGGTGGTATTAGGGGTTGTGTTCCACGAACAGCTCCTGCAGTTTAGTGCTGTGGAAATATGGCAAAAACTACTGAAGTTCATACCACGGAGCTGGGGAAGGCCAATCACGAGAGAGATATGGGAAAGAAAGGGTCGCGCGGCAGGTGAGTTGTTGCACACTGTTTAAATAAATAATGTCGATTATAAATCTGGCAGAGACATTTGACAGTTTATTTGTTATAGGTAGATTCTTAGTAGAGCTAACAATAACATTTTCGGCATTCCTGAAATTCTTTATTTTATATTGTAGCTATGTTTTTCAGCTATGTTTTTTTCATGTGTGACTTGACATGCTCTTGTATATAGTGTAACATAATCTAATAACAGAAGATCGTTATCATTGATCACAGTGTAATCGAAGTTGTATTTGTTCATTTGATAATTTGCTTCAAATTCTCAAGTTTTTGCACAGAAATATAAAAGAAAAACGAACAAACGAAATATATATGTCACGAGAATAAAATAAAATTCCAAATAATGTGTAGTCTATAGCCGTCCATAGACTCCTTCTGCCCACGTTAAAGACATACATTGAATTTTCTATCATTGTTTTTGGATGTATCAATGAGCATCATGTAACTTTTAAGCAACGTAATTTTAATTTTGCCACATGAGACACAAGGCATCTTCTTACTGAACTTGGTTTCAACCACTTGAAAGTGTGTTGATTTATATTTCCTGTTAAGCTCGAGCATCATCATCTTGAATAATATGAACTGTTAAGAAGCACTAGTTTCATCTCTATGTGCGGTATTCGTAAACCTATCCTGAGAACTACCCATGTAACAAACCACAAATGGCCCATTGATGATTTACAGTCGGATGCCAAGCTGGCAAACAGTTTGCAAACAGCTGGCATGCACCCAGCGACATTGCTGGTTCTGAAGTGGCGCCACTAACTAGCCATACTCTGCCCATAACTGGCCAAGATGAGGTGAACACAAATGGGCCAAGTATGGCCCATATGCTTATAACAGCAATGACCCATCAGTGTACCATTTAACAGCCAACAGATGGCCTATTGAAAGCTAGCCATGTTTTCACCATATGTCTAACTGTATCTCTTTAAAATTATTATTTTGACCACCAGTATAAATTTTTCTTTGTTTTTAATTTTCTTTACTTCACTATTAAACACATTAGACGACATGAAAATCTTATGCTTACCTTTCGGGAGAGGGGGGGGGTGAACCTACACCCCTTCCATTGACAGCCAAGTATGCTAACTCACTGTGTATTCTCACATTTACATGAACTAATTTTGAATATAGTTGGAGTCGAATCATTAAAAAACACTAATATAATATAAATTACACCAGTTATTCTATAGCCTTAAAATTGACAACAAATTAGTTTTTAAAAATATGCAGAAAAATAAATATACTGTCGTTGAGAGAAAATTTCCTACACGAATTGCGATATTGACCCAAAAACTTGCCTTTTATGTAATCTTTCGTAGTAAGTCGCCTGCATATTATTCATCTGTTTGAAATGCAGTAGCCGTTATGAATATTTTATCGATGTGAAACCACAAAAGCCCTTCAATGTTAATTTTCTAAAGGTGGTTATATATTTTTATTTTTTAACTTCTCATTTTAATTATATGCAGTAATACATTGAAAACATTAAATATGTCAAATTGTTGAATACCAGTCACTTTATTTACAGGATTTTGCCATTGATAATTCTATCACTATATATTTACAAAAATAATTAAATTATATTAGAAACACATTTATTGATATACATGTGTGTGTGTGTGTGTGTGTGTGTGTGTGTGTGTGTTTGTAGTTTGAAGAAGCTATCTGCGAAAAGTGGGAGCCTTAAAAATTCCCGTAATCAGCCAAATTACACCAGCAATGGTCCATCGATGTACCACTTCACAGTCATCAAATGGCCTATAGATGGCTACCCATACTTTTACCGGCAATAAGTATAGGTTATGTGAGGTAATTGCGGTAATACATTTGGTAAGAAATTTATGAGCCATTAATAGGACACCTACTCTCAACCAACAGTTTAATTTCCATCAACATTCCATCAAAATGCCATAAATGGAATACCAAGTGTCTTGGTGCCAGCAGTTAACCATACCAGGGCAAGTTCTGTACACCCATAAGTTTCCTGGGCCAGCAGTAATCCAGAAATGCCATAAGTAAAACCACAGTTGGCCGACTGTGGCTTACTACATGAGTAGCTCCGTCAAGATAACATATCTTAGGTGTTTTAAGTTCGTATTTACATTTCATACACATTGCTTGATCTTGTTTCTGGCAAATGCATTAATGTGTTCTTCACGAAGGCCCCATAATTTTGTGTTCCTTAAAATTGCATTTTATAGTTTTAAAAAATCATATGTTGAGATCGCAATTTCGAACCACGTTTCGTAGTAGTTGAAATCTTACTTAGGATGGCGAATTAGCCCATATTTGCCAAGTATATTGTATTGCGACATTGCTTTTTTAAACGGCGGTTTCTTATTGGATAGCTTTATATGTCGAAGTAGTGAATCTGCAAAATGGCTATAACAAAGCTTGTGTTAATCTGACATTAATGGGTTAATTGCACATGGGGGTAAAATTATACATGGTTCTGCTATGATAAAATATTTGCAGAAATGAAATTGTACAGATATCACCAATTTATATGAGTTGTATAGTAGCATTTAAGTTCTACTAATTGCAGTGTAGACGTAAGACAGTGTTACTCTTAACACCTATTGAAAAAAAATAGTATTGGTTGTTATCAAATATAAATGTAATTTGTAATGAAATTATATATATAATAATAATTAAATGGTACCCAAATATGTTTATGCTAAAAAAACACTAAATCATGTGTAAACATACATATGTTTTACAGAGATAATCACAGATAAGTAGTGTACATATGGTGACTTTGACGCAGGCATATGTCATCCGGATTCGATTCCATCCGCTATCTTGGTTGATGGTACAGGTGCAGTCGGTGTCCTTGTACATTTCTCCCCTCGCCCTTCTCCTATATCAACCATAAAATGATTTTATTAACAAATTGTTTTAAAAATATTTCTTGAAAATTTCGGCCTGCTACCTTCGATCTCTAATAAGTATATTGATTTTCCAAGAAAAAATGCCTGTTTGCTTAGACAACTCCACTCGCTTGGCTACCATCTTGTTTTACCTATGCTTACGATGTTATCGACCCCAACGAGAGTTCCAATCGCCCCACACATCAGTATGTATATTTATTTAAGATTTTAAGGAAGCAATTTTTCATAAACGTGATAGAATACTACCATAATTTAAAAAAAAAGCTTCGAATTCATCCAATCTAATCATTATGATACGGAAAAAAAGGAGGGGGGGCCCTTCCCTATCAAAATTTCAACTGTTAATTATATGTAAATAATAATATACATATTTTTAAAAAATATTTTATTATAATTCTACTGTGCATTCCAGCTAAGACCTTGTACTTTAATACTTTTTGCTTTTGAAAAAAAATTATGTTTACGTTTTACTAACTTATGAACAAAGGACGTATTGAGGTCTGTATTTTAAGAAATTTAATTTAAACATAATAAAACCGCCTAGAAGGTTCGCGAGACAGTCACGCCTGTCATAACACGTGTTCGACGCCACTGTAGAGAAACGATTACTATTACTAACGAGCAATAGGAATTTACTTTACTCGTTCAACTAAAATTCGCAATTTACGGGATAAATTAAATGTTTTAAAAATGTCACCACCGAACTGCATATCTGATTTACCTCCAACTATCTTTAAGGGTCGTCTACAAAAAAATGGCATAAAATTATATATAGTTTACTGACATGAAACACAGCATAAGAAAAAAGCTTCTGTTTACAACCGATATATTCTATATTGTTTTCCGAGTTCTGTCGTGAAAATGAAGTGGCTTTGTTCACGTATCTCAACATGCCGAACGTTTTGTGTTTGCATTTGCAGATACTATTACAGAGTAGTCAACTTCGCCTCAATTTAAAAACATTTATCTCATAGATATGATGATGCCAGAAATAGAACAAAATATTGTAGGCAGGAACAACTATTTACAAATATGACGGGGAACAACAATTTCCGTTTTTTTTATATATATTTTTTTACATGGTTTGTCTCACACACCTTGATGTATCTCTTAAAAACTTGACTTATGATTAACTGGTGTAAAAAAATAATATAAGAATGTTTTAACACCATCTTATGTACAGACCCGAGCTAGTTGCGAACGGTTATATAACTCCATGCTATAACACCATGCCGACTAGACAAGCCTTAGAGTTAAGGCATTCGTATAGTTCGTATGGGCATTCATGCACGTCCCCCATGGCATCTACACACAACTATACTGACACGACTCTGATATCCGGTGAGTACATAATGCCAAGAGGCGGGGAGCGTTTTTGGGCGGAGGTGAGGTAGGAATCACAATCAAGGTATACATGGTCTGCTGCAAAAATACCCAAGGCTATACTGCATATGTGCTGACGGGTGCAACTGAGATTTATTACAGTCAAATAACTGTTTCCACGAAGTACGTGTCTTTTCCTACAAAAAAATTTTTAGTTTAGCTTAGGTTATAACACATATGCCCGTTCACCAACACACGTGCACACAAATGCATCGAATTTTGCGGCTCTTTATACACAGCGACATGGGTTCGACATTGTAAATATGTGCGCGTGCAAATAACTTCTTTTTAAGACGGACATAAATTATTCGCCAACTGTTTGAATGCAGATAGGTTGCTAGCAGCCAAAAATATTTAATGACTATAATTGTTTTTTAAATTATTATAAAAAAATTTTTGTCTCTCTCTCTCTTAGCCAGGTCGTGTATTTATGAGCAGACACTAATGTATTACGCAGTATCTGGGACGTATTTGCTTTTCTTAGATATACCAAATATTTATACTAATGTGTTATTTATTATCCAATCAACATAATTATGTTATATTCTACTAGTTACTATCAAACCCACTCAAAATGCATTCATAGTGCTAACAAACAATACTGTGGATTGTTGACAAAAAATAATTATCTATCTATAGTTTCGCAGTAAAGAAATATACTTGAACAAGAATAGTAATTGTGTTTAAAATTAAAAACTAACCTGATTTAATTTCTGCAGGAGTATCCCAGAATACGAGTCCCATATAAATTGAGAAAATGCTTAGTAAAATAATTGTAGTATATAGTAACATTTTATATATTTATAGTGTATGTGCAGAATAATATCACACTGAGTGTGCGTGAAGTTGGTTTGTTGTCCCTCTAACATAATGTGGATTTCATGAAAGCAGATCATTAGCAAGGCCTCGGAAAAGTTGGAAGTAGCCATGAACTTACTATAGGCATCTCCCTGAATGTCGTAGCATGTAACTGCTACGACATAGATACATACATACAGATGAAACGGTGAAATATTTACGTATGGTGTAAGGAAGGCATTTTAAAGCTACATGTTAAATATTATATAACTTGCACTGTTACACCCCCAAGATATATAATTCAGCTCGAAACTACTGCATTGTGAAAGTTGTTAGAGTCTCAACGTATAACAAATATAGTGTTAAAATTAAAAGTCAATTAAAGCCTTCAAACCAAATTTTTAAAAAATTAATTTGTGTAGATATTCAGATAGGAGAAGTGTTTGTAATTATTTTTCTATTGCATAAATGTACAAGTAATGTTTGCATTACTGCAGAACAAACTTTTTTATAGTTTGTGTACAGAATAACGTAAACTAATTGTAGCGAGTAGTACAGTAGTGGGAAAAAGTTCCTTTAATTAATAATATTTGAGAATTCCGGAAAGAACACTACTGTACCCGTGTGCTAACAGGATACCGCAAAAATAATTTTGATGAAAGCTGTGTGCATAATTTGGATAATATTGCATGAATTGTGGCCAGACATAGTTGAATTCTCCATGGTACGTGTTTCATTCTTTTTAAATTGATAAATTTAACTCCTCCCTTAGCATTTTCTAATTGAATCCTCTCTAGAGCGTACCTAGTTGTCGTGGATGCTTTGGTTTTTTTCTCGCATGCCTTATATCTTTTCATTAAATAATTTCCTTTTGTATTTTAAAGATGTGACTTTTCATTGCTATCTCATATGTCGTTCAATTTTGAAAGCTTTCGGCGACTCCAAACTTAAAATATTTAGAAACACTTTTTCCTTAGTTAAAAAAATATTTTAAAGTCAATCTTTTAAGAAATAAATTAACCAAAACAAATTTAAAATAATTTTATTCGGCAATTCACAACATTATGAAACACATGTGCACTTGAATAAAAGTTTTTATATATACATTGTTCTCTTTCATGGCGAGTTCACCTCTCGATGTCCGCTCAATGACTCAGGAATCTAAACGAGTAATGAAACCACACTACTTGACATCACCCATCCGTTATATCGTTTGAGCACCTTCTCGAACAAATGCATGTCTAGAATCTTTGTAGACTGATTTTCTCAGTATAGAAACTGCTTAGTTGTCTATACGTCGCACGCGAAACAGTTCGGGGCTACAATTCACTGTGAACCCTTTCTCGAAGGCGCCTTTCTGTTTGGATATGCATATCAGGTCGCCGATTTTGGCTGTAGGCCTGCGTGGGTCCTTCCTCTTCGGAAAGGCATGCACACCCCAAACCAGGGAGATGTCCTTGATGCCTTAGGACTTCATGCGAGTAATAGAATGAAGAGTATAATTGTATTCGCGGACGAGTTTCAGCAGTAGTTTCAGACCCTTGTAGCTGCCATTCGCTGCGAAATGCTTCCACATATTGCTCTTTAGAGTTCCATTGAACATTCACCGATAGATACTTTGAGAGTGCTCTTTGTGGAAAAATACTTTACATTATGTTTCTTTATCAGGGTCTTGAATTTTGCATAATAGAATTCCTTACCCTTGTCTGTTTGCAAATTAGTCGGGATACATCCTTCATGCAACACATCTGCCATGGCTTCGGTGACATCACATGCATTCTTTGACTTGACCTGCCTGGCCCAGACGAATTTGCTATAGGCATAGATGGCTATCAAGATGAATTTGTGGCCCTTGTTGACCCAAGTATACGTTATCGTCTCGACGAAGTCGGCTTGAAATAGGTCGTTCATTCCACAATTAATGGCCTTGCGACGATGGTAGTTGCACCTGTCAGCCCCATGCAGTTAGTGGGCGATTCCTAACCAACTCATCGTATGTAGGCTCTCTCCTTCAGGTCTTCGATGATGGATATAATATCATACTCATGCGAGTAATTTCCAACCCTTTAAAAAGCAACCAGTAATGGTAGTCTATCCCCCCGTTTTTTTCGGGTCGTCCCAAAACTCACAGTCGTTATTAATGTCACCATACATCTTCTTCAGACATTCCCACTTTTCAGTGCAAGGCCTCTGTAGATGTCTGCGAGAATGCCGATTTTTTTATGATATTCGTTCTTGAACACACAGGTATTGGGAATTGTATATTGGTAAAGTATGTGCATGAGTTCGAACAACATATTGTATTCCAGCAGGTCGGATTCTGTTAACTCCATGGGCTTCCTGCGAAATAGAAATTCGTAAAGCCTGAGGTTCCATGCGTATTGTAATTGCCTACTTGGATTATACCACCTCGTAGTAACTTTATTTCAGCAGCACCATGGAACCATTTCTCATTATTCCTGTAAACACTATGTTTTATCATTATTACGATATGTGTACTACAGTAGGTACTATCGAGCCAGACCAATAGATTTGAGGACTTTCTTCCATACTTTCTTCTTGTGTGCCAAATCCACATCCGACTATTGTAGACTATTATAGTCTTCACGACTATTGGTGCACTATCACTCTCTCTGAGTGCATCGATGCATCGAAAATTGGGCTATAAGGTCGCGCGATATTCTAGCTACCTTGGTGAGCAAATACTTCGAGCGAACCGACTGTATCACGCAATAGAGGTCGCAAGCAATGTCCGATATCGTACTAAAAAAAAGTTACTGTTTCTCGCTTTTTTAGGTTCATTTGTGAGTCTCAAACAGATGATTTTCGATATGTTCCAGTCATGCAATGCAGCCATCCAATATGTCCCTGAAATGGTATTGCAATACCCATTTTTGTGGTTAGGCGAGAAATCGAGGTAGCGAATGTATGCTCTATGGAATATTTCGGCACTTTTTGATAGTAAATATTTTGTGCCGGTGACACTGTTAATCTGTCGGTAATTTGTTTTCGAACATTCATTACATGCTCACCCATGGCCATCATATCGCGAACGATATCCATCGTCCCATAATCCATATTCGCCCTGAGCTCAGACAATTATGTGCTAAATAATTTGCTCTGATCGGCCAAGACAATGCATAATTCCGAGATGAAGCCATCAGCAGTTTCGAGGAGGACATATTTATTAGCAGCTAATTTGGATTGCTCGGGTTCGCCAATATTTATAATTATTCTAGAACTAGTATTGCAAGTTCCATTATTTCTTGGAATGAGAAAATATCTGTATTCTTATTTGCCAAGGTGCAACTTGACCTTACTCTGCTCAAATTTCGATGTGCTGTTACTCATTCTCGATGGTCGACGATGAACTTATCGAATCCCTATCGCTACCTGACAATATATAGAGGATAGTCCTTAACGATCAACAAATATCCATACTTGTCTTTCTAGGACAAATAACACAGGCTCTTGAAATCCGATAATGCTATGTCGGTAATGATGCGGACGTCGTACACATGTTGCAAATATATGTCATCCATGAGAAAAAGTAGCAACACATACTAGTTATTGGGTAGAAGTTGTTTGTGATGCACGAATAAGTCTGGCTGATGTACACGCAGCCTACAATCGCATACTGTCCTTTGCTAAAATATTCTTCTATGCATGTATGTTTCTCACATGCAACATCGTCGAAAATAAACACTGAATTGGGCAATGCTTCGCTCGGCATCGTGGCAGCTTCGTTATCGCTGCAAGGGTAATATTTTACACTATCCATGCCTGTAGAATCTGGGCGAGCCTTTACTTGTTGGATTGATCCTCGGGTACAGGTACATGTTCTCGATCCTAAGACCATTGGGTTCCCAGAACAAACTTAGTGGCACACATGCTTTTCCACAGTTTGAAGGACCAGTTCTGATGAAGCGCTCTGTATTAGAAATATAGACTTCCTTGTCATGGTTTATGCGAGATATATTCATTTTCATCAGTAATGTGTGTGAGTAGCATCTTGATAATCCATATGCTATTTTCTTCTGGTTGTTTAAATCGTATGGAGGAGTAAGAGGATGAGGTAGCATAAACAAGTCTTGTGATGACATTATGTTCATTTTCTTGGGAGACAAATGTTTCTTGACAGTAGAATATCTCATCAATTGATCAGTCTGTGTAAACTGCCATTGGCAGATTTTGCATTGAAATGCCATATTTGAAAATATGTGATACATGTGTACTGATCCGAGTCCCCAATGATACTGAGACTAATATTTATAGAAGAAGCAAATTTATAGGATTCTAGATGAGTTCACTGCTATGTTTCGAAGAGGTGAGACCATATATGGAAGCAGCATAATAGCTACACTGTTAACAATCTATTATTCGGGCTGCACATTCTTGGATGCAAGTTCTGTGGGCCTGGAACAAAGATAGCTAAAAAGGATGTCACGTGGTGACACGGACATCAATGCACAGGTTCCTCAGTGGCCTAATCAGAGTCACGAGCTGTATATTCTAAGCTGATAACACAGTATCGAATGAACAGAAGCAGTTGTCCAAAGCTCAAAGGCATAATGCAATCATGGAAGCTATCGCAATGGGTAAAACAAACGGCCAAGGCCTCTACTTAAGGCAATATCCTGTAGGAAGAGGGAGGAGTGTGCAAAAGCGTTGCAGAAGGGAGAGGCGATAATGTAATCTCTAACAAAATTACCGGTCACGAACATGGATATGGAACTGTTTGCATGCAATTTTCGCAGAGTTTTCATGCGAGATATTTTGCCTCTAATCCCAAAATCATCGAATTGGCAGTAATTAAACTGAAGACAAGATCAGGGGCGTGTACAAATTGGGTAAATTATGTGAAACGTGGATAATCTCCTCACCTGAGGTGCGTCTATACCTGAAAAATTGCAAGTGACTTACAACTACGAGATGGAGCACATGCTGAACATGTGAACTGCAGACACTTGTGTATTTGCTTCATTGTTCGTTCGTACAAGTTATTGAATAAAATAACTATACATGGACCAGAAATCATCAGTCATGTTGATAACACTTATATTCACGGGCCATAGCTCAGAGATGCATAGCTTTCCGCTACTCAACCTGGAGGGGAATGGTCATAGCTAGGGAAGATTTCTAACCCGCAATGCAATACCGAACATCGATGGAAAAAACTTCTGAAAAGTGGTAATGTATCTATGAGGTAACATTGTATGGTGGTTCTAACGAACAAGACGACCTAGCAAGGTATATCGAATATTTGCTGTCTCCCGACATATAATTCAAGCTACATTAAAATATAATACTTTGAAGAGTTTAATCAAATGCAGTGAAGATATCAACTTTACGAAACTGGATTCCATCATAATAGTAGTAGGGTCTGGTAGACTCCAACATAAGAGGCGGGGGAGTGGTGCTGTGGTGCCATCCGCCATCTTGGATTCTAGCACAAGGGGGTGGAGGATAGGCATGAGGCGCCAGCCAGCCAACATCGTGCCCTGTCATTCTGGTAGCTCGAAAGCCATTTTGATTATGCCTTATTTCTAGCTGATATGCTGCCATCTCCATAGCCAGTAAAACACCAACTTGATAGACAGTATGCAATTTTGTTTTTGCACTTCATGCTCTATAATTCCATGTTGTTTTTCATGTTCTATCATTGAATGTGTGGTGGTCTTCTTGGGGCCTGCCATTCTCAATTTATTTTCTCATTCCGCCATACCGAATGTGCCCGCCTCATGATCTTGCATTACGTGTGTGTGGGGTTTCCTTCTGAGCTATCTTGCCCATGTCTCGATCCAGCATTCAAGTTTTTTCTGAGTGATGCATATCCCCTTTATTTTTACATGTCCTCTCATTCCATTTTGTCTCTCTCTCATTCCATCTCTCTCTGTCTCTCTCTCTCTTGTTTCTTGTTGCATTCTTCGTATGCTATTTTTGTTTTTTTTTTTTTGCAGTTTTTCCCACAAAATCGCATAGTTTGCCCCAGAAAATATAGAATTTCTTTTTTTGTTAGAATTGTTCCCATTTCGGCATCAAAAATCCCATTTTTCCCTCAGTGTATAGGAAAATTTTAAAAATGTTTCAAAAACTTAAATGAATTTATCTCAATACCTCTGATTTTTATTGATTTTCCTATTTACAAAAAAACTCTGTTAACATAGAAAACCCCACTCGCACGACTCCAGATAGAGTGCGCGAATCGCCATAGTTTATATTAATTTACTAATTTAAAGATGTAATCTTCCATATACAAGAAACTATATAAAAACTTTAGATTCTTCCTATCTAAATTATTTTTCACAAAATAGAAAATACGGTAGGCCTGATACCCCTGCAGTGCACATTTAACTGTTAATGCAATAATGCATTTCAGGTAGGACCAAGAAAAAAATATTCTGATTTAAATTTTTTAAGTTTTCAAATTCTATAATCGATATATTTTAAATATTCACTTTATTCCATTTTATTTACTGTCCTGCAAATTTTTTTTTAACAAAAACTAAGGTGTCTAGCCTTGTAACCACACACATACCAACAGACACGCGAGGTAAACACCTACCATAACAGGCGAAGAGTGCAGGCTATGCGTGTAGGGCACTGCGAAGTTGATGTTGCTCCCTTCATTGGTTTCTGGTGACCATATAAGTTTTATTGGTATAGAGTTTGACAAAAAGAAAATCTTAAATTAACCAATTAAAATTTTTTTTGTACTTAAACTGTACTTAGAATACTGCTGAACTATGCAAAAGTCTATCATTAACTTATTACATTTCCTGTCGCATGTATTTAAGACAAAATATAACACAATGTCAGAATCTGCAATAATTCACTGCCTCGACTGATTTGTAGACATAATTATCATACACAGATTTTATTAAATGTGTGAATAAATTTCTAAATCAGAAGCATCACTATCTTCCCTATATCATGGGAACTAGGCAGTATACAAAACCAGCGAGAAATTTAAAACATTTTTATTGAAATTATATATATTTATATATACATACTACAGGCTACAAACATAAAAACAGATGTCTTGAATTAACCCCACCGTACACCTAGTGTCTTTACAGCAGCATACTGAGCCAACTCTCTAGCGCCTGAGATCAGAGTCCACTAAAATAACAGCTGAGTCAAAATCACAGAAATTGGATCAACTGAAAGGCTTCAATCCAAACACTAAGAATTCCCAGAGGCCAACATGAAACGAAAAATAATCTGCTGCAAGTGCGACCTCTCAGTGCAACAACCACAAGTCAGTAAAAAAGCCCCGAACCCACACTATATAACAACTTGTCACCTTATTTTCCTCGTGGTCACATTCTGTTGTATGCCTTGCCCACATTTGCCAGCAGATAAGTGGCACAATTGAATTATTACATGTTTTGAATTTACTTTACTTTGAACACACAAAAAAATAATCAATAATAAATAAAGCTAAAAGAGTTTAATTGAACTAAAAACTTGATTCCATTAAAGAGGTAATAATGTCTCCTGGATTCGTAAGCATAAACAAAGGCATGACTTTAGTAGATAGGTAGATAGTAGATAGGCCCATTAACAAAAAAATAAATATTTTCTTGAATGCACAAGTGCAAAGCTCGAAGGCAACAACATACATAAAAACAATATTTAGTTCACAACATGAGTATTTTGTATATAACCACCACACATACTATACTATTTCCTATTTCCTTATTTTTCTTTTGTTATATATCAGCTTTTAAGGTTAAGGGGTGCACCCACGATTAAAAACATATATAAAGTTTACAAAGCAATAATTCAGGGGCCATTGCCCTAAATATATTAAAGGGCTAACTTATCACATAATTACTATACTTAGTACAGCAACAGCATTTTTGAAAAATAGGTTAAGTCCAATGAAAAAAAATGTTGCTATAATCTTCTGTCAAAGGTTCAGTTACTGTTTATAATTATGTTGGAACAGTTCCAAAAGAACGACGAAAAAATTCGGCTTCAACTAAACCCTGAAAATTTAGGGGGCTGCATGCAAAAAACCAAAAGATATTCTGAGCGAATGCTGCAAACAGTGGTCCAGAAACTCCAACACGCCATGCACGGTCTCAACTCTACTCCCAACCAAAAAGGGCCTTGGGACAGGCAGCAGATGACTTCAAGAAGTAATCATGGTGCTGGGAATGGTTGCCCATCCCGACGACCGCACTAAAGTTTCTAAATACGAAAAACAACATTTAATATAAATAGCCTTCGCCACAAATATTTATCGGGAGATACGCACACAAACTACAACAAAAGCACTCACCTTTGCGGTCGTAGGAAGGAATTTGCTTAAACATTACGTTGAAAGTTGAAGCAAGGTGAAAGTATCGAACCACATGTTGCTTGTGAAAAGTGAAGATGAAAAAGTCAGCGAATTCTTTCAGGTACGATCTTCCTGGAAGAGTACCCAACAGTCACGACATGATCTATCGGTACATATCAAACAACCATGTGGGAATATAAAAGTACATGGAAAGACAGAAAAAAAATTTTCTTTATAGGTTAATATTAATAAACATATTGGTGTCTCGATTAATTTAACCGACTTTGCTTTAAACACAGTTAAACAGCTTTGCAAAAATCCAAACGAATGTCAGATCTTTAATTTAAGTGATGCCCTTTATACTAACGAAAATTAGCTATAGCAACCAGGTGCCTTCAACATCGAAACAAATACATAGAATATATAACAACTTCGCCGTCACTTGTGGCATTTAAAAGACATAAAAAAATGAAATATACCATTCTTTCATCAAAATATACAATATAGATTTTACATTAGAGCAACTTTTGTTTATCGACAGAAATAAAGTTATACTCCGAAAAGAAACAAGGAATGATGGTAGAAAGGGGCATTGCAAAAAAAAATTAATTAATTGCTGGAAAAGTAATTGAAGAAAAATTATGAAAGAGAATGCCACAGTATGGAACAATACTAGCTTTTCACATAATTAATATATTATGATTATACACAGCTCAAAACAGTCTATGGTAGTAAGTGTCCAACTGGAAATCTTGGCCATATATTACCTTCACCGCGACAAAGTTTCATGACTGCCAATGTCAAACTGAGCTTCCTAACTTGAACCCGGTTGCTTATAAACCGGTGTAGAGGTACCATACCAGCCACTGTAACATGTGCAAGTCATTTGCTCTACCTACCAACACCTGACGAAATATACTCGTCATTAATTCCTCTTACTATAACTCAAACATACCTCAATCATTCAGACCTCACTGATCTGGCCAAATATTTACTTACTGCTCATACATTCTCCTATACTGGTCAACATCAACCGAAATTATACTAGTCACAATTCCACCATATCAACAAAGCATACATTATAACACAAGTCATACTCCCAACACCTAATCTCTTATAACCTAAAAATTATTCAGTCGTGCTAACAAACAGCACACCCAATACACCAAGCACCATATCCCTCATAACATAAGTGTACCAAGTAACAATAGAGCTGATGCCCACCAGTAACCTAACACCAAATCTACTTGTTCTACCAACCAACACCATGATTTTTGCTCATGTCCCTCTCCTATAAACTGATTCCCTGGCAGCGCACCTATACACCACTGCAGCAGGCATCAGCATCAACACGCTAGAGTGTTTTAATTCGCAGTGCCTCGAGGGCAGGAGTGCAGCAGGCGGAGGAGTCTAGGGAGTGTACTGGAATGCAGCATAGTGCAAAGTGTAGAAATCAGGGCACCCAAAAGAACTTAATGGCTCATGCCAGATGAACCCTAAATAATCGATCTAGAAATATATACCTACTATATCTATTCGCTATTATTTTGTTGTTCCAGTGTTTATTTGTAAGGATCATTGTTTTTACCTCACCTGTTTATCCTCATTTAATTTTCCACAAGTACACATAAGTAATGTTTGGTGCTGAATTAATGCAGAGTAATATTTTATACTATTGTTCTTGCAAGTGTTTGATGTTATCTAAATTTTAAATGCAAGTGTGACCAAACATATTTCCATGTGCCTTGCTAACTCACCAAGCTTACAGTGCACGACACGTGGAGTCATTCAGTGGCATATTTCACTCCAGAGGGTTTGGGCACATCACGTGAAGCTCCAGTGGGCTTACACATTACTGACCAATCATGCAGTTTACCAACAGTTTCTTTAGCTTGCCGAAACCGTTTTTGGTTTTCAATCCACCAGATATGTTGGCTTCCATTCCACAGCACTTAAATTGTCTGGGGAAGCATAACTTCATCATATAAGTAATTTGTAGGCTTCGTGCCTTTTTTGCTGTATCACCTTACAGGAAGGCCAATTCCGGAAAAGTGTATAAGAGTCTCCCTATAGGAGAAGCCCTGTATTACTGTTGTGTCTAGACATGCATAAGTTTACAAACGCCTTTCTGTTTTATCCATTACAGATACTTCAGGCATTTCAGGGCGCGGGACCCTCACAACCAGCCAAAATTATCCTTACCTGTGATCAGTGCAAGTGTCAGTGAAATGTTTAAATAATATAATTCAAAATGTGTAGGTCAGCCTTTAATATGCCTACAGTTTGGGAAACACAATAGGTAAATAGTAAATATATAAATACAAGGGCCTTCAATCATTAGGGAAAAAAGTCTATGCCTGGGTGAATGGCCTACAGAACCCCGAGAACAGCAGAGTCTCCAGCTCAATCGACATCGGCTCCACCACTCGGCGATTCCTGGCACCTAGACTGGTAATATCACCATCCTCACCAAAGTTACCTTAACCTTAAACCGAACTGCAGATCCTTAGAACCCATTTCACCTTCAATCACGCAATCACACTGCATTAAATTGTCGCCCTTCGGCGTGGTGTTATTTTCCTTCCATGAAAACCTCTAATCATCTGAATTCAAAAACACACCAAAAATCCATCATATACAATTTTCCGGTCAAAAATATTCCTGCCAAATTTTACTGGCTCTGCTTACAAACTCAATTGCAAAGTAACATATGTTATGAAGAAACGAGCCAGCAAAAGCATTATGATGCATTCTAGATGCCTGGAACTATGAACAATGCACTTCATGGAATGATGAAAGCATGCCAAGATATCATAGTAGAAGCCATTTTAACAATGCGACAGATCATCTACAGGCCATTTTGGACGAAAGGGTGAAGTCAAACAACCCACCACCTCCTCAGTGCTGGAAAAAGGAGGGTGTATCACCACACCCCTTCACTTCATGCTACAACATCAAAATCAGTTGAGGATGATTGAAGGGGCAGCAGGTTATGTGATGTGGACACTCAACCCTTCCTCTCTGCTGGTAGGTCCATCCCCCTAGTGTGCGTGGAGGTGTCAGCCATGTTTAAGGGGAGGCATGCTCTTCATCTAATGCCATGCCGTGATTTCGCAACCAGCATGTGGTCACCATGGCAGGCAAGATGCGCATAGGTCAACCACCCCACTGTGTCTTCAGTGTTTACGTTCCATTCCACAGGATGTGGTACCTAAATACGAGTTAGGCACTCGACATTGTCATTGCGATCTGAAGCCCAGCTAAACCCTCAGCCGCATTGCGAAAAACAGCATGTGGAAACACTAATGCAGTGAAACAAAAAATCAAAACCCAACAAACAACAAATTGGTTCAAATTTCGGGCAATAACCAATCACCAAACCAAATTTCTCCAAATAACAGTCAATCGAATTTGTGCAGTAATTTATTGTGTGTGGGCCATTGAACAAGAACACTCTGTTGCACCCTGTGCCAA
Organism: Dryococelus australis; assembly: GCA_029891345.1. Classification (NCBI taxonomy): domain Eukaryota; kingdom Metazoa; phylum Arthropoda; class Insecta; order Phasmatodea; family Phasmatidae; genus Dryococelus; species Dryococelus australis. The sequence goes on along the minus strand of CM057009.1, from coordinate 168,841,903 downwards.
CTCCCATACCATAATAAGTGCCTGAACATGGGCAAAACCACAACTGTAACATGACTAACATTCATGTGTAAACATTACAGTATAAACATTAAACCCCAAAATACACTTTACAGTTTGAATGATTTCCTCATGGGAATGGGTTAAAAAGTCACAACATGTAACAAAGCAGACCAACAAGGAAGTGAAGAAAGTATAATAACGAAGTGTCGTGTTTGTGAAGTGCAGCTCCACAAGTGCTGTTTGAAATCTGACTAGTGACAGACTGTTTAAGGGAGAAATCAATTTGTCACGACAGCGTGGTAGTGGCCAATGTCAACACACACCTGTCATGTGCTCACCGCACGCAGGTGGTGCATGTAAACGAAAACACACTGCATGCACAGTCAAAATTGCAATTACAAGCCTTAGCGCCAGCAGCTCTACCATTCCTACCAGCTGCTCCATGCCACTCAAAAGAACTTGCCTTTTTTCCAACACCAAATTTCCAACAAATTTAAGACCAGTACTTCCGACCATATCAACACCTTATACTTCTCTACAATCCGTGGCACCATTTCCACAAAGCAGCTGTAGACAAGCAGCTGTTAACATGAGGCTCCAGGAGATTGGAAGGCAAACAGAGACAATTTTGATCAACACAACTTCTCCGCCTAGACCATCTGTTAGCACAACACCAGCAAATTTTCTGACATTGCCAAACTTTGCTGGAACACCCTACTAAGATCGAGATACCTTTTAAACCGATTGTACATCAGACTTAAAAAGATGTGGGGTGTGTGAAGAAGAGTGGGCCAGCTGTGTTGGAGCACAACTCCATGTAGAAGCGTGCTCTTGGTGGTACTCGTTGAATCATAATTGGTTCCAATGGAACGAGTTTCTCCAATCATTCCAGTTTCTCTTTGGAGGAGCATTCAAATCTCTCCAGGAGCAGTAAACTCACTCTGGAAGAACCACAGCCAATTTATTCACTGACACAATTTATCACAAGAAAATTTTTTTCGTTTCTTGCTTTCACCCACATCTGCCTGAATGGAAGGTACTAGAAATTGTGGTTGGGAGAGTATGCCCAAAATTTCGTGCCGTGTTGGTACTGTTACTGAAGAGTACTCTAGATCAACTCATGTGCACAACTATCATCCTAATGCCAACTGCACCATTATCAGAGTGTACCATGATAGCACCATGAGCACACGAGTAAAAGAGGAAAGATACAAATTTAAAATCAAAACAACCAAAATTTAAAACATTTCGGACAACACATGGGTAAAATGAATCATTCAGGACCCAATACTACTCAAAACCACAATGTAAATAACCACAATTGAAATAGTGTGAAAACAGTGCAGGATTTAAAAATGCGAAGTGGGATAAAAGAAAACCACGGCATCGACCATCAAGATACTGTGATGGTGAAGTGTTCCTTTGTGTTGCTCGTGCCGCATTAATCCGCATCTGTACAACAAAAAGGAAAATGCAAGCAGACGGCAGGGAAATGGGAAGCAGGGGTAAGTGGGCCAGAATTTCTCGATGTCTCAGTCCCATCAAAACAACCGGATGTGACACCTCAACAAGCTCTGATAAACCAGGTTAGTAGCAGCAAGTCACAATTTATCCACATACTTGTTACTGTCAATGGTCAACATTGTCATGCGTTGATTGACACAGAGGCTTCACATAAATTCTGGCAACAACATTTTGTGAATTCAGAGGATGGCAGGGCTTCCAACCACATATTAGATTAGCCACTAACCCGCCGAGTAGTACATGCCAGACCACACCAACATAAACATTTGAGTATGTGATTTAGAAAAAATAACAACAGCAGTATTCACACCAGAAATCCAAGAGGATGCAATTCTGGGAGTGCCGTGGTTAACTGAGCAAAACACAATGGTTGAGCCTGCTGCATGGCACATCCATTTTGGCATGAAGGAGCAGCGCACATTTTATAACTTAGACCAGCACTCAGCTCATAGCTTACCCACATTATGCCTGGGGTGATCGATAATGACATACTGCCCGAACATCAGGCAGATTTTCTGTAGTGCTCAGTCAACATAGGTATATCTTAACCATGCACGATGCCTTGCGCTGCACAATAGTTGCTGAGCACGAGATCCCACTAGTGGAAGAAGGACCTATTTGCACACCACCGCGTAGTTATCTGCTACATGAAGTGAGCATTACTCTGCAACAACTTTAAGCAATCCTTAACGATGGTTTGATAGAACCCACAATTAGTCAGTCCAACTCGGCAATTGTGCTCGCACCAAGAAAACATGGTACCTGGAGTTTTTATGAAGATTTCAGTCCGATCAACCAGTTGATATAAAGCACACTACCATCCTATATAAACATGAAGGATGCACTTAGCTAACACAGCCAAGCAAAAGTCATGACTTCGATAGATCTAAATTGTTGAATCTGCAAGTGCCCATTAGAGGTGCAGGGAAAGACTGCTTAAACACCCCCGACGGAAGGTAAATCATATTTCGTGCAATGCAATTTGGGCTCAAGTGTGCACCTTCCACATTTTAGGCCATGATCGTCCAGATGTTGAAAGGACCATTGGTGAATTCACATTCGGTTACCTGGACGTTGTAGTAGTGTGGTCATTGAGCTGGAAGGCTCATCTACACCACTAGTCAGATGTATTGAAAAAGCTAGCCACCAATGGCATAACCTGTGCTTAGAAAGTTTTTCGGGTTAAAAAACTGGCTCTGGGAACACATCGAAAACTTCGCAGTCATCATGGCACAACTGAGGTACTTGTCACCGCAATTGCATTTTCAATGGGACAGTGCCAATGACGAGGCTTTTGCCAAAATAAAACAACAATTCAAGTCGTGCCCGACCTTGGCCAGGTACGACCACAATCGGCATTTGTAACTGCAAACCGATGCCAGTCAGGAAGGACTAGGGGCAGTGTTGTATCAGTGTGACGATGATGGGGGACCACCATGTCATTGACTTCACCAGCGCCAAACTCTGACAAACAGAATGGAGGTGTGATATAAATTTGTCATCTGGGCCATCAAGATATATATAGGGCCAATCACGAGTATCAGAGATTTACAAAGTATACCGAAAACAAATGTCTAGTATGGCTACACATCATGTGCGAGGGGAGGAGCAAGCTGACTTGGTGGGTGTTACTCATGTAAGCCGATGATTTCACTTCCTACCATGTCCCTGGATAGGAAAATTAGTGCAGGACAATGCGGAGTTGGAATGAATCATGCTACCAGTACCATGAAAAACATTACATGAAGCAAGTGTGCAGCAGCGTGACATTGTAAAAAATTTCATCGTAGTGAATAAACTGTACCATGAGGTATACCAGGTGCAACTAGGATGCGCTCTCACCCGAGCGAAAAAGGACATGTGCACGCATCGATAGTTGATTGTTGCGAGTGACTGATGGCTGCCTTGAAATGTGTTCTCTAAGTGACCAAAGAAAATTGAGGTTATTTGTTCCCCAGTATGCACATGAGAAAGTATTAGCGTACGCACACAGCAGCAGTGTGGCAGGGCACCCGGAAAAGATCACATCATTTGAAACTATCACAGAACTTTTATTTTTGGCCAGGCCTTACCAGGCAGGTGCATCAACATGTGCAGCCGTTTCATAAGTGCAATCAGTTCAAAGCAATGCGAGCAGACAGAGTACAGCAACAGCATGTGATGATTAATATTTTGTAAGGAGACCCTTCTGACCAGGGCGACCTTGTCTTGTCTAGCACCGTTTAACACCCTGTGCTTATGCTATTTGATAAATAATTATAGTTATTTTCTTTTGCATCTATGTGTTCGCCATATTGTTCCCACCATTCAAAATATAACTTTTTTCGCCTAAAATCACTCAATGCATGTAATTTAGTTGGTAAATGCTTCTTGCTTAGGTGTCCTCTCTCCCTTAATCATGGTTTCGTTTCAGTCGGTTCGTAAGGACAGTCAGGTCGTGTCGCAGGACCAGATGCCGGTTGTCAAATGTGTGCTTCACTCCGCTGGTCTGGAGCTCTGACATCTCTCTCTCTTTTGGTTAGTGTTCTGTGCCAGCCCTTCGACTGCTTGGGTTGCCTTATGGATCAAACAACATTGGTAGGCCACTGCTAGTGTCATGGGCGATGGGTGATGATTTTGTTTTAATTTTTTGTAATGAAGTAATTCTGTTATGCTAATCTGGTCTTGTCCAGCACCCCTGTGCTTTTGCTGGTTGGTTAGTAGATATAACTGATTTTCCTTAATATTATGTATTCTGTTATCATCCGTGTGTAGCACATATCTTTCCTGCCTGTGAATTGCATCATCGGATTATTTGAAGTGGGTACATAGGCATGTGCGATTCTCCAACATCGTACATGAGTCTTGCGATGACAAGTCTTGTGAGTGTATAGGCCAATGGATGTATTTTAACAATACACTGTCTGCAGGGTGCATAGGCCAGTAAGCTATTTCATCTTCTAACACATTTCATGTAATGGTGGTCAAGTCATCGGAATGGTAACCTAAGGGAAACTGAAATAATCCTCACACCTCCTCCTGAATTATTTTGACAAGTCCCTAGGCCCATGTGATCTTCTAGAATGCAATGTCAGTCTAGTGTCTTAGGTGAGTCCTGAGGTCGTCTCTTTTCATTGCCTGGGATGATTATTATTTTGGTAGTTTTATCTCAAACTGTTCGGAAATTAGAGCCAACAATGCTTTTAAGTAGTCATGGGGTGTAAAAGACCCTGCGACCCTTCTCAACATTGTGGGTGATGTCTAAGTTATGAATTTGACAACCATAACTTAAATGGTTCAGAAATTACATTCTACTATGCTTATAAGTAGACATAGGGTTATCTAAACCTGTGACCATTCTAGTGATTCATATGCTATAATTATGGCAACTATATCTTAAATGGTTCGGCAATTACAGCCAACTATGAATATATGTAGACATGGGGTCTACTTAACCTTAAAAAGCTTCTTGTCATTGTGGGACTTGTCTATGTTATGAACTTAACAACTATTTCTTAAATGGTTTAGAAAATTGTATCCAACTATGCTTATAAGTAGACATAGGTCTACATGACCCTACAACCCAGCTCGTCATCCTGGGTGATGCCTATGTTATGAGTTTGACATCTATATCTTAAATGGTTTGGAAATAACAGCCGACTATGCTTATAAGTAGACATAGTGTCTCCTTGGCCCTTCAACCTTCTTGTCATTGTAGGTGATGCCTATGTTATTATTTTGACAACTATATCTTAAATTGTACTGGAATTACAGTCAACTATGTTTATAAGTAGACATATGGTCTACTTGCCCCTTCAAACCTTCTGGCCATATGTTGAGATTTTGTTAGTAGTATTAAACACTATTCTAAATTTACAACAAACTATGCATATATGTAAGCATAGGTCATACCTGACCTGAGGCTGGCAGTGTCCATTGGAATAGGGTCTCCCATTTCACACAGAATGTGTGAAATGGGACCAAAAATACCTTTAGGGACACCCAAAAAACACTGACCAGAATGCCAGAGCAGGAGGTGAACATCCAAGATGTATGTCGTGGGCATGAGGAAAAATTGCGCAAACATTCATTTTTCCGCCTTGTGATGGTGGCCGGGAGTCTGGCAACCATTTTACTAGGTAGTGCATTGGGAATTATTTTGCTAGACAGTTAATTGGCAGTCATTTTTTCTAGAAAGTACATTGGTAGCTATTTTGCTAGGCAGTGCATTTACTGTCATTTTGCTAGGCAGTAAGCATTCCTCCGCAGTTAGCACTGCACACACTGCAGTTTTGCTAGGCAGTGCATTTGGCTGGTATCTTGCTAGGCAGTGACATCATTTTTCTAGACAGTTCATTGGTAGCAGTTTTACTAGGCAGTAATGGCTCTTTTTGCTAGTAATCATGACTTCAAAAGTGGCAGACCAGATTGACAGAGCAGGAAGTTCTGCATTGGCGACAGGGATTTCTGGCACTGGGCTCTGCAACAGGGATCATTAACATGGAGGGCTCCATCTTGATAGTAACTGCAATGTCTATGGCCGCCCTTTTGCCAGTCAGTGGGGAGAACACTATCTTGCTTGTCAATGTGTCTGGCAAAAGTTTTACAATAGGGATTCGTGATGCGGTGCTTTGCGATAGTGATTTCTTACACGGGGCTTTGTGATAGGGATTTCTGGCATAGAGGCCACCATCTGGCTAGTCTGCGTCTTGACACATGGCCCAACATTACCAAAATCTGGCCAGTCAGTATGACTTCCAAGATGGTGGTTTGGCCTTTACCATACATTGACCACCATTTAGCTAGACAGTACATTGGCACCCATTTTACTAGACGGCACAATGACAGTCATTTTGCTATACATCATAACTTCCAAGATGCCAGTCCGGATTGACAGAGCAATATAATCTGCATTAATAACAATTTTGCTATGCAGCACTGCCATTTTGCTACATAGTGCCACTTCTATGACGGTGGACCAGATTGACAGAGCAGAAAGTTCAGATCTAGCCCCATGGGCTACAGAAACATATTTGAGCAGGTGGCAGTGTTATGGAACGCTAGAGCTCGAAGTAGATAAATTAGGTAGGACAGAAGCTTCCAGATTTTTTTGACTAGTTTGGCGAACAAAATGGCGATCATCAGCATACTGGATGCCAAAATGACTGCTGCTGGCTTACTCGCAGCCAAAAGTGGCCGCTGCCATCTTACTGACCGCCGAAATGGCCACTGGAGGTAAAATCCCTCAACCCTCATGAGTAAAACACGACAATGTGGAGTCACAGGGGGAATGCAAGAACAAGCAATTTGGGCGACCATTTTGACAGAGCAGGATTTTCTGCTTTGGCCACCATTTTGCTAGGTAAAGCAGCCCTTTATCTATGCAGTTAGTGGCCATTTCGCTAGGCAGCACATTGGTCGGGCTGCGGGAACAGAATTGTGGAGGGGACAGTGTTATGGAATGCCGGAGAAGCAAGTAGAGACATTCGATAGGATGGAAACTTCCAGACATTTTTGGCGGGCTAGCAAAATGTCCGTCACAAGCATACTGAATGTAAAAATGGTAGCCACCGGCATACGGGCCACCAAAATGGCCATCGTCAGCTCACTGGATGCCAAGATGGCCGCCTCGTCCCCTCGTTCCCATCCCCAATCCGCTGTCCCATTGGTGCTCTTTTTAAACTACTGGTGTCTAAATTTACTATGTCTTCTAAAATTTCCATAACATTCACCAATATTTCTCGATCAGCATTGGTCATTCGACTTTTCCTTTTACTTCCCACCCCCTCCCCACATTTCAATCAGGATTATTAAATGATTGTGTTCTATTGTCACCCATGCCTCGTTGAGATTGAACATATCTTGACAACCAAGTTTAAACTGTACCTTTACATAACACAATTTACTGTGTAATATACAGGCATTAGTTTGGTTAAAACCAAAATACCTGCAAGAATATTTACTCTGGAGTATTTAAGGTCTGGTTATGTATGATGCTCACGAAACTCAATGAGCCAGTCCTTACATGCCATTTTAATAATCTGACAGTCTGACTTAAGTGTTTTCTTTTAACCATTGAAAACTGTAAAGCAGGTTGTTCTACTGAAATTATTATCCAACCATAGTGAGTGTTTAAACTTTTCTTAATAAAGCTTACCTTAATAAGAACATCATCCCTGGTAAATACCCGTAAACATTCATTCTGTGGCCAAAAAATAACAATTTCGATCTCTCCTGTAGCTCAGTTTTCATGTCCTCGGATAGATGCCAGTTTGTTTAGCAACATATCAGCCATGTATTTCGTCATCCATCAGCTTTTTCTCGCAGCTTTTTTCGCTTAGCTCTCTTGTAGAGCATCGAGTTACTGATCTGTTGATTAAATACTGTATATTATTCTGCTCAATCTTCTCGTCGTTGTCCTCACCTTGCTCTCGAAATCAATTAAGAAACATTTTATTTCTTCTTCGTTTGACATCAGTGTTCGGTAACTTATAATATCATGCTCACAAACAAAAGGAAGGACATCCTAAAAAACTTAAGTCTTGAATTTCAAGGCGACATGTAGTGTGGATGATATGATCTAATATATCAGTGTCTACCATTGTAAAATTTTAACTTCAGTAGAAGACAGTAGAGAAGTCGGGTACAAGGGATTGGGGAATTGAAGGCCCAGAGCAATTCATGCTCCATCAGACCGATCAGCCGGTGACCACATTGCAAACCAGTGACGTTGACCTTTGAGATTGTCTTAAGTGACCTTTACCCTTGAAATAAAAACTCCAAAAAATGCAAAAAATAAAAAAATTTACTAGTTAAAAAATTGTAAAATTAATTTTGAAATATAAAAATTATTATTATAAAAAACTGAAAACCCCAGAGGTCCCCCCTTTCCACTCAACCACACTTATTTCGCCTTTTCTTAGGTGCAACTGTCCGCCATATTGGTAAGTCCAAATCTCCATTATCTTGGTAGTTGCGGCCAAATGCCATCTTAGTAGGTGCGGCTGTCCGCCATCTTGGTAGGTGCGGGCATCTGCCAAATTGGTAATTTTGTGGTCCCGCTTTTAGACTAATGCTGTCGTCCCGCTTTTAGGCTGGCAGGTCACACACTGTTAAGTGGTTATAACACAGAAGATAAAGCCGGAATAGAGACCTAGTTGTGGACAACTTCTTTATGTATGTTAGCCAATATACAATCAACCCAACTTGTGCAAATTATTGCAATACTTGGGGGAGTTAATTATTATATTTAATTAACCATTCATTAAAGCCACGGATATCAAAACTAATCAGTCTCTGACTGGAACATGGTCTCCTGGATGAAGCCGAAGGCAGCTGTGCATAAGTCTCGAGTCGGAGGCAATGAAATGCCCTCTTGCAGTCCGTCTTCAGGTGGCAGCTGTCTAGAGGTACACCGACTGCAGCCGGCGGGCTGTCGACAGGCACTTATTCTGTGTCCCGCGTACATTAAATATGCACTGCGGGTATATTAAACAAGCCGCTGCTCAAGACTTCATTCCGTATTCCATCGTGGTCAGGGCGTCTTCCAGCCAAGCGTCGGATTCTAGCTTTGCAGATCACAGCGTCACCTCCTCGCTCGAATTAAGAGCTGGTTACGGTAGTCCGGCCCCTTAATGTCCTTGTCTGCTTCGTGGCAGCGGGAATATGGATGGATGAAGATCTCTTCGCTACGGGTGGATATTATAGGTAAGAAAATATGCCGTAAGAAGGGATTTTTCAGGTAAGGGGACTGCCTAGCCTTGTTTCTTGCTTTCGTGGTTACACTGCTTGGTTTAATGTGTTCAAGTGAGACAGATCATTTATTGTATTTGTTTACATTTTAACTAACTGTGCCACTGAACTTTCTTTTATTCATGAAGACTTGAAGCATTAATGAAGTTCAATGTTTGGGGTCCATTAACCGGAATTTTAGCTTTTACTGGGCGTGCTTCCTCGCGGATGTGCGACTGTTGCAAGCGAGTTTGCGGACATGTTACCAACAGCCTTCTTGATGCCGTAGCTTACGTAATGTAGCTTTATGATTATTAAACATTATTGAAAAGTGAATGTCATTTATACATTAAGATAATTTTTTAATGTTTTAAATTTGTAAAACAATACAATCTCTGCATGTTACAATTATTATGAAGGGTTTGCATGATTTCGTAGATACGATTATTTGTGTAGTTAAAAGAAAGAGATGATTATACAGTTGTATATAGACAACATTATTTATAAACAGCTGTACATAGAAGCAAGATTTAATACTTTGGTGTGACACAATAAATACGTAAGTCATGAATAAAATTGTATTAAAATTATTTGTAACACTTTAACGCTCGAGCGCGTTCATTAGGAAAAAAGTTCTACTTTATAGACAATTATTCTACGTGATTAAACACTTAGATTAACATTTTTTCAACTAGTACAATAATTTCAAATTCCATGCACCTTAAATTAATGTAACCTTCATTTATAACTAATTTCTTAAAATATGTACTATGTCTATGGGCATATAACTTATGCTTGGAGGTATAGATGAAGTTGCGTATTGAAATGTAGATTTTATTCCCTAAGTGATATGTTATTAAAACTCTTTACAATCTGGTTCCAATTTTCTGTGTTCCCATATTTAGGTATGGGGTAGGGGAAGGAGTACCTTAAATTACATTTAATCTAATTTTTACACAAAATATTTTTAACAGTTAACCATTTGTTTAAGTTAGCCAATTTAATACAGTTTTATCTGTGGTTGTAATGGCTTACAAGGTATTGGCATGTACCCTGAAGATTGAGCAGGTAATCAATGTTGAATTTCAGTCATAGTAGTTTAACACAATTAACATGCCTAATAATAGTATGTTAACCACAGAGGATGTGGAATAATTTGTACAATAATAAAAGAATAATGTTAAAATAATTTCACTATACTTGGCTAAAATTGTGTAAAATTTTCGTTTGGTAGGTCAGCAATAACTGCTTTATGGACTATTTGCATAGAATGGTCAAGATATTATACGATTAACAATGCAATGCCCTTTTCGTAAAACAATGGCCTTAATTATTGCTTTCCTTTTGTATGTGAATGGCTAATTCACTATAGAATTATAATGGATGTCCCTGTGTTATTCTTGTATGTAGCATAATGCAGTTCATTTGGTATACATATTTTTACAATAAAATTACAGTTTGTTACTGTTTATGATAATTATCATATGAAAATAATTTCGATTCATGCAATAGGATGTGTATTGTTGAAAATGTAATTTCCGTATGTAGGCCTACTTGCATTTAATTTCATAATTACATTCTTGTATTGTACGCACTTGGGTATTATATGTGTTTTAGGAATCTTGAGTGACTATGTAAGTACCAGTACTATTGAGTGTAAAATCTTATTAGTGTATCTGTTAATTACTTTTCTCTATGCTACCTCATAGTGCTGGGTTGTATCTTATGCGCGCATAGCTTGTTTTGGAGTGTCGCTGTTGCGCATTGGTGACATCACCGCGGGTGGCTGTTCGCCTGCGCACTCAGAAAATGGCAGTGCCAAGTGATGTAGATGGCATATCTGCACGTTGGCACTCGTTGTTGTTGTGTTGTCCTTCGTAGCGCTGAAACACTTTCAAGCTAAATGAGCTTTCTGAAGGAGTAATGTTTAATAGACATGTAACCATTACTTATTTCATGTATGCTGTGTCTAATGCTTTTATTTGATTTTACCTAATTTATTTGCCTGTAAGAATATTTTAATTAATTTTTGGTTTTCGCTGTTAATTTCCGTTTCTAATTACAACTTCATTGTGTAAAAAGGGGCTCGTGCATTGGGTGCTTGTTTGAAAAACAATGAGACTTGAGTGAAACATGTCGTGTGTTGACAGAATTTCCGCTGGCGTGTTTAAAATTGCTATGCCTGCAGCTCGCGATGCGGAAATCCATTACAGAATGAGGGGAAGGGGGATTGGGTGATTGATGAATGTGTCGATGTGCGGTAACGAGGTCGCACGGCTACTGCCTGCATTCTTGGTGAGTGACTGCATGCTTTTCGGCACTCTGTAGCATAGACCAGGGGGGTGGGGGGTTGGGGTGATTGAGGAATGTGTCGACGTGCGGTAACGAGGTCGCAAGGCTACTGCCTGCATCCTTGGTATGTGACTGCGTGCTTTTCGGCGCTCTGAAGCATTTAATAAACACGTACATTTAATTTAGTTTATTCTTCTGCTGTATGACTCTTCTAGAAAACATTTAAGACGCCATAGTTTATATTATTTTGACTCCTATGTAGCGGTATCTGGTTTATGTCAACGTATTATTAATATTAATATTTATTTAATTAATGAACTAGAATTTATAACATAGCTCTATATTTTATGATACCAATTTATATATACATATATGTATATATATATATACACATTATGTAATTATTCCATTTTCGTTTGCTAGTTACATATTAATGTTACATAAACGGTTTGCTGTATATATTTTTATTTTATTATATGGATACCAAAATGACTTAATTGTAGTTGCTCCTATATAGAGATGTACTTGCAATTATATATATATATATAATAACCGATCTGGATTAGTTTCTTGAATGGCTGGCTATGCTTTTAAGCTTCTAATAAAATACTTTGCTTCATTTTGATATATATTTATGCTTTGCTTCATTTTTAAATATAATATATAAGTATATATATATATATGCATTTATATTTATATATACCTTTTGTTGCTAATATTCTTAATAATTGATTTTATATTTAATAACATTTCAACTTCGTGCACTTCATAATATGTCTATTATTATTTTCACATTTCTGTAATGTGCACAGTACTAACCACTAATTTTAGTAAAATACCCAAGTGTTTCTATTTCATGTGTGCTTGATTTGAACTTTCTTATTACTTAATTATACTTTACTTATCACTACTATTAATTATGGCAACACATTATCTATGTAAGACATTCTATTCATGAGTGTTTTTGCTTTATGATAACCTCGTTGTATTTTAGTTGCATCTGGTACATTATCGCGGCACACTCTTTACACTACGAGCCATTTCTGTACCGCTCGTGTGACATATTGGTTGTAACATTGTAACACTTTATCACATTTGCTTTTCATTTCTTCAATCATATCCTAGAATGGCTTCCAATTTGCCCTCTGGATGATGGCATAATTTTGGCTGAAGTCTGACTCTGTTTTATTTTTCGTATGTTCCACAAAATGTCCTCGTTCAGGCGGGAAACAATGTCCTGAGAATATGTCCGATATATCTAATGATAATGTGAATAAAATTGATGTGCACTGAAGGGCAGCATTGCAGTTTACGCCCGTGCGTGCTCGGTCGCACTCGAACTGCTTGCTCGACAAGGCCTCTGCTACGTGTGCTCTCGTAACAGTGTCGTCATCTGCCCGCTCTAGCACTAGAAATATGTTTACCTGAACTACGTGGCTGTAGTATGTTATCGTGTTGCCTTGCCAGTTAATGCACACAAAATTTGTTCTGTACTGCAATTTGAGACATTAATTTTAATTTCTATAAATTTCGTGGCACAGACTATTTGGAATATGATAAAAAATATACAAGTGACGTGATGTGTGTACTAACACTTGCGTTGGCACAAATTAACAATACTTAATTTAATTATATTGAAACATAGTTTCATTTATTTTACGCCTAACTCCCTTTATAGTCTTGTCACCAAAATCGATTATTTCTCTCGTGGTGTCAGGGGGGGGGGGGGGGGGAGTTACTAACTCTAGTTGGAGGGAGGCTGTATCTACTATTCCTCACAACCGATTTTGACTCTTTATGTTAATTAATTTCTTTAGTTTCAATGCCACTATATTGAATTATTCCAAAGCTTAGCGTGCTTTGAGGTCAAGTAAAGTCCTAGCTTCCAAAAATTCTGTATGTTAGTTAATTGATTTACTTTCGATTATTAGCCCGCGAGTATAAAAGAACACAACTTTTTCCAATATTTAGAGTTCCTATTAATTGGCTGTAAGCTCTCAACTTTACTGGCTTGGCCTACGAGAGTTTGAAAAGGCACGGTGTCTCCACCATTTGCTGTGACCCCACCTGGAGCTCACTGGTCACACATTATTAAGGTAAAATCGGGATACAGACCTAGTTGTGGCCAAATTCTTTATGTTCTTAAGCCTTTACACAACTAACCCAACTTTTACCAATTATCGCAATACTCGGAGGAGTTAATATATTGAATTAACCATTAATTAAAGCAACGGATATCAAATCTAATCAGTCTCTGACTGGAACGTGGTTACCTGAACGTAGCCGAAGGCTGCTATGCACAAGTCTCGAGTCGGCGGCAAAGGAACTTCCTCTTGTAGTCCGTCTCAGGTGGCAGCTGTCTAGAGGTTCACCGACGGCGGGCGGCAGGCTGGCGACAGGCACTTCTTCGATGCCCCACACGCATTAAATACGCGCCACGGATTTATTAAACAAGCTGCTGCTCAAAGATTCCTTCCGGATTCCCTCGAGGTCGCAGCGCCTTCCAGTCAAGCGTCGGTTACTAGCTTGGTAAATCACACCAGAAGGCTCTAATCCACAATCATGGTAGGTGCATTCGGCAGCTTTGTTGGTCTTTTTGGTCAGCAGCCAATTTGCCAGGCATCATGGCAGCCATCTTGGTCTCTCGTACATTTCACAGCCGCCATATTGGTTTTTTCGATCGTAAATTTTTATGCAACATAGTGCAACATGTGGAAAGTAGGGTGCCCAAAATAGCTTAATGGCTCACGCCGTACGAACACTAAATATTGGAACTAGAAAGATACATCTACTTAATATATTTACTATTATTTTGGTGTTCCAGTTTTTATTTATTAGTATAATTGTTTTTATCTCACGTGTTTCAAACTTATTTCATATTCTGCAAGTCAGCAAAGGTTTTGTTTTTGGTTGAGGTATTACAGCGTAATTTATTCTCCATTTGTTTTTGCAAGGGGTTGATGTTTTCTAAATCTTAAATGCATGTGTGACAAAACATAGTCCCACGTGCCTTGCTAAGCCTCCAAGCCGACAGTGCACGCCACACGGAGTCATTCAGTAGCATATTTTACTCCAGAAGGTTCAGGTGCATAGTGATACACTCCAGTGGCCTTTAACATTTGTGACCAATCATGTAGTTTACCAATAGTTTCTATTGCCTACAGGAACCATTTCTGTTTTTCAGTCCACCGGAGATGCCTGCCCTCCTTCCCCAGCACTTAAATCGTCTGTTGAAGCGTAACTTCGTCATATAAATCATATGTAGTCTTTGTGCCCTTTTCGTCGTACCGCCTTGCTGAAAGGCAAAGCCCAGAAAAATGCATAAGTGTCTCCCTATAAGAGAAGCCATATAATACTGTCGTATCTAAATATACATGAGCTCCCAAACAGTATATGATGTATTCATTGCAGAGTCTTCAGGCCTTTCAGGGCATGGGACCCTCACAACTAACAAAAATGATCCTTATATGTGATCAGTGCAAGAGTGAGTAAAATGTCTCAACAATATAGTTTAAAAGGTGTACGTCAACCTTTAATAGGCATACAGTTTAGGAAACACAATAGGTAAATAGTAAATATGTTGATACAAGGGGCTTTAATCATTAGGGAAGGAAAGTTTATATCTGGGTGAATGGCCTGCAGTGCCCCCCCCCCTCCCGAGAACAGCAGAATCTCCAGCTCAATCGACATCAGTGCCACCACTCGGCGACACCTTGCTCCTAGACGGGTAACATCACCATCCTCACCAAAGTTACATTAACATGAGAGCTGACTGCAGATCCATAGAACCCATTTCACTATCAATCACGCAATCACACTGTGTTCGCCCTTCCGCGTGGTGTTATTTCCCTTCCATGAAAACCTCTAATAATCTGAATTCGAAAACCTACCAAAAATTTATCATTTTCAAATTTTCTGGCGAAAAATTTTCCTGCCAAATTTAACCGTTAATACTTACCAACTCAACTGCAAAGGAATATCTGTGATGAAGAAGCAGACCAAAAACAGCATTATGCTGCCTTCTAGATGCCTTCCAGATACCTGTAACAATGCACTAAGTGGCATGGTGATAGTGTGTCAGAACATCATAGTAGAAGCCATTGAAACAATACGACAGTGCGCGTGCAGGTGAGAGGTAATTTTTTGACTGTGGGGTGATGTCAACCCACCCACCACCTCCTCAGTGCTGCAAAAAGGAGAGTGCAACACTGCACCCCTTCAATTCATGAGACAGCATCAACACCAGTTGGGGAGTATCGAACAGGCAGATGGTCATGTGAGTGGGCTCTCAACTCCACCTCCCCGCTGGTCGGTCCATCCCCCTAGTGGGTGCAGAGGGGTCAGCTGCATGAAGGGGATACACACCCTTCCTCTAATGCCGTGCCACGATTTCGCATCGAGCACGTGGTCACCATGGCTGACAAGATGCACGTGGGTGCAACCGCCCCACTGTGTCTTCAGTGCTTACATTCTATCCCACAGGATGTGGTGGCTAAATACGAGTTCGGCACTCAAAATAGTCATTGTGATCTGAAGCCCAACTTTACCCTCAGCCATGTCGTGAAAAACAGTGAGTGGAAAGATAGTTACAGTGAAATAGAAAACCAAAACCTAACAAACAACAAACGGGTTGAAATTTCGGGCAATAACCAGTCACCAACCAAATTTTTACAAATCCGTCAATCGAATTCGTGCAGTAATTTATTATGTGCGGACCATTGGAAAATATCGCTCTGTTGCACCCTGTGTTAGTTGCAATACCATAACAAGTGTCTGAACACGAGCTAAACCACAACTGTAATAGGACTAACATTATGGTGTATAGAGTGGAGTGTAAAAATTAAACCACAGGATATGCTTTACAACTTTGATGATTTCCTCATGTGACTGGGTCAAAAAGTCACAACATGTAGCAAAGTAGACCAACAAGGAGGTGAATAAAATATAATAACACAGAGTCGTGTTTCTGAAGCGCAGCTTCACAAGTGATGTTTGAAATCCGGAAAGAAACATTCTGTTTAAGTGGAGAACTTCATGTGTCACGACTGCATAGTAGCGGCCAATATCAACACACCCCTGTCACGTGTTCACGGCATGCACATGGCGAATGTAAACAAAAACATGCTGCATGCACAGTGAAAACCACTCACAAGTACTTGCCTTTATTCCAGCACCAATATTTCCACCAAATTTACCACCATTACTTCCACACCATCGCAACACCTTATCCTTCTCTACAACCCCTGGCACCATTTCTACAAAGCAGCTGTAGACAAGCAGCTTTTAATAAGAGGCCACAGGAGATCGTAAGGCAACCCGAGAAAATTTCGACCAACACAACTTCTCCGCCTAGACCAAATGTTAGCAACACACAGGCAAATTTCAAGTCATTGCAAACCTTCGCTGGAACATCCAACTAAAATCAGGGTACCTTTTTAAGCGATTGTAGATCATGTTTAAAAAGATGTAGCGTGTGTGAAGAAGAGTGGGCTAGCTGTGTTGGAGTGCAACTCCATGGAAAAGCATGCTCTTGGTGGCACTCATTGAATCGTAATGGGTTGCAATGGGACGAGTATTTCCAATTATTCCAGTGTCGCTTTGGAGGGGCATTCACTTCTCTCCAGATGCAGAGTAAGCTCACGCTGTAAGAACCACAGTAAAATGATTTCTGACGCCATTCATCACAAGAAAAATTCACTTGGTTCGTCGCTTTCACCCAGATCTGCCTGAATGGGAGGTACTTGATGTTGTGGTTGAGACTGTATGCTGCAAATTTCGTGCCGTGTTGGTACCATTACTGAACGGTACTCTGGAGAAACTCTTATGCTCAGAGATCATCCCAGTGCCAACTACGCCATTATCAGAGTGTTGCATGATAGCACCATGATCACATCAGTGAAAGTGGAAAGAGACAAATTTAAAATAGAAACCTCCAAAAATCAAAATATTTCGGACAACACCGGGACAAAATAAATAACTTAGGATCACACAGTACTC
Organism: Dryococelus australis; assembly: GCA_029891345.1. Classification (NCBI taxonomy): domain Eukaryota; kingdom Metazoa; phylum Arthropoda; class Insecta; order Phasmatodea; family Phasmatidae; genus Dryococelus; species Dryococelus australis. The sequence goes on along the minus strand of CM057009.1, from coordinate 168,824,380 downwards.
AAAATCACAATGTAAACAACAACAAAGAAAATAGTATGGGAAACAATGCAGGATTAGAAAATTGCGAAGAGGGGTGTAAGCAAACAACTGAGTCGACCATGATGATTTTGTGATGGTGAAGTGTACCATTTCATTGCTAGTGCCCCAATAACCCGCATCTGAACAACGAAAAGGAAAGTGTAAAGGCAAGCAGACAACATGGAAATGGCAAACAGTGGTAAGGGGCCCAGACTCTCGATGCCCCAGTCCCATCAAAACAACCGAATGTGACACCACAACAAGCCCTGATAAACCAAGTTAGTAACAGCAAATCACAGTTTATCCACACACTTGTTACTGTCAATGGTAAACATTTCCATGCGATGATTGACACTGAGGCTTTACATAAATTCTGGCAACCACATTTTGTGATTTCAGAGGATGGGATGCCTGCCAATCACATGATTAGATTAGCCACTAACCAGCAGAGTAGTGCAGATTTAGAGCAAGCCACCGTAACCATACGAGTATGTGATTGAGAAACAATAACAGCACCAGTATTTACACCAGAAATCCGAGAGGATGCAATTGTTGGAGTGCCCTGGTTAACGGAGCAAAACAAAATTGTTGAGCCTGCTGCATGCCACATCCATTTTGGCATGAAGGAGCAGAGCACTGTTTATAACTTAGACAAGCACTCAGCTGATAGCTTACCCACAGTATCCCTGGGTAAGATCGAAAATCACATACCGCCCGAACATTAGGGAGATTATCAGCTACGCTCAGTCAACGTATTAATATCTTTATCAAGCACAACGCCTTGCGCTGCACGATGGTCGCCAAGTACGAGATCCCTTTAGTGGAAGAAGGACCTATTTGCACACCACTGTGAGCATTATTCGGCAACAAATTTGCGCAATGCTTAACAATGGTTTGATAGAACCCACAAATAGCCAGTTCAACTCGGCAATTGTGCTCGATCCAAAAAAACAAGGTACCTGGAGTTTTTGTGAAGATTTCAGTCCGATCAAGCAGGTGACACAAAGCGCACTACCGCCCTATAACCACCCCTACCACAAAATCTTTTGAAACAGTTTGCCTGTGCCTTATGATGTCTTCTCCCATACCAGGAGAGGGTAAGTGCTTCGTAATAGTCGTCATAGACAATTTTTCAAAATGGGTGAAGGCATACCCATCCAGCAGCACACACACAGCTAATAATGTTCCAGTGTTACAAGATGACTTTTCCCCTAAGTGGGGATACCCGAAAAACATATTAATGGATAATGGGACTCAATTCACGGGAAAGAGGTGGGGAGAGTGTTTATATAGAGGAGGGTGGGTCGGGGGGGGGGCGCATTAAGATGGCGGTATACCATCCATGTGCGGACAACAGGGAGCGCCGCATTCAAGAGTTGAAAGTACAACTGCGGTTCTGTGTGGGCGACGAGCATACCACGTGGTCTGACCACCTGCCCACTGCCCTCTTTACCCTCTGCCAGCACGTTAATGCCACCACTGGCAAAACACCTGCAGACGTCCTGTTAGGATATAGCCTTAGCCTGCAGGCGAGGCCAACCGCCCAGAGGCAGCGGAAAGAAGTAAAATAGCCAGCAGTGACACTCAACGCGCATATTACAGATCTTGTTAGAAAGTCTGTAAGACCAAGATACAGGGATTTAAGTGTTTCATCATGTGCTTAAAAATGGCGTATCTTTTTCGATATGAGCTACGTGGCTGTTGCACCAGGACCGTATAAATGTTTGTGTATTTTTACTTCTCAATTTTTTTTTTTAATTTGGAGTGTTAAAATTATGCAGTACAAATTCGGATTTTTTTTTTTTTATTCCATATAGCCTGGCTGCATTGTCTAGTAATTATTTAGCTCACTCACACACATTATTTAAACTTATCATGTTCACATTATTTACTCTTTATTTTAAAATAAATTATTTGTAAATGGAAACAAATCCTGGATATCACAACCCTTGCTAGGCTATATTTAAAGCTAGGTAACATACCAAGAATTTTTGTGCAGTAGATTAATCTCAAGCCCTTCCACATGTAGTGTTACGCGCATTCATGAGAGCTGCTTAGATACTCTTTTAGGATAGTTGACCTCTGATATGTACGTTTCGATATATTATTTTGTCACTTTAGGCATTTCTACCAGTGTGAAAGAGAAAGTTTTTTTTAAATTGTAATTTATATTCGGTTGTCGATTCAATAAATTTAATTATGTTACTGTATTTTATATGGCAATTATTGTAATTTTTTTTTAGTAGCCTAGATGTTGTCGCCCAATGAGAATTTTTAACCATTTAGACTGTTTTATAGAGAAATACATGCTAAAAATCTTTCTTGCATATTTTGTTTGCAAGAGAGAAAATTCACGTGCAATGGAAGGTGAACGGAATTTATATTTTATCTTATTTTAAAAGTTTTAAATTCTGATAAACTAAAAGCCTTTTCAAAATATTACTGCCACGTGATCATATAAAGAAAGCCTAGTCCCTGTTAAATGACAAAATGTTCTAAGCCAACTTGACATTATTAACAGTACAATTCACTGTGGGTTTAATGGATTAAATTTCGTAAGCTCGATTTTCCAAAATACAGTTAAACATTAACATAAATAATTTAAAAGCCACATAACGATATATCAGTGCAGTAGTTTAACAACTTAAAATGTGCAGCTTTTCAGGAGGAACATTGCCTTACTCCAGTAGCCATCTGTAATTAAGTTGGAAATCTTTTACTCGTAAAATATATATCTGTACTACATATTTTAAGGCGATTAATTAAAATTTTCGATTGTTTAAGTTGTAGCACCATTGTACTGAGGTATAGATTTACCGAAACTATGGAATACAAAAAGAGTTCAGCAGAAAAGTCCTGAAAAATAAATTGTTTGAATCATATGGAGTACCGTGATGGAATTTTGATATCTCGGTATTTGACACAAAACATAATTTCAGAATTATTTATGAGTTCGTGGTAGTAACTGACGAAAATACTTCAATCTCTACAATAAGTCTTCATGTGGTCTTACCTACACAGATTACCCGAAAAAATTCTCACAAATTCAAAAATGCAAAACGCCTGTGTGATAATATATTTGTCTCCAATACATGTGGATATACTTCTGTTCGATACATGGTGCTAAAGTGAAGCTACTAAATGTCGTACTGTGGCTATGTAAAGCACCGGCTTTGTTGGTCACTCTCTGCCAGTCAAACAGTCCTCCCTAATGCCAAGGTCGTCCAGAACTATTCCTCCATATATGTGTTCATTGTCCTGTTCATTGATAAACACACAAGCGCACAGTGAATACAAATTCTGCAAATCCTAAAATTACACATTCTCCGGCGTTTTGAACACAGTTCCGCAAAGAAGCAATATGATAAATATTTCGCGAAATCCGTCACTTTTATGGATGTTTTATGCACCTACTAAGTACGACTTAAATTGATTACGCCTGCCATATATCAAACACGTCATATCACCCACGGTATTCCGGAAGTGTTATTCAGAATATGACAATTTCGGTGGTAAGTAAACAATGGTGTGAACAGCACATCTCATAACAAAAACAAGTTCACATATTTTTTTATGTTCCAGATTCTATGGATCCTGAGTTACAGACCTGTGTGCCCGTGTTCACTGTTGGTAGTCACTAGGCCACTGTTCGTGCACAGAGTGTGGTAGAAACGAACACGGAGTGTGTGTTGCTAGGCTTATTTCAGTGCTGATACTCATCGCGTATTGGACACTATAAGCTTGTCAATCCAACCAAACTATACATTACTTTAACATATTTAATTAGAGTGAGCGAGGGTGTACCGAGATCGTCTAATGGAATGACATAGGGATGGGGGATGGGTGTAGTTGTGCGTAGTGCATGAGAGGGCTCCCGCAAGCGAGGCTGCAGGCTCTCCACTCTCCGCCATATCTATCTACTCCGGATACTTAGCCCAACACGACCATACCCCTCCCCAAAGAGTATAACTAGCGGGGTGGTTCTTGATACAAAGTGAGAGAGTGGCCTAAGTCGCATCAGGTGTTCCAAAGGTTAAGTGTCTAAAGGGTTAATTGTTTAATCACACCTGGGTTAATTAAAGGGAAATGGTAAATTACAGGTAAAGGATTAATAGTATAATGTAAACCGTTCATTATTTAATTGATGTTCAAAGGGTTAGATTGTTCATCTTCGATGTCTGGTAGGTGACTGAGCTCTGAGGGGTGGGGGCAGCAGCATATATATATGTTGGTCTTGGATCAAGCGTGACACAAGGGTCATTTTAGGTCCGTCGCCTTCTAAGTGTCATTTTGAACTGACCTGGGATGAATAGAGTAAGGGGAAGGAGGGGTAGGAGCAAGTCCGTCGTCGACGGAGTTAGAGTTTGAAATGAAGTCGGTAGGTGGATGAAGGGAGGGGGAATGGTAACGGACAAACTTCTATCGTTGCTGAATTCTGAGAATGGAATAGGTCCTGGAAGCGAGGCTGCAGGTCCGTTCAGTTCGGAGGTCGGTGGAGGAATGAGCTGGGAAGGGGGTCTAGGGGCGGGAAGGGGTGTCTGGATAGTCGGTGACCCATCGTCAGCGGAGTCAAAGTTTGAAATGAGTCGGATGTTGGTTTCGGGGGAGGGGAGGGTGAAAGGTAGTGGTAACACGTCCATCGTTGCCGAAGTCTGAGAATTGAATTAACTGGGATGATAGATGAGGGGAAGGAGGGGCTTTTGGGAGTGTCAGGGGACCGTTCAGTTCAGTGGTCAGTCTAGGAATGAGACGGAATGTTGGGTGTGCGTGGGAGGGGGTGTCGGGAGCACAAAGACATGCCCACCTCGTTTACTGTCATGCTGAGATCTACATAGGTGTGTCATGTCTGGCGAGTGACTGAGTTTGGGAAAGCACATTTAGAAAATTGTAATAAATCAGTGTTTTAAAATAACTAAATACAATAATCTAGCTTTTGAATGAACTACTAGCACCGAAACATGAAATAATTGCTAAACACCCAACATTAAATAATTACGAATAAGGCGACATTAAATCATTGCGATCTATGCACACTAGAAAAACTAAGTAGCAAATAAATCAAAAGCAGTTACTTATCATGCAACGAGACAACTTAATCAATTTAAAATTTACCATTACACGGAACAACTATGAACCTAATGCAACTAATTACGTGAAACACCTACGAAGCACACACAATGATTTACTAAACATAACCAACCAAACCTACTATGAAACACGCCTAATGAAATAAAATAAAACAATGCACGAAGACCAACTTAATTAAGTGCAACGACTTACTATCTTGGCACACCACAACACACACACGCATATATATATATATACATACACACACACAAAATTGTGTATACATATGTATCCGTCTATCAATATATGCGTTGAATTTATTAAATTAATTTTTATTTATACTTACATTTCAGTAAAGTTTTATTGACCCATCCAGTATAGCTGTTTCCGTACCAATATAAACGTTTTTAAAAACAACTCATTATTAACATTGAATGATCGCTCGTGTAGGAGAAGGCCATTAAATGCAAACAATTACGTTACTAGCCAAGCAACATACCAGAAATCAACAGTTTGCATCTGTAACACCTAAGCCTAGTGCGCCACGAGCGACACCCACAGTGAAGCGCCCGGTTGCGTTGCTCCATCCGCGTCTCGGCACGGTCCAACCTCGTTTCACCTTCGTAGACTCTCATAACCTCACTTTGGCGTTAGGTCACAGTCCACACATACACGATACAACCCACATTTCAAACTGCTATATAGTACACAAGATTCGTTTTATAACATTTTTTTAAATTAATAAAAATAAATGTACAAACTTAATCTCGGTTAGTAATTGTGACACGCGTAATTATTAATGTTCTTATACATAAGGTGTTGCCTTTTCTTAGGTTACGAATGGGAGCTTCGAAGGGTAGATATTTCCGCCTTTGTCCACTCTCTTCATCAACAACCAGTCTTCGCATCCACGCCACTCTATCTGAGCAGTTACCGTCGCTCCCATCAGAGCACGCTCCCAATCATCTCTCTCTCTCTCTCTCTCTCTCTCTCTCTCTCTCTCCTCTCTCTCTCTCTCTCTCTCTCTCTCTCTCTCCCACTCTGTCACACCCTACCGCAACCGCTTAGGGCTTTGTATTGCTATGCAAGTCCGTTAAGAATTCAAATATTTGTTTTAAGCAATATCGCATCACCAAGTACGGTGTAAATGCTAGTAAAAACGGAATTTATATCACAATAATTTCAAAACCATTTAATGTTATCACAGCTTCAAAACAAATCATGATGCACTATTTTCCGGATGTTAAAAAACAACTGTTTCAACTTCCAATTAGGCGTGATGTTCACGTTTTGTTTTAAAATTTCGTTCCTATTTATTACTGCGAACAAATGTTAGTGCCACTATTTATTCTGCAAATAATTAACGCTGAATATTACCACTTGCATAAGTCGAAGAGTTGACAGACAATTATTCAAAGATACGCAACGTGTAATACTTTAACGAATGATGATAGTTTTATTAGTTTGAAAGTATGAGAGTGGTATGCTACACACAACACCTGAAAAAAAAAAAATGCTCCCACAAAATTACTACACGTCAAGAAATCCCAGAATTGTATTTGTCAAACTGAAAAATCCACCTTCTTTAGTAGTTGCTAGAAAACTCTAATTCGCAAGTTTTTACCATACCAACTAGTATGTTAGACTACAACCAACATACTTTTATTTCACACATGGTTTACTAACTGTGTGTCCTGTTTTGATAATCAAATGTATTAATTCTCACACAAAATGGCTCACTTGCATCTAATTTTCTATTAGGTATTTTACGTTATATTTCTGTAAATATTGCATATATCATTGTATTTTTTCCATTAATTTGATTATGTTCATTGCCAATTTATAGCTTAGTTAAAAAATATATATGCTCCCGGCATTTGTGTTGTAGTCGTGAACTCTATTGGGAGATATAGAAATGTCATTCTTTCTTTCCCACTCGGCAGAGAGGAAGCGAAGAGCCATTCGACCGTCTCCGCGGCTAAAGTAAGGTCTTAGCTCATGTTTCTGCCGTCAGGAACTCCACTACTCATCTCTCTCACACACTCACCTGCGCACATGAATCTTTCGGCAACACTTCAGCCGAGATTGTATGCATACGCAAAGCCATTCTTTCTTGCCAATTGCGTAAAAAAATGCATTCAGTTAAAATAATTTCCCAAAAATTGGTCTAAGCAAACGTCTACAAACTACGAGTCGTATTGTTATTACTATTTATTGTGTTAATGACACTAAAAATAACGCCACACAAGAGAGGTTTTACAAACACTAGCTAAAATGATAAGAACTAGCATACATATTACATGGAGAATCTCGAAATTTGTTTCTACTTACACAATTAATTATGAGAACCTAAAAATTTACAAAATACTATAGATTAAACTATTAAATGCGAAAGAAACACGTAATTTACAGAAAATATTAAAACCCATAAACACATCTAGCATACAATCGTTTCCAGTCACTTACCCACAAGGATATTAAGATCTATTAATGCGAATCAAGTCCAAATTTTATATGCTTCGAAGTACAAATACTTATTATCAACCAACTTCAAAAACGAACTATTGTTTCTTGATTAACCATATTCAGAGATCGCTTGATTTCACTTAAAATATACTTAGCTAAAATATGTTTAAAATATAATGTATTTCAAAAATGCCAAACGATTCCTAACATACTAATAACGTCTTATATAAATAACTATCAACGTAATCGAGGCAATCAAACTTCAGAGTGGGATACGACTTACTTATATATTGTGATATAAACAAACTTAGCTGCATAGTGAAATATAGATCGGGCTGGACAGACGTTATGATATTTCCAAAACAATAGCTCACTCTAATTTTATCTATCAAGATACAAGGATAAATCGCAAATTCCAACATCTACTCACTTCACCACAGCGACACCCCATTCATCCATTACTCTAAACACAGAAAATATCACGCTCACATTAGTATCAAAACTTTACAAATGTTCGCAATACAGGCTTGTCTAGAAGTGTACACAAATCTCCATTAACTGTCTATGCATATACATTAAAACACACATTTACGTGAAGTACATTGATATACAAAAAAGAAAAAAACTTTCCAAAATGCCTTTTTTATAATTCAGTAAATAAGATTATTAAAACCAAATTAACAACCAAATGAAATAGCCCACTCACTCAAATCGTGTTTATTTTAAAAAAATTCCATAATCAATTAACTATCTATAAGGGTTGCACTTTTTAACTATTGCTTCTAACCTTCTAGGGCACTTAGTTCTTAACTGCATATCAAATATTTACACAACTAGACCTTGTTTCTTGTGACAAGAAGTTAAGCATTGTTTAAATGTAATTGTATTTATCTACTTCACAATCCACCACAGTTGAAACATACATACATACCGATATAACCACTACATTAACCTAAATAAAGGTAGGTAAATTTATACTAACATATTCTCTACTTAAAATCCCGACAAGATAAATACTGGAATACGCGATTACCAATCAGTGACAACAACATTTGCTTAAGCCATATTTATTTTAAATTTTAAATAAATTGCTTTCAATTAATGTTTTTTTTTTTAAATATAATTAAGTTAAAATCACATTAATTTGATATATTGTAATAATAGTCACGCTGATATTGGGTAGGAATAGTTTAAAACAATAATTCCTAGTGCGAAAATCCTTCCGAAACGAAAGTTGCCACTCTGATAGCAAAGTGTAACGGTAAATGCAATCAAGCCAGAGACTCTGCGAGATTGAGTAAACCCGTTGGGGGGAAGGGGGACGCGCGACACACTAGTTTCCATTGAACTCTCATTCAACACACATCGCCTTGTGCATGCCTTTCAGAATGCAAAGGAGAGATCTCTTCATGTGTTGGATGCTGATCACGGCTGTTTCTACAATCTGTGAGGCACACATACAAGCAATACTTTTTAAAAAAAATTCTTTTCGTGCATATACTTAGGTAAACTCTTAACACATTTAAAGTCCCTTACACATACCTTATTAACAGTGAAAAGTAAAAAAAAAAATCATTTTTTTAAATTCAGTTTTTAAAACTTGTTCCATCAGTCACCTAACACAAAAAAACCAGATTCATTTCTAACATTATCGGCTCGAACCACTGGCATACATTATTCATCCACAAGAACATAGATTCAGACTATAAACATCAGAAACAATATTTATGTAAAAAAAAAAACTAGTGCTCAAAATAATAAAAATCCGAAGTGTTTCCACCCCAACACTTTCACCACATGACAACAATCATCTTTAAGTACTAACCACACTAACACTTCTCACAATAATGAAACCAGTGTGTACTAACCATTATCTTCTAACTTTATTACATAAACAAACCAGATCTTTATGTGCCTTAATTTTATAATTATTATTATTTTATGAATTTGTTGTGAATGTCTGACAAGTATCCGAAAAGGACAGGATTATCTGCTATCTGCATAGGCCAACCCCAGAAAACATGGCCGGAATCGGGCTGGTAAAATGTACCCGACAAACTCCGGCCAGCCGATAACGGCTCGCTGTCTTATGTCGGAAGCGACCCGATGGAAATATGGACTGATAGCTAACTGTTGGCCGACAGTGACGGGCCTGCGAAAGCTGGATGTTGTTACGATGTCAGGCCTGCGACGGCTGGATGTCGGAACGATGTCGGGCCTGCGAAGGCAGGATGTCGTTACGATACTGGATGTTGCTACAATGCCGGGCCTGCGGAGGCTGGATGTTGCTACATTGACGGGGCCTGCGACGGCTGGGTGTCTTTATGATTCGGGGCCTGCGACAGCTGGATTTCGTTAGGATGCCCGGCCTGCAGCGGCATGATGCCCAGAAATAAGCAGTATAACTTAAGGCTTAACTTTTCGATTAAAAACTTTAGTGATTGTTATTTCCTTTTACATATATTCATTTTATTTACTTCTCAACACATTGTATGATATGAAAGTATTTTGTTTGCCGAGTGCAGGATTCGAACCGAAGACCCTTATTTTACAGTCAAGCATTCTAACCTATCCACCAAAGGTTACGATGATAAGCTGCACCCACAATTTAAAATATATCATGACACAAATTATTATAATGGAATATATACACTCCATGACAATATAATAAATAATTTTAAAATACCGATTATTTAAAAACTATTATTTTCAGAGACTTGCAAACAAAGTATTTTTGGTTAGTTCTTAATATATCTGTCGGATGATTGTACAAATGCAAAAAAATTCACAGTAAACAAATGCCATGGGCTACCATATGACACACATCATCATCAGTCAGATCAATCATGAAATGATGTTGTCACTTAGTGTTAGAAATTCAGGTATAATTTCAATAGTCTTCTCCAGGTGGAATGGTCTCGGGCGATTATCTGCCAGTTAACTCCAGCAACCCTGCGTATGTCTTTGTCCTAACGGTCTGGTGGTCTTCTTTGTCTCCGATGATTTTGTAGACACCATTCCAACCCCGTTTTTGCCCATCTTTCAACTTTCGTCCGAGCAACATAGCCGGCCCTTTGCCACTTCAAGGTGGCTGTCTTCTCCAAGATGTCTTTGACTTGAGTAACTGATCTGATGTCTATTGCTGTTTTCTTGTTTTTTTCTAGTGAAACCCAGTATTGACCTTTCCATAGCTCTTTCAGCTGTTCTAAATTTCATTTTTTAAATTAATTGATAGTCCAGATCTCACAGCCATAAGTCAACACTGGAAGAATGCACTGGTCGTTAACTGTTTGCTTTACAATAATGGAAAAAAAACATGCCAATCGTTAACACACGGTCTCAAAAAAAGACATCATGCCATTAGCAAAAGCTAACATATTGTCTATTCAAAACACTTTCCAAAAGTTTGTAGGCAAAAAGACATCATATTTATATATTTATTGTGATAAAGAGCCTTGCCTCGAAAACGTCACGAGGCCGGAATAAATAAGACAATGACAAGCTTACCGAAAAGACAAAGATGCTGTATGGGAATCGGCCCAGAAACATTTCTAAGATGCTTGAAATATATTTGCTCTGCGATATCATACCGACATACTGTCGGTGATATCCATCTGTTATCCTAAAAAAAATACAGTTTGCCATTGTCTTCTTTCTAACGGCAAACATTCTGTCTCAAAAAAGACATCATGCCCTTAATAGATAGCTAAAATCTTGCCTATTCAAAACACTTCCCAAAAGTTTGTCGGCACAAAGACAACACATTTATATATTTATTGTGATAAAGAGCCTTAAACATTAAAGGGCCAGAATAAATAAGGTAATGATTTAAGATACTTGCAACATGTTTGCTTTGCGATATCATGCCAACATATTTTCTGTGATATCCATCTGTTATCCTAACAAATATAGTGGGATATTGTTTTTTTTCTAACGCCAAACATTCTGCCTCAAAAAAGATATCATGCCATCAACAGCTAGCTAACATCTTGCCTAATCAAAACACTTTCCAAAAGTCAATCGGAAAAAAGGCATAATATATTTATATCTTTATTGTGATAAAGAGCATTGTCTCGAAAACGTTACCGGGCCAGAATAAATAAGATTATGACCAGCTTACCGAAAAGACAGAGATGCTGTATGGGAATCGACGCAGAAACATTTTTATGTTGTTTTAACATTTTTGTTCTGCAATATCATGCCGACATATTTTTGGTGATATCCATCTCTTATCCTAAAAAAATACAGCGGGCCATTGTCTTTTTTCCAACGGCAAACATTCTGCCACAAAAAAGACATCACGCCATTGTCAGATGGCTATCTTCTCGCATGGAACGACAGTTACCGACAGCACAGGTATCGGGCCGACAGTTTGCCGACACTTTGCAGACAAGTTGTGTTTGCTAGGGCCTTTTGCTTGTTAAAACCACTAAACAATGTTTTAAGAAACTTAAAATATGTGTATTCTCGTATCAAAAATAAATATTAAGTGAGACTATTAACACAAAAATAGTATGTATATAGCATTTCAAAAACCATACAGGCTAAGTAGACTGTCTTTTTATTCGCATATCAAATAAAGTATCGGCAAAATTAATTTTAATTACTATGTTTATAATGAGCTGAAATTAACGACCAAAGAAATATAACGACCTTATATCTTGGTTTCAAATCCAATCTTACATATTATTTACACTTGTAAATAATATTTACGTATTTAATACAAAATTATTAATTTCACACTAAGTACCATAAACTATGCTAACTTCCAACAAACAAAGTCTGTAATTATACATAACATATATACATACAATGTTGAAACCCAGTATACGACAAACACTTAGAATAATGCCATTCTGTCTACAACGTCCGTGCCACGTTTATCGCCTCTCTCTACCAAACTATCACAGGACATCAACCAACAAAAGATTACTTACCCCAATACTCCATCAATCTATCGTCATTTCTGGAAGGGTCGACTTGCAGAAATGATACAGGCAAATGCTTTGACTAGGAAGGCTACACAATCACGCGCCTTCGCATTTGCGATATAATAATCTTGCACATATGTTAAATTAATTTTTAACGTCACAAATTTTCAAATTAATATTAATTTTTTTTTTTGGATTTTGAACTCAATACCCTACACCATAATTGCCTTTGGTGATATCTTAAACCTTTATATCACACGTGCATGATTACTGCGAAAAATTACCTTAATTTCTTCTAAGTCTAATAGAAAATAAATAATATTTGTTTATATTTTTAACCTCGAACCCAAGCTCCCATGACAGGCCTAACCGATGAATATGGTTCAAATATTTATAGCAGATACGTATAAACATGTAAACAAACAGAAATTCGAATACAATATATGTTTAAAATGTTCCAATACTCGGATTGGTATTCTAACTGAGAGCGAATTATCCCACCTTACGACCTCTTTCCTGCGTCCAAAATATCTAACTGTTTAGACAAATCTTTAGGAAGCAAATTTCACACTGTATCATTTCGTGTTACCATTTTAAAATAGACTCACTGTGACAATGTCGTTCATGAGAACATAACTTTCGCACATCTCAAAACATAATCACTTTTGATGCGAATTCGTTGTTTGCTGGGTATCAATCCGGTCTTTCTAATTATATCAAACATTTACACTTTTCGTAAACATAGTAAAATACGGGAAAATATATAACATTTTAAATCCATCCATGCGTAATGAAACGAACTATATGAGTTTTAATGTAAGATTTTAAAAAATTATAATAATGGCTAACATTTTAGAAGTTGACACATTTTACCATCCTAACACACACCCAGACGCACTCACATACAGACACATTCACACACTCTCACACACACGTACATTAATATAACCTAACGGTCACATAAAATATTTAAGCGTATGCAGAAATTAACCAAACATATAGCCTACTAGCCAACCAAACGAGTAGAAGTTATCATGAACTTATTTCGAAATACATCACCGAAAACATGTCATCATTACACTCGTAACACAATCTATATACATCATAGCAAGCAACATTACTTTTACAGTCTTTGTGTTATCTCTCTCAATTAACATCCTAAATGAAATGCTCTATATAGCACTCCAGGAATAGTTTTAGCTCGAGATCAAAAATAGAAACATTTATATTTTTCATTGTGTATTTAAAATTGTCACGCCAAATATATATATCGCTCACACTTAAAACGTTTTATATTCAGCAAGTACACATTTTAACATCATAAAAGCTGTCAGAACTTGCACAATGCGAGTACATGAAAATTATAACTTACAGAGTGTATCACAATTAAAGAAGTTACTTACACCTTGAGGGTACATTTCAAAATAATTACAGGTGTGTATCGAAACTACACAATCGGATAATATTTTGAGAAAATACATATATAAATAGAAACACAAATTTTTTTTTAAATATTTCATTGTAGTATAGGGTACATCACACGTTGCCTACATACATTTAGACATTTTAAATACAAGCATACAAAAACTTTTTGATGAAATTATTTTTCCTCCAGTAAAGAGTCATCTGTAAATAATCGAAGCAGAACCTCTATGAGTTAATGTGAGATGGGATAGAATATTTTGTCTGTAAGAATATGTAGAAAATTGAGTTTTTTTTAACAGGAAATTTGGTATGATACATTTGAAACATTTTTCTATGGATAAATTGAGATTTTAGCTATATTTAGATGATATGAAGAATATGCTTGGGTGTTAGAGAAAGCTGTTCGGAATATTTAATTAATTAATAATATGTGATAGGGGTAGGATCTCTGTTTCTAACAAATGAAGCTGTGTCTTAACAGTATGTAGAAAAACATATCGGTAGTATATTTCGTAATGCGAATTTTTATTTTGATGATATACTGATGGATTATCTTGTTGTTCTTAGATTACTCTGAGTGATAGTTTCCAGCTATGAAGCTATGCAGACGTTTCCTAGCTGAACAATAAAACTTTTAATTGTGAGCAATATATATTTGGAGTGATAATTTTAAATTCACATTAAAATATGGTAATGTTTCTATTTTTGATCTCGAACTTTAGACCCCTGCTGTTTCCTTAACCCAAGAAACAGCAAGACTGAATTCCACAATCCTTAAACTGTATTAAGCATAAGTAAACAACTGGCAAAAGCCAACAAGAAATTGTTTTTCTAATCTGTTTGGAATATAATTTGATTATCTAAGTTCAGAAAACATTAAGTATGCATGAAGTATTATTTTATTCAGTTTCTGTTCTTTCTTTTCTTTGGTATTCAAATATAATTTGATATTTATAAAATATATAATTTACACCTATTCCGAGAAAACATTACGATGACACATAACCCTTAAAGACTCTCTGTTAAACCTAAAGCTCATTTAAAAATATTACAATTCCTGAGTAAAAATTCTATCATTAATACATGTTACTCACAATACTCTCCACTTACTGGAACTCAGATACATACATGGAAAAATGTATATAAACTTACAAGCCCGTTGAAATTATTGAAAACATAGTAAAAAGGGCGCTTTTAAAATCGTAAAGCCTTTATACTTATCAGAAATTTGTCCACCAGGGATAATCGAATATACATTAAGTTTTCAGTACAAACAACTCAATGGCCATATAGGACCAATGCCAAACACAAGTTTTAATAGGCCTTTCATGATTAAATTCAGTAAAACTTTCATAAGATTTCCAAGAGAATTATTTCATGATCAACAACAAATTTAAAAAACATGCCAATAGAACAAACATAGCAAACGTCTTAAAACTCTAGGGGTGTTGACTCGCCTGCCATCAAAATAAAATATTAACAATTTTTAAGTTCCATTAATCTCCTCTTGTCCTACGACCAAAGCAACTGCTTTGCAAATAGAAGCTTTAACTTTGAGGAGAAAAATATAAATTCCCTTTCTTAGTAGAGAGTCATCAGAAATATTATCTGCAATTACAATGATCGTAAAAACCCATGTTAGGGCATCTAGCCTTTCGTCAAAGAGACGCCATAACCTACTTGCTTGTGAAGCCTATCAATAAATTAACGTGAATAATTACATAACTATTATAATGATGTTGCTCCCCCGAGGCCGAAATCGTCTGACCCCGAACGAGCAAAACGACAAGGCATATATACTATTACATTGCAATTATTACCTGGAGGGGTGAATCAATTCCAAACCCCAATAAGTATAAATTATTTGCCCTGCGAAGGCAGGAACCAATATAACGTTAAATACCAATATTTGAACTACGAGCGTTACACTTGGTAAAAGGTGATAGCCACAGTCAATAATCAATATATCCTAGAGGGGAATAAGTAATGATTGGGGAATGAAATTCAAAGCTGCTAATGCGACGGCCTCCCGCGCAGATGGCAAGCACACCCCTCCGCCAAGGGGGGTGGCGATCGCAGCTCTCAGCTCCGCCGACAGCAGGAACGGAAACTACAGGCGCCATAATAACACTTGTCGATCCAAGAGCAGGTCGTACGACGCTCTTCTTACACAAAAGCCAAGAAATAATTTAATTTGCACTGCCATACCGGTCCACAACCACACCAGCAAGCAGGACAGAGGTAGACAGTATGTTCGTTTACAAGTAGAATATTCAATTTGACCCAATTTCGTTTTCGCTTCCAGCAAACATTTTCACGTGCGTATAACAACAGCAGACGTTGTCTCGTTGAATCGTCGAATACGGGGCATGCCAAGGACAGCAAAATCCATGCAGTTGTCTCAAGCTAAAACTATTCCTGGAATACCAGTTGGAGCATTTCATTTAGGGTGCTAATTTGGAGAGATGACACAAAGCCTGTAAAAGTAATGTGGCTTGCTATGATGTTTAGATAGATCCTGTTACAAGTGCTGTGATGACATGTTTTCGGTGATGTATTTCGAAATGCTTTCATGATAACGTCTACTCGTATGGTTGGCTAGTAGGGTATATGTTTGGTTATATTCTGCAAGCACTTGAATATTTTATGTGACATATAGAGTAAATTTATATACGTGTGTATGAGTGTGTCTGTGTTATTGTTAGGATGGTAAAAAGTGCATTTTTAAAGATTTATGTACAAATATAATTTTAATTTTTTTATTTCTTTAGGTTAATTTTAAAGTTTGATTACGCATGGATGGTATTAAAATATGATATTTTTCCCCATATATTACTATGTTTACAAAAAATGTAAATATTTGATATAGTTAGAAAGACCGGATTGATACCCAGCAAGCAATGAATTCGCAACAAATGTGATGATGTTTTGAGATATGTGAAAGTTATGTTCTCTTGAAATATACTGTCGCAGTGAGTATATTTAAAAATAGTAATACGAAATGAAAAAATGTGAAATTTGCTTCCTGGAATTTTGGGTAAACTGTTAGATATTTTGAACGCAGGATAGAGGTCGTAAAGTGAGATAATTGACCCCAAATTCGAATACCAATCCGAGTTTTGAATCATTTTTAACGAACGTTGTATGCAAATTTTTTAATGTGTTTTTTACGTCTCTGCTATAAATATTTAAACCATATTCATCGGTTAGGCCTGTCGTGGGAGCTTGGGTTCGAGGTCTGAAATTATAAAAAAATATTTATTTTCTATCAGCCTTAGAAGTAATTAAGGTACTTTTTCGCAATATTCATGCACGTGTGATATAACGTTTTATTTGATCACCCAAGGCAAAATATGGTGTAGGGTTTTGAGTTCGAGATACGAAAATATAAAATATATTAATTTTAAGAATGGATTTTATCATGCTATAAATTAATTTAACATATGTGCATGCATATTATATCGTAAAATGCGAAGACGAGTGACTGTGTAGCATTCCTAGTCAAAGCATTCGCCTCTATCGTTTCCGCGAGTCGACCCTTTCAGAAATGACGAAAGATTGATGGAGTATTGGGGTCAGTAGCTCTTTTTGGTTAATGCCCTGTGATTGTTTGGTAGAGAGAGACTATTAACGAGGTACGTCAGTTGTAGACACAATGGCATATTTTTAAACTGTTTGTTGTTAAGTGCGTTTCAACATTGTATTCGTACCAGCGAGTTGTATCAGTAATATATTTTGTTTGTGACAAATTTTGTCTTTGTCCAAATTTTCCCCTAAGTGAATTTAAAACAAATTTTGGCAACAGGACGTTTTCCTGGATTTTGGTCAATATTTTCAATGTTTAAATCGATACCTTGTTCTTTTTAATAACTCGAATATATTCTTCTTTTGATTTATAATCGTCTTCTCAAGGACAAGTTTCCAATTTTATTTTCATAAATGTTTTAATGTAGTCTCTAAAAATGTTATTTCTTTTTTGCCCGAAATGCCAAACTCCATGAATTTTAAGTAATTTGTAGCCTTTTTCAATAGCTTTTTTTAGTTCTAATACATTCCGTGTACCATTTATTGCTCTTTCTTCCTCACTATGTTAACATTCTCCTTTTATCTCTACAACATATTTTTAACATAAAGTAAACAATAGTTTTTCTTGCTTTATTGGAAGTACTGGATGATATAAATTTCTAGGTGGTAAAACTTTACATTTGATCAATCCAAACCAATTTTCATCGTAATTTTTAGGGTTAATAATTTTTATCGGATAACCAACTGGGTAATAATCATAAAACATTACTGTTGGTTGTAATATATATATATAAACATATCCCTGAAACTTTTAATTTTGAAGCATTGGTTCTACCACCAAAAACGCATCTCTAGATTGTAATGGTTCTATTAAATTTTTAGTTTTTTCTACGTTTCTTTTATAGAAAATCGATTTTTTCCATTTGCAAGCCCACATTTACCTTAATTTGTAACCATTTTATCTTAAAATTGTTGTTCGATTGTTTGTTTTAGTAAGCAAATCATTCATAATTAAATTGTTACAATTATTTGTTATGTCTTTTGAATAACATTTAGAACATCCATGCCAAAATCCGCCATAATATTGATTGATTATTTAATTTTTTTCGTCATAACCATCAACTTTTGCTCCACAAATAGTAACTTATCCATCATTTAATGCATGTCGAACATTTTTAAATGTTTTTAACAACGAAACTGATTCTTTACTAAACATTTCTTTTACATAATCTTTAACTACTGAAATAGTATTATTCATAAGAA
Source organism: Dryococelus australis (assembly GCA_029891345.1). Lineage (NCBI taxonomy): Eukaryota > Metazoa > Arthropoda > Insecta > Phasmatodea > Phasmatidae > Dryococelus > Dryococelus australis. The sequence goes on along the minus strand of CM057009.1, from coordinate 168,805,685 downwards.
AATTTGATCTATAAACTGCCATAAAATCACGTGCGATTGTCTTGAAGCAAAATGGATCTATATTCGCTATTTTTAGAAAATATTCTCTAAATTTAAGACAACCACGTCTTAAAATATTAGCATCGGAATCACAAAATTCAACAGGTTTTTTTTTTAAATCGAAGATAAAAGTTTTATTTAGTTTTTTCGGCATGCCATTTTAAAAAGTCTTTTCATTGTTCTTGTTTCATTGTATTCACCGCATAATATTTCCTAGCATGTACTTTTTCAATGTAATTTTGATTTTTCTGGTTTATTGAAAAAGTGTGGAAAATATCCTTTTTTAAGCTCTTTTAAACCAAATGTTTTGGAAAATGTTACAAGACTTCCTTGAATTAAGTTTATACTATCAATTACTTTGATATTTAGACTCGAAATTTTAAGTTGCATAATTTTTTTACCGTGATAAGATGTTTGAGATTTTATACTGTTTCTAACACAATACTTTAAATAAAATATGAATCGTAGCCTTTGGAATTGTGTGCAATAAATGTATCTTCTTTATTTTCTTCGGCTATTAACCAGTCGCAAAATTCATCATTGGTACTAAACCGTATTTTGTTTCCATTAAAATCATGAACAGATATAAAGTTCGGTGTAAGAAATCCGGTATCTTGTGTAGCTTCGTAGTCAAGAAAAATTAGTATTTTTCAGTATAAGAATCATTCATATCTTTTTTCTTATTTTGTTCATTACAATTACAAGCTTTTGTACAAAAACCACCTTTTTGAAGCTTCTCTTAAATATAAAATTTATCTTCATCAGTTTTCTCAATTTCCTTACAACTCCAACATTTGTTATAACCCCATTCGTGTATTTTATTTCGCAAAGCATATTTTATTACGATTTTCTCACTTATAAATCGTCATACACACCGAATCATGATTAGTATAACATTCCTTTCCAAAACAATATTTTTGAAAATATATTCCAATACGACCTTCACCTTCCAAAACTTTTTCGTGTTGTGGTTTTTTACCCAAACTACATATATTTTTATTATTTTTCTTCAACTCGTGATGATCTTTATTGTTGTAGAGTTTGTCACATATTTTACAATAATAAACACGACATAAAAATTCTTTCAAACAATTTATTACATCGTAATGGTCATTGTGTAAATACAAATAAAGAGTTGCTGGTTTTTTTGAACCAGACTGTATTGTTCAGTTGAAATGTTCAGCTGAAACAACTTTAATTTAAACATTAAGAAATTTTTCTGCATCCATAATATCTTCCAACCTAAAACCGATTTCACAAATTTCACCAGTTCTTACACAAAGTTTAAGTTGTTATTTTCTTCCTTTTCGAATATAAATAAGCTCATTATTCGTTAATTCTCTATCCAAAATGATATTAATATCGCATGTTAAAGCTGTAATTATTTCTCTGGGTCCACAAAAATTATCACTATTGTTAATTTTATTAATACATTGTTTTGCTTATATATCTTTAGTTAAATTGACAATTTTTTTACCTCTTGCGCAATTACCTCTGGGTATTTTATTAACGTCAATTTCGAAAGTAGTTTAATTTATAACTACATTTTCATTTGATGTAATTATTCTCTCAATTTGATTAAGTAGATTTTCTGTATTTACATTATTTCTTCTTGCAGCCGAAATTGTATGGCGAAAATTCTGATTATTTGCATTCAATCTCATTTGATCACCACTTCTAAAACCAGTGAATTTTCTTACAGAAAAAATTGCTGCGTGAACTGCATTTCGAACAGAATTGATTTTTTCTATTGAATAGCATCGTAAATTATTAATGCGAATGGTGCTTTTTGCTTGACAAATGTTAAATCTATAATTATAATAACTTTCGCGAATTTTAAAAAGGATAGTCTCCTTTCTATATGTTCATTACAAATTTTTTTATTAAAAGGAAATATTTGACTTGAACTTTCATTTTCTTCTTTAATTTCGGGTTTTGAAAAAGTCACATTTTTTTTATTCCGGTTAATTTATTTTTCGGGGATACAAATATCTGATTAGAGAATGGAAATATTTCTTTTAATTCAGTTCTATCGTTTGAATATAGTTCGCTAACATTGAAATGTGAGAATGGTAACTTTGTAAAATTTCTTTTTCTTTCTTCATTTATCATAAATGGCATGATAGCTGTAATTAATTCAGTTTTCCTTAAATTGTACCAATAACTAATTTTAAATTCTTTAGCTAAGATTTTTAACTCTCGCACTCTCCTCCCGCTCAACTCAACTGCTAGATTGCTTGTTGCCATTATTTTTGTTTCATTTATGTAGAAAAAATTATTGAATATTTCAAAAAATATATAAAGATGATGTAGAAATATAAAATTATTATAATTAAAGGTATGGAATTGTAATAGTGTTTAAATTATTGATAGTAATTTTTTAATATTTAACTTCTTCTGTGGTAATATTTTTCATCAGAATATTTTTTCATATTGTATGTTTATCCTTAGTAGTTTTTTGATAAGAAAATAATTTCATTCTCATTACATTTTTTACATGTTTCTGTTGTATAATTAACATGTTGAATTTCATTTAGAATATCTACTAATGCATTGTGTGATGTATGTTTATGCTCTTTCAGATATCTACTACAAACACGTTTTCCACATTCGCACAGTATTTTCTAGTTAAAATATTTTTTTTTTACATTTTGATGTGTGTTTGTCTATAGTCGCTTTATGAAGATAAAATTATTCGATAGGTTTATACTCTTTACATAACATACACGTCTTAGTTAAATAATCGTTTTGTCGATATTTATTTGCAATGTGTAATTTAGTATTTTTATGCTTTTTGAGATATAGTTTAGATAGGTATTTTCTACATTCGCATAGTACTTTCTCTTTATTTAAATCATAATTATTTCTGGCATATTCGGTGGAACATTTTCTACAGGTTCTACAGATATACTTATGTTTTGTGTGGTTATGTGATGGAAAACATCCAATGTTTAGTACTTCACCACACTAGTTGCATTGCTTACATATTGTACTACTTTACATTTCGAGCATTGACTCTCTTCAATTTATAAAGAAACAATTTTTCAGATAAAAAAAAATGTTTTCTTTATCTTAATAATTATTTTTCCATATAAATAATACAAAATGGTATCACTTATCAAGAAGTTGAACAAGTCCTATGAATTGACTAAGCTAAAAGTACTCGAACAGAATAAATGGTTTGCTGCTACAGAATTTCAAAATTATGAATCTAAATTTGGTAAAAATTATGTATTGTATTCTAGATGGAAAGTATAGAATTACTTTACCAGATCACTATGTAACCATGTTTAATAAAAATCCTTTAAAATTAATAAATGAGAAACAAATTTTTATAATGTTTAAAGGTTTAAAAGAACTGAAAAATGGAAAATATGTGCATGATATTTAATTCTCTTAAAATGTATATATTTATATTAATTTGAATCTGTCATATATATTTTTAATATTTTCATTTCGCTGAACCTAAATAATTTTATCCTTATAAGTAAAATGGCTCCGCTTGGTAAACCATGCTGTTTGACTAACATTTCAAAAGGAGGTTCTAAATCAACATTTCCAGTGTACACCATAAATATGAAGTATCCCGAACTGCGAAATATAGTTTTCTAATTCCATCGAAATATACAAAAATTAGTTAATGATTTTAGATAGTGTTTGCGATGAAGACGAACTTGGAGAAATTGGTGACGATTAAAAAAATATAGATGTTAAAAAAAATAGCATAGCATCGAAAATAATATCTAAACAATAATAACATAATATTTCCTTCGATTTTAGCTTAATTTGCATACTTTTGGACTAATTTACCTTTTTTTTTTGCTTGAACTAACTTGCATTTTTTGGTCTAAATTTGCTTAATTTGATGCGTAATGGTTTTATTTGGTTTAATGTTTGCGAGAAATATTACGATCAGTATTCGTGCAGGACAATGTGTGTAATTTTTATTTTGGAGGTAAAAAGCTTGAAATTGAAGCAAAAATCAAGGATTTTAGGGCAAAAATGGATTGTCCTTCCTGGAACTACCAATATACTATTGTGATAAATACCTGAGGGGGGGGGGGGACTTGGAGAGAGATATAGTTTATTTAGGCCACACGTATGGGCATTAGTTCATGTAAGAAAACGGGTGAACACTGTCATGGTTTTTCAGTCAAATGTAATTTATACAGGCAGAAATGCATAATTAAAGTGCATAGACATAGAAGAAATCGATAGCAATAAAATTAACATCAAACATTAACCAAATGGCAGTTAATTTGCATACCGCAAAGCAACTTCGAAGTTGCTGGAATTCCACACCAACAGAATTTCAATTACCTGGATATCTCGGCTCACAAACAACTTATGTGCAACCCCCTGAATAGCTATATAACACTAATAAACCCACGGGAAGACACAGGAACCAACTATGTATTTATTTAAAGCAATGAAAGACTTACAATTTTTAAGCAATAATTTTATGTGGAAAAATATCATAGAAATAAATTCCCTCAAAAGATTCATTCCTTGGTAGTGTTAAAAATGCGAAGGATATGCACACAGCAGTTGGACTAGGTCTATGAAGATATTTCTCAATATACCTGCTGCAATTGAAAATTAAGTGAATATAGTAATTGAAAGTTATAATTATATATATATATATATCTGGACATCTTGAATTTTGCTCACACTTAAAATTTTGCAGAGTATATTTAATTCAGTTAAAAATAAAATCACCAATGTTCTCACACATGGCCGTTACAATAAATTTCGTGCCTGTATAATTAGATATTTCAAATGCTCCTGGCTAGTACAGTATATTTCGTTAGAACAATCAGACAATTATTTAAATCTCAGGCACTTTGTGACCACTGTAAAGTGTCGGGAAATGATGCTGCTTACTTTAAAAGTTTATTAAACAGTCTCACGTACGTGTAACGATCACTGTGCATTAAGGTGGTATCATACCTTATAAAAATGTAGAGTTTTTCATACCTATTTTACACATAGTCCTTTTATAACGGTAGTACCATGTACCGTTGGCTTATCACTAAAATTGTACTATACTTATTTGGGTCTAATTAACGTTAAAACATTTAATTTATACTTTTAACTTAGAACCAATGCCTCACTGGCCTGCTGTCTTCGTGACCCACTTAATTCAAGATGGAGTATGGAACATTATGTTTTGAAAACTTCCAGAAGTAATATTACTTTTTAATTACGTTTTTGACAGGCAAAAATTAATATTTTTAAATTATTCTTGTTAACAAGCGTAAATGTAGCTTTGCCGTAATCGTAATTCAAGCAATTTACAACTAGCGAATTTAAGATTATTGTGAATTTTGGGTGTTTAATTGTATTTTAAACGATTCAAATTGAAATGTAAAATTATTTGATTTGTCCAGTGAATCTCGCTATTTGACACCTGGAAGAGTGAGAGGAAAAAAGTACTAAAAAACTTAAAGTTATTTCTAGCTACTTTTTATTTTCATTTTGTTATTATTAATATTTATTTCTTCTGTGCAAAGTGAAGTGCAAAATTAAGTTTCGTGTTGCATGCCTTTCCAAAATTTTCAGGATATGCGCCTGCCCAGGGTGCTTTTCAATGCCATGACGATTCGAAAGGTGCACCCAAAATGTTGCCAACATGCATACAATTAACAAGTTACTTGAGACCTGATAAAACGAAATTAAATTATATAAATTTATATATGGAAAATTAACATTTCAGCTGCTGCATGTACTTCAATATTGTTACATAGATATATAAAAATAAAATTATGGTATAACAATATTACATGTGAAATGTATGACAATCACAATATTTGTTTACAAAATAAACGTGCGTGTGCTAGTAATATAAATTTGCATCATAAACTTATGTGCCACTTTCGTGACATCCGCTATTTTTGTTTGGTTTTCTTTGTAACTTTTGCTATTTGTATTCATTTTCTAGGAATATTTTAGTAATTTTATATTTGGATAGAGAGAAATTTGAGGGACTGAGTAAACAAAAATGGTTGACCTTTCTTCCAGTTTACTGGGCGAGACCTCAACTCCAAATGGGGATGGTGTAATGTGTGGCGTAGGTGTTGTCTTTGGGTAACATAGTCTACTTCTACACATTAGTGTAAAAATATTCCTTTGTAAATATTTCGGGGCTCGTGTTGGTACTTCAGGTGGAATATTTTACACTCCCAATACCACATTACTCTCAGCAAAATTAAATTAAATACAAATAAATAAGCCTTGCTGGGTTCGCACAGAAAACACACAACGATACACACACAGAGAAATATTGATCATTCAGTTCAATGGTTAGGCGCCAGGCGCTTAGCAGTTTGCGATGAAGATAAAAGTCAGGTGGCGTCAGTATGCCACAACCTCGGTATCATCAAACTGAGGAGTGTTTAGCACATCAGTAATACTTTCAATCAGAGAGAATTTGTGGATACCCATTCCTTTGAATTTTATTCAGAGTTGGCATGCAAAGGCATGATTAAACTAATCATACACACACACAACTCAGGTTCTATACTTTAGCAGGATTTACTTAAAATTCAATCCAAGCGAGACATATAATAACACAACATAAAAGAACTTAAATTATACCCTTGTCACACTCAAGCACTAGAAATACGAAAAACAGAATACCCTAATCAATTACAAACAATTATCGTGTACTCTTAAACCTCACAAGTTATCACCTAGTCATTAATATTAAACCACATGTATGAAACTTAGATTTGGTCTGACTGTGTAGTGATTTTATGAATGTGCAAAAAATACAATAAATTAAGTTTATCGGGCCAAATAAGTTCTTTAATTTTACTGGTGGTTACTGAGGCAGAAGTTCCAAAATCGTAACTTGCCAGTCGTTTGCATTTTATCGAGAAAGTTGCACTTTCAAAATAAATACTGCGTCAGTTCAATTTAGACTTAACCATTTCTTCTAAAAACAGAACCAAACATCGCCTAAGCTCGAAAAGCGTATCTCATTTCTTACTATTAAGGTGACATTATATTACCTCGGGTCGATAGTTCGAGTCCTGGGCTGAACTCAGAGTAATAGGCCTCGGCATCCTCGGGTCCGTGTAGCACAATATTCACTCGTCCCCTAGCCTAGCATCGCTTCTTAAATGATGCTGAAGACTCCTAATAAACAACTCACTTTGTTAGAACATAAATAATCAGCCTGACCCATCGAAGCAGTCCCTTGAAAAGTTCGTGGTTTGGGACTTCCTTACAGAGTTGCTAGTTCCCATGGCTGGTCAAGACATACAAGAAGGACCGTTGCTTCTTTTACACCCACTCTTTCACATAACAATGTAATTGAAACAGTGTATAAAGCTAACACTGTTAATTGGCTGTTTTGGGGATTTCAAATAAATGTCCAATCGTGATATGAAACGTAAAACTGTTCGTTCGACTGCTACATGTGTAAAATAGTGTTCATAAAACTGCACTCAGAATAACCTCAAGGGAAATAAAATATATTCCGACTCTGAAAATTATGTTCTACCCAGTTTTAGGCTAAGTCCGTAGGTACTTCATTTAAGTTGTAAAAATCACTAACCAATATAATTTTAAAGTTTTTTTCTGAAATTTGGTTAACTATTTTATTTTAGCAAAAGATCGTGTCATTAATGGTTATTTTCAATAATATGAATTAGCAAAAGAAACGACAACTTAACTAGAAATATACTTCCATAAAATATTTTGCTTATGTTTACAATATTATTGTTGGATTTTTATATTATGTGAATTTGTTTTAACAGAAAAAAATTTGTAGACTTTTGAGACAAATTATCCCACCATGTTTTGTATCGATTATTACTCTAACTTTCTGAATCGATTTCTCGGCTACGACCACTTCCGGGTGTGATGAATTCTTTCCTGCTCACCTAAAACATGTCGTGATATTACTTACTTTTCTGGTCTCAAGAAAATCTCCATGATTACTCGTTAAAGTCTTTGATTCGCCGCATTCGGTAAGTTTGGTTTGTAGCGCCGTTTACGAGCCTCATTTTGTTCTTTGTATTTCTTGCGGCAAATCTTATTTTCACCTTATTATTCTGTTTTTTACGGTCGCCGTTTTGAGGCATTAAAGATGCATGGCGTGGTGAACTGCATCCTCGTATCCATCCTTTTGCCACGATGGATATGTAGTCAACCTACTTGCCAGGAGCACCCAATGCTGCCGGCGTATTCCTGCTTCTTCGTTCAGGCCATTTCTCAATCTTCTTTTTTGCATGAACTTATTAACCTGAAATCATGTGATCAAGAAAAATACAAACTGTCTCGGCTGTTTTTGCCAACCCTATGAAAATTTGATTTGCTTCATTCTACTTTTTATTATTCGCTTCAGGAAGAGAAGTATAAAATTTTAAAAGAAGATGTTTCGTTAAAACAAAAAATAAACATTTAACACTCCAAGATTTAATGTTTTTTTTTCTTTTAAGTGACTTGTTGTCAATAGCCAATATGGTTTCTTGCATAACTTATGAATTGCCATGATGCCAATAGTTAAAATAATGTTTTGCATAACATGACCTTGGGAAAACGAATTTATATATAAATACTTGAGTATAAATACAAGAAAAGCATGATATTATTTTGTTGTTGAGAAAAGATTGATATATACAAAGTATATATGCAATATATTTTTAATGCACTTATCGTGTTGTTGTTTGTCTATTTTGAAATCATTAACGTAATAAGTTGTCACTTCGACCCGTGTTTTTTTATTTCTGAAAGTAATGATCCCCTTTAATTAATTTACTAGTTTTAAATTTTTTAATAAAATTTTCTTTTATTTAAGTTACAATCAAGTTAAATATGTTTTGTTGAGAACTGACTATGCCTACTAGAGAGTTGTAAAAGCAATCTTAAAATTTGCCGAGCTGGCTCAGTGTGTTCGACCTTCGTTGTATGCTACTAACCCTGGTCCACTGTACACCGATCCACTGTATTGTCGTTTTGCTGTGTGCTCATGGGGTAATTTGAGGTATGTTTCGTCTGAAGGGTTTTACCCTATAGTGTTTGGCCTCTGATTCCCCCATGTGCTACACTTAAAATGTGTTGAAATGCAAATAGCACGTGCTAAATAATCAGACGCTACACTGTACTCACGGTGAACATAGATTTAGATGAGCAAGTGAGTACAAATTTCTTTAAATCTCTAAGTAACGTCACCCAGAATAAAATCTGTTCGAATTACACACAAACTTCAGGTGCTAACAATAGCCATGGCAACATATGTTAATAAGGCAACATATTTTAATGAGTAATTATTAATAATACATATGTGTTCATCAATCGTGATAAAGGCATTCAGTTTAAAGGAAAATAAATTGTACATTGAGACAGTGTGAAATACTAGAACTTAGTTTCAGTTTATAGCAATCGGTATAATCTCTTAGCAGCTCAGATCGTAAAAGAAAACACAGCAAATTTTAAAGTTCTTTATTTCTTAAAACGCCGCTGCTCTCTTACCCTCTTTAAAAAAAATACGTTGCACAGTTGATTCAAATATTTTGTTTGTTTTTATCCTCTTTCTGCTTCTTCCCTGCTGCGCGTGTCATATTTCGCCAGAAAGAGCGATGGCCGCCGGCTTGTCCTCCAATCAGATAGAAGACACACAACATCCTGTGCAAGCAGTCCTTGTGCGCGGGACGGCAAATCAGTCTGACGAAATACGTGTTCAGAGTGGGATCTGCTCGCTGTCGCGACGTGTGGGGGATTCTTACGTCGTAGGCGAGATTACAGCTGTCCCACAAGCTAGCTGAAACAATGCTGACACAAACATAATTGTTCAGGAACTTCGCTGAGCGTCTAAAACCACACAATCTGTTAGGGTTAATCGGAATGTGTCAGTGACGCGCTCGTATTACGTCATCTGCATACATTGTAACGAATGCAATTTTTTTTGTATGAGAAATTACGTTCGGTGATACTTTAATTCTTCGTAGCACAGTTCTTAGTTAACCCCGCATTAGTTCCTCAGGTATAAAGCACCGGTTTAATTCGATATTAGTTCGATGCGATATTAATTATTGGCATTCGCATACACAATTCAGGCGGGCTCTCAGGCTCCGTACAATAATAAACATCGCCCTTTATAAAATATCCCCTTTACATGTTTCCCTTCTTCAGTCCAGGTAAAATATACTGTTGTCCGCTGTCTGGAAATTACAGTGTACTGTTAAACCAACTCGTGCTCGATTTTCACAGTAGAATGTCATACTCAGATTTCCGTCCTGATTGGTGTGTAGTACGGCTTCAACTGACGTAAATTGTAACTTCCAAACATTGCTCCGGTTACAGGGTTAGCTAACACAAAGCAATTCTTGTTCTTTCCCATCACGATATAAGGGCCAGAATAAATCGCTAAAAGTTTGGCGTACACAAAATCCCATAACTTGATATATTGGCGGCACGGACCATAACTAAAGTTCCAATTTCCAACTCAGTTAACTTAGAGGTTTTATAATAGCGACTGTGCCTTTCCGCCAATATTTTCAATCGCTGGGCCACCAGATCGTGTAGTTCATTTCTTACTCCCTGTTTACTCAGCTGCGTAATTCAAATTGTCTCGGGAGACGCAACCTCACATCTGGTTGTGAGGTTGCGTCTCCACCTGCCTGGCTCGTCTTTCCATCGTTATTTCACTGCGAAATCAGCGATGGCTGCACAGCTATACCACGGTCATTGTGGTCGGTGCTGTACGGATTACCGCAGTGAGGTTTCATTTCCTCGTGGTCTGTTTTCTTTTGTTTCTTGTCACAATCATCGGTACTGTTTCCTCCAGACGGTTCACTGTCAGAATCGCTGTCGTGATGTCCTCTTGCTCTCCATTAATTCCCCGTCCATTCCGCCAGTTGTTGCGGTAGTCTTGACCACCAGCCTTACAAAAATTATTCCGCCAGCCTCCCTGGCCTCCCTGTGAATAAGGTGCTGTCCTTACATTGTGTACCTGCGGGTTAATGCCATACCTAGGGGGCGGTCTGCTGCCTGTAGCGGTGTGGTCGGTATACTGCGGTCTTCGGTCTGGAGGGCTCTGCCTGTCTTGATCACTGTTATTCTCCATCCTCTGCAGGTGATCAATTTGGTCATTGGCTAGCAGATCTTCTCTGAAGGTGGAAAAATACTCTGAGTGCCTCCCCATCCAGTGAGACTGATAATGATAAGGGATCTACCTTAAAACCATTGCCACAAAATCTTTGTCTCACAAGGGCGGGCCTAAATACCTCGACTTATTGTACATTTCAGCTAGATGATTTTCAAGCTTTTTTCCCTTGACTGGGACAAAACTCTCACTTTACAATTGCGCTCTCAGATTTCCCTGAATCTTTTTGAATGATCTGTAAATTTTTCTTTAAATTCATTGTAGGTCTGAACAGTTGATTTATTCATCTCCCACCAATAATATGCAGTGTTCCTGAAACTTAGGGAAACACAGAGCAGCATGTCCGCGTCTGGGAGTCCGAACACACTGGCATATTCTTCAAACCTCTTTAAAAAATTGATTGGGTTTTCTCCGTAGCGTCCTTCAAATCTTGGCACTTGTTCAACCCACAGTTTTGATTAGCGATTCATATATGTACCAGCTGGGTTATTGGCTGAACAGGAATGTTGAATGTCGTTCCGCATTATTGTTGGGTAGCGTTTGCAATACAGCTGTAGCTACTGATGGTCGGGGCTGTTGTACACCGGACTCTCCCCTTAAACTTATGTCTCCTACAGAAATTATCACACCATCCACTGATTTCCTAAGGTTTCCCACCTCTCTGTCTACATGGCTTAGGTTATCCGCCAACTTATCCATTCGCTCCTCGGACTGCTTTCCAGCACTGCTGCGGGCTCGCTCGAATTGAGAAAAACGCTGCTCCACATGCTGACCTAAAGAACGCAAATCTGCTTCCACTTGTTCTCTAACTTGATCCGTAATTTGCGCCAGATTTGTATGATTAGCCGCATTGTCAGTTAGGCTGTCCATATGGGAAGAATTGAGGTTAATGCAGCCTGTTAGTCGCCCTGAAACCTCTTCCTGTACGTCGGTTCTAATTTCTTGTCTCAATGCAGTGTGAACTTCAGCCAAATAATTCTGAAAATCTGCCTTAAATTCTGTCTTGCGTTTCTCCTGGCTATTTTCGATATGCTGAATAATATCAGCTTTCTGCTTCAACATGCTTGATTTAATTTGTTCAGCCGGGCTATCTTTTTGTTCATCCAAGCTAACTTTTTATTCAGCCAATCTAACTTTTTGTTCATCCAAGCTAAACTTTTGTTCAGCCAAGCTAGCCTGGTGTTGTAGCAGTAGTGTCATAATACGGTCAGATTGGCTATCGGCATTATATACAGCTGCGGATGTTGCTTGAAACTCCTCCGCACTAGATACTGATCTGGTCTCGTCATTCCTTTCGTGCACAAACTCTTGTTAATATACTTTCTCCTGTCCCTTGCCATGCAGATGGATCTGTTACGTTACTGGTATCCATTATGGTAATTTTGTACTTGTTTTTCCGATAGTGAATGGGCGCAGTGTTACATACCCTGTTGAGTGGACCTACTCATATCTTGTGTGGTTTCTCCTTTCTTTTGAAAGCAAAGCACCTTTCAAACCCAGCTACTCTTTCCAATATTCCCGCCCTGTATTATTGGCACCTCTGTAAGAAATACCTGTGTGGGGGGAAAACTTGGAGAGAGATAAGTTTATTTATGCTCCACGTATGGATATTAGCCCCTGTAAGAAAACGGGTCAACACTGCCCTGGTTTTCTAGTCACATGTAATGTATACAGGGAGAAATGCATAATTAAAGTGCAACGACCTGGGAGAAATCCATAGCAAAAAAATTAACATCAAACATTAGCCAACTAGATGTTAATTTGCATACCGCAAACCATCGTCGAAGTTTCTGGAATTCCACACCAACAGAATTTGAATTACCTGGATAGCTCTGCTCACAATCAGCTTCTGTGCAGCCGCGTGCTTTGCTATACAACACTACAAAAACACATGGGAATTCATATGAACCAACTACGTATTTTTTTAAAGCAATGAAAGACTTCTAATTTTTAAGCAATAATTTAATGTTGAAAAATAGCATAGAAATAAATTACCAAAAAAGTTTCATTCCTTGGTAGTGTTAAAAATTCAAGGGATATGCACGGAGCAGCTGGACTAGGTCTATAAATATATCTCTCATTCTGCCTGCTACAAATGCAAATTAAGTGAATAGAGGATTTGAAAGTAAAAAAAAAAAGAAATTATCCAGGCATCTTGAATGTTGTACATACTTAAAGTTTTGCAGAGAAGATTTAATTGAGTTCAAAATAAATATCACTAATGTTCTCACACTTGGCCGTTACAATAAATTACGTGCCTGTATAATTACATATTTCAAACGCTCCTGGCTAGTACAGCATATGTCGGTAGTGCAATCAGAGAATTATTTAAATCTCAGGCACTATGTGACCACTGAAGAGTGCCGGGAAATGATGCTGCTTACTTTAAAAGTTTATTAAACTCTCTCGCATATGTGTAACGGCCCCTAAGTGTTAAGGTGGGATCTTACCTTATAAAAATGTAGAGTTTCTCACACCTATTTTACACGTAGCTCTTTCCTAAAGGTAGTACCGTGTACCGTCCGGTTATCACTCAAATTGCAGTATACTTATTTGAGTCTAATTAACCTTAAAACATTGAATTTATACTTTTAATGTAGAACTAATGCCTCACTGGCCTGCTGCCGTTGTAACCCACTCAATTCAAGATGGAGCATGGAACATTCCGTCACCATCATTTTCGGCAGCAGTTAAATATGCAAATTAATACAGACTGCATATGGCTTAACTAAGGGTCAGGAGCGTATTCTCCATTAATGCAATGCATGCAGTGCATGCTTTAATAAAATACCAAAACAAACATGTATCTTAACCATATACTTCCCATTTTTCTTTGAAAAAAAAATTATTTTCCATTTCTCGCTACCCATGGGACTGAGATGCACGCGTCTTGTCTCCAGTCTCTTTTCATAATAGTTACTCGAAACGTCGTGGCAAGGCACTGAGGGGTGGCGGTGCGATGAATATTTCGATATTCGTTAGTAATAGTTCCCTAAAACGTCGAGGCATATCGCTGTGGTATTCTCAATACTCTTTCAGCTGGTGTGACGTCACAGCAAGCTTGCGCGAAGTGTGCGCGAATGCATGCACAAGGTGACATTGCATTCAGCGAGTTCATATATATTTATTCAATTTTTAATGACTGAGGAGTTGCGTAGTCTTCTGTTACATTTGAATTAGTATTTTAAACGGTGATTTCGTAAGATAAATTATGACTGTAAAAGTGGCATTTTAACAAGTGTATTAAATAAATTGTTTCAGTTATGCTCGTTTAGTGAGAAATTAGAAGTTGTTAAAAATTGGAGACTTACGCCCGCACTCACAATTTAAAAACAGGGAACAAATTGAAACATTGTACGAACAATTAATCCTGATCTTTCCAAAAATTATAAATTATTACTTATATAAATACATGGTAAATGTTACAATATAAATAATTTTTCAAAACTTAAAACTTAAAAGTAGATTACGTTTTGTAAACTTTCAGAATTAATTCTACTTTTTAATTGCGTTTTTTGACAGGCAAAAATTAATGTTTTTAAATTATTCTTGTTAACAAGCATAAATGTAACTTTGCCGTAATCGTAATTCAAGCAATTTACAACTAGCGAATTTAAGTGTACACTGAATTTTGGGGTTTAAATGTATTTGAAACAGTTTAAATTGAAATGTAAAATTATTTGATTTGTCCAGTGAATCTCGCTATTTGACTCCTCAAAGAGTGAGAGGAAAAAATAACTAAAAAACTTAAAGATATTTCCAGATACATTTTATTTTCGTTTTGTTATTATTAATATTTATTTCCTCTGTGCAAAGTGAAGTGCCAATGTAAGCTTCGTGTTGCATGCCTTGCCAAAATTTTCAGGATATGCGCCTGCCCAGGGTGCTTTTCAATACCGTGACTATTCAAAAGGTGCACCTAAATGTTGCCAACATGCACACAACTAACAAGTTACTTGAAACCTGATAAAACAGAATTAAATTATATCAATTTTCGTATGGAAAATTAATATTACAGATGCTGTATATACTTCAAAATTACATAGAAATAAGAAAATAAAAATTATGATAAAAATATATTACATGTGAAAGTAAGACAATCTTAATATTTGTCTACAAAATTAACGTGGGTGTACTAGTATTATAAATTTGCATGCTAACTTAAAATGTGTTGAAATGCAAATCGCACGTGTTAAACAATCACAAGTTACACTGCTTTCGTTATTTTAAAACACTGATTTATTACACATTCTCAAAATGCACACTTCCAAACTCGGTCGCTCGCCAGACATTCCACACCTATGTAGATCTCAGTATGACAGTAAACATGGTGGATGTTACATGGTGCTCCCAACACCCCCTCCCTCCCCGGACCCAAAAATACCATTTCATTCCTACACTGACCTCCGAACTGAACAGACCTCTGACGCTCCCGACAACCCATTCTACCGCTCGCACACCATCCCTGTTCATTCGATTCTCAGACTTCGGCAACATTGGACATGTGACCGCTACCGTTCCCCCTCCTCTCAAACACCTACCGACTTCATTTCAAACTCTGACTCCTCCGACGACGGACCTCCTCTTTCTCTCCTACCACTCAACCATAAAACCAGCTCAGTTCAAAATCAGTCTTCGAAGGATGAAGACCTATGCCGGTTCTCCTTCCCCATAATTACCCTTATGCTACTCTTCCCCCCTGGGTCAACGCATATATCCGACTGCCCACACCCCTCAAAGCTCAGTCTCCTGCCGGACGTCGAAGAGGAACCAGCTCACCCTTTGAACGCCAATTGACCCTTTACATTAAACACTTGACATTTTCCTGTAATTAATCCTTTATCTGCAATTAATCCAGGTGTAGTTAAACAATTAACACTTTAGACACTTAACCTTTTGAACACCAAATGTAGCTTAGGCCACTCTTGTACTTTGTATCCAGATCCGCTCCGTAGGTTCTACTGTATGGGGTGGGGTTGTATTTGGCCAGGCATCCGGAGTAGATAGCCATAGGAGGAGGGAGAGAGGAGCCGGCCCTGCCGCCTCACTTCCGGGAGCCTCTCGCACGCTATACTACTGCACCCATTCCTGTGTCATGCTATAAGGGGTTAGAGGGCCTGAAGTCTCACAGCCGGGTCCCAATTTAATCCAGAAACCTTACTCTACCCTACTAATTTAGAAGTGCTCTGTTTTGTCCTCTAAGATTAAATACACCAGAAATTGTTCTTGCATAATTGGGTGCAATTACATTTTAATAGAGTGGTCAGACACTATTTCGATAAGTGGTATCCACACAGATGGATAAATTGTGCAAGAACCGTCTCCCAGCCTGTACGCTTCCATAACATGGATTTAGTGTACTCTTAACTGTTGGAACATACCAAGAATATCGTTAAATGACACCTGTTTTAGACATTGCGATGGTTTGCTAGCATGTGAAACAAGGTTTACAGCAGATTTGTGTCACACCTGATGTGTTGGAAAGTGTCACAAAAGTCACTCATATGACGTTTGTAAGCATATGTTCAGATGGACAACGAAATTTGTATCACCTCTTGTACGAGTGAATCACTGCTGGTTCACAGATAGGACTGCAATGGCACAAACAGAGGTGTATCCAGTGCGGCTATTAAAAATTCCTGCATAAATTTTGAAGGTCTTGCTTGGAAACCACTGAATAATTTTATCTTCAAATTTACTGTCCACGTCGCAATTTGTTTCAACATAAATATAAATATCCTGTATATACTTGTACCCAGGACGATATAAACGTCTGCACATAAGTTTCAGAATTAGTTTCAGAAGTTAATGCAAATCTTTGTACTGTGAATATCTTTAATCGTCCCCCAATTAGACTACCTTAAACATAAATCACTAAAATTTATTATGGCCGTGAGTGAAATAGAGTAACACAGCTAGAGAAAGAAAAAAATAATAATAGAGTTCCAACAATAACCTTTTTTATTTCATTTCATTTTCACTGAGTTTATTGTGCTTTCTGTTTCTGAGCCCTGGCCAATTTAAAACAAACGTTCTTTACCAAATGTAACTTAAAATACGATGTCAGTTCAATAACGTAATATCACAACGCAGTTTGGATGTACGGCACGAGCACGTAAATATTTTGCCACTATTTTAGAATTTTCTGAATGTCCACAGTAAAGTTATATTTCATAGAAAAACATGCAGTAAAGGAACGACATCAAATATTAATATTAGCTTACACACCTATATGCAGTTACATATTGTGTATGTAAATTACAAATAAAGAGCAAACATATTTTAAATATATATTGATGATCGCTTAAATGTGGCAAGCAATTGATCGGGTTGAGAGATCTTGATAAATGCTCCCCAAGTTGCTCATTTCTTCCCTAGAAAAAAGCACTATGATAAAGACAATTTTACTATTACTTAAAGAGGTTTTCTGGTTTACTTCTTTATACGCAACCTGTACACACAAAGAATACCATACAAATAATTAAAATATGTATACCAATCAATTTCTAAATTTGTATTTCAGCATTGGCCATAAAATGGTTCGAAACTACAATGTAGAATGTGCTATATTCGATAAACTGTAAATATATTTTTTTATTTTATTTAATTCACCGTAGTAAAAATTTGTTAGAAATAAGTGATTCAAAATACTTACTATCATTATCTCCACTAATTGGGAAATGTATATATACATTTTTTTTACATTAAAATTACTTGAAGTTAGTAGATTGAGAAACCAAATAATATACTTTAAATGAATTACATAACTTAAGAAATAATTATAACATTATAATACTCTATCAAATAATGGTCCTTTTTTTCATAGCTCTAGAACATCAGTTGCAATGTAGAACATTGTTTGGCATCAAGATAAGGAAACACACTAGTTACTTGATTCAACTCCACTGTCTATAAAGTCATATATAATGTGATTTGCTTTCTCTGGAAGTAATCTGAAACAAAAATATACAGTAAAACATCAGTTAAACCTCATTATTATAAACACAGGCAATAGTTTTACATCAGTTAAAATACTACGTAATGTCTAATTAACAAACGTGTGATATATAACTGTTGAATTGAACTTATATCGAAAGTGCGACGTTGTTAAAAATATATGGGAATCATAGCCTTCCTTTTTATCAAGTCGTGGCATTGGAAATGTATAAATAACGAAGTAAAAGTGAGGAGGCAATGATTATCAAAAATCTCAATTTTAACACATGTAAAAAAAAAAAAAACCCACGCTGCACAATAATAAACAAGAAAAATTAATTTAATATTTATATTTGCATTAGTGGAGGGACTTAAAAACATATGCTACAAGTAAACACCAATTCTCCTGTTTAATTTGTATTTATTACCAAAAATGTTTGGAGAAGGAGAGCTTCGTAGATAACTATATAAAATAGGCACTTTTGTTACCAAAGTAAGTTTAAAGGACAGTTTTGTAAATAAAACATGTGTGTGCACTGATCAAATGAATATTTATATAACTGGTACTAGAATAACGAATATTCTGTCTTTACATGTGTTATCTTAACCACATTTGAATATAATACAAGGTCTATAAAACTTTTTTAAAATTACAAACGTCCACAAAAATACACTTTGAAGGCATCTGAAGGCCATAAATGTTTTTTGTGTTACGTCACCCATTTTTATCGGGTAAAATGTCATCACACTGCTTCGTCGATTGCCATTTTGTAGTATGCAAGCTCTCTGGAATTTCGCTTTAGCCCGTTTCATAACGTCTACCTAGCAAGTTGTTGACATCTGTCAGGTTAAAACTTTTCACAGGTACTTAGTTTTCCAGTACTGCAGGAATGATTGAAGACAAATTTTCCCCTCGCTTGGGGTAGTTTATTTTGCAAGTATACTGAGTGATATAGCTTTCATATTTCGTTAAAACTTGATTTTTCAAGACACGTGTATATTTACATTATATTGAATTATAAAAAACCAATATCACAGGTATAAAACCTAAGGACATATGCTTGTGTAAAATATCTAGTAAGGAAATGATGAAGCTGGCACACAGGCTGGAGGCAGAGGCGCGCGGCTCCAGGTGTTTGACCGCCGTCTTGTATTTCCCGACTTCCCGCTCTGTCATTCTGGTCATGCGACCACCATAATGGATTACGCCATCTTGGTGGCCAGTATTCCTCCCTCTTAGCAACCAGTACATCGCCATTTTGGTAGCCAGTACAATGCCATAATGAACCGCCATTCTGACAGCCATTATGTCATTTTTCATGCTTTATCATTCCATGTTGTATTTTTCAAGCTGTAGCATTCCATGGGTTTTCTCTCTTGCATTCTTACTTTCTCTCTCATTCTCTCCCATTAATTTGTAATTTGTTTACGTCGGCTGTTGCTGGAGGACACCATCTTGGTTTTTCTTTTGTCATTTGTTTCCGACAGCCATATCTTTTTACATCGGATGTTGCTGGATGATGCCATCTTTGTTTTTCGTTTGTCATTTGTCTTTCACCTTTGTTCGACTGCCATCTTTGGTTACATCGGCTGCTTCTAGAAGTGCTGGTGTCGCTCTCGTTAGGCTGCCGTATTGGTTCTAGAATTTCCTGCAAGGAGCACTGGTATCGCTACAACACCACATTGGTTCTGGAGTTGGCTGATAGGGGCGCTGGTTTTTTAGAACTCAAAACATCATCTGGCATAGTGCGGGATCGAAATGCCGGACCTTGGGTCGCCAGACTTAGACCGCTCGGGTATCGTGACATGCACTGGACATGGGTTTATAAGAAGTATATAGCTTCGAGACGAATAAATATCTTGTCGTGGTTATTTTTTTCATTACATATTTTAAGTGTTTATTTATTCATTATATTTAACTTATATAACTATAGAGTATTTTACTATTTAAATGTTTGTAATAAGTTTTACACTTTAAGTATTAATTTTTTATTATTTAGTTTTGACTTGCATATATATATAATTTAGATTTAACATACATATAATTTTTAAGTAGTTTATTTACACATAATAATTTTTTACCATCCCAGACTTAAGTATTTCATAGGGATTTTGTTACTCACACTGCACTTAGGAAAATATTCATACACCTAATGTTGAGCGTGGAATATTTCCTAACCCTTTGAAATATAATGCTAGGACTTGTAAATTTTTCCGACACACCATCCCTAAATCATACATATTACTTCAGATAAAAAACCCAACCTACCCTGACTTCATTTAACATAACCCCCACACTCTAGTCACATACATAAGAACTTTGAATATTTTTATATTTAAAAAATATCAATAATTTTTTTCGGATATATTATGAAAATATGTACCTTACAAATAATACACAGTTACTTTTCAAAGATTTTTTTATTCAAGTAAATTATTATATTAGCTAATGCCCCCAAAAAGATTACACTATTCTTCAGTATGTATGGATCTTAATATATGCAACTTTTTTGAATATAATGATCTTTTATGCATCGCAGTACATGCAACTTTGTTGTAGGTTACAGTCACTTGTGAATTTTGTTATTCACACACGTGTTGTCGTGCGAAAATGTCATGACATTTGTTACACCAAAACACTGTGCGGGACAGGTTATGTAGGTAACTACACTTTTGAGGACATGTACGAAAGTCACAAGAGACTCGCTTGCAGCAAACCTGGTACCGATATACTGATGAGAAATGCACTTCACCTTTACAGGTCCCTGCATATCTAAGTAAATTGTCGCTAGCATGAAGTGCTTACCACACCTGTCACGCAAATACAACATGCAACAAGGAGTATTGTAATAATTAAAGCGCTTATATTGCCGAGCAATGTAAAATTTACTGAAGATATTTTTACAGGAGCGACAATTATGACGACATAGTGGTTCAGACAGATTCTCGGATGGACCTTTGGAGATGTAGGTGTTGGATCTCAATAAGCAGGTAATGCCGACAATGGTGTACTAGGTACCTCAGCCGAACAGATCGATGGTGCGGATGGTACCACTCCCGAAGAAGTCCTGGCACAATCGTAGATCCAATTAGCTCTGGAAAGTTCAAAGACATCACAGATACTGAATATGTTGTAGAATGTAGAATCTAGCCGAGACAATATACCTTTCATGGCAGCCGTTGCCAAATTTAGCCTCTCAGCTGCCCTCGCTACTGCTCATAATATACACAATGCAAGCCCTATGATATCATATTAACTTTGAGCCAATCATATTACACCATAAATACATTTTTCAATCACCGAGCAACCAATCACCGAGTTGTCACGTGACTGCAGCTGGCCAATAGCATGCAGGCAATGAGACATCACATACAGGCAGGGAAGCTGACCTTGTCAAAGTTTAAAATAATGAAAAGAGCTGTGTTAGCAGGTCTGCACCTGCATGGTGTCTGGTAACTGGAGTTTACTAAAGAGAATGATTCAGCAGGCTTTATGAGTACGTACAAGCCTGCAACATAATTCAACATTGTGTCAGCATGAATGAAGAAGATTGTTTTTTTTTTTTCAGCGTGCTTTCAGTACTATGCTGCTTTAGTACCTGCCCAATGTACCACCTCCGGCCAGACCAGAAGATACCCTGCACTACCACAGAGCTGATAAGTCAAGCAAAAGAAGAATACCTACATAAATTTTGGGTAATATCATAATTGTATGTCAACTTAAAAGACCAGACCGCTACAAGATTACTTGGTGGTCCAAGCATTGCAATGGAGAACATTGCACCGCCATTTTGAACCGTTTCAGAACGACTTGGGAGATTATGTGCACTCCACTAACCTGTGATCTTTACTCTGCATTCGTACTCTGAGCATCGGTCTTCATCCAGTCTTCGTCCAAAAATCAGCCATATTTCATCCATAAAAATAAAGTATGGACTCTAACAACAGTTATGCTAGTAGTTACACCACCACAATCAGTGGTAATTTTTGAGTAGTTTTGAGTAATTTTGAAATATTTTGAGTCATTTTGAGTCAATAGCCAATAAGTCAAATAGTTAGTATTATGAATGCTTGGTTTGCCAGTAGTCAGCTGTTTGTTTTAAGTGAGACCATGAGTTCAAGCTGAGCGAAGATAACACAAGCACAAAATAGATTTTCACATTTAAAAATAAATAATTTTCGGACAAGGCAACGATGATTAGTAAGCAGATAGAGAGTTGGTTAGAAGTTTTTCAACTTATCTGCCCTTCCAGGGCTAACGAAAAAGCACATCATTTACGAAATAAAGCTAATTTTTTTTTCCAGAGGTTACTGGCATGTGAGGTTCTTCTTTTTCCTGTGGATTATTACAAAATTGACTTTGGTGTATGGGTTTAAAAAATTTTGCTACATGTATTACATTTGATGTGTCTGTATATATGCGTGATAGACAAAATAAATATTTATGCTAGAATTTATGTTTAAAGCATGAAATATTCCAAGCCCTGTTAGTCAGTGATGGTGCAGGTCGTAGCTCCTTGTTATTTGATGTCAAAGGCAGGCCTTCATATTTGCAATTCATATTTACTGTATAGCAAGAGAATGCTTCTAAAGCGATGTTAACATTCCATTTTCTGAACAATTAAGGTATCAGTATGCATCACAGCTCTATATGTAAGTTCTTACATCACTCATAAAAAATTCCGTCCTATATTTTCTAATACCAAGAAAAAATTTATATTGTATTAATAGTTTCGGGCTTTGAACTCTGGTCCATATGCCATTCTTACATATACAGATTACTTTAAAATTGCCCCTCTGCTCAAGTCTGTTCCCATAGTCTGACTCCCTATGACGAATCCCTGTGCCAGAAATCTGTACTATAAAAATGCAAAATGGCAGAACTGCCTAGCGAAATGGCAACCAGTAAGCTGTTGGCAGCTATCTTGGCAGCCAGTAAGCCTACAATGGCCATTTTGGAAGCCAAAAGGTCTGGAAGTTTCCACCGTTATGATGTCTCTTTTTCCTGCTTTACCATTCCACAACACTTCCCCATCCACAAGTCTGTTCCCGCAGCCCGAGTCCCCATGACGAATCCCCGTGCTATAAATTTCCCTCTCTCTCTCTCTCTCTCTCTCTCTCTACTAACAAATAATTCCAGTAAGCCGACAGCGACCATTTTGATGACCAGTAATCCAGTGGTGGCCAATGCACTGCCTAGCAAAATGGTGACCAAGAGCACAGTGACAGCGGGCATTTTGTTAGCCAGTCAAAAATTACTGGAAGTTTCCATCCTACCAAATGTCTTTCTAATTCCTTCTCTAGAATTCTGGAACACTGCCCCCTGCTCAAGTTCGAGACTTCTATGATTCCTTAGCATAATTGGCTGAAATTTCCAAAAAAACTGTCTATGATAAAAAAAAGCAAAGTTATAAACATGTACCAAACAATACATATTGTGCGACCATCGTGCTTGGTGCATTATGTTAAGTGAAAAAAAGTTTAATTGCAATATTACGTAAGGAGTCAGGTGAGGGGTCCGGCGAGGAGTCATGTGAGCAGTCATGTGAGGAGTCACCCCAACCACCATCTCCTCCTGCTCTGTCATTCCAGAGCAGGCCTCAGCCCGAAGCCACCCAGCCAATCACCTTATAGGGTCCCCACAAAGAAGCCATATTGTGATCTCTCGTTCTAGCCAAAAGTGGGAGTGGGAGTGTATCTGCTTGTATCGAACTCTGTCATGAGTGTCGGGTATCCGGCATGGCTGCTATAGAAATTGGAGCATGATATGGCAATAATGAAGGATTGTTATCCATGTATACCAACCCAATGTCGTGGCCATACTGTGCCCACATAATATCGTAAGAGAAGCCATACATTATAGTTTGGACAGGTCAAATATGGCTATGCCAGCATAAATTGGCTTCTCAAACAATATATTCTTGTGGTCCAGTTTGACGAGGGATAGAGTTGGGTTATATAATGTTTGACAGTGGAAAGCTGGCTTGGATATGAGCTTCTTCGCCCACAGCTCCTTGCATATGAGCTCCATCTACTGATGTTTCCTTTTGTTCTCCATCATCTTGCCGTATGTAGCATTATTCAACAGCTTGACTAAGTCACGCTCGAAGGCGTTCATGGCAGCTTGATGTTTCACAGTGTTCTGTTCGATGTATGGCTTCAGCCATGCCTTATGGCAGAACTTCAAGACACATCGGACATCCTTCAGCAATAGTCCATGCTCTAATGACTGCTTGAGGGTGACAAAGTGGGCAATGTAATGTATATTCCTCTCGAGCATTGTCATTAGCTTGATCCATATGCCACAACAGCGTCCTTGTCTTATAAGGAGGGACCATAAATCCGTCTAATTTCAGTATATTTTTGTGCGAATAGGGTTTTCTAGGATCATCCCGTTTTCCTCCACAGTCCACAGTTATTCAGTTCCCGCATTTCACCAGCGATTGCTGCACCGAGGGATAAAACACCAGATAGCAGGCAGTGATAACAAAAAAGGAAATAATGGCCAATGCTGTGCCGAGGGAAAAAACCAGGTAGCAGGCAGTGATAAAAAAAAGAATTTATTTTGTAAGCGCGCTCATGTATAGGGAGGGACGATAGCAGGATATGATAACAAAAAGAGGAAATATTAATGTTCTAAGCGTGCTATCATTCAGTTTCTTTTGTGCGAATAGGGTTTTCTCGGAGCATTCCCTTTCAATCCACAGTCCATAAGTACTTCGTCCCCATTTTTCACCAGCGCGAGCACTGCGCTGAAGATAAACACAAGGCGGAGAGAAAACAAGGAAGGGGAGACCGTAACAGTATTTTATCTCCCAAAAACACACACTATTCATTAAATCAATGCCCCATTCACACATCTCATTGTCAGACCTGCTCCGCTGCCTACAAAATTGTAGGTTACAAAAAAAAGAGCGAGTTCACTCGGCGTTCACCCTGCAGAGGTTTTGTTTTGTACACACATAAATGAAACAGGTATCAAGCATGGCTATGCTGGTCAAAATATAGGTTAAAACAAGAGCGAGTTCTCTCAGTGCTCACCCTGAAGATTTTTTGTACGCACAAATGAAACGGGAATCGAGTGTGGATATGCAGGTAGAATGGCTCATAGGAAGTTGCGAGCAGCTGTGGCCGGGCAAGACCACAAAGCATTGTTATGTTTATCGCCCTTTCTGGCCATCCACGCTCCAGACCCTTAGAGCGATAATAACAGTTAACGGTAAAAAGTGAGACCCCAGTTACTTTGTCTTTCAATTATCTGGCATATTGCTATGTAAGTAATAAACGCACAATGAATATATTCTAAATGAGAGGCCTTTCGAAATATTATCATGACTAGCCTACCTCATTTCCATACCGAGACAATTAAACAGGGATGTTTTGCGCACAGTGTACATTGCAAAGGGGGGAAAAGGTGTCAATAATATGCAGTTAGCCCACACGCGGAGCACTGCAGAGGGAACACATGGTAAAAAGTGAGCAATTAATTTTCAGCCATTTAAAAACAATTATTGTCATTTAAGTAACAAACACAGTGTTTCTATTCCACCCTATTAGGAAGTTAAAATGAAAGGGATTTCAAAAATGACTATTTTACCACGAATAGTCTATTAACCTACTATTAGTAGTAGCGTGTGTCAGCGAGTAGGCAAAGGCTGTTCACAATAATGTGAGTATATCTTTTTAAACTCAAGTGTTAGGTGACCATGTTTTTAATGCATCGAATTGTAAATTTAATATTTACTTTTTCTAATAATGTCACAGTTTTACTTGAGAAATGCATAAATATAAAGTGATGATGCCCATGGTAATTTTAATTTTTTTACATAAGGAGGAAGGAATGTGCATACAAGTAGATCTCAACCAGGGCTTCTACCGTGAACAGATTAATTGTGCTCGTATCAGCCTGTGTACACTGACCGTGTGAGAGAAAAATAAAAAAAAATCGACTCACCAATGGCAGGCACAAGCAGTCGGCGTAGACCCTGGAGCGTATTGTCAGCAGCAGCTCGTGTGCACACAAGGCAAGTGTCATCACAAGAATAAACAGAATGTTGTATAAACCGCTATGTTATACCCATATAAATGTTGTTTTCACCACCAGCCAGTCCACTTATTATTGCCAGCCCGCCAGCCCAGTCCTCACTTGGCCGAGCGGGGCTCGGTACACGTACTTGACATGTTTACCACACAGCCTGGCGACCGATGTACACGCAGCGGCGGGCGGGGGTCGCTATACGCACTTGAGCAATGTACACCCAGTGGCGGTTGTGACAAGGGACAGCTGAGCACGGAGACAAGTTCAATAGCTAAGAGACAGTCTTACCAAGAACAATCCTCCAGAAATAAATTGTGGAGTAAAAACTTCACCTCTCTTTACGTCCTCTACACACTTACTCTCTCTTTCTCGTTACGTCCTCCACACACATACTCAGGGCCGCGGTGACCGAGCGTGCTCACATCCCACCAAGGCTCACCAGGTTCAATTCCCAGCGGGGTCACTCCTAGATTTTTTCGCATGTGCCGGACAATGTCGGTGGGTTTTCTCGGGCCCCCCTGCCCTTTCATTGCGGAGCTGCTCCAACCTCACCTCACATTACCCTCACCGGCATTCAAGATTTCGCTGTTTAGAGCCGCCCAAATCTCACGCACATACTCACCATTGACATATGTCGAGTGTGATGTTAGAAAGGAAAATTCACTTCACGTACTTGTGCATTTGTCACTAAAGGCTGTTCATCTTCAAATGAGCACTAATGAACCTGTATATACATATATATATATATATATATATATATATATATATATATATATATATAACAGGTGCTGTGCCTAGAAAAATATGGAGGGGGAAAAGTTCCATATTTTAATCCCGAATATAAAGTGGTAGGCAACAATTATAATGTCTTAATTTTTTTTTTCACGCTTTTATACATAATTTAACAGGCGCTATGCCTAGTAACAATAGAGGGGAAAAAAAGTAGTTCCATATCTTAATCCCGAATACAAAGTGGTAGAAACCATGTATAATGATTAAAATTATTTATTTGCACACTCTATAAAAAAAGGTAAACGTTTGTATGATTGTGTGAGGTAATCTATGGAACTACAGATCCAAGGAAAAAAATTATTTTCACTGATAAGTAGCCTGTACCTTCCAGAATAACGTAGGCATATCAAAAACGGGCAGCAGTGGCACAAGGGCTAGAAGGGTCAAGTCCTTCCACATGTATCATCCTTGTCTCGTGATGAGAGTACCTATCGGTTCTGGAATCAACTACACGAGGATGTTACATAACAGATGGTAGCAGACGCTAGTGGCTCCTTGTGGTTGATAGGGTTTGTTTTGTGCATGCTTGTTGCATTTGTCCCCCTTGGAACTAGGGCATGCATGGTAGTGGCAATATTTCTGTTAGTGTATCATAGAATTAGGTTAAATGTGTTATCATATTTTCTTGTGTGTCCAATTTTTTCACGGCTATTTACCCCTCTTTTCATAATGGCATTTTGCATTGTGCATGAACTGTTACTTAAGGATGAGTGTGGATACTAGTGCACCATCAGGGGTGCAAAAGTATCAGAAAATACTGCAGCTACCTATAGAAATGCATTACGAGCTGCATTGAATAATAATACCCCCATTTCATTTGACTTTTTAGCTGATATGAATGTTGAAACGGAATACATAGTGTACACGAACAAGACAAAAGCATTACAAGAGATTTACGATAATCTCACAGAAGAAGACTCTGGTTCTTACCCCAGGGTAAAAAATAGGTTGGCACATATCAAATAACGTGCTAATAACCTTCTAGCTATGTTTGCAGAACAATTGTCTGAGACTCAAGTTAAGTACCTTTAGAACATTGTAGCTCAAACACAGTCACTGTTTGAGGCTGTTACTAGTATGGAGTCACTCTCCATCATAGATCACACAAGTGTAGACCTCCCAACAACCACCATTACGTTAATCACTCAACAACTGACTAGCATTAATGTCACTTCACCTTCACAAGTACCTGTCACCACACAAACCATTTCCGATCATCTAGTTGGTAATCCATCCATTACCACCATAACCTCACCCACCTATCCACACGCTACCATTCAAAACACAACGCCCATCGAAACTTCCTATTCCTTCCATCCCACCACAGTTTCCAGTACACCCAACAAAATTTCGCAATCACAATCATCCACTTATTCATCGGTTTTTGGCAAAATAATTCACCCCCTTGAAAATATGCTTTGTGATTTACCAGCTACTGATGGATTGAGAGTACCCAAATTTTTGGAATTTCTTAAGGTCATAGTCAACTACAACAAAGTAAAATAGTGCCAGAGGCACAAATTCTTTAGGTCATTTTCCCCTTTACTCAAGGTCCCTTGAGTGAGCGAACTAGACTAGCGATGTCTCAACACATGTCATTTAATGCATACCATGCGGACATTTTAAATTTTTTTATTCCCTCAAGGTTGCGTGCCCAGTTGAAATTAAGAATATTTAATAGTTTACAAGAATCACAGGAAGCACTTTCAATTTATATTAGCAGTGTCAAAGAGGCCACAATTATCCAACGTTTAAATTTACCTGAAACTGAAGTTGTTAACACAATACTGGAGGGCCTGGAACCTGAACAGCGTTCGCATTTAGTATTTTTTCCAAGCCCAACACATTTTCAGAATTGGATTAGTCGTGTATTCATTCTCAAAACATACGTTATGCTGACCAATAGAGGCAATCATTTTTAAGACACACCGGTCATTTCGTTGATCAGATAACAAGAAAAGGCCTAATGATTTCCCCACACATGCTGTTGCTGTAAGGAAAGAGCAGTCACAGGGTACTAAGGATGCCAATATCCCTTCTCCCTCTGACTCTCTAGCACGGGATAAACCTTCATGTAGTTACTGTAAGAGAGTAGGCCACAGCATTGACCAGTGTCGTATTCTTGAACAAAAAAAAACAAGACACGCGAGGAAAACAAGTGAGCTGTTATCCTCGATATCCATGGAAGTTTGCTAATATGGAATATAATGCTTACCTTTTTCATCATGAAAAATATTGCCAGAAGTTTCAACTGTTGTTTGGTCCTTACAACCATGCAAAAAAGAGAAATTTTGAAGTATGCCATGTTAAGCTTCCTAATGTTGTGGGAATTCAAAAGGTCAGAACACCACATGTTGAGGTAAATTTAGGGCCATTACCTGTTAGAGCTCTTGTTGATTCTGGATCTGCTGCCACTATTATTTCTGTAAGACTTTTTGAAAAGTTAAAGGAACAGTAATTATATTAAATCAGTAGAACAATCAGATGTGCAATGCTACACAACTTCTAGACAAAACTTGCCAATTTCTTGTTGTGCCACTATTATTTGAAAAATTTACAATTTCACTTGGCTTCATAAATGTCTAGTTTCAGAACATTTATGTTTGGACTTTATTTTGGGCGCTGAATTCATGGCTGCTACTGTCATAATACTTACGAAATCATTTTTTTTTAAGTTTGCTCCAAAAATAAAAATTCCTTTAGTGGGATCTAAAACTAAGCAAAACAGTGCCTCTGTTGATAAGGCAGAGTCCTACCAAGTCATTGATTCCTTTGGACATCTTAACGAACAGCAGCGTGCTGCTATTGAGAACTTATGCAAAAATTTCCCTAAGGTCCTTACAATAGAGTTAGCACTAACTAAATTACTTTAATATCAAATTAAATTACTCAACAAAGAAAATGTCAAGTATCAGCCTTACAAGTTAGCACCTCCTCAAATGGAAATATTGAGGAAACATGTAAATGAGTTATTAGATAAAGGAGTAATAGAGAAGTCTACTTCTCAATATTCTAGTCCCGCATTTTTGGTGCCAAAATCTAATGGGAAACATCGTATGGTTGTGGACTACCATAAACTTAATAAAAACAATGAAATTGAATCTGTACCTATTCCTGATCTCCATTCGGCTTCCAATTGGTTTGGAAAGGCAACTTTTTTTACCACCATTGATTTAAATGTGGTTTACCATCAAATTCCTTTGACAGAAGACTGCAAACCAATTACTAGCTTTTGTGTTCCTTGGAACCTATATCAGTTTACCCATGTGCCGTTTTGTTTGGCCACAGGTGCCCGAGTACTTACGAGACTATTAGATATAATTTTTCATGATGTGAAATTTAAATTTGTGTACAATTATCTAGATGATCTTGTTATTTACTCTGACACTTTCGAGCAACATTTAGATCACTTAATGGAAGTACTATCTCGTTTGGAGAATACAGGTCTAACTGTTAACCCTTCTAAGGTTAGGTTCGCAGTGAAAGAGATTTCATTTTTAGGACATAGAATTTCCTCCTGTGTGGAATTTCCATTGACTCCGATAGAACAAATTCAATTAGAGATTTTCCGCTCCCACGCGATGTGAAATTCATAGAGAGATTCATTGTGATGATACAATTTTTTCGCAATTTTTTTCCTAATTTAGCTGAAAAGGCACCACCACTAAATAAACTTAGAAAGAAATCTGTTATATTTGAATGGGGTGAAGAACAGCAAAAGGCCTTTGACATACTTAAAAATTACATCGTACATCCTTCTGTATTATGCATGCGAGACTTTAGTAAAGAGTTTATACTACAAACAGATGCTTCTAGTCAAGCTATTGGAGCTGTCCTGGCTCAGGAGATTGATGGCTGCCATCAGCCAATTGAGTTTGCATCTTGTACTCTTACTCCTCAAGAAAAGAAATCTTCTACTATTTATGAACTGGAATATTTGGCTGTAGTTATTGCTAGTGATAAATTTAGGCAATATCTTGAAAATGCAGCATTTCTTCTCGAAACAGTAAACCAGGGTTTTTCGTGGCGTTTGGCTCATCCCTGGCAATTAGGTAGAATTGGTAGATGAGTTGTAAAAATGTTTTCCCGGAAATTTAGAGTACAGCGTATTAAAGGTACGCAAAATATTGTAGCAGATGCATTATCCCGTATGTTTGATGGTACCAATTTAGAACCTGGAGTTCTTCCAAATTGTAATGTTTTGTAAAGTTTCCCATTAGCCTTTACCGATATTAAAGAACACCATGAAATAGACAGCAATTTGAGTCATTTTATTTGAATTTTAAAATCAGGAAATGAACATAAGCCTTATTTTCTTTCATGAGGACTTCTATGTTTCAGATCTCGTGACAAAAGGAAACATATTGCTTTACCGGAACACCTTTTAAGGGGGTTTATTTTCATTCATCTCATCCTTGTGCTCATAGAGGAACACATAAAATCATTCAGGCCATTCGGCAATATTTCATTTACAAGGGAATGGATGCTGACATTTCAGAAAGAGTAAAATGTTGCAAAATTTATGCTCTGAGCATACCAGCACGGAATACATACTTAGGTTTTCGGTCTTCAGATGTAGCTGAAAAAACCGATGGAAAAAATTGTTATTTGATTTTGTCAGTCCATTAGCTAAAATCAAACGACGAAATAAAATGTTACTAGTGTGTGTTGATGCTTTCACCAAGTTCGTTTGGTTAATTGCATTGCGGAAAGCTGATGCTATGTCAAACATTTGTGTTCTTCAAAGACACATTTTTTTAAATTTTGGTACTCCATCTATTTTTCTGATAACAGTTCACAGTTTACCTCACATCTGTTTAAAAACCTGTGCTTTCCTCACAGCATACGACACATTACTTTATCCCCATATAACCCCTCTTCTTCGCATGCGGAGCATTTCAATCGAAACCTCCGTTCAGCTCTCATTGCTTTTCGTGTGACGAATCAGATAAATTGGGATAAAAATCTTTCTTGGCTGCAGATGGCATTTACGTTTGCTAGACATGAATCTCTAAAAACTAGTCTATTTAATCTCATGTTTACTTATGCCCCAAATATCCTTTTTTCTAATCTGTGGCATTTAAATGACTTATTGCCGAACGATCCCAAGGATGTTCGTGAAGTTTGGGCTTCTACCCTCAAGAAATTAAAGCGAGCTAATTTCAAGAGCCGCGCAAAGTATAACAAAGGTCGCATAGATAATCCCTTTCGCATAGGTGACCTTGTTCTGTGCAAAGCATACCCAGACGACAAGGCAGCTGATAAGAAAATGGCAAAAATTTCTTATTGTTGGTCGGGCCCATATCAAATCCAACGTTTTTTGACGCCAGTCACTGCTGCTTTAGCTGATCCCAGTTCAGAAGCCTTTATTACGATGGCTAATGTATCACATCTGAAGAAATTTAATGTAACCAAATAATTAATTTTTTTTGCGCTGTTTAGGAGCTGCAGACCATAACTGTGCAATTTACATTATATCCTCCAGTAACTGTTGTAACTTGTCTGATCCTGAATTCGTCTTGTTCGTTGACTGATCACCCATTAAACCGAGTTAATTTATGATCCATATCTTTGTGAGATTACACTACAACAAAAAACCGCGGTACTAATACAAGTTACTTCTTATAAATGTTGTATTGTTTCTTGTGTAATTTAATTTGTCTGGTGATAACAATGTCTTATATTGAATTGATATATGTATGTATATAGGTACTACGGTGTAATGTCCAGTGTGTCGGGTATTTTATATTTATTTGGTTATTGAACTAGATAGGTTCATCAGATGTGAAACTCTTGTAGGTATTTGAATCTTGAGCTGTATGTCATCCAAGAATAATATTTATCTTTAGTCATTGATGTTGTTTACCCTTTTGTTGGTGTAACATAGGAACAATTTCGTTTCAATTCATGTTAGGTCTTAGTATTCACCATTTCGTCGCGTGTTGCGACCTTGCTGTTTAAAGGGTAATGTTCTTTCTTTTTCAGTTTTCACAGTTTCACCATGTTGGTCCCTTAGTTTTGCTGGTGGTGTCTAGTGAAACTTCCTCCTCTTAAGGATTATCATTATAGTGTTTTCATGTGAAGTTTTATATTATTGTAGTTAGTGATAGTTTTGTTACATCCCCTCTTGCCACACCTTTTCATGTGTGTCCTAGTTTCAGAGAGAGAGTGTGTACCAGTTGTATTGGCACAGCTTTAATTTTTTTTTGGTAACTATTAATTTAATAAGTTCTACAAACACTACTACAGCAGGAATCTGTATCCACCCTTCCACATGTATCATCCTTGTGTCGTGATGAGAGTACCCTTCGGTGCTGGAATCAACTACACGAGGGTGTTACATAACACCAATTATAAGGAAATATATATTTTTTGACTAGTATGTAGCCTGGACCATCTAGACGAGCATAGAATACATATCACAAGTGGGGCCGCAGTGGTTCAGTGGCTAGTGCAATCAAAAAAGTTGGGACACAGTGACAAAACCACTTTCAAGTGACTGAGTGTATAGAAATGTATCAGGTGAGAACACAGTAGCCCATAGAAAAAAATGGGGGGCGTAGAGTAATACCAAGTGGGACAGCAGTAGCAAAGTGGCGAGAGCGATCAAAAAAAGTTGGGGGACGCAGTAGCATACTTTTCTTCCCCACGGAACTAATAAAAACATGCGTCCAATGTGCTCATTTACGAAAGTAACACACAAATTTCAGACGAGTGATGTTGAGTACATTCAGAAAAATGTCACGTACTGTAGAAACACACAATGTCAGACTACTCTAAAACTGAATAAATAACAGCTTTTTTCAGGCCACTGTAGTTCAACAGCAAGGTCATTAGAGACATAGCACTAAGATTAGAGTAGTATGGGCTGTTCATGGTAAAATGAGCTATTTTGATGGCCCTTTCAGCAACTTTCTATCTTCCAGTCACTTTTTTCAATATAAAAATTTATATGTGACTAGTAAACACAGAATGTGTACCATTCACTACTCTCGTAAGTTAACACCTGCTGCTTCTGCAATCTTAAAAAAAAATAAATGTGGCCCAGCTGGGTCATTCCCACATTTTTGTCAAGCGGGAATCGTGGATGTGTGACGGGTTTTTCTCTGCGAACTCCCATTTTGCCCTGCCCTTTCATTCCAGCACTTCTCCGACCTCACCGCACTTCACCCTCATTGGCTCTCAAGACAACGATGTTAAGAGCCACCCTCATATCTGTTCACTCGCACGCACACACATGTTAAGAGTGCGAAGTTAAATTCATTAGTGAATAGTAGGTAACGAGGCAGTACTTGTGCATTTTGACACTACAGGCTTTTCACGGTAAAAATGAGCACTTTATTGAAATCGCCCTTAGGAAAAAGTCACTACCCCTGCCTGCATATAGATTATTTTAACAGGCGCACTGAGTGTCTAGTAATGATGACTGGAAAGTAGTTCCATATCTTAAACGCAAATAAAAGAGCGGTAGGCAACCAATTATAAGGACTCAAATTATTATTCATTTGTCACAGTTTCACTTGACCGATGCATGAGGCCCATGTCAGCGTTAATTATGGTGGAAGAATACACAAGTAGATGATAAGCCGGGCTTCCAAAAGTGCTCATTTTATCATTAACATGCTTTAGAGTCGCTGCAATGTGGTATAAAACAGGTCGGAATATGATGGTCAACTAAATTGCTAATCAGAGAGTGAAGAGTAAATTATTTTTGGTGCTACTGTAAGAAGACCATGTCTAAATTAACCAGGTGCAGACTGCATGAAACTGGTTGTTGTCTGAACCCAAAGTGTTCCGTGTTCACATGTGAAAATCGTAAATCACAGTTTGGACATTATAGTGCCTTGAAAAGACATAGTGCAACATGTAAGGGTCGCCCTGCACTGCCTGCCAGGCGAAGATTTGCAAATAAACCTCCAGGTTCATCTATTGAGGCTTTGCTCCAGTCAAGACACCTATTCAAATATTGTGACAAGTGCATACGATGCTAGGAAACACGAAAACAATACTTGTGTGAGGAACGCCATACTTAGAGCATATCAGTGTGATAAGTGTCAAAGAAGATATGTACATGCAGATAATTTAAATAGTTATTTGAAACTGTGTAAACGAGAGAATATGGAGACTACTGATAAAAAACCTCTAAATTATTCACCATCACTGAAGCTTTTTCCTGAAGCAATCTGCATTCAGGGGTCTTCCCAAAGATTTGGTTGCACTGAATGTGTCAACTACACCGCACAATATTTGCTCTTTCCTGATAAATATGAGTCCTTATATAATAAACTATCTTATCGAGGAGGTAGAACAACACTGTGCTGTCTAATATAATATATGGCTGGGCTGTAGTTATACGAAACCAGAGACTCACAATGACGAATATTGTACCAAAACCTCCAAGACTTTGGCTGTAGCTGTGTGTCATTCATGTGCAGCAGAATATGCAATTGTTAATAGCATACGCAAAATATGTCATGAAGAATAATAAATGATTGTTAAGGGTTCGGGTTGGATCCTGGCTTCGGTAAATGCTCTAGAGTTGAGAATGGGTGGATGTTATCCCACTGTCAAATAGTCACATACTGATTTTCCCTCACTACTGAATGGATGACATCATAGCTTCATCTTCGACCAATAGAAGGAGAGGTATAAACTTCTTCAAAAACAGACATTTACACACAGTTGTTCAGTTGCCAGGTACGACATCAGTACTACCTGAGGAGTCAGCTTTTGGAGTCAGCGAGGAGTCAGTACTGCGTTGTAGTACATGTGTTTGAGTTCAAACACATGTGTGAAGATGACGCAAACCACCGAGGGACTAAAATCTAATACGACTACTACGTATGAAACTATACCATTCGATCAACAATTATGTGGTAAGCAATATAGTTACTGCGACAAGTTCTTCAGTAAAAGTTGTAATGCACATCGTCATGAACAAGGTGACTGTACAAATGCACCAACCTCTAGAATACTACAATGTGGCCTGTGTAGTGCGACATTTGGTAGAGGTGATAATCTAAAGAGACACACTGGTACATGTAATGGTAACGCACCTTTGCTTGACACAAGACAGTACGACAAGGCTATCCTTCCTGCTGATTCGTCATGTACGCTAACGATATTACGAGCACTCATAACATTACACGGGTGGCCTGCATGGTGCGAGAAGGAACTAAGAGTGTTGCAGAGCACGAACCATACAGATTGTGAGACGTTGTGAGCAACACCCCTTTACAGCTAACATGTAAAGTCAAAAACGAATATGCCACCAAAGACTTTGAGAAAGACAATTTCACCACAGAGTCTGCGGAAAACGACAATGTGACCTCTAAGTCTGCTGGTGATGATGCATATTCTACTGATGGCGTGCCGACATCTGCAAGCGTAAGCATGTTGCTGAGACCTA
Organism: Dryococelus australis; assembly: GCA_029891345.1. Taxonomy (NCBI): domain Eukaryota; kingdom Metazoa; phylum Arthropoda; class Insecta; order Phasmatodea; family Phasmatidae; genus Dryococelus; species Dryococelus australis. The sequence goes on along the minus strand of CM057009.1, from coordinate 168,769,358 downwards.
CTTGAATTTGGGATTGAAGAAACATAGACTCGAAACTAGTACTCCTGTCGAGAGATACTTCGCAACCTACCCCCTACGGAAGACGAAGAATATAGATGCAGCCATGTATCGTGAACCTTCTGCGAAGAGTAACATGAAGTCTGGGTACTCCGAAGACCCCCATTAAGTAGTTCATGGACTACAATTGTCGGTTGCATTGCAGAGAGGTGGAGTTGTGTCTCTCTTCAGAGAGGTAAATTTAATTATTGATGAACTCAGAGATGGAGGCTTTATTGAATGATACGTATGTGTGATTTGATAATGTATATAAAGAAATACACAATACCAACCATAATTGTTTTTTTTCTTCCTAATGTGTACCTACTGCTGCGTGCTAGTAGCTACATTACTTGCTTTCGCTTCCCGATAAACGCCACACGTATTACCTTTGCTTTTGTTATGTGTGTAGAGGATAGACCGCCTCTAGCGGTCCGGTGTGGTGCTCAGCACCGTGAAGTGTGTTAGGTAACTAAGCTACAATCACTGCGGAGGCGGCTGTGCTGGGTATCTAGGAAAGAGAACGTGGTGAACCATGTCCTTTTATCCACGTAGGCAGAATTACAGAATACTAGAGCAGGATTAAGAGATACATTCGGTAGGATGTAAGCTTCCAGTTTTTTCGACTGGCTAACAAAATGGCCACTTATCGCCATACACTCTGCCACCATTTTTATGGGCAATGCATTGGTTGCTGGCTTACTGGTCGTCAAAATGGCCGCCGCCGGCTTACTGGCATATTTTGCTAATAGAGAGAGAGGGGGGGGAGATATATAGCATGGGGATTCGTCATGGGGAGTCGAGCTGTGGGGACATACTTGTGGAGGAGGCAGTTTTATGGAATGCTAAAGCAGGAAGTAGAGATATTCGGTATGGTGGAAACTTCCAGAAATTTTTTGGCTTAAAAATGGCCATTGTTGCTTGCTGGCTACCAATATGGCTGCCACCAGCCTACTAGCTGCTATTTTGTTATCCAGTGCCGCCATTTTGCGTTTTATTAATAGAGATTTCTGACATGGGGTTTCATCGCGGGGAGTCAGGCTGTGGATGACCAGACTTGAGCAGGGGGCAGTGGTATGGAATACTAGAGCAGGAAGTAGAGATATTAGGTAGGAGGGAATCTTCCAGGCATTTTTTTGGCTGACTAACAAAATTGATGTTTTTATTTTACTGGCTGCCAAGTTGGCCACCACCTGCATACTGGCCAACGTTTTGCTAGGCAGTGCCACAATTTTTCAATTTTCTAGTATCGATTTATGGCACGGGGATTCGTTGTGGGGAGTCGGGCTGTGGGAACAGACTAAGGCAGGTGGACTGTGATATGGAATGCTAGAGCAGGAAGTAGAGACATTGGTAACTTACAGACTTTTTTGGCTGGCTAATAAAATGGCCGCCGTCGACGTACTGGCCGACAAGATGACCACCGCCTGTTTACTGGCCAACAAAAAGGCCGCCGGAGGTAAAATCCCTCATCCCTCATGAGTCAAACACCACAATGAGGAGTCATATAAAGAATGATGTACCATGAAGTCTAAGTATGCGAAAAAAAATACATTTTAGGGAACAGACTTTTGGATGCGGCAGTGTTATGGTCGGCGATGGCTTCGCGATGAGGACACACAGCCGTCATTTTGCCAGTCAGTGGGTGTTGGCTTTTGCAAGTTCGACATTTTGACTGGGATGGTGGACGCCATTTAGCTGGTCAGTAGGGAACAGACTTATGGAGGGGCAGGAATGCTAGAGCGGGAAGTGAATACATTCGGTATAAAGCTTATTGATGTTTCTGAAATGACCTTCGTCAGTATACTGGTCGCAAGCCACTGCACACCATTTTGATAGACATTGTGACTTCCAAGATGGCAGACCGAATTGACAGAGAAGGAAGTTCTGTCAGGAAGACTCCACATCCCGGATACACATCCCTCATGAGTCAAACGCCAGAGTGAGGGGTCATCAGTGGAAAGCAAGAAAATGAGGGGAAAAAAGGACATTTCGAGGATAAAAATGGAAATTTCAGTGGGTAAAGGGCAAACTTGAAGGGGAATTGGAAATTGTTCGCGAATTCGTCGGTTGTTTGTGCGAATTTGGCTAAAAATGACGTTATCCAATATGGCAGCCGCGAATCCCCAATCCCCATCCAGGAGCCAGGTACACTAGAATCGGCCTTTTTTCCCCAACAATTTTTGTGGATCACCTGGTGTTACGTGGCCGGCGCCAATGAGTAAAGATATACACTAGAGCGGCCATGGGATAGGAAAAAGTCTCACCAGTTTTGTGTGTTAGTTCTAATGATGCAGAGAAGCGCTAGTTTTCTCGACTGGGTGGTTACAGGTAACTGGTGACGCAGTGGACGAAATACCTTGCCACTCGTGCATTTTTGCAAATTCCACAGCCGGTAGAAGTAGGTCACCACCCTTGTCGTCGGGTCGTCAGCTCACCAATGTGTTTGTTCATGTTCTGCTAAAGGCGAGCCTGTCGCACGCGAGTTATCGTTGTAGTTGTGAATACCCAACTCATGTTTTACTAGTTGTGACCATGGCATGTGTGGTTATCAGCAGTGTTGGAACATCTGCTGTAAGAATAGTGGAGTGAATAATGGAATTGACAGCATTTCTATATTTATAGTCCTCGTGTACGTGCACTAATAAATTCAACGTAACTGGTTTACAATAGCATAACTACCGGAAAATGTTAAAAGTATTGTTGTCGTGTGCGTCAAAATAACGCCATGTAGTTTCGTAAAATATAATTATATTTAAAGATACCACTTTATTATGGGGAGGGGAGGTTAGGGAGAAGTATGACATGGTCCACAAATACTTCTTATTATATTAACAATACACAATTAAGTTAAAATAATTAGAATAGTTAACATATATCTCACATCTCTTCAAATATATTTATTGGTAGGAAATTTTTATTGTAGACGAGTGTTTCAGAAAACCAATGTGCGTTTGACTTTGTCTAGTAATGGCAATCGTGAAGCGGAGAATCAACATTTGTGGAGAATGCTTCCAAACATAGGCCTATGTCTATATTGATAGTTTGCAACATAATTCAGTAAAGCATTCAGTCTTAACAAATATGCAGGTTTTCTGTCAATATTCCTACTTAAAAACTCCACCTGATGTATTTTTATTTAATTTATAGTAGAGCAATTATATGTCATAAATAGAAACGCTTTTTATTTGCGACGTTGTTAGATTTCATGAAATTCTCATCACTATAGCGACAAACATAAAAATGATTATCTTTTATTGTTTTACACAATTCGGATCTCGCTTGACTGAACACAATGAAGTACGTGTATCATACAATTTTAAATCTAACTATTCTCTAGACTAATGGACGTAAGAGCTTTGTACTGATTAACAGGTATTAAAAAACTAAAATCGGAAGCTTAAATTATTTAGTTGGTTTTATTACACTGTTTACGAATATTCATTGACATTTAAATAAATGTCAAATATAGTTTATGAAATTGATGTGTAGGTATTTATGAATATGGCTGGCTGTAAGTTGAATGTAAACACAATCAACGAGTCCATGACATTCCGTACATTACATCTGTGTTTCAGAAATAAGATGTAATAAACCGGGGAATTTAAATGAGTTAAATAGAATTAAAACAACAATTACATACACATTTATATTCTAATGATAGAAAGTTATACGTGGTCCTCATACTTATCGTATGTGTATGTATTTATAATGAATAAATACATGGTGTACATGTACATAAATACATCTAACGTAAATATGGCCATATGCGCACAGGTGGGCTGAATTACACAAAGTAAATCCATTTTAAAATGTGTTCCAATTATATTGAAAAGAAGGTTAAATTATGGCATTTAATGATTTTTAACTTATCCCACAACTGGTATACGCGACACATTGTTCCGCACCCTTCTACAAAGTAGACTGCATACCGGAACAAATAACTATTAGCAAAGTTTTATCATCTACCATATTTTCAACTCTTTCACAATTTTTAAACTATATCGTAATGATTTGAGTGCAAATTATTCCACGTTGTAGCTTGTTTTGTTGTAAAAACGTTTCATAACATTAAATTACCGTAAACCTTTCCAAAAATATTAATCATGGTGGGAATATGTAGTACTAGCGCCATATTGACTTTCCGAAATATGTAATTCGCAATAACAGCTTGAACATGGTTTTATAAGAATGGCAGGGATTTTTCTGGTACTTAGAACCCTTTTTAATGTATTTTTAATTGTTGTTATGTAATTTTATTGTATTTTAATATCATATTAAGTTTGCCTACTCCTCGCTAAATTGTAATGTTTGTATTCCTTTGTATTGGCTCGATCCGTAGATGCCCTCATGTCCATCGTCTCCACACCTCCCGCTTCTGCTAACGTACGTCGAGAGTAGTAGGATTATGATGAGTTTAGCCAATTGAGTTTGACGTCAGATCTCAGAGCCAGCCGCCGTCATCTTAAATTTCCCTTTTTTCTTCGGATTTTCCCCCTTTCCCTCAAAATGAAGAGTTTCCTGCATAATTTCCCTTAATACTTAAAATTTCTAGTTTACCCCTCAATATAGAAGTGCAAAAACGAGCCTTAGAAAGGTACTTTTCGATCCATCGGTAGGATTTGGGAAACTGACTTCTCGAGGGCAGAGCAGGGGTGGCCACATTGATTTTATAGGCATAGCGTATTCTAAACCGATTCACAGGGTCCACAGTCCGAAGTCAGACCTGACCATTAGCCATTTTTGTTCTGGCTGCCATTTTAGCCATTATGTTGGATGTTGGTGACCTTAACCTTGGCCTTAGGGACTTTTGACCTTGACCCGAAAAATCTAAAAAAAAAACCAAAAAATTACCAAATCTTCCAAAAATTGATTAAAATGTTAATAAAATTACTTAAATATACCGATAGAGTCCAGGAGCGGGAACCGGGATAGGCTCGGGCTCCAACCGCCATATTGGATTTTTTTCCATTTTTACATTAAAATGTCTCATTTCTCACTCAAAATCACTGATTTTAACCACCCAAAAAAATTTAGCAGTCGATTATTTGACCCGAAATTTATTTTTTCTTTAAAAACTTTCCCTTTTCTCCCAGTTGCAAAAAGAATACTCCCCAGAAGGCAATTTTCAGCCCAGAGATGTGAGGTGGACTAGGGACACAGGCGACCTTGGGATCAGGGCAAGTGGACACAAGACCATTGATTTTAACCTTTCACTCAAAAAATTTAAAAAAAATTTAAATTTTTGAAATTAAATATGAATTATTATAGTTACAAAAATTAAAGGTGTAAGTATAGTGATATATATCAACACTCGTATTTTCAAAACGCATACGATAGTGATGACATATGGATTATGTAACCCAATTCGAGGACCAAAATTATGGATTTAAGAGCGAAAAAATTGTTTAAAGTTTCTAAAAAAAAAACCCATAAAATTCCGAAAGAAATGCTAAAAAATTTATGAAAAATTATATTTAGAAAAAATTTTCATTTCCGGATGTCACCTCCAACACTAATTTTTCACATTGGTTAATTAGTCGGCAAGTCTCCACCCCCTAGCTTTTACTCATTATGTAGCATGCAGGCCTTGAGAGATCGCATGCGTGGATAGACAGGGAAGCTGACCAAGTGAAAATAAAAATATCAGTGAATGCATGGCAAGATCAGTGTTAGCATGTCCGATGCGGAAGCGTCCATGTCTTCCAAGGAGTTTTCACAACCTGGACGGTGTCAGATAGCCTAAGTCAGCACATGGCAATGTTAGCAGGTCTGCACCTGCATGGTGTCAGATATCTTATGTTGGTGAAATCTTCTGTGGTGGGCCATAATCTGGAAGTACTTTTTTCCCTTGTGAATACTTAGAATATTTAATGTGTTTAGGGACTTTGTTACTCACACTGAACTTGGAAAAATTTGTACCCTATATTGAACATGGAATATTTCCTACTCATATGTAAGGCAGACTCTGCCCCCTGCGTTTGTTACTGGTTACCATATTACTTTTTAATAAACATAGGGTTTGCCAAATAAAAAATCCGTATTTATTACTCGATATTAAAATAAATTCCAGTAAAAAAAATTTTTAAGGTTGTTCTTAAATTGTACTTTGAGAACAGAGAAACAATGCAAGAGTCTGTCAAATAACTTACTACATTTCCGGTCTCCTCTCTTGAAGACTAGTTATTACACGATGTTGGTATCTCGACTGTTTTGTAAAAATAAAATTATGCTACTCTGTTTTTGTATGTTTATGTGAATAAACCAACTACATCATTTTAGAAACAACACTCTGAACTAGTATAATATAATCATAGTATAGATCAATATCTACCAACACTTTTAAAAGCATAGTTGCCTATGGTTTAAGAACCAATAGGACTTGAGAATTGGAATATACTAGGACAGCTCGGGTGATAGTCTTATCTTTCATGCTCTTCTTGAACATCAATTATCAAATCTTCTCATCAACCATTTGCAATCTTTCGATTAATCTTTCGCAACCTTTAGCAATATTTACATCAAACTTTAGCAATCCTCCATAATCATTAGCAATCCTCCCCAATCTTTAGCAGTCCTCCTCAAAATTAAGAAATATTTTTATCAATAGTTTTCATCAATTCATCAAATCCTCCCCAGCAATTTTTAGCAATATTCCTATCAGGAGTTGTATGACCATCAGTATTTAGGGCCGATTTCCATTTATTTTAAAGTTCGTCGACTTTATGTGAACGTCTCACAAGAGTACATTCTGCGAAAACCGACTCTATTGCACTCATTCCGTCTTTAGCATGGTCCTCCAATTTTTCACCTTGTATAACCGGCATATGGTCATTATCGCAATACTTCGTCGTGCAAAAAGGACTCTTCGCACAGACCGTTCTGTAATGCAGCCGAGCATGGCTTCTTTTGCTGAAAATCTGTTCACAGAAGCAACACTGCTGACGAGTTGGTGAATTCAGGAAAAATATTTCGGACGGAGCTGTTGGAGATGTAGGTTCTGGTGCTAAAGATGCAGGTAATACCGACAATGGTATTCTAGGTTCCTCAGCCGAAGAGGCCTACGGTGCTGCTGGTACCACTCCCGAAGAAGTCCTGGCACAGTCATAGATCCAATTAGCTCTGGAACGTCCGAAGATATCGCAGATACTGAATATGTTGTCGAATACAGAAACTATCCGAGACAATGTATTTTTCATGGCAGCCATTGTCAAGCTAAGCCTCTCAGCTTACCTCCCTGCTGCTTATAATATCCTCACATTGTACTACAAGTGCTGAGTCCTCAAGGGAGCAGACGGGGTGCGGTGTTTGAGAGACGAAATTAAACACGGGACCGGCAGGAAGAAAGGAGGCCAGCAGGTGCATATAAATTAGGATGTTGCAAGGTCAATCCCCCCCCCCCACCATGATTTACTCGCTCGCCGCGACGTCGAGCCACAGGTCAAGGACAACGAGATTTGGCGGAGCTCCTCTGCATTCGTCGAACAGCATCAACTTGACTGATACAGTGGTGAGTGGAAAATCCAAATTGAGCCTGTGTCCTGGCTAAGCAATTAAATGTATTAAAGGCCGTGGTATCTTAAAATAATTTTGATATTGCAAAATGATGGTTGCAAACAAGTTTATACTGCAGGAGAGAATCTGTTTGGTTAATAGACAGATATGTCAATAGTTACGATTCGATCTGATATATATATATAATAAATAGTAATTGCTTTCTATCGTATCTCATGCTCAGTTAAATGTAAAGGCAGGTAGGTAAGTGGGCTAAACATCTCGTCGACATCGAGGACATTAGAGACGATGCAACTAGCACAGGAAAGAGGGATTGGGGAAGGATTGGGAAGGAAACAATCATGGTCTTTGGTTAGGACCCATTCTAGCAGTCGCCTGGTATGATTTCGGAAAACCAAGGAAAGCCAAAATCATGATAGCCGGAGCGAGAATCGAACCCGGACGCTCCTGAATGCGAGTCCAGTGAATTACCACCGTACTTGTTAGATGTAAATATAGTAAACTTTTATACAAAAATGTGTTCATAAATTAAAGAGTTGTGCAATTTATCGCTTGATTAAATTATCGAGTTAGATAATTCCGTTTCTGCTTAATCCATTACTGTAATGTTAAAAGCTTAATATTACCACTGGTGGAGGCTAGGTTTTTCCCCACCTATCACTAGGCGAGTGTAAAAGCTCCACCATTCAGCATTAGCAGCTTGCATTAATAACTCAGTTTGTTACCCTTCAGGTTCTGAGGTTAACCGCATTCAATAGTAAATATAAAATGAGAGACTTGGTGCAGCCCCGAAAAGAAAAGGGCGATTTCTACAATAATTAAAAGAATAATATGAAATATGCTGATAGGGCTATTAAAAAAAATACAATTAATAGTAAAAAAACGATATCTGAAATTTGACGAATAAACTACCAAAGTCAAGCAAATTTAAAAAAAAATCAAGAAAATTTAAACTAAAATCAAGCAAATGCTAACGATGAATGGTGGAGCTTTTACACTTGACTAGTGATAGGTGCGGAAAAACCTAGCCTCCACCAGTGGTAACATTAAGCTTTTAACATTACTGTATTTGTTTGAGTAGAAACTTAGTTTTGTAATTCGATAATTTATTCAACCGATAAATTACATAACTCTTTCATTTAACAAATTTTTATAGAAAAGTTTACTATCTTTACATGTAACAAGAGCAGTGGTAATTCACTGGACTCGCATTCAGGAGGGCCCGGGTTCGATTCCCGGTCCGGCCATCATGATTTCGGCTTTCCTTGGTTTTCCGAAATCATACCAGGCGACTGCTAGAATGGGTCCTAACCAAAGGCCATGACTGTTTCCGTCCCAATCCTTCCCCAATCCCTCTTTCCTGTGCTAGTTGCATCGTCTCTAATGTCCTCGATGTCGACAAGATGTTTAGCCCACTTGCCTACCTGCCTTTACATTTAACAACAGAGCTTGAGATAAGATATAAAATAATTACTATTTATTGCATTTATCATATCGAATCGTAACTATTGACACATCAATCTATCAACCGAACAGATTCTCTCGTGCAATTAACATGTTAAATACTATTATTCTATTATATGAAACTGACTTTAAGATAACGCGGCCTTTAATGCATTTGCTTAGCCAGTTCTCAGGATCAATTTGGGTTTTCCACTCACCACTGTATCTGTCAAGTTGCAGCTGTTCGACGAATGCACAGAGGCTACGCCAAATCTCGCTGTCCTTTATCTGCGGCTCGACGTCGCGGTGACCCAGTAAATTATGGGGGTGGGGTGACCTTGCAACATCCTCATTATATATATACCTGCTCGCCTCCTTTCTTCCTGCCGGCCCCCTGTTTAATTTCGTCTCTCAAACACCGCACCGCATCTGCTCCCCTTGAGGGCTCAGCACCGGTACTACAATATGAGAATATTATAAGCAGCAGGGAGGTAAGCTTAGAGGCTTAGCTCAACAATGACTGCTGTGAAAGATACATTGCCTTGGCTAGCTTCTGGAGCTTCACATCTATGTCTTATTCTGAATCTGTGAAGTCTTCCGACACTCCAGAGATATGGTACCTACTACAGTGTAATAATAATCTACATCTTCGGTAGTGGTACCTGCAGCACCATTGACTTCTATAGCCATTACACCTACGAAATCTTCAATGGAGCCATCTAACTTTTCGGCTGAGTTACCTAGAACACCATTGCCAACAGACCTGCTTCTTTAGCTCCAGCGCCTACGTCTACAGCAGTTCCGTCCAAGAATTTTGCCCGAACTACTATGACATCAGTGTCGCTTCTGTGAAAAGATGTTCAGCGAAAGCTGCCAGGCTCGGCAGCATGAGAGGACAGCCTGTATGAAAAGTCCTTTTCGAGCAATAAGGCGTTACGACAATGGCACATGCAGTTTGTGCAAGGTGATTCAATAAAGGATCATATGTAGATCTGCAAGAGGTGGTCTACTGGGAGCCAACATGTTATGTGCGAATACCTCCTGCTATATCGATGTGTACTGTTTCTGCAGACAATTATAACTAGATGGTTAATGATAAAGATGGATTGGTGTGCCATAGAGTAGGCATGTGCAGAATTTACTCTTGCAAAACGTTTACGTGAAGCCGACGAACATCAAAATAAATGGTCGTCGGCCCTAAATACAATTGGATACACAACCTCTGATAAATATATTTGTAAAGAAAGCTGAGAAGGATTACTAAAGATTGATGGAAATATTACAATTGAGGATAATTTTTAACAATCGAGAAGGATTGCCAAAGTTTAATGGATATATTGGCAAAAATTAATGAAAAGATTGTGAAAGATTAATGAAAATACTGCGAATGATTGATGGAAAGATAGTACGTTTAATGGTCAAGAAGAGCATGAAAGTTAAGTCTATCCCTTGAGCTATCGTTGTACTTTCCAATCTCAGGACTTATTGGTTTATAAACCAAAGAGAACTATGCTTTTAAAATTGCAAGTAGATGTCGATCCGTACAATGATTATATCATACTTGTGCAAAATTCGTTACTCAAATGATATTGCTTGGTTTATTCACATAAACATAAATTATAAAAAGCCGAGTAGGTTACATTTATTCCTATAAAACAGTCGGCATACCAACATTGTTTAATAATAAGACTTCAAGAGATTAGACAGGAAATTTAGTATGATAATGACAGACTTTTGCATAGTCCCGCTGTAATCTACGTGAAATTTAAGTACAATTTAAAAAAAACTTAACTTTTAAATTAATTTTAAAATCGATTAATAAATACAGATTTTTATTTGGCAAACTCGGCACCTATAAAAATAATATTGTTACCAGAAACAAATTCAGGGGGGAAAGCCTGCCTTACAGAGGAATATGAGATATTCCACATTCAACAAAATGTAGAAAACTTCTCTAAGTTCCGTGTAAGTAACAAAGTCCCTACAGAAATGTAATATTGAAAGTCCCTACACAAGGGAAATTGTACCTGCAGAGTATGTCCCACCATGGTAGACCTCCACTACTTTGGATATCTGACACCATGCAGGTGGAGACTTCTAAAATGGCTATGCGCTGACTTAGAGTATCTGACAATACATATTGTGAAAACGACCTGGAAGCACATCCTTGTGCAAACTCCAATTACCTGAATCCATGAGGGTGCTCTTCCCATGCAAGAACATATTTTTTTACTTTGACAATGTCAGCTTCCCTGTCTGTCTATGAATGTAATGTCTCAACACCTGCATGCGATAGAATGAGTATAGGCTAGTGGGTGGAGTCCTGCCGACTGACTAACGAATGTGAAACACTGGTGTTGGGATGACATCTGGAAATGTAGGTTTTTTAAATATAATTATATATATATATATATATATATATATATATATATATATATAGGATTTTTCTGATATCTTTTTAATATTTTTTCGCTCCTTAATCCAAAATGGTGGTCTTGGCTTTCGGTTACATAATCGATATGACATCACGAAAGTATGCACATTAAAAAGACGAGTCCGGTGATATATAACACTAAATACTAACACCTTTAAATTTTTAAGTATAGAGGTATTTTAATTTTAAAAACATATATATATTTGGAATATTTTAAATTTTTTATAGTGAAATATCAAAGGTCAGTGGTTCTGAGTCTTGATTGATCCACTTGCCCAGACCCCAAGGTCGCCTGGGTCGCCGATCCACCTCACCTTCTCCGGACTGAAAATGACCTTTTTGGGGGTCCTTTTTTTGCAGCTGGGAAAACGGTTATTTTTTTAAGAGGAAAAAAGTGAATTTTGAGTGAATTAATTTATTTACTGAAGGTTTCCTTTTCGGGGTTTAAAGAAGTTATTTTGAGAAAAATGACAAATTTCTGAGAAAAAATGGGGGGAAAAAATCCAAGATGGCGGTTGGAGCCCGAGCCGATCCCTGATCCCGCTCCTCTAAACGGCGCCAGAACCTACATTTCTCTACTTCTCCCCTCCAATGGGACGGAAGACCATGAAGTTTATTAGTTAACACATGCCCATTATTAAGGTGGGAAGAGCGACGGACACGGTCTTTTGTCCTTGGTCGCCTATATGAAGACACCAAGTCTATCCTTCCGACGAAAAACAATAGATTCTATATAACTGTCTGCTCGGACCACCGTTCGGTATTCTAAGCTGTAAATGAAGGTCGAGCGAAGTCACGAGTGGAGTCGGAACGTCTCAACTTCTCACAAACAGTTGGCAAGCTAGAATTTCGTACATAAACCAATATGGCGGGCGTCGGTATTAAATGTGGCCGTATATTTCAATGATTCGGAAATAAATATTCTGTAGTATAGTCAGCGCAGCAAGTGTTTATGTTGTATGGAGTTATAATTTTCCTAAACATACATTTACGATTCGAATAAGCATTGCAACACACAGGTCCATCCTTCTTAAACATTGTGCACAACGTGATACAGACTATTTTGCGTGTGGGATGTTATTACAAGGGCGTAAATGTACTAATACTCGATTGTTAATATTTATTCAATTAAATACTATTACCTTAGCTTAGATAAATTTTTATTCATCAGTTTAGCTGTATTGCGTTCGGAAATGAAATGGTTAAGTTACGTGCTTTGTAACACAAGCGAGACGCTAGTTTGAGATCGCATGGTTTGAGATCGAAACTTCCCCTTCTCCCTCGACCCCTTTAACAAAAATCTTTTTAAATATGTGAAACACAGTTACGTAATGATATGTGGTAACAACATTCTTTAGTAAAAGTAAGCTTATAAGCTCTGTACGTTTGTATTTTGGCCCCTAATAGCATACAGTTTGGAATGTTTTGATGCTGGCTGTGTTAATATGAAATTGAAGAATAAAATTTGATAAGTAGGCTTGATGTACTTTAACTAAAACGGATCGTGATTAACTTTAAATATTATGAATGTATTTTGTAACCAAATGACAATTCCTTGCATTGGTTCCAGAAAAGAAGAGAGTAATAAATTCCGCCTTATTTAATAATTTTAAAACTAACTTTGAAGCCAAAATTCATAATACAAATACATTCAAAATCTATGTACCTAAATATACTCCCTCTGTATGAAATAAATATTTTCTCCGCTTGAAGGTTATCGGCATTAAAAAACCACAGGACTCATATGTGGTAAAGAGGGAGGGAAGTTATTTAATTCACACCAAATTCAATACCTGTGGAGTAGGAGGTTAGCAATACTGCCATAATTTATAAACCAAAGGAAGAAAATTATATGACGCCGGTGACTAAGCCAATGTTACTTAAATTATATTTATACAAAATTATCACCTTCCATGGCTCTACAGTACACTTCGGCGGACACCAAGGTTTGGGATATTAATATAATCGATTTAAGATATGGACATTTCTTTGTTATTCAGGGCAGTTGTACTTGGAATCTATAATAAAAATCGGCGAACATTCCTTCACTTAACCTTGGCCAAATATTTTCATTCCCACATATACAAATAGTTTGCTAAACACCCGGGTCACGTCCGTGACACGTAAACGTCTATGGCTGCCTTCCGTTACTCACGGATTTCACTGGCCAGTAATTTCAGTAACGTCAGTTATGGTTCCGATACTGCTGAAGGCACTGATGGCCACTGATCGTCGCATCTGAGAGGTACTCTGTGACTGGCTACAACTGTTACTGAGATCGCGGATTTTACTGGCGCTTAAAACGTCAGTGTTGTCAAGTAAAGTAAACCCAGGGTTGTATTGTATGCGGGTTACATTGATAGGGAAAAATAGGCGTGGGCGACTAAATAAGAAACGTATAGGCGAGGAGGTGGTAATATGGACCGCTTTGTTTGTTCTGAGGAAAATTTATAATATAAGTTAAAAACTTGGCTCAGAAAACGATGCAAATTGTAGCTTACTAGTTTAATATAACATATAAACATATTTTTATTGTGTGTTGACAATTATTGTGAGGTAATGATATTTTTAAAGAATGTATTCAGTAATCTGGTTCCACAAACTGGCGTGGTAATGTGGACCGAGATTGAAAATGTATAAAATTTGTGTATATATATATTTTTTACATAATATTAGTATCATAAACACTTTTAACCAATATCTGTTCACTCCAGAGTAAATACAAAGTATTTGAGAACTAGCAACCTAACCAAAGATTTTAATTTGTGGAGATAGAAGCAAATGTTTGGAAAAGTATCAAAATCCAAGAGAAAACAGTCATGTTTGTAAACTACATAGTCGTGTTGAATGCCTGTGAACAAATTTGAAAATAATGCAATTACTACAATTAATTTAAATTTGGCCTTACATGAATTTAACTTCCAGTGAAAGTATTTTAGGCAGCTGAACAAAAATCACATATAAAAAGTTCACTGTCACATCCACTGCCTAAGGAGTGGGTGCATTCCTAACATGTTACTCACTGAACACAATGTTCTGCTGGCTTAGACATTGAAAGGTCTTAGAACAAAATATACACTCAGCATCTGCTTTATCAGATGCGTCTTCATCAACAACTGGGTCTAACATTGAACTTCTTGAAGACATAGTAAGGACTTCGTCACAAGAACTTTCTGACTCTTTGTTTATCCTTCACTTCGATTTGTGATTCCGATGTAATTTTGCTTCGCTTTTCTGTGTCAAAAAAAAATTTCAACTTGACTTAGGGCTAGCTTTTCTTCTGAGCTTATTCAGACTTCTTGTTTTCACAGATTTTTTTTAGCAGATGCCTTCTTAAAAGTCCTAGTCTTATCCATTTACAGCTGTAACCCATTCTTGTATGGTGAGCTAATCAGAACAGTTGCTGAAAGTGCTTTACGGCCTCTATTTGATGTCTTCTTGGGTAAAACTGGAATGTGATATATATCTTGTTGGGTGATGAAGGTTTGAAGTGCGGATGGACCAGGTGTTGATGGGTCCATGACTGCTGAAGGACCTGGTTGATGTGAGACATCCCTAAGACCTATTTCATCAGTTTGTATTCCAGGTGCATCTGCTTCTTCGGACTAAGAAGGAACAGCTTCATCTAAGTCTTTGTCACCATTATCATCAGCAGGCCTAGGTCTACATTATTCAGTGATTTCTTCAGCAGCCTTCTCTACTTCTAGTGCAGAGGCAATGAAGACAGCATCGACAAAAAGGTGTATGTCAAAGGGATATATTCCATGCATTTAAAACCACTCATAGCAATCGCAGCAGTCTAAGCTCTCAGATAGGCCTTTCCAAATATTTCTGCCATGTCATATGCATCCAAACCTCCTGACCTAAGAGTTTGTCTTATTTCGTTACTGTAATAAGTCTTCACATGGAGCTATGAAGGTCCTGTCCCGTGGCAGGAGCTTGTGCGTTGTGTGAGGACTCAAGCACAAAAGGGTTATATGATACTCTCTTGCCCCCAGGATTATGTCCAAATTTCGGGTGTGGGAGTAATGACCATTCAGAATAAGCAGAACCAGGTCCTCGGCTGATGGTTTCGCATGCTTGATGAAATTATCAAATCATTCGGTGAAAAGGTGACCTGGACCCAGCCTGATGGGTGGCACTTTACTATTGCTCCTGGAGGAGCACCTTTCATTAGTCTTGGATCCAATTTTTGCGGGGTAATATCATCATCGAAAGGATGAAATCCCCTCCAACACTCAAGCAGGCAACAATGGTGACAAATCTTCCCTGCTTTACAGCAGTAAGTGTACCTATTTGTTCCTTTCCTTTTATGCCAATGATTTGAGCATGTTTTTACTTGGACAACACTTTAACTAGTATCATCGACATTGCATATGCGATCAGCAGCATATGATGGAGTATTCCTGTTCCAAAAGATCAAAAAACTTCATGACACTTTCTCTATTAAAACCTACTGTTCGAGCGAATGATGTTCTTTCTGGTTTTCGAACAGACAGCTTAGCACTGTGAGGGTGCATGAAATGGTCAAACCACGCTCGCCCAGCCATACCTTCTCAAAATTGGTGCAAAATATAGTTTCTTGCTGCCAGTTGACAGGCAATTTTCCGAACATCGTTTCTAGTAAGCCCATGGAACATATTTTCCATTAGCAGGCAATACTGTATAATTTTCTGCTCAAGTTCTGGAGGAAACACAGGCTGTCTTCTCATCTTCTGATTCCCTAAAGTATCTTCATCATAACATGACTTCACTTTCCTCAATAATGTTGTTTTATGAACATTGAAAAATAGAGCAGCTTCATTAAGACTTTGGTTTTTTGAACGAACAGATGTTATGGCATTCGGCATATTTACTGGACGCCATATATGCCTTAGGTACTTATTTCCTCTCCCCAGCTTCTATCTTGACATAGCTAGTGGCTCACCTAGAAACAGAAAGAGAAAGATTGATGTCAAGATCAAGTATTTATTCAATAAGTCTATTTTTATTTGAGCTTTATAATGCAGGTTGAAATCCTATTTTAGATTTTACGCAGTTCAGCTGGACAGGATAAAATTGAAAAGCACACATTAAAACTTCACAAATAGGATATTAAAACTTATAAATATCAAAGCTAACTGCAGAAAATTACTTTAAAACTCATAGCCTACAACATATGGACTACATGAAAATAATTCGTAAAGCAATCGAAGAAATAAATTCTGTTGCTTTTAGCCTACAAGTTCCTTGATAGCAGTCCTAATTTATTATTTTAAAAATACATATTAACAATCTAGATTTGCCTGATATAAACAGTGCTAGAGGTAGTGCGAAGAACTTTCTTTTTTATCAATAGAACTATAGAAAATATTTAGTACGGCACATATTTGATGGAAAAGGGATGTTTATAAAACCTGAAAGGCAAACTGGCTAAAATTATTGCATCAATGAGACAGTATAGGACATTTAAAAGATTGAATTTACTGGCAGCCAAAGATAATTTTAAGCAATATATGATATGTGGAATAGCCAAGAAACACATAGTAAAAGGGGTTGTAATATGAACCAACCAGTTCCATATTACTACCACCCTTGTCATTCAGAATAACCTTGGTATGTCGGCATGGGAATGGTAATTAACAAATTACTATCAATTGCATTTTGAAGCTTAACATTAATACCAATTATTAATTTTTATATTACATTTTATATTTGTACTTAAGTATGGAGATAAAATGAATTAAACTTGCCTTGCAAAGAGTTTTTAAGGAGCACAAATGGACCCTTGAATTTTCTGGCTAAAATAAGAGTGCCAACCACTCTAGTGCTACCTGGTGACGTCCTAGGATACTAGTTGTTGTGTTTATTCCAGTTCTCAGCAGATCTAGGAACTTGCCGGAATAAAATGGCACTGGTCCATTTTACAACCCCGGTCCATATTTTCACCCCATCCCATATATATATATTAGTAATTCCAATGGTTATACCATTTCATATTCTAATGTTTCACGATTTATTTTGATAACAGTGATACTTATTTGCATATGTGTAATTGAAACATTACAAATTGACATATATTTACCCTTCAGTCAAGTCAAAAAATATCTCTGATTTTCAACCATATAGTATAGCCGATGAGAGTTGGCTGCTTCTCCCATATGATCGGTACACAATATTGTGAATTCTAACCTGATAAAAAAATATTAAGTTAAAATTGTACATGGACTTAACATCCATCATACATTCTCACATTACAGGCATGCACTCTAAATCTGAATCGGTGAGAATATCACTGTTTTAATCAGTAAAACCTGTCTGACTGATACAACAGTCACTTCAAATAATTTAACTCATGAACAAGTAAAATAATTCCATAATTCCTTCACTGATGGATTCAATGATATTTCCCTTTTATTTGTCACTAATTTTTTTTCACTGTTTTCTCAGTGGTTTATTTGTCGACTCATTGACCAGTGAAACTTCTGAGCAACTTGCTTCATCTCTAATAATTTTTGACTGATGTATCAGTGAAACTGCATGTAAAAATGGCAGTCGAAGATTGTTTAAAAATTACCATTATACGAGTATCAAGTGAAGTAAAAACCAATACAAAATACTTTCTAAAATATGTTTCGTCTTTCTAAACGCCATTTTACGAGGTAATATGAAATTTGTATAAAATAGTATATTCTGGCGCACCTGGCGTCATGCCAGGGACACAGGGACACAAAAATGTAAATTAAGGTCTCTCGAAAATTTGCCTTTTTTTCCCTTTTTCCTGTCCAAAAAGGCCGATTTGGGGGTAAAAGCCTGTAATTGTTAATATTTTTCCCGCAAAATTACCCGAATTTTCCTCTCGCCCAAAGCGCCCAACTTGGCAACCAGTGCCGGAAAGTGGGTTTGCCATTTGTTGGCTGAGGTTTGCCCAATGTGGATGAATCAGTCGGAAATTGAGGCATTCCTGCAAGATTGAGGCATAACACTTTTCCGGTGGCCATGTTGGTGTCAATGACCTATGTCTACTCAGGACAATTGGCGGCCATCTGAGGAGGGTGACCATTTTGGTGGCCAGTGGCAGGGCATCAAGACGTCATGAACTATAATTTTTTTTCGGGTCTTGTACAACACTTCCCCCTCCTGAAGTGTGTATGTGCATAACACTTGTAAGCATAGTTGGCTGTAATTTCTGGACCATTTAAGTTATAGTTGCCAAATTCTAAAAATAGAAATCAACCATGACTAGAAGGGTCCCGGGTTAAGTATATCTATGTCAGCATATAAGCATAGTTGGCTGTAATTACCGAACCATTTAGGTTAAAGTTGCCAAATTCATAACATAGACAACAACCATGACTATGAGAAGGGTCGCGGGGTTGAGTATGTCCTATGGCAGTGTAAAGCATATTTGGCTGTAATTTCCGAATCATTTAAGTTATTGTTGTCAAATTCATAAGATAGGCATCCACCCCTACTATGATAAGGGACCTGTTGGCCAAGTATGGCCTATGTCAACTTATAAGCATAGTTGGTTGAAATATCCAAATGTTTAAGTTTAAGTTGCCAAATTCATAACATATCAATCAACTCCGACTATGAGAAGGGTCGCGGGTCATGTATGGCCGATGTCAACTTGTAAGCATAGTTGGCTGTAATTTCAGAACCATTTAAGTTATAGATCTCAAATGCATAACATAGGCATCAATTGCAGGTGTATGGTCACCCTGGCAGCACTTCCTACTCCATCATTCCAGTTGATGGTCTCTGGGTTTCCCCAACCAATATTAGTAGCATAATTTCTGTGGTGAGATGATAATTTACATTTCTTGTGTCCCTGTGTCTCCAGCCTGATGCCTGGTGAGCCAGAATGTCCTTTTCGTTATACTTAGTACACTGCCTCCTTCAGTGATCTGTCAGATATTAAAAATAAAATGCTACACACACACTTAGTCGCTGGAAACCATGTTGAGACTGACCACCAAAATGGCACACACTCAATCACTGATGTCCTCGGATTCCTACCATGATGAAGTCCCCGACAGCACTGACCTTACTCCAGGGTCCTCACAATGCCACCGCCTGTCCACACTTCCTCGTGCCCCCTGCCCCATGGCACCTCTGCCTGCCACCTTCCACATGTTCTTGTGCTCTCTTTATCTCTCGTCATCCCCTCCGCCTGCCTCCATCACCCCTGGCCATAATTGCTCGTACACTCGCTGCTGCCTGGCGAAACTTCAGAAACATGCTGCACGTCTACCCCCCCCCCCCCCCCCCAAAACACTCACCACAACAATCAGTCATATAACAGAGAGCAGACACCCTTTCCGACCCTCGTGCACAGGATTACCATCCACTTGTAATTAAGTATGACCTATGTCTAGGTATAAACAGAGGTGGCTGTAATTTATGAACCATGTGATGTATAACTACCAAAAAAATCATAATATAATCATTACTCCAGACAAGGGAAATTACCTAAGGGTCAAAATTAACATATGTGTGCTTATAAGCAGTGATGGTTGGTTGTAATTTCCAAACCATATGAGAGACAATTAACAAAATCATAATATAGGCATCACTCCAGGGAAGGAAAAAGTACCAAAGGGTCAAACTGACCTAAGCATGATTATAAACTTAGTTGACTATAATGCCACTCCAATGACGAGAGTGGTCGTAGGATCATGTATAGTCTATGTCAACTTATAAGAATAGCTGGCTGTAAGTTCCGAACTACATTATATTTGGTTTCCAAATACATTAAATGATCATCCCCAATATAGAGAGGGGTCGCAGGATAGAGTATACACTATGTTGACTCATAAGCATAGTTGTCTGTAAATTCCGAACTATATAAGTTATATTTGTCAAAATCATAGCATAGGTATCACTTAGTATTTTTTCCTTGCTAGCATGCTACTCCTACAAGGTATCTTCGGCGATCACCATCTTATAGCCCCAGTGACCATCAAACATACTGGAACCTTAAATGCACGTAGTACTTCCAGACAGTCAATTAGTACAGTCGACCTTACATTTGTGACCCATGTACCGAGACTTCAATGTATGTACTGAGAAGCCACTCGCAATGAATACGCAGTCATTACTTGAGAGATGCATCCCCGCAAATGCAGTGCATGCAAGAACAATAGGCTTACTGGTGTAGCAGTGAATACTCATTGACCACGTGCACATATCGTCGCCGACGTGATCTTGCTGGAAGCGGAGACCACAATGACTGGTCCTGCATTTCTGCTAACGATAGATAGCGATGAAGTAATGTGTCATCACCACCTCCCCTTGTCATTGTATTACTGGTATACTATTGAAAGGATCTGATGCATTCACCCTGAACCATTCTCGAGTATCGCAGGTTCGATTCCTGTAGAGAGTGGTCACGCACACAGTTAGAAATAGTCATATGCATTGCTCTGTGTGATTTCTCACATTGTCTGCTAGAGTGCATGAAAAAAAACCTACCAACACGCACATGCGTATTACACAAGCGATGGCTAAAGAAGACCATATATCTTATGTCATTCAACAAAGCAATGAAATTCGATCAATTATACAAATTGTCAGGTTGGCCGAGTGACCTAAGGCATCTGAAATATATGCACTGGTTCCAGTAAAAGGTAGTGTGGGTTCGAATAACCATACCTGACACTTTTTTTTTCTGTGCTCTATTCGATTAAATGAGTTACTGTAGGTTTGATTTACCGTTGGGAGCTCATGCTGACACACCTGCAGATATTCGTCAGTCTCACTGCCCATGAATAGACCAGCATGACAGTCATACTCTGTCTCCGACCTGCACTCATGTACTGACACTTTGAAATTACAGTCAGTCATACTCTCCACCAACTTGTGCTCATTTATCGACCCTTTTTTGCAATTGCAGACAGTGATACTCCACATAGTTGGATTTAATTTCCGAACCGTTTGAGATACAACTAGCAAAAATTATAACGTGAGCCTACATGCTCACCAGTATCTCCGGCCTGCACTTGTGTACCAAAGCATGTAATAATTTCAGGGACGGGTCAGGGATGGTCAGGGAGGGCCAGGGAGGGGTCAGGGAGGGTCAGGGAGGGATGAGCGAGGGGTTAGGGAGGCGTCACCCAGCTATGTAATATGAACCACATACACACATACAATGTAAATGATGCTAGACCACTCTGGTCAAAAAACCATCTTATGAATCGACTGAAACAAAACTATCACTCACGAACAGACCACGACCTACAGACTTGTGTACCGAAGCTTGTAATTAAAGTCAGTCATACCCCGTATGGAACCTTCAATGTACAACAATCATATTACTACCTGCACCCATGTAAACACCTTCAATGCTCACAGCTGAACTGTACTCTCACAACAACTGAGGGTTGACCTGCACTTGTATACCTAGACTTCAATGTACATATACTCAACCATCGATAA
This sequence comes from Dryococelus australis, assembly GCA_029891345.1. Taxonomy (NCBI): domain Eukaryota; kingdom Metazoa; phylum Arthropoda; class Insecta; order Phasmatodea; family Phasmatidae; genus Dryococelus; species Dryococelus australis. The sequence goes on along the minus strand of CM057009.1, from coordinate 168,747,511 downwards.
ATCTAGACAACTGAGGACAATCGAATTAGACATGGTGAGTAAGGAGATATCACACACATTTCATCTATGTATGTACTCTGTAGAGCAGAATACCTGTAGGTCGTGACATAAACTCACTGGAAACACAGAGCACAATGTCTATCCATGTACAGTATACATTGCTGACCAAGAACGTACATCACAACCACTCTGTGTCATAACACACGTACTTGAAAGTAACTATTGCATGTAGCCTGAAGACGATGGTGTAAGATCCTTGAAAAATAAGGTATCGAAAGTGCTATTTCTGTTGAGAGTGTATGCTGACATGTCTGCAAACAATATTTCGTCGTTATTCCCACTGTGGTGAGACTTTAATTTACATTTTTGTGTCCCTGTGTCCCTGGCATAATGCCAGATTCTACAGAACTAACATTTCTTACTATTACTATCTGTAACATCTTGAATGATGTCAAGGGTCTTTGAAGTGTCCCTGAAAGCAATATAGTATCGCATGTGTGGAAATTACATTATGCTGGCATTAAAGTTGATATTACATGTTCAGCCCAACATACAATACAGTCCGGTGTGTGTATACCTGAGATGATAAATGATATACACACCCAGCAAATGTTGTTCATCAGGAAGCATGCACAGCAAGATACTGGATAACACATGGCAACATATACATTTCTTAGATGGTAGGAATTAAAACAAAAAAATCGAATTTATTATGATGTTTATATATATTATATAAATAACTAAATCGCATGCACGCCTCCACACACACACAACATACACACTCATATATATATATAATTCAATAAAGCCATAATTTCTGAGTCCATTAATAATCGAATTTTTCTCTCCAATGACAGACAAATATCCACCTCTGTAATGAAACCAACCATAGTCGTTTTTCTACTATATCATTGGGGTCTTCAGAGTAGCTAAACTGCATGTCACTCTTCACAGAAGTTTTGCGATACATGGCTGCATCTATGTTCTTCTTCCGAGTAGAGTAGGGCTCAGCAACATGCTTTGATTTTGCAGACATCGGTACGTCATCACCAGCAGATTTGGAGGTCACATGGTCGATCTCAGCAGACTTCGAAGTCACAAACCTTTCGCAGCAGACTTGGGTGTCACATTATACATGACTGCATGAAAGTTCTTCTTCTTCTGAAATGAGTAGGTCTCAGCACCATGCTTTCGCTTTGCAGATATCGTCACGTCATCACCAGCAGACATGGAGTTCGCATCGTAGTTCTCAGCAAACATGGAAGTCACATTATCGTTCTCAGCAGACTTGGAGGTCTCATTCTCGTTCTCAACATCCTAGGCAGTATCTTCCTTTTTTCCACTTTACATGATAGCTGCACATGATTACTTCTTACAATCTGTATGTTTAATGCTCTGCAACACTAGTGATTCTTTCTTTACACAGTGATAGGGGCACCATGCAGGTCTAGGTAATGATGTGGGTGCTCGAAGTAACATTAGTGTAGATGACGAATCAGCAGGAAGACTGGACTTGTCGTCCCTTCTCGTGTCAAGCAAAGGCACATTAGATTTACATGTACCAGTATGTCTCTTTAGAGTATCACCTCTACCAAATGTCACACCACATATATCACATTTGTATTCTAGAGGTCAGTGGCTTTGTACAGTCGCTCTGTTCATGATGACGAGCATTGCATCTGTTACTGAAGAATTTGTCGCAGTTACTACATTGTTTACCACATAACTGTTGATTGATAATAGGGGAAGTGTCAAGTGTAGTTGTACTCGATTTCATCCTCTTCAAGCATATGTGTGAACATAAACACATACATGTACTCCTACATAGAGTTGACTTTTAACAGACGGCTATGTGATGCAGAATACTCGCTGATGACTCATAGCACTACCGGTGTCATACAAGTCGGTTTAGCAAATGTGTGGGAATGTCTGTTGATGGAGTAATTTATTCCTCTCCTTCTAGCCACATAAGACGAAGCAATGTTGTCATTTTCTCGAAAGTGAAGAAAATCAGTATCTGTATATTTGCGAAGTGGACTGTACCCACTAGTTCTCAACTCTAGAGCATTTTCTGAAGCTAGGGTTCAACCCGAACTCTTGGCAACCGTATCTTCTTCCTCTTGACATATCTTGTGTGTACTATCGAAAATCGCAACTTCTATTACAGATGAATGGAGCACAGCTACAGCGGAAGTCTTGAAGGTTCTGGTACAATATTCATCTCGTGAGGTTCTGGTTTTATATAGCTATAGTCCAGCCACATATTATATTTGACAGGCCTATTTTGTTCTTCCTCATTGATAAGTTGTTTTAGTATATTAGATCTCATAATTGTCAGGAAGAGCAAACACTGCGCATTGTAGTTGACATATTCCAAGCAATCAAATCTTTGAATAGTCCTCATGAATCCAGATCGCTTCAGAAAAAATAGTTTATCATTAAGCTTCATATGTAATAAATAATATAGTGGTTGTTTATCAGTTGTTTATTCTTTTTATAGTTTCAAATGACTATGTAAATCGCTTTCATGTACATGCATTATTCGATACTTGTCACAATAATATGCCCTACGAATGGGCATCGTGTGCACTTATAAATATCTTGTCACAATAGTTGCTGGGATGTCTTGGTGGAAGCAATGAACTAGCCTTAACATTTGTAGATAAAACCACACTTTAATTTGGTAATCTGTGCCTGGCAGGCAGTGCAGGCCGACCCTTACAGGTTGCAGGATGTTGTCTCAAGTTGCCATATCGGACAAAATAAATAGCAGTACAAATAACTTTCCAGTTCCATTATTGAATAAGAACACATTATCCACAACCAATGTACTCTCTTCGAGGTCTGAACAGCGACTGAGCTGACCAGCCTATTCCCACCTATTTTAAACCACATTAACATGACAACCCGACAAGGGTACTATTAGTATCAGCTTGAGGAAATGGTTTTGTAACTTACACGTTTTCTAATGCAGTGCTGTTGCAGTACTTCATACCTAAATCTGCTGGTCTGAGATGAAACTAAGCTGTAGTAGCGTTAGGGAAATTGGTAAGTGCCTATTCGATAAGCAGATAGTGCCCACCCACTCTCAACTCTAAATGATTTTACTAATGGCAGGGTCTGTCTGGAAGAAGTCATTAACATTAGGCTTTGGAGATGCATTATATCTTTGAGGATGTTCTTCATGAATAGCAGTCCCCGTATTATTTTTGATACAAAGATTTTAAATGTCTATTTAAATTGTTGATTGTAACTTATACCATTTAAACTGTATTTTTAAATCATCGACATGCACATACATTCTTTGGTACTTATCACGTCGATACGACATACGAATGATGCTCTACTTACGTGAAATTTGTGCATATCTCCTTGCATCATACACATATTCAAAAGTCTTGTTACAATACTTGCATGTATATTGTGGCTGTACCAAAGAACTGCTCTCCGATCAACCCTTACATTGAGCTGGTATTAACTTCAGAAACCACTTGAAAGTTGTGCAGTGCGATCCTTACACGTTGCAAAAAGTTTTTTCAAGTGGCTTCGATGACCAAATTGAGATTTGCACTGAAGGTTTTTTGTTACAAAATTCCTTTTTACAATAGCGACACGAATAACTTTCCTGTTGCATCTATGAATAAGAACACATTATCCACAGACAATGTTCACTCTTCGAAGTATGGATGACATCAGAGCAGGCCAACCCTATACTAAATCATATATATTGGTAGTTTAAGTTCTACTAGTACTGTGAGATTCATGTCTTTCGTCAACTGCAACCAGGAGGAGGAACTGCTAGAGCGTGCTCTGCCACAATGTCTCTACCACCTCACCAAAAGGCTCCAAGGGACAGAACTACAAGCATAATGGTTATTGCTAACCGAAACTGCGTCGGAACGACGACCTTGTCAGCTGCTCCAAGTACGTATCTCTCTCTGTACTTCATGAGTTCCTAAGGGAAGGAATCAGTGTTGGATGATCTTTCAAAACTCTTCCGAAGTGCATTATACCAACACCTAGAATGTTCAGTGTCCATAACACTAGTACATCCTTGCAAACACTCTGTACACAGGAGAGAGTCACGTATGTCTTCGTCCTGTTGTAGATATGTGGTAGATATTTGTAGACATACCATATTTCATGTAGAGCATATGTCAGAAGGAATTCTTTAGGCAAGTATGCGAGCTCAGTTTCTTTATCGAAAGTGGCAAGTAAGTTATGCTTTCAATATGCCTCAATAGCTGATAGAATCTTCTGACAAGTAGGACAGCATGCCAACATTTTCACTATGTTCCATGGCAAGTTTTTTGGTGTATATGTGATACAAACCGCAGACCATAAATGATATGCTCTCAGGCCTGTCCTAGCTCGAACGACAGACTAACTGTTTATGGTCCAGATAGCTCGTGTGGCTGCATATATGCCGTGGTTTTATGCACACACGACGCCTTGTCTAACATGGGCAAAATACGAACAAGGAAGCAGAGACTTGAGAGTGAATGAGCAAGCAGCAGTCTATATGGACCTGAGTTCGCGACTTGACATAGCTTATTACTATGGAAACACACACAGCATTGCAGTTATCACTGTGGAACTGTTGGGCTGCTGGACGGCAACTGCCTGTACATACATTAATTGAAAGTTCGAGTGCAGGCATGGTCCACAGAGTATGACTGCTTTTATTGGAAAGGACTTGTAAATGGATCGAAGGTTCGAGCATAGGCAGAGTTGACAGAGCATGACTGTCTGTAATTGCAAATGCTAGGTCGGTACACGAGTGTTGGTGAGGTCTTGACTGTCCGTAATTGTAAAGGCTCAGTACATGACTTTAGGTAAGAGACTGAGTTTGACTATAATTATATACATGGTATACTAGTTTGAGATGTCTCGACTGCTGGCTGTGAAGTTGGCCTCTTTACACTAGCACACGATCAACTTAGTCTTCATTCGAACACTTCCTTCTGTGTGCATACAAGGCACACTATTCGGCTGCATGATATGGTAAGAGCTTGTAAGTGGTGTCTCTTCATAACGATTTGGCTGTGGGGCCTTGATTCCTTCCGACGAACGAATATCTGCTAACGAACATGTCATCTGTAGTGCATTGTGTGTATGGAAAGGCAGGTCCGCCATTGCTTCCAGTGAGTTCATGATGATAATATGTGCTCGCGACCTGCAGGTCTTCTAAAACAGCTACATTCATTAAGGTAAAAAAAACCTCTGCTCTGCTGTGACTAAGAGCGGAGTATGTATGTAGTTAACATGTGTGTGTATTGAGATATCTCCTTACTCGGTTCGTGTCTCAGATTGACACAGTGTGTGTGACCTATGGCTGCATGAATTTGTAATAAACATACATTGTGCGATGTGCTTGATACTACCCATTTGGTTTATATCGATTTTTTTTCCTTTTGTGCACTCTAGCGGACGAAACTCGGTTGGAGAAAGCAAGCATCTGTCTGTAGGGAACTATGTTCCAAATTTGTCACTATGGGTAAACACAACATCACAGTTATCATAGTGAAACTGATTAAGATGTAATGCTGGTTGGAGACTGGCTAAGTGCATACATTTAAGGTTCAGGTAGAGTCGACTGCTTGTAATTTCAAAGGCTTGGTTCATGATGTAAGTACATACATTAAAGGTTCGGGCAGGATTGACAGAGAGTGACTGCTTTTAATTGTAATGACTTTGTTCATGCATTGAAAGTTCGGGCAGGGCTGGTACAGAATGGCTTACTGTAACTGTAAAAAGTCTCGGTCGATACATGAGTGCAGTTAAGGTCATCAGAGTATGACTGTCTTTAATTGCAATGGTTTGGTACATGAATGAACGTCGGGGACAAAGAATGACTGTCATGGCCACCACATGATCGTCTTCATGGGCAGTGGAGCCGACGTTGAACGATTGTGTGCAGACATATCAGCATAAACTCTCAACAGGAATCGAACCTTCGAACCTCGTTTTTTCAAGGATCACACCCCATTGTCGTCAGACTACATGCAATAGTTACTTTCTAGTATGTCTATTTTGACACAGAGTAGTTGTGATGTACTTTCTTGGCTGGTAATGTATACCGTACACGGAAAGACACAGCGATCATTTTGCTCTGAGCTTCCAGTAAGTTCATGTCGCGACCCACAGGTATTTTGATCTAGAAACAGAGAACATATGTGGTTGAAATATGTGTGATATATCCTTACTCAGCATGTCTAATTCGATTGTACTTGTCTAGATTCATCGATGGCTGAGTATGTGAAGTACATTGAAGTTTAGGTACACCACAAGTTCAGGTCAGTCCTCAGTTCTTGTGAGTGTACAAACTAGTTGTGAGCATTGAATGTTCAGTACATAAGTGCAGGTTGTAGTATGACTGTTGTACATTGAAGGTTCCATACGAGGTATGGCTGACTATAGTTACAAACTTCAGTACACAAATGTGTAGGTCGCAATCTGGACGTGAATGATATTTACGATTCAGTTTATTCATAAAAAAAGTTGTTTGACCAAAGCTGTCTAGCATCTTTTACATTATATGTGTGTGGGGCTCGTATTACAGAGCAGGGTGACCCCTGTTTGACTTCTCCCTGACCCCTCCCTGACCCTCCCTGACCCCTCCCTGTTATTACTTCCTGCTTCATTACACGAGTGCAGGCAGGAGATAGTAGTGAGTGTGTATGCTCATGTTATGATTTTTGCTAGTTGTATCTCAAATGGTTCTGAAATTACAGTCAGCTATATGGAGTATTACTGTATGTAACTGCAAAAAAGTGTCAATACATGTGTAGAGGTGATGGCAGAATATGACTTTCTGTAATTGAGAAAGGGGCTGTACATGAGTGTAGGTCGGAGACAGAGTATGGCTATCATGATAGTCTCTTCAAGGGCAGTGGGACTAACAAATGTCTGCAGGCATTCCAGCATGCACTCTCAATGGGAAGCAAACATACAATACTTCATTTAATCGAGTAGGGTACCGAAAAAATGTGTCAAGTGTGGGAATTCCAACCCATGCTCCCTTTTAGTATACCCAAAGCTTATATATCAGCCACCTTAGTGATAAAATTACATGGCTTTTGTCAAATGACATACGATGTATTGTATTGTTTAGCCATCGCTTGTACAACACATGCTTGTGTGTTACTAGGTATTTTTTTGCCTTTCTTGCACTCTAGCAGATGATGTGAGAAAGCCAACATATCAATACATATGACTATCTCTAAATGTGTGTGACAACTCACTATGGTAATCGAACCTGCGATACCTTGAGGATTGTTTATGGTACATGCATTAGTTCTTTTCAATGGTATACTGGTAAGTACAATGACAAGGGGAGGTGGTGGGAATGCATTACATTGTCGGTATCTATCATGCATGGAAAGGCAGGACTGGTCATTATAGTCTCCGCTTCCAGCGAGGTCACATCGATGGTGACGAGTTGTGCTCACAGACTTCATGTATTCACTACTACACCATTTAAGGTAGGGGATAATTCGTTTTGTATTATGAAACTTAAAGTTGTAGCATGTGTTGTATGTGTGGGGCTCGGCTGTCTTACGATGACTGCGTATTCCATGCGATTTACATCTCATTATGTACATCAATGTCACAGTACAAGGCTCACGAGCCCAACATCGGTGGTACTAACCAACTGTCTGGAAGTACGTACATGCATTTAATGTTTGGCTTTGTTTTGTGGTCAGTGGAGTTGTAACATGGTGATCGCCTAGGGCATCTTGTAGTAGTAGCATGCTAGTAAGGAAAAAAACCTATGTGATGCATATGTAATGATTTTGACAACTTTATCTTATGTAGTTCGGAACTTACAGTCAAGTATACTTATGAGTCGGCATAGAGTATACTTGATCCTGCGACCCCTCTCGTCATCGGGGATGATAATGTAAAGCATTTGACAACCATATCTTATGTAGTTTGGAACTTACAGCCAACTATGCTATAAGTTGACATAATGTTTACTTGGTCCTATGAAACCTCTCGTTGTTGGTAGGTGATATCTTCAATATGATTTTGTTAATTGATGGTATATGATTCTGACATTATAGTCAACTATTTTTATAAATGCACTTAGGTCAATTTCGACCATTCGGTACTTTTTTAATTGCCTGGAGTGATGGCTATGCTATGATTTTGGGAATTGTATCTCATCTGGTTCGAAAATTACAGCCAACTATTCTTATAAGCACACATAGATTAATTTTGACCATTCAGTGCTTTTCCTTGTCTGTAATGATTCCTATGTTACTATTTTTTGGTAGTTGTATCTCAAACGGTTCGGAAATTATAGCCACCTATGCTTATACGTAGACCAAAGTCATACTTGATCACACGTGGATGGTAATTCTGAGCACGAGGGTAGGAAAGTTTGTTTCTCTCTATTATATGAGTGCTGGGGGAGGGGGGTCGGCACACAATGAGTCACCCGGACCTTGAACTGGTGGTGGCGAGCACACAAGGAAGTAAGGCCAGGGGCAATGGGAACAGGCAGAGGGGGGATGAGAGATAGAGAGAGTGCGAGCACATATGGAATGTGGCAGGTGGTAGTGCCAAAGGGGAAAGCAAGCAAGGACATATGGAAGGTGGCTGGTGGAGGTGCCGAGGTGGATAGCATGTGAGGATGTATGGATAGGCTGTGATGTCGTGAGGACCCTCAAGGAATGACTGTGATGTCGGGTGCTTCGTCATGGTCGGGCGTCGAGTACATCAGTGAGTGAGTGGGTGGCATTTTGGTGGTTAGTCACAACATAATCGTCAGCAACAAAGTGTATGTGTAGCATTTTATTTTTAATGTCTTACAGTCCACTGGAGGAGACAGTTTACAAAGTATAACAAATAGGACATTCTGGCTCACCAGGTATGAGGCTGGGGACACAGGGACACCAACAAATGTAAATTATGGTCTCATCACAAAAAAAACTATACTACCAACATGGGTTGGGAGCACGCAGACACTACTGACAGGAATTATGCAGTAAGAAGTTCTGTAGGGTGATTCCACACTCACAATTGATGTCTATGTTATGTATTTAACCTCTATAACTTAAAAAGACCTGGAAATTGCAGCCAACTATGCTTACAAGTGTTTCGCACACGCACAGTCTTCAGGAGGGTGCAGTCTTGTACGAGATCCGAAAAAAAAGATCGTTTGTGTCGACTTCATGCCCCACCGCTGGCCACCAAAATGATCACCAACCTCAGCTGGCAGCCAATTGTCCTGAGTAGACATAGATCATCGACACCAAGATAGCCACCGGATAGGTGTTATGCCTCAATATTGCAAGAATGCCTCCATTTCCTACTGATTCAGCTGCATTAGGCAAACCTAAGCCACAAACGGCAAACTCACTTACTGGCACTGGCTGCCAAATGGCCGCCATCGGCGGGAGGGAAATTCGGGAAATTTTGCGGGAAAAAGGAAAAATATTACGATTATTTACCCCGAATTGGCCATTTTGGATGGAAAAAAGAAAGAAACGGGAAATTTTTGAGAGACCTTAATTTACATTTTTGTGTCCCTGTGTCCCTGGTATGACGCCAGTTGCGCCAGAATATACTATTTTATACTACTTATGAATACACAGCCTTTCACTCCGTTTGTACGTCTTTCATTTCGATTTTATGTAATCGTCATAGTGCTCTGTTTGAAGGTTTAAATTGCATTTAATGTAATTAAGAGAGTGCACTCATATATACTATTAGTTTTAGAAATCCTACGGTACGAATCAAACCAAACACGAGAAGTACGAGCATACAACTCCTCTCTTTACATTTCCGCAGCAACACTATAAGATGTATATTTTCCGCTAAAGAATTCAGTTTGGTGTGGTAGCTAAGCTGGTAAGGTAACAGCCTAGAGTAGAAGAGTGCGCAAGTAGAATCACGGCCACCTGCCAAATGTTTCTTCTTTTTTAAATTACGGTAAATTGCTCAATATAAATAGTGGACTATCGTAAATATGTTTATTTCAAGTAATTATTTGCCTACATTCAATAAAAGCCATATTTAACTCGCCACTGGAGTCGGCCGTCACATTCAATCAGTGAAATTGATTCAGGTCACTAATTCAATCACTGAAATGTTTTTACTGAAATAATCAGTGGTTTACCACTTATTCCATGTGGAGCCATTTTCATTGATTAGAGTAGTTGAATTTCGCTGGAATGAGTGGTTTCCCACTGATTTAAATTTAGAGTGTGAAGTGTTTGAGTCCCAAATATTTATATATTGATTGTATTGGGCGGTGTTATGCCTGAAGGCTTATCAGGGGTTGACTTACAAACTAACATATGGTCTATCTTAAACTAACACACATATCCCACCTGGGAATCGAACTCGAACTTCTGCACCCCAGATCTGCGGCGCACCAACCGACTGCGCCGTAGGAGCTCGACTGCATATATTAAGTTCTTGCTTTAGATTATGGGTCGGAAAAGGACACTTCTAATGCACAAAGCAAGAAAAGAATACTTAACGCAAAAAAAAGTTTAGGCCAAATTAGTAGCCAAATTGTAATGTACTGAACAGTGATTATAATTCTGAAGGTAATGTTTGTTGGTGTGTAAATTGTGCCTGAATATAACACAGGCCTAACTATTGAGTTTTCTGTTATAAAATTTTTTAATTTTTTATATTTCTCTTTTATTTTCTGTTATTTTTTCTAGTCTCAAAAAAACACATATTTGTAATATTTATTGAATTAGATTTGCTGTAGTTGTATAAATGCAAAGGATATATGAAAAATTGTTTCTATGATATTAAGAAAATTAGACCACTAGATATTTAATTTATCATCTTTTGAGTTTCAATTCCACGACTTTGCACTAGTGCAATCATTATTTTCCCTCCGATTTGTACCATACATCTACTTATCTGTTTTGCGACTGACAAGTAATTTTACGGCAATTATATAATGACTTGAATAAGATAATCGCGGGCATGAAATTTAACCACAAATCTTTTACATAAATGAAAATTAGGTGAAAGAGGTAGAAAACTTCATGCCGTACGCTTTACAGTTATAGCATACTGTACAGTTTATGTAAAATAGTAATTTGTAACAGTGAATGTTATGTGCGTAGTACCATTACTGCTAAGATAGTCTTATAAGGTAAATACGATGTTAATGGTACTGATAAATGCATATCTTGTTATAAATATTACAGTGTTTTACAAGATGTAACACTTTCTAGAATTTTTCTAGATAGATGTTAAACTAACACAGACTATATTTGTTTTTATCAAAATACATTAACGTTTTCTTTCCGGAAACCGAAAGTATTAAAGAATCGTAAACAATATGCAATCCTTGTTCTAAAAATGTCATTAATATGCTCTGCTCCTTTAGCGTAAATGAAGCATATTTTATCGTGTTAAGAGAAATTGCTGAACATTTGGCCAAAGTGTACAATTATCTGTGCGCGAGTATATATATATATATATATATAATATATATATATATATATATATATATATATATATATATATATATATATATATATATATATAAATCAGTTTTCAATATTCGATATATATATAATATAAATATGTAGAAATCAGTTTTCAATATTTTTCAAACAAAGAAAAAAATCGTTTAATATAACTGTACCATTACATTCCCTTATTTTCGGAACGTATTTTCTATTTCTTTGGTTTCCTCTGTCTAGTGGCGCCTCAGAATAGCAGCAACGGAAACTCGCGCAGTGGCAGTGGGAAAGCGAACCGACCGATATGCCTCAGCCAGAGGATATCCGGATAGCAATTCTAGCCCATACTAATACCGCCCAGAATGCCCAAGATGAGTATATCCGCAAGAAATATCCACAACCGAAGACAGTGGAACGCGAGTTTAACCTAGGTGAAGCCATAATACTCAAAACACATCCACATAGCAAGGCCAGTAACCACTTCAGCACTGGACTAGATGACAAATGGGATGGACTATATCATATTGCCAGCAAGAGAGACAATGTCTACTAGGCCGAAAACCTGCGATTACAGATCTGGTAGGCCAAATATGGTCATTTCCAGGTGACACGCCACCGATGGAGCATGACGACGCCATAGGAAAAATGCTGGGTCATTCCAAAGACGAGGATGAACCACCGCCCAGAAGGGTAACTCCCGAAATCGAGCCAGGGCTAGCAAAGAGGCCCGACGCGATACCTATCAACACCGATGGGGAGCCCAGCCATGTAGCAACATGGAGGCTGGAAGCATAACCATGCCGAGGAGCAGTTAGCATAAGTCACTGCCCTCGATGCCAGGCATCTATTCTGACAAATTCGTTGCCAGACACAACAAAGCGATGACTAGCTGCTCCGAAGTGTCATGGCAGAACCACGAAACAGAAAGTACTGCCAGACACTCTGCCAGTCGAGTCGCATCAGCGAAGATCTGAAGCACCATCGAAGGGGGGGGTAGAAATTACACGAGCACCTACCACTCCACCTAGTACAACTCCGAAGTCCGAGGTCAAGGACACTCAAACATTAACAAAGTCGATCTCGAGCTCCGATGATGACGTACTTCCTGCCACTAGAGCAACGGATAATGCACGGGCCATGAGCCCGAAGCATGCCACTTGACCACCGGAATCCACTCTAGCCGAGAGTCTGGAGGACGCCTCTAGACCACCGGAAAGCAAACATGCCACTGACCTAGTACAAACACCTTAACTGCAAGAAATGTCCGGAAACAGTGGTCAAGGTCGTCCCAGCTTCCACGAAGCCGACCACTGTTCCTGCCGACGATGAATTGCAACCGACGTCGAGCATAACCTATGACAGTGCTCCATCGCAACCTCCTGCCATGCAGGAACCTTCATTCGTCAGCATCATTGAGGACGAGAGGCCCGTTCTGCCTCCCGCTCAACTGGCTGCCGATGATCGAGGCATCGAAACTGTCGATGCCACCCACTGCCCCTCATATGGTGCAACACCCGCAGTGGAGGTCGAGAGCCATCTCCCTCCAACTGCCTCGGCGTGTGACCTGGACATCGAGACCATCGATACCTCCAACGACCCGGCCCTATGACGCGATGCATCCACAGGCAAGGTGGAGAGCAATTATCTATTGCATATCCTTTGCACTACAACCACAGGCACCGATTCAATCGATGCCTCCCACTACCCCTAAGCTGGAGCAATCCTCATAGTGCAGGTCGGGAGACCTCTCCCTCCCACTGCCTCGTCTCAGCACCTTGACATCGAGACAATCGATGCCTACAACGACTCGGCCCTACAACGAGTAGCATCCACAGGCAAGGGGGAGAGCGGTCGTCATCCACAACTACCTTGCCCTGCGCTAGCAAAGAATCGTCCTGCCCTACGGATAGGAACACATGCAGTCGGTGTACAGGGCCTTCCTGTGTCACTCCCCCACACTGCCTCAACATACCTTGACCCTGGGCCCTCTCTATCAGTTGCTGCAGAAGCAGACACCACTACATCACTTGCCGAGCCACGATGCCTGATGTCACCACGAGCCGCCAAAGTAGATTCGACGCCTGTAGGTACTGAGAATCACCGTGGGGACCTACGTCGAAGTACACATGGCCGTACCCAGTTCATGCTGAACTTCGTACCAGAGTAGACCAGCCATACCCACCCTCGCCAAACACAAGTTAGTGGAGTGCTCGACGAAATATGTGGTCAGAACACATAGTCATAAAATTACTACAATAAATAATACAGTATGTGTTACAGATCTGTAACCAGTAACTTCGAAACTAGCCGACCAGTCAAAGACAGTGAGATAGGCAGAGACATTCACATTTAGGCTAGTTTAAAAGTAGGTATCCAGTATAAGTGCCTACCCAGCAGTCATCAAGTGGCAGAAGTGTAGGAACCAGTGCGGCAAAGGGGATAGACAGTTAAGGGGCCCGCCTCACTGCTGCACAAAGTGTGGTGTAGAGGTTCAAAAATATAGTTTGTTTTACAAAAACGGTTCGACAGAAGGAAATGAATTTTGTATATAAAATACATTATGGTACCGTGCACAATTGCCAAGTATTTTCATCTCTCTCTGCTTTGTAGGTAATTAGGAAGTACTTGCTCAATTTGGCCAAATAGCATCTTTTCTGGGGCTTACTGCACTCGTTTTCATTCTTGTCACATAAAGCTACTTGTAGATAGTGTATCAATCCCTCATCTTTCATTGCGTATACAATTTGCAATAGTTCACAACTGAAAATGTTGAGGAAAAGTGTGTTCTTCTATGGCGTGTATTGCAGGAATAGGCTGGCAGTGGCACCGCCATGACTGTGAGACCCCGGCGGAGAGTGTACAACCTCCCTCATGCCTAGCCGGAGTTCTCCCCTTCCACCCCTTCTTCGCATCCTCTTTAGTTGCTTCTTCTGCTAGCTCGGACGAGCTGTGCGCGCGCCCCAGTTTAGTTTCGCAGCCGTCCATCATGGAAATTCAACACGATCTCAGACGTGGGAAGAAAACTCAGTTACGACTGTATGCACGTCGCAAGAAGAATAAAACTATCAAAGGAAGGAAAAGCAATATGGTAGGAAATAAGTTACTAACCTTTGTAATAACAGTTATCATTATTTCAAACAAATGTTAGTTCGTTTTGTCAGTTCATAGATAACCGTCTAAAGTTCTATGTACACGTAAAAAAGTTCAGTGTGATGAATTTCTACGAAGTTGCAATTATTTAAATTGCACGGAAAAGCCACGATAACATAAAAAAAAGATTAAATGTCATTAAAAATAGTTACTTACGAAGTAAATAATTTTGTAAACAAAAACATTTGGGAAAGGTTACAACACTACTTGCATAAAAGTAATTTCAAATAAGATAATATAACTCAGAGATGTGCCATAAATCAGCAATGTATACATGTTTAAAGGTTTGTTTGCATGTTATGGTAGTATATATTTTTTATCTTGTAAGCGAACAATTTCAAACGTGGAGAGGTTATAAATAGTGGCTTCATGATGATTAAGAATGTATTTAATTTAGTGTAAATAAAATGCTGTGATGATATACACGCACTTTTGATATCTATGACAAAGTAGCGTCCTGTAGAATTTCTTTACGAACCAGTACAAATTATTCGAACTAAGAGCATCAATCTAGTATTTTTTGGGAGTAGCTGTTGTTGAACAGATAAGACAGCATGTCAAGACAGTGATGTGCATTAGCGACACAGTAAGGCCTAGAGGACATTGTTAAATCGCTACTTTTTCAGCTTGTTTAACGATGTGTTTTATGTGTATATATATATATATATATATATATATATATATATATATATATATATATATATATATATATATATATATATAATGACTTATGGTGAACAAAAAATATAGCTTCTCATTATCAATTTTTTGAAAATGTAATCTTAATAACATTTCGGTCCCGACCGGTTCTAGATAATATTGTCAATGAAAACTCCGCCATAAAAGGGGTTTTAAGAAAAATGCATAAATAACTGTAGACGCCCGTATGTGAAGGAAAGGTACTGTTGCAAGATTTGGATACTTACAAATACATTTGCAAAGCCTTCTCCAGTGTGACGAATAGGTGTGAGTGTATGTTTTGTATGATATAGGTATATATGATATATATATATAATTTTTTGTACTGTTGTACATAATTAGATGCATTTGTTGTATGTTGTACGACTTGCAGAGTAATAAAAACCATATTGAAAAAAACAAGTCACGCTCAACATATTTAGAACATGTAGAGGTAAATATGCGGTAAGCTTTATGTTTATAAAATATGTAATTTGTACACATGTAAAGGAAGCTGGCAATTAAATTTTATTAGGATGACAGAGAAGTAGGGTATGATATGTTCGGGCATATCAGGCTTCAGGCAGAGGCTCGAGGCTCTGACCTTGGATGATTTCATGCCAAGGTAATACAAACGCCATGTTGGATTCTGGACTCCTTGCTCTGTCATTCCAGTCATATGTCCACCATTTTGTATTCCACAATGTTGCTAGCCAGTATGCTGCCATCTTTGTTTACATTTACATGGAGGGCGCCATCTTAGTTTTTCGTGTGTCATTTGTTTCCCCCATTAATTCTGGCATTGGCAACTAGGGATGCCGCCATATTGGTTCTTACATTGGCAGCTAGGAGCGCTTATGTCACTCTTATTCGATTAGTCAATATCTCATATGTCACATGATCTCAACTGCCATATTGGTTCTGGAATTGGCTGCTAGTGGCACTGCTTATTTTTTTTTTTACTGAAAATACCATCTGGAATAGTGGGGGATCGAACAGTCGTACCTTGGGTCATAGCTTGAAGATGAATAACTATATCTTGCCTCTTGTTATAGACATTACATGTTTATTTATTAATTAATTTTTGATGTTTTTTTATTTACATATCAACCATTTTTTCAGTTTATATACAAATCAATAATTTTTCAAGTGTAGGTTTTTTATTATTAAATTTCAATTTATTATATACTTTTAAGTACTAATTTTTCATTATTTGATTTTTAATTTTATTTTTTAATAAATTTTAAGTATTTGTTTTTAGTTTAATATTTTCATTAAAAAAAATTTTGACTGTCGCTAACTAAAGTATTTTATTTATTTGTATGGGCTAATTTTCCATCTTTACTCGACATCCACTTAACCTAACCACTACACTCCAGTCAACATGAAAGGTATACCTGAGAAATAAAACACAGCAAACGTTTTTCCACAAAATTTATTGTACACATAATAAAATATACATAATCAGCAAAAAAAATTAGTTTTATTAATATTCAGTGTTCAACAATCGATGTCTGCCTCGGCGAACCAGGAATTGTAGCGGGCAGGTAAACCTCACCACTTTACATAGGCCCTTCCATTACGCCGTTTTAGCACATTTTCCACCAAACTTTGTAGGCTGGATCTCCTCGGTGTAAAAACCACCATGGATGGGTATGCTGTTCAGATCTTCGAGATAATAGGACCTAGGGTCATAGTTATGTATATGTCGCATACAAATACAGTTCGGGGCTCCAATTTGCTGTGACCCTTTCTCGAAGACACCCTTCTGTTTGGAGATGCGCACCAGGTCACCGATCTTGGCTTTAGGCTTGTGTGGGTCCTTCCTCTTCGGAATAGCATACACAGTCCATATCAGGAAGTCATCCTTGGCATATTCGGGCTTCATGCGAGTGGTCGAATGCACTGTAGAATTATACTCGCGAATGAGTTTCGGCAGTAGCTCAAGCTACTTGTAGCTAACATTTGCTGCGAAATGCTTCCACATCTTGCCCTTCAGAGTCCTGTTTGACTTCTCGACAATTGAAGCTATGAGATTACTGTATATGGAATAATGGTTTATGTTATGTTTCTTCACCGGGGCCTTGAACTTTGCATTGTAGAATTTCTTGCCCTAATCAGTTTGCAGATTGGTTGGTATGTGTCCTTTGCTCAACACATCTGCCATGGCCTCGGTGACATCATGTGCATTCTTCGACTTGACTGGCCTGGCCCAGGCGAATTTGCTATAATTATCGATAACTGTCAACATGTATTTGTAGCCTTTGTTGACTTGAGCATACAGTATCATCTCAATGAGGTCGGCTTGAAACAGATCGCTCATCCCACAAATCATGACTTTGCGATGGTGGCAGTTGCGCCTGGCAGCCACATGCAGTTCATTGGTGATACCCAATTGATTCATCATATGTAGCCTGCATCCTTAAGTTCTTATATGATTAAAACTATCTCGTTCGTGTGGGAGTAATTTCCAACACTTTGCGAAGCAAGCCATAGTTTTAGCCTATCGATCAGTTTGTTCGGATTATCCCAATACACATAGTCAATGTTCTTGCTGTCGTCTATCTTCTTCAGACGTTCACCGCTTTTCAGTGCTAGACTGCTGAAGAGATATGCGAGAATGTTTATATTTTCATTACCTTCGTCCTTATAAGCACCAGTCTCAGGATCGTTATCTTCGTAAATTGCATGCGTGAGTTCGAGAAAAATTTTGTATTTCAGCAGGTCAGATTCTCTAAAACTCCGGGGCTCCTTGCAAAATAGAAATTCATATATCCCAGGTGTTCAATGTGCCATGTAGTTGCCATTCTGAATTCTCCTACCTGGTAGAAACTCTTTTTCATCAGCACTGAGGAACCATTTATCATTGTGCCTGTACACACCATACATTGTATCATTATTACAAGATGTTAATGATCGTAGGTGCCATCGAGCCAGAGCATTAGATTTTAGGGCTTTCTTCCATGTTTTCTTCTTGTGTGGCAAATCCACAACCGATCCATCATCCTGATCTGACATTACTTCGTTATACTTCTGCTTTTTCATAGGCTCAGCAATATCATCGGCTTCAGTCTTTACAGTTTTGGTGATCCATAGCTCACCCTGAGTACATCGAGACAATGAATAATGGGCTTGAAAATTCTTCATTTATATGATCACGTGAAATTTTGGCTCTCTTGGCAAGCAAATACTGGGAGTGAACAGACTAAATCACCCGATGTAGTTCGGTGGGAATGTCTGGCAACGTAATCAATAAATATTCTCACTGTTGCTCTGTTTTATAGGATTAGTCGTGAGTCTTCGCCAAAATACTTTTTATCTTACCCAGGTGTTTGCTGCAGACATTCAA
The DNA here is from genome assembly GCA_029891345.1 of Dryococelus australis. NCBI lineage: Eukaryota > Metazoa > Arthropoda > Insecta > Phasmatodea > Phasmatidae > Dryococelus > Dryococelus australis. The sequence continues at coordinate 168,728,890 of CM057009.1, read as the reverse complement.
TATGTTCCAGCTGTAATTTTTCATATCTGTTTTTGTGGCGAGGTAGGAAATCGAGGTAGCGAATGTATCCTCTATGGAATCTTTAATAAATATTAGGGTGTCTTCATTTTGTTCAGATGCCACATTCAATCTGTCGGTATTTTGTGTTTGAACAGTCGTTATGTGTTCCTCTATAGCCACCATATCACGGATGATCTCGGTCTTCACCTGATCCATCTTCGTACAGAGCTCAGACAGGTAAGTGCGAAAGAATGTGGTTTGTTTGGTCAACATACTATGCAGTTAAAATATGAGACCATTACCAGTGCCGAGGACGAAATTTTTAGTAGCAGCATATTTAGAGCATTCGGGTTCACCAATACTTCAAATTATTCTTCTACCAGCAACATAAGTTCCATCATTTCTTTGTATAAGACAACCACCATCTTGGTCTTTGTCAAGTCGCAGTTTGAGGCTACTCTGCCTGAATTTCGATATGCTGTAACTCGTTCTCGACGGTCACCAATGAACTGATCGAATCCGCATCGGTGCCTGCCATTATATAGAGGCCAGTTCTTTTACAATCACCACATGTCCGTACTTGAGTTTCCAGCACAGGGAACACATATCTTTGAATTCTGCAAACATCATGTCTGCATTTGTGTGGTCGTCATATTTATTCCGCAAGTTTATATCGTCCATGCAAAACAACCAACACATTAGCATTATCGCAAAGCATCTGTTTGGGTATGCGTGAATAAGTCTGTCTAAGATACACACAGTCCACAAATGCAAGTCGTCCCATGTTAAAGTACTCCTATATTCAAATCTGTTTCTTGCAGACAATGTGATCAAAGACAAATATTGAGTTTCGCAGTGATTCGTTCGGATGTACGACAGCATCATTATCATTGCATGGGAAATAACATATGGCGTCCATGGCCTGCAGTATTAGTGCCAATCGCCGGTATTTCGGTTGCTGGTGAGATTTGGAGTACAGGTACACGTTCTCGAATCGAAGACCATTCTCCTCTTCCAGCAGGCTCAGTAGGATACATGTCTTGCCACAACCCAATGGTCCCACGATGATGCACTTTACTGTATTCGGAAATTGACATCCATGCAACAATTTGTGAGAGATAGCTTCATCTTCAGCATGAATCCATATGGTTAGAGTAACATCTTGCTTGACGATCTGTTAACGGTTTTCTTCTGGTTGTGGTGGTGGTGGTGGAGAACCAATGCTGCAAATTTTAGAGTGTCTCTTTAAAGCAGCACATCGAGAAAATAGCTGCTGACAGAATTCGCACTGGAATGTCATATTGGAATATGTGATATGTCTGTTATGTTCCAAGTCTAGAATGATACTGAAATGAAAATGTATAAAAGGAGTGTATTTATACTTTTCTCTCCCAGTTCACCATGATGTTTCGATGAGGAAAGACCATAAGCTTGAAGCAGGGTTATCGATATTCAGATCAACAGTCTCCCATTCGAGCTGCAAATTCCTGGATACATGTTCTGGGACCAAGCTAACCAAAGCGCTGTCATGCAGCGATACGGGCATCAATTCACTGGACAAGGCGTGCAAGCAACACGACATCGCCTATTCCCAGCATAAGGATCTGCAAGCCAGACACCAGGGAGTCAAGATACCTGCACAGAAGGTGGACAAAATAAGAAAATCTGCAGACACTGGACATGGAGATAAATAGCAGTGTGGGGTGTTTCCAACATGGTGAAGGCTAAATTGAAGATGGGCATGGGAGCGAAGAGCAAGCATAAGGTGCAAGTGAAACGAAAAGTTGTGAATAAGGGAAGAAAAGCATGTAAGTCCAAGAAAATATCTACTGGCGGATTTTTCCATTACTTTTACCTGCACTCAGAGAACTAGTGGTATCGTCAGAGCCATCAACACAGCATCGAACGAATGGAAGAAGTTGTCTGAGGCCCAACGACATAATGCAAACATGGTAGCTATTGCTATGGGCCAAAAAAATGCCAAGGCCTCTACCTAAGGCCATACCCAGTAGGAATTGGAAGTGTACAAAGCAATGTAGCAGGAAGAAGTGATAATGTAATCTTTACCGAAATGGCCACTCATGAACATGGATTTGAAACTGTTTGTACGCAAATTGAAGATAGCTAATTTTAGAGAAGTGTGCATGCGAGATGCATGTAATGAATGCGCCATAATTAATCTGAACACAACAGCTGGGTCCGGTACTTACTCGGTAGCAAATGTAAAAAAAAGGCAAATATGCAGACTATTTTGGCAGTTTTGGGAATTTGTGTCCTCCGCCAAAACTGCGACTGTTTCTGAAAAAATGCATACTTACCTACAAATACGATATGGAGCAGATACCAAACATTTGGAACTGTGGGAACTTATGTCTTGACTTCCTGGCTCGCTCGTACAAGTAATTGTGTAAAATAGCTATACACAGTGAGGAAACCATCAGTTATCACGATTACGCTTACCTTGACAGGCCGTAGCTCCTCGCTGCATGCTGTAAATTTTCCTCCACTCGACCTGGAGAGGGAATGGTGCATAGGTGTGGTAGATTTTAAAACCTACAATGCGATACTGAACATTGATAAAAAATACTGCAAGATGTATCTCGTGAAAAGTGGTAATGTCTCCCATGATGTGTCGCTGCCCGTAGGATCTTACAAATTAGACGACATTGCAAGGTACATCGAAGATACACTGTCTCCTAACACAGAATTCGATCTACATGGAAATTCCAATAATTGTCATCAGATGCAGAAAAGATATCGACTTTACGAAACCAGATTCCATCGAACCGTTGCTGGGGTTCGAGCCACACATTTATGAAGCTGGAAAAACAGTATATGTATATTTGGAACTTTGGTGTAGCAAATTTTTGCGGTTACCTCTTTTAAAATTTCTCCAAATATGCATTACACCAAATAGGGTCATTTCTTCTAAAAGTACAGAAAAATGTTAAAAATTCATAATGAAAAAATATGAAAAACATGTAAATTAAAGTGAAAATCAAGGTATTTGAGAGTTAAATTTAAGCTCAAAAAACTTTTTTAAAAGGAGCTCTCAAAATCGGGCAATTTTATGCAAAAAAAAAAAAGCAAGAAAATTTTAACAGTTCTTCACAAATGTGCAGAAACAATTTGACACAGGTAAAACTAGCAAAATAATGCAAAAATCAAGCAAATTTTTGGCTATAACAAGCAAATCACATGATATATTAAAAAAGATAATTGATAGATTTTAAATATTAAATTCAATATCACTTACAGATTTTCCATTTTTTAATTTCTTTTAAACCTTTATAGACTATAAAACTCTCCCTTAATTCATCATTTTTAAGCCTTTTTCATCAATAATCTTTGCATAACGATCTGGTAAAGATATTTTATAATGACCATATAGGATAAAATTCATAATTCACCAATTTTTTAATTTTGTAGCTTCATGCCATTTATCAATTTTGGGGTCATATAGTTTAGTCAATTCATATGAATTGTTCAACTTGTTGAGCAGAGCCTCCATATTGGTCTATGTTATTTAAAAGGAAACAAAATTTAATAAAACTGCAAAAATTTGAATATAAAAATTACAATATAAAAATTATTTTATTATTTTAATATTTTTTATTTTACTTTTTTTATTTTCTTAATTAATTTTTTTTCTTTATAAATAAAGAAAAATGGAAATGTAACATGTAAAGGAAAATACTGAAATTTGTAAAAAGTGTAATGAATTATTAAATAAAGAAAGATTCTACTTTAATGAAAACACAAAAGATAAGCTTTATAACATCTTTAAAAAATATTGTATTGAAAAAGGTACAAACACTATGAAATAAATAAAGAGAAAGTAATGTGTGAATGTGGAAAAAATGATTATAATACATCTCTCAAAACAAATATAAATTCTTAATTTCACAGTAAAGCACTAGAATATTTAAATGAAAATCAACATGACAATTATACAAGAAAAACATGTAAATTATGTCTGAGACTAAATCTATAAAACTATTTTATCTTCATAAAAAACTTAATGTCATAAATATAATAAAATGTACAGCTTGTTATATTGAATATATGAAAGAATATATGCACAAATAAGTGAAGAAAATACAATCATAGTAAGAATCTAAATAAATTATAAATATTGCTTTCGATATTAATATTAACTAAAACAGTTGTGTTATTTTGATTTAAAAAATCTTGGTACCAAATAGTCCATAAAAATTAAAATATAACTAAATGTATTTTCCTTATATATACAACTATAAAAATGGAGACTTGTATAACAGCTGTGTTGAACATTGAGGGGGCGAGGAACTTAAAACATATTGCTTAATGTTTTAAAAAAAAATATATAGTAGACTAAAGAAAAGTGATATAATAAGAACTCTTAAGCCATTTTTTTATGGCACTGGTTATATACAAATTGAGAAAAAGAAAGTAGATGAAAAGAACAAAAAATAATTTCACAAATTTTCCTTTGGCTCACACAAGTATCAAATAATTATATCCCAAAGATAAAAAAGAATTAACAGAAACATTGCCATCTTATAATAATTTATTTTTTAACAAAATAGAAGAAGAAGCAAAAAAAACTACTTAGTAAATAAAGATTTTAAAAGTAGGATATCTACATATAATATTGAAAATACTTTCAATTTAGTACAGCCCATTCATTTTTTGACTTCAGCACAAAGTAAGATATTGAGATAATACAAAATAATCTTAAATAATTTAGAGGTGTGAAAACCAGTACTAAATTTTATGCTATTTTCCATGACCAAGAAAATAATCAAGTACAATTGTTTACATTTCAATCAACCAATTATACAGTATAGATTGCTGGAGCTATATCAAAAATTTATAAATTTTTAATACAAGAAATACTTAACATAATTATCTGAATTACAAAAAAAAGGTTCTCGATATGCTTTAGACTGGATACTGCCTCATGTGCAGTTGAGCACAGCAAACGCATAGAAATGTTCAAGAATGTGGAAGTTGGTAACAACATCGGTGTATTTTTCAGGTCGTAGAGTCTCTAAACATACTCCAGATTGCCGACAAGCCAGCGTTTCAACTAGATGTTGAAGTCCAGCTGTGCTTCTGAGAAACCGAGGTACATTATCGTTGGGCTACAGATCGGAAGACAGCCCAATGTGAGAATGAGTCGTTCGAAGTAACACAAATGTCAAATAGAAAATGTGAAAATATATTTGAATAGAGAAAGCTACCTATATGTGGATTTGAACATGGACTATGAAAATGTACAGTAACTGCTGGCATATCAGATGTATTCTCAATTCCGATCATCGTATTATGGACACACCCAATCTACTATATCTTGCCGCGATATTTCCAAGAGATTGGCCCCGCTCATGCTATTCGATGTGAGTAAACATGATGAGCGTATTACCTCAAATGTAATCGACTGCAGGACCGAATTCACTACACATGGAAATATTCCTGCCAACTCGTATGCATTCTGCCTGATAATTCATGATCAGCTTTTATCGTACAATTGCCGAGACAAGACCATCCAAATACTCTTGAGAGCACAGCTGAGAATATATAAATATAATTGTTCACACACTAGAACATTTAAGTTGACTTCAAGCATAGACAGCAGCAATATTTACTGTAATTTGCAAGGCTTCCAGAGCCAGAGTGGCTATGTGCTCAAGGAGATAGCAGTGTACTATGGCGACGGTGGTATGATGTGCAGTATGACTATGGCTGTCCTTCGCTGCGCAAGCTGACGAAACATTATGATGACCAGCACTGGCACATCTGCAACATGTCAGAACCTGCCTGGACACATGTGTGGAGGAATGCACAGTTGCTGCATTGTACCGTGAATCTGCTGCCTTCGACTAGACACACATCATCCGACTCGAAGCAGATTAGTAAAAATTACAGTTTTTTGCTGATTATGTATATTTTATAATGTGTACAGTAAATTTTGTGTAAATAAGTTTGCTGTGTTTTATTTCTTTGGTATATCTTTTATGATGTTGACTAGAGTGTGGTGGCTAGGTTTAGTGGATGTCGAGTAAAGATGAGAAATAAGCCCCTACAAATAATAACATACTTAAGTCTGGGATAGTCGAAAAATATTAATGAAAATGTAAAACACAAAATAAAAAACTTGAAATATAATAGAAAATAAAAATAAAAATAATATAATAAAAATAAATACTTTAAACGATATAAGAGATATGAATAATATAATTAAAATATATAATTAAAAATTCTTTATTTGTATTAAAACTAAAAAAATTATTGATATTAATTTATAAAACAATAAAAATTACATAAGAAATGAAAATGTAATGTCTTTAATGAGAAGCAATGTGTTTTTGATTCATATCTAAGCTATATACTACATGTAAATGAAAACAAAGATGGCCAATTCCAGTAACAGCCGATGTAAAGAAAGAAAAAGAGAAAAAGAGAGAATGAGAGAGAAAAAAACGTCGAAGAAAGAGTGAGAGAAAATGAAATAATAAGGGAGAAGGAAAGTAAGAAAGAGAAAGAAAAAAGAAAGAAAGAATGCCAAAGAAAAACGTGGGTACACTCGGAGAAAACCCTTGGAATGTAAGAGCATGAAATATTACTTATTGGTTACTAAGATGGCGGTACAAGATAATGGCGTACTGACTACAAAGATGGCGGACTCCAAAATGGTGGACACGTGACCGAAATGACAGAACGGGAAGTTCGAAATCCAAGATGGCGGTCGCGTGACTTCGGCGTGACTTCATCCTAGGTCAGAGCCTCGCGTCTCTGCCTGAAGACTGATGTGCCTGGACATACCATGCCCTACTACTTAACAGAAAGCTATCTTTTTACACTTGTCACGTTTCGAAATGGAAAAATGTAATTCGGTTAGTCTGAATATAAATTCTCGTACATATTCACGCAGCATGTTCAGTGAGAGAGATATACTTTACCCATTGCAAGGTAGCAGCATAAATAAACATTGCGAGTAAGAAAGCTATAGTCATCTCCTGGCTGGCTGCTTCACAGTATGATTACAACAGGAAATATATCCAATAATTTTTTCGTTATTTTACTGTACTAGTTGCGGCCGCCTATGCTCTATTTTTTATGCTGTGTGTGAAGAGTTCTCAATTTCCTAATTTACATATATGCTATTGAAATAAATATTGATTTTGAAATGAGAGACGGAATGAGGTATAAATCTAACAAGCTGATTGGCTGACATGTGTTGGTGGCCGGCAACATAACCAATATCTTTAAAGTGCGCGAACAGGCCGAGTCATACAAACTGCCACCTTGGAATGGATGCAGTATAGGAGCTCACTACGTCTACGTGGCTAGTACACCAGCCATCCACCAAAGTGACCCGGGTTAGATTCTCTACGGCATCGCAATCATATTTTTACGTGATAGAAACGTGACGTAATGTCACTGGAAGGTGGGTTTTCTCGCCAACATTGTATTCCGTCGTCGCTCCATCATAGCCTAAGTTGGTCGTTTTTTTAACACCCCCTTCCCTCCTCCTGGTCCACGGCTTGGATACACCGTACATACCAATTATTATTATTATTATTGTCTGACGTATTTACTCAACCAGGATTCCAAAACAATCATTTAAATAATTAACACTCGACACAAAAGAATACTTCCAAGATGTTTTGTCCTCTTTCCTGGGTGAATTGAAGTAGAATATAAATATGTAATGATAATCAGTACAAGTGATTAGCATTCTCGGTCACGGGATATCATTGGGAGGTGGTTTTCGGACATTTTTTTTCTAAAAACAAAAAATCCTCTCTTTGGTCTGCTGTTATCTAAAATGCAATAATGTTATTACAGGTTTATGGATGATCCCAAAATATCTCAACATTTTTCGTAAGGTTACGTTTTTCTTTTATGTATGCTAAAAGCTGCAAGGTGTAGAGTTCATTGTTAACTAAAAAAAACTGTCTAATTTTGTACAGGTATTATAATATAGTGGTGCGTCTATAGAAGATTAATTATTTTGCGGTATTTGTTCCTGAATCCTGTGAAGTTGGTAGCTCAATTGTCACAATTTTTTTTTTTTGTTAATTGCACGACTATCATTTCGAAGTTTTGTTTTTCTATTATTTGGTCTTTTGTGCAATGTGTTTCATTTCCTTTTTTTTTTTTCTTTTGACGATGTAATTAGTTTTTACATACGGCACCGTACAAGCAGAATGCCTAATTTAAAACAATGATTTCATACCTTTTTTTTTTTTTTTTTTAATAAACTTGCGTAGTAAATTTTGCACATATCTGTTCGAAACAGTTGGTCTCATAGCTAATAGGGAGAACATTATTTTCCATTACTCTGACAAACATTATACCATGATAGTGTTACATTATGGCACTGAATTATATAAAGTTGTTTTATTTTCATTCAGAACTCAACTTGTAGAGATCTCATTTTTTGGGGTTTTCAAGACACGACAAAGAAATTCATCTTTATGGATTGCAGAAAGATCCAAACGAATAACCGCATCTAATTTTTGAAAAATTTGTATATTGCGACCAACCACATCACGGGAGAAAACTGTCACATCTCTGTTATACAGCGATTTCTCAGGATGCGCAGCGTCCAAGTGTGGTATAGCCAACGAGCCATTTGCAACCGTACAACTTCAGAAACAGCTGAACAAAGAAATCAAGCCTGCTGGCCTATGTGTTAATCTAGATTTGCCATCGCTTACTGCGACACCTGATGATCTGGTTGGTAACGATGCACAAAGATGATACATTCTGGGAGAAAAAATGAGAAAACAACCTACAAATTTCTTTATGGAATGTTTATTACCACATATAATCGATCCACGCTATACGCGATGTATGACCATCAAAGAACTACCTCAATTTTTGAACTGCACTAAAATGTTGTAGAGTGGATATCTCAGTATCGAATAAGTCACATAGGCCCTCACTTAAATATGAGCGTACAAGACTATAAACATCAGTGAGCTGCCCCATCACATGTGCCCAGTGGTAAAAGTAATAATATAACCCATTACCACCAGTCAAAAATATAAAAACATTGCGAAATTATCTGTGTTCATTATTTAATTACACTTTACAACAGTTTGTATGGCATTAATTGTCAATAGTAAATTTTTTAAGTTTTTCCGTTTTCCGTAAATACCGTGTTTTTTATATTGTAATATCTTATTAAATGATGTTTAAGAACGAAAATACTATAACAATAACTATAATAACCAAAATAATTATAACAAATTTGTGTAAAATTGTGTAAAAAGGGAAAAGAATATAATGGTACACCGCCACCATGCATAATTTTTTTTTGAAGGAGCTGTGTTCATCGCGTAGTGATATTTTATGGTAGTTCAAGTGTAATTATTTGCAGATGATAAATTTAGTGACATTTTTCATTTTGTAATTTTCTAAGTGGAGAACTTATGAAAAATGTGCCACCATTATACATCACGAAAATAATTTAAGAATTGTGATACTTATAATTATGTAATAGCACACCATTACCAATATTTGCTTTCTGAACGAACTGTGTTCATAATGTAATTACATTTTACGCTAATTCGGGTGTAATTATTTGCTGATATTTACACCCTATATTTAAATAGGCTTATGTAAAATTTTTAAAAGGAAAAAATCAATTTAATGGCACTCCTCCACTAATTATTTAATTTTCTAAAGAACTATGTTCAATTCGTAGTGACATTTTCCATCAGTTTAGGTGTGATTATATGCAGTTTGTAAATTTAATGACTTACGCTTTAAACAGCTACAAGGTAGTGTATTTTACTTATTTTTTTTTGTAATTATCTAAGTGTAAAATTAGGCCATTATTTGTCACTATAAAATAATTGTAGGTAAACTTAGAAAAAATTAAAAGTATTTAATGGCACACTGCCACTGACATTATTTATTTAATTTTATGAACGAACGATGGGTATTACGTAATTAAATTTTACGTCTGTTGAGGTCTAATTCATTGCAGTGAATGTATCCAGAAACGTTTTTTGTATTAAACCGAAATAAATTCTAATGTGTTGTTCTGCTCAAGTTGTTAATTAGTGAAGTGGGCATTGTGTAAACATGAGAATATTACACGTAACGAAAATTGTTGTATGAGGATATTAAAAAATTATAATATTATAAACTTCTCCAAAGGTGTACCATAGTTGCAACACCCCCCCCCCCCCCATTTTTCTACAATAGGACGCGTGTTGATTTATTGATTGTGTTTTAGTATTACATAATTATTCCTAGGTATGTCGTATTCGGTACCACACTAATTTCATCTAAACAGAAAAAATTGCCTTAATCCTTGGGCAAAAAAAACTAGTGTAACCGTTTAGGCAGAATGGTTATGATAAGTCTGCACTACATGCTATTCAATATACATACTGATTTACACGATATATTTCTAATACCAGAATAAGTAACCTTGAAAATTTTATGTACATTTGTTACCAACTTGAATATGATTTAAGGTCTCATATGTTCACTTTCTGATTATCTATTCATTTAAATTAAGAAATTGTGTTATGTTTGCACCTAACTAGAATGGCATGTAATTTGAGTTAAAGAATATTATATACCTTTGTGCATAGAAATATGGCTACTTCTTTTTCCACTCTTTTCCTTTGTACTCTTGCCGAATATGTTCTTAAGATTCGTTGTGATTTTACACACACTGAAATAAAAATCATAATAACATTTCTCACGCAAAAAATTTTGTTGAATGAAATAAAAACTTTTTTTGCACAACAAAATGAATTTTATGTATAGCGGCAAATAACGATTTCGTCACTGAAACCTTTTTTTTTTTTGGTTTCCCTCACAAATTTCAAATTTTGTTGGTGCAACTTAAAATGTCTATATGTATGGCTGGCCGTACATTAAAGAATAAATTATTTAGAAAAAGTCTCCAGGACGACCGGAATTCATACTGGTTTATCTTGGGCTCAGCGAATTGCGCCCTAGCGACCTCGGCTTCTACGTCTGACGGCCTTATAGCAAGAATTTATTATTGTGTACAGTGAAATTCTTACCATGTGCGTAGATAATCATTTTCAAGTATTACAGCTTTGTTTTCTTTTTTCTGATTAAATACTTCAGTAAGGATTGCTTGTGTCGTTGTTAGGCATCCAATAAAAAATATACAACCAAACTCTCGAGCTGTAATTTCGTAAGAAGACAACCGAAGAATAGTCTACTCTCCAGCCAACCAAATACATGCTGGTACTGAACCATGCTGATATTTTAGATACCACAAATTTTGTACAAATAGCCACATAATGTGGTTCCAGCTAACTAATGCAAGGGAATACAAGGGCGGGGGAAACGGGAGAGCCCCGAGTAAACCAGCTGGCCAGCGGCATCGTCCGGCACGATTCCCACAATGTGAAGTTCTGGGAGGGGCCTCACCTAGGATTGAACCCGGTTTGCCTTGGGGGGAGGCGAGCCGGATAACCGTTTAGCCACCACGACCCCCTAGATAATGTTGGAACTACCAAATAGTCGGCTAAACAAATTATCTTAAATTATTTATTTAGTTCAAGAGGATGAATGCAAATATTTGGAAGAATCACAAATTAAATTTAGCAAAGTACAGAAACCCAAACAAAAGAATATCGTGAAACACACTTGTATTTATGTTATGAATTCCAAAGCAATTCACACAATTACTTCTATTAAGGGCTTAAAAACCTAGAACGTAGAATTTTTTTTTTTAGCAGAACAAATGTTAGAAATTGTTTTTCGATAATTGTCATGGCTATGAGACCGACACCTTATTTTAGTGACTTTTCAAACACGACACAATGAAGAAATTATTCAATTGTGTATTTAATGACAATGATGAGTAATTCTGATATACAAAGTTGGTTTTAAAGGAGTTAAAATATATATATTTATTTAAAATTGTTTTATATTTCTGTGTTCAGGTGGCTTGTAAATTACCACCTCTATGTTAGATTTGTGTTTGGTTCCAGTAACTACAGCACAAATTTTATATGATGTTTATTTTTCAAAATGGCTAACGAAATAGACCAGGCATTAGCTTGTTCAGTACTTCAAACTGGTACTTTTAATGTACCAAATTTGGTTGGAATATGTCTAATTGTGATGAACACTTTGTATAGTAACCAATAATTATCGAACAACCTTAACAATAATATATAACCTACTATCACATAAACTCATAGTTAAACAGCCTTGTATAATATTTTGAAACGAATGACAAGGAAACATCACGCACGCCTCTGTTTACAGCCAGAAAAATGCATCAAACTTAGCACTGTGTTTACGATCTAAGTAGTATTGGAAAGTTTCAGCAAACAACAACACCAATTTATACTTCTTTCATTTATGATTTCTGTATCATGTTCTGTTGATGATTTTTTTTTTTTTTTTTTTTTTTTTTTCCCCCGGAAGATACATTTCATAGAAATACAGCTGTAGTACTCTGTGTCTAGATCGCCACAGAATAGCGCGTACATTTTGCATGTCAAAAATGTGTATCGCAGGGAAGATGAGAACTTCCGCAGAAACGAGCGACCACCAGCTACCATTTCTATCATCTCTCCTTTTCCTCCACAGTGAGGGCGAGTGTACGATAATGAATAGCCAATGACAAGGTGTAGGGGGTGGGGTGGATAATGCGACCGCAGCCAGCTCACTCTGCCCCCTCCCGAATCATTGTAAATAACAGGACGTGGAAGGGGGCAGGCGCAGAGTGTTTCTTGGTTCTGCCACTGCACTTGGAGGAAAAACTACAACTATTTGGCTCGAAGGGTTATTTAGACTCTAGGGAGGTGGGCCCCTTAATTTAGACACTCGACTATGTGCAAGTAACAAAATGAACTCGTAAATACAGCAGTCATTACGCTATACGTAATTTACACCTCACCAGCGATAAGTGACCGACAGCCCACATAGAAATGTAGTATTACTTAGAGATGCTTTCCACAGTGCCGGTAATTACTACAAACGTATCACGTATAGACGATCGCCACAGTGCCAGTGATAATTGAAGACAGAGACTTTATCGAAATGTATGTTAGAATTAGCCTACGATAAAGAAGGACTCATGTAAAAAGGAATTAGTTAATTTAGATTTTTGTATAACGATTTGATGTGCAGGTACACGAATAAATATATCCATGAGTTTTAACAAGCGTCCGTGTGAAGATCACCTACAAGAAGAACGCCGTTTTGTTGGAGTTTATTTTCTGCTCTGTTTGACTTTTGTATTTCTTGTGTGCTTACCTTGAACATTTTACGAAATTGCACATTGAACATGTTAGGATTAAATGGACAAACGCAAGGGTTCATGTTCGTTTTTGAAGTTCTCACACCACTTGCTCTCCATCTTTATGGACAGAACTTCGGGCTGCAGAAACATGATGGCCGTTTCCAGCTTGCGTCACGCCATCGTTATATTTTCGTCAGTGTTGGTAAGTACAGCACATCGATTTTACTCCCTTAGAGTTATACTGACTTGCTCACGTTACCTTTACTAACCTCATTACTGCCGAGTGTAAATCCGGTTACACTAAAAAGGCAAACAAAATTTCTCTGCTATCATAAACAAAACTCGCATGGATGATGTTTCACTGTTGTATCAGGGTCTTGAAAAATATGTCACTGCACTAATTATAATGACTAAAAATAAAACAAAGTTTAATATCGGTATAGACTGTGAAAAGGTTATTATATTTGCTGGCTATTGGCTGGGCACTCCATTAGCTGACAGCTAGCAAGTAATATTCATTAGAATAAAGTGTTAAATGTTGTACTAGCCAATAAGAGTGTGACAAGTATGAAAAAGACAACTGCTCAAATGTCGTTCCTATAAAATGTGGAAATAAATTGCACATTTATAACATGTGTTAAATGCAAGTAAATGTGTACACAGCACAGAGTATTAATGCACCCTATCCATACCATATACAGAATCACTGTTTCATATCAAGCTAGTCACTACACAAATGCATCACAATTTATTAACATGTATGCTGTTGTAGTTACCGCCGATTGTGTGGCTTCTTGCAGCTAGCATGCTCTACTGCGGACTGGGTTCAATAACCTGGAAGGCTGATAAGACATTTGACACGCGACAGACAAAATCAATAGACAACACATATCTCCCACCTCGTTTCATTAATTAATATGAAGTCCTCATTTTGTTAAGTTCTTGTTGTTCACTGTCACGATTTGCCCACAAAAAATTGACGACCTTACTTGTGTTTACTGAATACAAATTGTGTGTGTTATTTTGCCGGTTCCCTGTTGGTCATCCAACATCGCGCTGCCGTGTCCACGTTCTGTTGGCGTTACAGTTTAGTCCTTCTCTTGCTTCCTGTAAGAATGTAGGAAAGAAAAAAGTGCTGCTTTATGCAATTAAAAAAATAGTAATGAAATTAGGGTCGTATGCGGCTATGATCAGTTATAACAGTAATTCTCCTGTTTTAAACCAAGTCACAACACTCTCCAATCCCTCCCCCCCCCAATAATTTTATTGCAAGCGTAAACGTATAAAAATGTGTAGTTTCGCTTCATAATTTAACAATGTCAGTAAATTATATGTTAAAAATATTTGGCAAAAATGTCCACACTAAGACAACTTTTTAACTATAATTAGCGCTGTAACGTGTTTTATATGACACTGACAAAACAATGAATCTACATCCATGCGAATTTTGTTTTAGGTGACAGGGAAATTTTTTTCCACTAAAGTATGGCCTAATTTACATTCAAGCATAATGAGGTTAGTAAAACTGTTACGTGAGCAAGTCAGTATAGCTAAGGGAGAAAAAAATTGTATGCTGTACTTACCAGCGTGGACGAAAAAGTGGCAATGACATAATGAAAGCTGGAAATAACCGTCCCGTTTTTACAGCCCAACGTCCTGTCCATGAGGATGGAGGGCACAGACTTGTGAGGATTTTTAAAACAAACAGGAACAACCCTCATTAAAAATCTGTACTGACTCATGAGTAGGGAAACAAAAAATATTAAATTTTTTTGTGTTTTTGTAATTATCTGAAAGCAGACGACGAAAGTAGAGGGAGCGGTGGATTACTGGACCACATCTGACATTTAGATGGAGCAATCAATATATTGTTCGATATATCGATGTATCATATATTCGATGTATCGACTAGTAGATTGATTGCTGGTTAATGGAAAAAGTAATTAGTGTAATTAATAAAATAATTTAAAGAATTTTTTTTACTTAACATTCGTCTTTATATTTGGAAATGAAATTTCTTTCTTTTCATTGTTGTTGAAAGGTTTAGGGGTATTATTGGCGGAGCACTATCGATATGTTCTGTGTGACTTGCTGGAGCTGACTGACCGAAGGGATGGGTTGTAATTTCTTATATAGGTGTTGATGTTGGTGTAAGAGTGGTATAGGTAGCATTTTCAATTGCGAATAGAGTGAGAGCCAGTGGCAGGTTCCTGGGCCACTTAGATGGGAAAATGCCCATACATAGTCCCATAAGATTGACCTGGGGGAATTTCTGGACCAATTAGTGAACGAGGTGTGGATGGAACGAGGGCACACATGTCACTTCTGGACCACTACGATTTACAATCATTTAGCCAACTGAAATAAGTACAAATCATAAAAAAATTATTTAATCACTGGATTACCACATGCAATATTAAATTGAATTAATATAGCCAAAAGATATTAAAAATTACATTAATCATGCGATAACCACAAGACAAATTCATTTAAACGACTTACACAAAACACAAAGCAAAATTTAAATTAATACCATAACGATATTCCTTAACAATATTTCAAATACCCAAATAAATGACACAACACAAAGTTAATCGCACCAAACAAACTTAACATGTCAAAAATATGTAAAATTCTTAACAATTAGATAGAACACATAAAGTCCTACAACAAACTATTTAAATATGAACACATGAAAATGATATTTTACATTCACCCAGTAACGAAATAACCATAGCACACTAAATTACTCACTTATCGCCCACGAAGCCAGGTGTAATAAATACACAAATCAATAAAAACATAAGATTTACAATCAAAATTATAACTACAAGCCCAGACTATTGAAAAAACTCCCTCTTATTTAATAACCTCCCACACTGATCCACCAGCCCAAATCTCCAGGTGTCATAAAAATTTCTCCCTTACAAAAATCCCCTCCAACACTCACATACACATACACGAAGTCATGCGTAGTTCACCCTCATACCCTCTGAAAACACACATCATGGAACTTAAATAAATGATCACCTAAATGTCTGTTTTTAAAAACCCGTAAGTATAATCATTTCACAAATGCATCTTTCACTAGCTTATATGACTGTCACAATCGTTCGCCTATTGCGAAAACCCGACGCACTTACTTCGTTATATCACACGTTAATATGCGGTACCACTGCTCTTACAAAAGTTTATGCTAGTGGATCATCTCTGTTGCTCCGACGCTTGCCTAATGCGAAAGCCTATTACACAAAATTCCCGTAAATTAATAGTAATAATGTTTCATTTAAATAAAAACCTAATAATTATCCGGACAAGCCAGACTTAAATAAATGAATTGAAAAGAGTATTAGGTAGGAAATGTTCAATTCCTTGTATTACCCAACGAGGCAGGCTGGGTAAAACTATCGACTCCCATGAGAAAGCAATTTCTCCGCCCGCTTCATCTCCTCTTCCATGCGAACATCACGATCAAAGTAATTACGGCAAGCTCTCACGATGGACGAGACCACACATTTCGCCGTTTTACCCCCATCCACCCCGAGCAGCACAGTGACAACAATGGACAACACCTTCCCATAGCCCCAGCGCAGACTTTCGCCACCGTGTTTCCCACCTGCCATTCACCCATTCCTGGCGAAGTTTCCTGCAGAGTTCTACCGCGATGCACCGAACGATACAAATGCTTGTCGTCCACCGTGCTTGTCTCTTCTCACACCCTTCGCGAGCAGCCATTCATCTAGCAGCCATTGTCCAACATCTCTCACCACACCTTCTCTGATATGTTTTCAACATAGTTTAAAAGAAAAATATTCCAAATTCTTATGCCTCAGGCTGCTCGAAACCACACATATTTACCGTTTCACCCCATATCCTGCAATGTGTTATCAGCGAGTGCTTAGCGCAATATGTCATGCCTTACAGCTTGCTCAAACAGAACAGAACAATCTTGAAACAAATTTTTTTTACATATACTCCCCAAACTCCTCCAAGGCACTGTAGGCAAGGAGAAACTCGAGCTCTCATGCTGCCAAGAAAGCGATATATTATTCAACTAACTGCTCCGGACAGCAATAGAAGTATAATCAATCACAAAGCGTACAACCTTCCCCGAACTGTCATCCACACAGTCGCCAATGCTAATCGCGCACTGTACTCTTGTCCCAGCCCTGTCCACCAGAACAGAGTAACCATTTCCAAAGCAATGTTCCGAAAAAATCTCTCTATCTAAATTTCTCCTAATTATATATTTCTATACCATAACTCCAACAAATGCGATATGGAAGAAATGATACTTCCGAAACCTGTGCATGCTACAATATAGTTAAAAACAAAAAAAAATTAACACAAAAATTGATGTTATAAGTCACGTGTCATAATATTGTTGTTACTATTATCATTATTATTATTCAGAGATTTGAACAGTAAATTAAATTATTACATGTAAGGTGTATTTTCAATCATTAACCTAATAAGAACAAAAATAACAACTCAAATATTTTCACTCCTTATGACCGGAAAATAGAATTACACCATAAATTAAATGTAATAGATTACCACCCTTACAATAGGAATGATTGCACAATAAAGTGTACATTCATTCCCCATCCAGAGGTTTATTAAATGAATAACACATCAAATATTATTTTTAGTGTTTTTATTTAGTTTAAAAAACAATTTACAAAATATTGTACTTCAATCTTTTAAGATCTTGATTCTTCATGCACGAGTCATGTGCTTTTGAGAAACCTCTCCATCTAACCAAGGAACATTCTTTTTCATTTTAATTATTTTATCGATCAAATGTTCATATGGAGAACTGACTTTGTGCAATTCGTGTTCGTAAAATTCACCTATTACGGGCTGATCATCACAGGTTTCTAGATAATACACAATGGGAAATGAATTTCTAACTGTAATCATTTTAAGTATTTCATACTACCATTTCACCGTAAATTCTTTTCTCGAAGATTCCTTTCTGCTTCGAGATACGTATAAATTCGCCAACTTTAAACTTTGGTTTTCTTTCGTTGATTACTTTAACATTGTTATACACCGTTTTCATCAATCTTTAATCCATAACCTTTTCAGGCATCATATTGATAATTCTAAGATATCTGGAATTAAATAATTTGAGTAATTAAGGCAAAATATCAACCCAATTATACGTGTCATTCGATGTGAATTGCTTGTATATTAATTGCTTAATCGAATTATTAAATCGTTCCACAACACTGTCTTTAATCTCCGAATATGTTGCGTAGTTATTAATGCTATATTGGGTCATAAGTTTCCGGAACGGAGCACAAAAACATCCAGATCCTCTGTCGGTTTGGAGCGAATTTTGCCTTCTCTCTTTCAAAACGATCTTCATTGCTTTGGTGACCTGTTTCCCAGTTTTGTTTTTCAAATCTATGCCCCAATCACATTCCGAATGAACATCTTTTACATTAAAAATATATTTGTATCCCTTGTTGTGATTCGAATGCAATGTCATTTTACACAAATAGGCTTGAGAAATATCATTTAAACCTTTAGTAATAACTGGTCGTCTAGGATATCTTATCATTGCAGGGGTGTCAAGCCCTTGAGCAATCATACTGAACTTCTTTGGTAATATAACCGTCTTCAGTCAATTATTCAATAATAGAAACAATTTCGTTTGTATGTGAATTATTACCTGACTCTCTCGAAGTGATGAGAAGTTTTAATATATCGACAAAATTTATTAGAATTGTTCCACTGTACAGGAGAAAACCGGTTGTTAATTTCAACTCTATATATCCCACTTCCAAAAATATCGCTTAATAAATGTAGTTTAGGATGATTTTCTCTATCACATAAAAGAATATTTGCATTCTTGCGACGAACAAGGTTCTTATTTTCTCCAAATCGATGTCGGAAAACCATTTGGCTCGTTTTAAAATAATAATTCAAACAATCTTTCACTGACATCAGTTACGTAATCACCTACTTGAATTCTATTTTCAGGCAAAAACTTAATTACCGAATCTCCCAGAAACCATATATTTCCTTGTCGATATATACCAAATTGCGTATCATGCGTGGATGAAGTTTGTTTTATAGCTAAATAATGTTGTGTTAATTGAGACAGTTTTTTCTTCTTTATAGTTTCTTCCGATTTAATTTCCACTGGTGTTTCATTAAACATTTTTAACACGATATGTAATGTATCCATTCAAATAGTAACAGGTCTAAATATTTCTTCATTCAAAATATCCTGCTCCATACGAGCTCATTTGGCTTGTAAATATTTCTCCTTCACAACAGATATAATATTACATAATTCTAAAGAAGAGGCAGACATGTTTGATTAAATTACAGTAAATTCAAACTATTTATATATGAATTAAGTCGTTGCTTTTTGAACTTCTACGGTAGGTCGACTAACTGCGACACTAGATCGAATAGTTTGCGCTTATTCGATCTTATCGACTTTAAATAAAACAACATCCAATTTAGCTATAGTTTTATATTTCAAATCATTAATAAAAACAATTTATTCGTGTTTCCAAAACATTATTTTGTTTTCTCAAATTTGTTTATGTAACTAAACCAAAATTTTATTATACAATTCATTGCTTAAATATTGCATTATTTGTTCCATTCGTGTTTCAAGTTGCTTTGTAATAATATCTTTTACCGCTTCATTAATTACAACTCTTAAATTTTCTTGCATTTCTGCAAGTTGTGTTGTAAAAACTATGTTTGTCATTTCATTAAAGTTTTTACTAAATCCATTTAAATGTTTTTATATTCTAAATTCCTTACTCAGCAAATCATTGCTAATATTGGTTAAAATGTTTGCATTTACACTAGTGTTTTTAAAAACATTATCAATCAAATCAAATAATTTTATTAATTTCTCTTGAGTATCGTTAGATTGGCATTTAATTACATTCGGTGTAATTGTTCTTAAGTCTTGAACGTAATGTTTATTTACCGTATCGGTATCTTTCACAGCTGTACCGACATTACATAATTGATGTCCATTCAAATCACAGTTCCCATTGCGATTTCTCGTTAACCAGGTATTGTAATGATTGCATTTTATACCGGTATGTCCGAACTTTGGTTAGTCATTATTCTTCATCGGGAAGTAAAAAAACTGTCAAATCCGGAACTATATCTTTCTTTGCATATTGAAAGAGGTTATAGAATTACCAGAAAATTGTACTTGTTTTTCCAAGAGTAAAAACACACATGTTTTATCTTTGTAGATGTCATATCGCCTAAAAGTAATCATTTTAAATATTTTGCAAATTCATTCTGTCCATTTTAAACACAATTAACATATCTGCATTATTGCACAGATTATGTTTCGGTATAATCGCGAAACTTTGCAATAGATAAAAACAATGGAAATTTGAAAGTCTACCAAAACTAATGAATTGTTATATTTCACCCTGTGGTTCGCACCAAACATCATCAAATATAAGTACGGAATTGGGCAATGCTTCATTCGGAGACACAACATTTTCTTTATTTGTAAAAGGGAAATATCGCATTCCTTCAATCAATGACAAAATGGACGATAGTCGTTGATATTTCTCTTGTATTGTTTTTGAAAACACATGTACATTTTCAAATTTAAGTCCATTGGGATGTTCAACAGCAATATAATAACACACGTTCTTCCACATGAAGAAGGACCGCTTATTATACAGTGGACCACTTATTATAAAACATATATTTGGAGGTAAAGGAATACCATGTGTCGTTCAATTATGTTTTCTTTCATATTTACAATTACCAGCAGATGAACATTTTGTTTTATTGCCATCATTTCTACAGTATTAGGTACCATACTAATACAAAAAATATAAATGTAGGTGTGTGTGTGTATATATATATATATATAGGTTCGTGTTCAGTTGTAAACAATGCCCCACACTAATCATAACAAAAAAGGAGGCGGTGTATTATCTAAATTGATTAATAAATTACCAATTACCATTGGAATTGCATTTACCGAAATACAATTATTGGGGACCTGGTACTAAGCTTGCAAAACGTTTAGCACGGAACAATCAAGGAATAATCTCTTTGGATAACACATGTAAAGAACACGATATAGTACACGATCGAACAAACCATTTGAAATAAAGACGTATAGCGGATGCAATTCTAGCAGATAAAGCAGCAAATATAAGGAAGAATCTGTCTATATCGACTGGTGAAAAGCTAGGCGCCTGGGTCGTTGACAAAGTTATGCGGGCGAAGGTGAAAAGAGGCTTGTGTGTAAAACGCAAAATGATACGGAAAAACAAGAAAGTAGGCATATTACCATTCATGTTTCCAGCATTATCAGCTCTTGGATCAGCTCTTGCTAAATCAAGTAAATCAAGTGGTAAAGGAATGTATGTTAAAACATATAAAGTCGGTGAAGGACGAAAATACTCCAAATGTGGAAAGAAATGCACAAAGTCCTAAACAGTCTTACAAAATGTGCATTAACAAACAAAGACATTAATGTAATTGTAAAGAAACTGGATACTCCCTATTTTCGAGGTGTGTATATGAATATATGAGAGACGAATTACCAAAGGAACCAAACCTTCGCGAATGTATGATTGTTAATTTAGGTTAGAAACAAAACAAAGGAACACATTGGGTTGCATTAATTAAAATCTTAATCAATGATCATATTACGACAGTTTAGGCGATTTACATCCTCCAATTGAAATACACAATTATTTGAGAAACATACAGTGAAGATACCATTACAAAATTGAACAGTCATAAAATACAGTCAATTGTGGACATTTGTGTTTACGTTTTTGACTATAAATAGGATATATAAGTCTATATAATATTAAAACAGTTTAGTAATACGCCAATTACATTGATATTAAGTGGAAATTAATCGCAATTACGGTCGGTATATTTCCCAGCTTTGGAGTTAGGTAGAGAATGGCAAATAAGTCTAATCCAATTCGTAACTTACAACAGCATACCAAACATCTATATAGACAATAAATCATTTACGTTCAACAACGGTGAAAAAACGTATAAGATTGTGATACCAGTAGGATCATATGAGTTTAATGACATTGAAACATTCATTGAAGCGACATTACCTGTAAATGTACAATTCTGATTATGCGGAACTCGAAATATGTTAACTTGTGTGATCTATAGTAATGTCGATATCGATTTCACGGAAGGCAATTCAATTGGAAATATGTTAGGTTATAAAAGAAGATGATATCCAGCTAATCAGTTACACAAATTGTCAAAACAGGTTAATATATTGTCGGTTAATGTATGTGGTATAAATGTTAATATAGGTGGATCATATTTGAATGGAAAACCGACAATACAATATATGTATTCAGATGTGCTGTGGCTCCAGGTTACAAAATAATCGAAAAACTGAGTACATAGATATATCTTCCAGTAATAGTTAATCGAGTGGATGAGTTTGTTGTTACAATTGTCGATAAAGATGGTAAACTGATTAATTTTTGAGAAGAAGAAATTACTGCTCGATTACATAAAAAAAAAAAACTATCTAAATACGTGCATTCTGTGTTTATAACAATCAAAATGGGTATTGTGTATAATAGTCAATATGCTCATAAAGTAGGCACTTAATTTAAAAACAATGTTTCTAAAACACGTGTTTCGAATAAAGTACCTATAAAATGATGTAAATAGAAGCATAAAACGATCATTTCAAACAAGATACCCATAAAGTTAACACAGGGCAACAAATTGTTTCTAAAGGCATTAGGATATGGCATTAATAGAAATGTAAGACATACATAATGTTGAAGAACCAATAACTTATGATGATGCAATCACCAACACGGAAATACATATGTATGAGCCATTCCGAGCAGGACTGTATACATTTCCATCGGAAATAAGGATTGTTATACAAAATCACGATATTTACAGATTACCATCGAAATCAAGATTAAGGTTTAGAGGAACAATTAAAAAGACAGCAGATACAACTATTCTAGTAACTACAGGAATTGTCAGAAACTGAATCATTCATTTAATTTATGGAATTGCATATCTGCACAATGGTGTTGAAATCGACCAATATATATAGCTTTCTTGGCGACACGAGAGCTTGAATTTGTCCTTGGCTACAGTGCCTTGGAGGAGTGTAGGAGCATCGGTAAAAAAATTTTATGATTTCAAGAGCGTTCTGTTCTGTTTAAGCTAGCTGTAAGGCATGACATATTGCGCTAAGCTCTTGCCGACAAAGCGTTGCAGGATATGGGGTGAAATGGTAAATATGTGTGGTTTCGAGCAGCCTGAGGCATAAGAATTTGTAATATTTTTCTTTTAAACTATTGTCAGAGGAGGTGTGGTGAGAGATGTTCGACATTGGCAGCTATATGAATGGCTGCTCGCGAAGAGTGTGAGACGATACAAGCATGGTAGGCGACAGTATTCGCATCGTTCGGTGCATCGCAGGGTTAGTTGGTCAAGGGTGATGGAATATTGCGCAGTAGAACTCTGCAGGAAACTTCTTCGTGCGCACAGAATGGAGGGTGGGAAACACGGAGACGAAAGTCTGCGCTGGATCTATGGGAAGATGTTGCTCTGTTTTGGGACCAAGCTACACCGGGGGGCGGGGGCAGAATAATATATTGCCTACTTTGCGGCACAGCATGAGATTCTGAGTTTGTCCTTGGCGAGTATGCAGGGAAGGAGTTTGGGGCGAAACAGTGAAACGTATGGTTTCGGCCATCGTGAGAGCTTGTCGTAATTTCTTTGACCTAAATGTTCATGCGGAAGAGGAGACGAGGCTGGCGGACACTTTTATAAAAGCAGTGGCACTGCGTATTAATGTGTTATATAACAAAGTAAGTGCGCCGGGTTTTTGCAATAGGCTTTCGCAATAGGCGAACGATTGTGATAGTCATATGAGCTAGCGAAAGATGAATTTATAAAATGATTATACTTACTGGTTTCTGAAAACAGACATTTAGGTGATCATTTATGTTTACGTTCCTTGGTGCGTGTTTTCAGAGCCTATGAGGGTGAACTACGCATGACTTCGTGTATGTGTATGTGAGTGATGGAGGGGATTTTTGTAAGGGAGAAATTTTTATGACACCTGGAGATTTGGGCTGGTGGATCAGTGTGGGAGGTTATTAAATAAGGGGGAGATTTTTCGCTAGTCTGGGCTTGTAGTTTTAATTTTGATTGTAAATCTTATGTTTTTATTGATTTGTGTATTTATTACACCTGGCTTCGTGGGCGATAAGTGAGTAATTTAGCGTGCTACGATTATTTCGTTACTGGGTCAATGTAAAATATCTTTTTCATGTGTTCATATTTAAATAGTTTGTTGTAGGACTTTATGTGTTCAATCTAATTGTTAAGAATTTTGCGTATATTTGACATGTTAAGTTTGTTTGGTGCGATTAACTTTGTGTCGTGTCATTTATTTGGGTATTTGAAATATTGTTATGGAATATCGTTATGGTATTAATTTAAATTTTGCTTTGTGTTTTGTGTAAGTCGTTTAAATGAATTTGTCTTGTGGTTATCGCATGATTAAAGTAATTTTTAATATCTTGTGGCTATATTAATTCAATTTATTATTGCATGTGGTAATCCTGTGATTAAAGTAATTTTTTTATGATTCGTACTTATTTCAGTTGGCTAAATGAATGTAAATCGTAGTGGTCCAGAAGTGACATGCGTGCCCTGGCTCATAATCGATTAATCGAACAATCGATTATCCGCTCCTCACTCGCTAAGTGGTCCAGAAGTGACAAGTGTGCCCTCGCTCCATCCACACCTCACTCTCTAAGTGGTCCAGAAATTCCCCCAGGTTAATCTTATAGGACTATGTATAACCTTTTCCCTGCTAAGTGGCCCAGGAACCTGCCACTGGCTCTCGATCCATCCACACCTCACTCACCTAGTGTTCCAGGAACCCGCCGCTGGCTCTCGCGACATTCAAAATTGGAAATGTTACTTATACCACTCTTACACCAACATCAACTCCTATTTAAGCAATTACAAACCATCCCACTGGTCAGTCGGATCCAGCAATTCAAACAGAACACATCGATATTGCTCTGCCAACTGTGGTGTTTCTGGTTCTAAGTGTGATGCATGCATTGCTAAGTGTGGTGTGTGCGATGCCTCGAAGTTTTTAAACCATAGCTCGAAGCGCGATCGTTGATATGTTTATCAACAATCTACCATTCGAGTTGGACTTCCTGGTACAGGTTCTGTGGACTGGGAACAAAGTTATCTATGAGGCTTTCATTCAAGGAGATGGGCATCAATGTCTTGGACGAAGCATGCAAGCAGCATTACATCGCTTATTCCCAGCAGGATCTCGAAAACAGATATTCGGCAGACTTGCGCAGAAGCCGATTAGATAATAAATTCTTCAAACATCAGGCTCGGAGAAAAAGTAACTGCCTGGGGCATATCCAACTTTATGAAAACCAAGGTGAAGATGAGCATGTGAACAAATTGCAAGATAATGGCACAAGTGAAAGTAAAAGTGATTACAAGAAGGAAAAAATCAATGCAAGACTAATAAACACCTACCAGCAAATGTTCCTTTGCTTTTGCTGCACTCGGAGCTATCGGGGGCCAGATAGGAGTCGGAAGTGGTATCGTCCAAACCATCATCACAGCATCGAACAAACAGAAGCAGTTTTCCGATGCCCAAAAGCACAATGCAAAAATGGAAGCTTTCACCATGGGTAAAAAAATGACCAAAGCCTCTACCTAAGACCATGCCCAACAGGAGTAGAAATGTGCAAATGCGATGCATCAGAAAGAGACAGTCATGAAATCACAACCAAAACAACGATTGACAAATGTAATTTTGGAATTGTTTGCACACAAATTGATGATTTATGTGGCATGTTTATGGAAAACAATTGCTCCCTAAACCCATGAGAGAGGAATATGCCGCAATATCCCAAGTCACGACAGCAAGGCCCAATACACACTGGGTAACTCTCATATGTGAAACTTGGAAAACATGCAGTTTCGGTAATCAGCATCCTTCACCCGAACAGCGGTGGTACCTGTCAGTAAAGAAGCTGACTTACAACTGCGAGATGAAGCAAATCCTGAACACATGCAATTGTGGACATTTGTGTCTTTGCTTCGTTGTTCGTTCATAGAAGTAATCGATTAGAATGGCTATACATAGACAGGAAACCATCAGTCATGTCAATAACTCCTACCTTGATGGGGCATAGTTCCAAGCTGCATGCGATACACTTGTCTTGTGGGCAGCTTCCCTGTGTGCTTATCGGGTCAGCAGTTGTAACCCTTGACTCGCTTTGTGCGACGTCTTCCGAAGGCAGTGTCTCTACACTGGGTGTCGTGACACACTGGTCTGGCTCACTTCGGTTTGCAGTGCCTGCAATGTTAATATCATGACATGTTTTAGACGGTGTGACCTCTTCCTCTTGCTCGTCTTCTTCCCCTGCCAACATTATGGGCGTATGACTACCAGGTGTGGCAGTAGGAAAAAGGTGCCAAAGAGCACTCCCACCTGTGTTTGAGCTTGCATCTGCTTCGCCATTGGGCATTTCTGCTACATGCTGTAGGCCATTGGGCCCTTCCTCTTCTCAGGAGCCTCTGTGCTGGGTCCTCGCACAGCTAGGCGAAGGTCGTCGCAGTGTATGGCCACCTTGCGCCTGCTGCTGACCTTGATGAGGTAAGTTGTATACCACGGCATTTTTACAACAATGTGTGGTCTGCTCCACTTAGGCCAAACCCTTTGCAAAAGTTTCACTTTGAGCTGCTCGTGCTCGCAGATGTTATCATGTTGTCCATGCCTGAGCCTCTTTGGTGTGTGTGTTGTTGCTGGTACCCAATGTCCTAATGTACCTATCCTGGTGAATGCGAGCATTTTCCATGTCTTGCTCTCAGCGCTGTCGCCTGCCTGCTGCACTTTCTGTTCCATCACTGTTTGCCTGTCAGATTCTGAATTTGCCAGAGATGCCTGGTGATTAACCTGTGGCTAGATTCACCCTTCGTCTGATTATGAACAAGACCGTGGGCACATGTTCAGCATAACTTGCATGGTTAGATCCTACCTGCAGGTGTAACTCAGTCATGAGGTCTTAATTTCTCCTCTCAGTTGGGTTGGCCTGTGGGTGGTACATGGGTGTTGTATGATGCTGGACTACCCGCCTGGTTTACAATCCTCTCCAATACATCCCTGTTAATTATGTACCATTGTCTGTTAAGATGGTGCATGGGTAGTCCCATCGGGGGTATAATTCTGTCTCCAGTACACTGGCCATGTTGGGTGCCCGTTCACTGGAAACTGGGTATGCCTCCGTCCATCTTGAGAACGAGTCACACACCACAAGAATGAATCTCTTGTAGTTAGAAGTGCATGAATATTGCCCTATCAAGTCCAGCGAGATGGACTCGAATGGTTCCTGCAGCTTCTGTGTCTGTTGTTGTGTTACTCCATCTGCTCTCCTACTCTTGCAGATATTAAACGTTACACACCCCCTCACGTATTGCTGTGTGTCTCTGGTGTCACCAGGCCACTGGAAATGGTTACTCACATTTATTGTTGTTTGTGATGTGCCAGGGTGGCCTGCAAATCCTGCAACATGTACATGATGTAGCCACCCATGCTCGTGCACTTTTTGGCTTGTACAGCTTCGAGGCTGCTTCAGGACGATGCTGTCGGGTCTCGACGTGCATGCTGTTCATTCGCCACCATTCCTGTTCATTCTCCATGATGGAGGTGACACAACATTGGGTGTCTGTAGTCTGTAGTTGTGTAGTTAAAATGCTGTCCTGCGAGTTGTCGACCTCGAGTTCTGCTTTCTCAGGAGCCTCGGTGATGACTCAGCTCATGCGGTCCTCACCAGTTGTTGGGCGTCAGGCTGTAGTAGGGCGAAGTAGGTCGTCACACTCTTCTTGGTCCACAGCTACCGTTTCGCCTGGCATGCGTGAGAGATTATCTGCTAGCAGATTCTCAGCTCCTGGTACGTGCTCCACCTCGAAATCGTACACTTGGAGGAGTGCTCGGTGTGCTAATTTTCTCCTGGCTTCTTTCATGTTGTGAAGCCAGAGTAAGCACCGTTTGTCAGTTAGTAATGCCAACCATAGGTACTAAAGGTATACTTTGTACAATTTCACGACCCACACTACGACCAGACACACTCACTCGTTCACGTCGTATCTACCCTCAGTTGCCCCCAACTTTGCACTGCTTTATTCAATGATGCACTTCTCTTGGTTGTCTCCAATTTGATAAAGGACTGTTCCCAAGCCCTTTTCACTTGCATCTGTCTGAAGATATAAATGACGACTTAGCTCATGCCGAGCCAATGTCTTGCACTCCCTGAACTTGCTCTTTATCTCTTGAAAACTTGCTTCATGTTCTGCTGTCCACACATACTTTATGTTGGGTGACATGCCAGTGAGTGGTGCAGTTATGGTTGCAAAATCATGTATGTTCTCACTCAGCCAGTTAACCAACTCGAAGAATTTTCTCAGTTGATTACTCATGCAGAAGCGAAGCGAGGCCCAGGTGGATCCCTGCAGCACACAATGCACTAGGCTTAAACATAAGATGTGTTGAGTGGCTAGTAACATACTGGTTTTCACTTAACATATTTGTTTGCACTTAGGATGTCATGAGAGATCATTCAATTAGTTGCTTTACAAAAACATTGATTATGCTGGGCAAATAGTTATACAGAGCAGTATTTGTATGTACTTAATATTTATCTAGTTATTATTTCATTTGATGTGCGTATTTGTATTTAATTAGTAATTCATTACAAATGCTTCGTAGTTGTGTCGTCAAATACAATTTTAAATTATCTCGTTGCGTGTAAGTAGATTGCATTTCTACTTCGTTGCTTGTGGTTGTTTTTGATAAGTTGCGTTATGTTGTCTGTGCATCGTAGGTGTTTCGTGTAATTGTATATAAAAGTAAGTATTTTATGATTCATTCGTTGCTTGTAGTTCGTAAGTCGTCTCGTGTGGGATTATTAAATGTGTCATTTATTGATTTGATACTTTGTTTCTCTGGTAATTTAATCCAGGTATGATAATCTGTTCATTAATCTGATAATCCATTAGATAATCTCAATTACACTACTTGTGACTGAGCACTATTTTTGTGCATGGAAAATTGCTGGATCTGAATAAATCGTAACCAACAGAAGAAAGGAAATTGCAATATGGACACAATGAATAGGGGTTCTATATTCGAGGATCCAACATGGCGGCCTGTGCTGCCATATTGTTTCCACCATTTTGCATCCAGCAGCCATATCGGCAGCCAGTATTTACTTTTTACTGCTCTATCATTCCACCTTTTAATTTCCATGCTCTATCATTCTGTCTTTATTTTCATGTTCTATTTTTCGTGGGTTTTCTACAAGTGCTACCATTTCCTTTCTCCTTTGCATTCTTTCCTCTCTCTTTCCCTATTGTCACCTTCTTCGTCCTCCATATACATGGTTCAGTGGCCGCCTGC
The DNA here is from genome assembly GCA_029891345.1 of Dryococelus australis. NCBI lineage: Eukaryota > Metazoa > Arthropoda > Insecta > Phasmatodea > Phasmatidae > Dryococelus > Dryococelus australis. The sequence goes on along the minus strand of CM057009.1, from coordinate 168,699,158 downwards.
CAGGGGGAATTGGTGTGTCAGCCACCATATTTGGTTCCTCAATCGCCCACCAGGTGCACAGGTGTGTCTGCAGCAATCTTTGGTTCCTTCTTCGCCCCAGGGGTGCTTGTGTGTCCGCCATATTGTTTGCACTAGTTAGTTCGTTCATTACCTGCCAGGGAGATCTCACATGTCGTCTGCCATGTCGTTGTTTACTCCATAGCCTGTAAGGAGGTGCTGTTGTGAGTCCACCATCTTGTTTATGGTAGTTATTTCTATTTTATTTTTCGGAGCTTAAAAAATTCTTTTGTAAGAGGGTGGGATCAAAAAACCGGACCTGATGGTGGCCAGACCAACACCTTAAACCACTCACCCACTGGGACACATCGGAGCAAGGGGTTTATTTGGAGTATATATGAATATGTGTTTATGGAGAAAAAAATTTCAAAAAATTTGTTTCCATTATGTTTATATATTTCATTTACATTGTGCGACATGTCTACAAACTCGTAATAAGAATTATATTATGATGGCACAACCATCGATATGACAAATCGGAATTTTATGAAATAAAAGTTATGCATTTCATTATATATTTTTTATTTAACTTCTGTAAACAAGTGTATCATGCGACATGTCTACAAACTCGCATTTTCAAGAACAATGAGATTATGACGTCACAGCCATCGATTTGGCAAATCATAATTTTATAAAGTAAAATGTATGTATTTCAATTTATATATAGCTTTTATTAAAATGTTTAAAATATATGCATCATGTGATGTGTCTACTAAATCGTATTTTCAAGAATAATGAGATTATATTTTCACAACTATCTATTTGGTTGATCGTAATTTTATAAAGTATCAATATATATTTTATTTAATATTTATTTATTTAACTCTTACGAACAAGTGTATTTTGCGACATGTCCACGAACTCGTATTTTTTAAACAGATAATATGTCGTCAGAATATATGATTATGTGACTATGACCAGTGCTATATTGCATTCTATAAGCATGTGAATGTATAAGTAAATATGCCAAGTGTTATATAGTTTCGTACTTGAGTTTTCAAAACGAATACTAAACTAACAGAGTGAACTTTGATTATTCGCACTTGTTTTGTATTGAGTTTAGTAGGCATAGGAGTGATTATTTTTATTTTCAATTTAATTATGTTACCAGTCCGAGCGACCAATACAACACAGTGGTTAAATATGAATATCCAACTAAAATTCATGATATACCAAAAATATAAAATCTAATTGATACATCTATAAATGTATACTCTATTGAAGATGAGTCTACAGTATACCAACTAAAGCTTACAAAACATAAAAATGAAAACATAAATTTACTTTATTTAAAATCTGATAAATAAATTCGCATTATTGTTGGATAAAATATTTTTCGAAATTGCTTTCTGCACAAAAAAAATCATAAAAGCAAAACATATATGAGCTATATGACTTCAATTCTTTTATTCTCAAGAGAAATTAAATAATCATACAGGAGACTGCTCTAAAAATTAATCAGGAAATATCTCGTTATCCTCGAAAGGAGAGCTAATATTTCCCAAAAATTTTTAACATGCATTGAAGGTTACTTTCACAATATATTCAGATTTTAAATCAATTCTAAATAAAATTTTCAACCATTTAACTAAAACAAAGATAATTAAGTAAATTTAACCATATCCAAAAATATCCAATTTTAACGGAAGATGATATTGATGATGGTCTTTATAAGGATATACTTAAGAACCGATTTAATCTTACTAATTAACAAATAAATAACATTGATTTAAAGCTAAGCAACGAATCATACAAAATGAAATACCAATTACATGAAGCATCTGGTTTTTTTATATTATATTGTGTCTAATAATGGTGAAATAAGCCTCCAGTAGTATATTGAGGTCCAAAAGCATATTAAGATGTTTATACAATCAATAAAAAGGGAAGTAGAAGAAAATATATGTGAAATATATTCGCAAATTGAACCGATGCATCCTCTAGCCAAAGAAGAAAATATATCATATAGGAAATCAAACAAATGTACTGTCTGCGAATGTGAATATACGGAGGACAATAAAAACTACATCATCAAGATAATATAAATGGGGAATTCATTAATCATTCACATAATAATTGTAATCTATAAATAATATTACCCAATTTTGTATCAATTTATTTCCATAATTTAACTGGGTATGTTGCTCACTTACTTATTAAAGAGTTAGGATATGATGAAAACTATATAGATTTAATGGCGAATAACCAAGAAAAATTTATAACTTTTGGGAAACAAACAGAAAATTTCAAAATTAAATTTCTAGACACATTTTAATTTATGGCCGGTAGTTTGGCTAAATTATCATTGAATTTAAGAAGAGATCAACTGAAAAACACTCATAAACATTGCCCAAAAGATCAAGTTAACTAAGTTATAAGAAAGGGTGTTTATCCATATGAATTTACGGACAATTGGGAAAAATTTAACGAAACCGATCTTCCACTAAAGAGTGAATTTTATAATTAATTAAATGAATCTGACATAACTGATGATGAATATGAGCATGCAAAATATGTATAGGAGCAGTTTAATATTACAAATCTTAGCGAATATCATGATTTATATTAAAAAAGTAATGTATTATTGTTATCAGATATATTCGAATATTTCAGAAATACGTGTATAAATGCATATGACTTCGATCCTCTCTGGTAATTTACTACCCCAGGATTATCATGGAAGCATTGCTTAAAATGACTTAACAACCACTAGATTTATGACATAACTATAATATGATTTTAATTATTGAAAAAGAAATTAGAGGTCGAATGTCGCAATTTTGTAAGCGATATGTTGAAACCAATAACAAATATTTAGAAGGTTTTAATCTAAATCAAGATTCCAACTTTTTAGTATATCTCGGTGCTAATAATTTATATGGTTTGGCAATTTCACAATATTTACCATATGGTGGTTTCGACAGGGTTTATTATACATTAAATGATTTAGATTACAAGAGTGAAAGAACATTCGATTTGGAGGATGATTCTGAGTATGGTTATATATTAGAAGTAGATTTAAAATATCCAGAAGAACTACATAATTCACATAAAGATCTACCATTTTTCCCACAAAATAAGGTAGTGTCGGGATCAAACCAATCCTAAATGTTAACAACATTACAGAACAAAATATGTAATTCACTATCATAATACGAATACAGTGTCTAAATAAAGGATTAAAACTTAGTGAAATACATAGAATATTGATGTTTGATCAGTCTGATTGGTTGAAGAAGTATGTATATTTAAATACATCAATGAAAACTAATGCTAAAAAATCCTATGAAAAATATTTTTATAAGTTAATGAGTAATACTGTTTGGTGAAACAATGGAAAATATAAGAAACAGGGTAGATATAAGACTGATAACAGACGAAGAAAAATGTGAAAACTTAATAGCAAAATCAAATTTCAAAAGTACTATATTTAATAAGAATATTGCATTTTTACATATGAATAAAACTAATCTAGAATTTAATAAACTTATTTATGTTGGCATGTCAATCTTAGACATATCGAAAGAATTAATGTATGGTTCTCGTTATGAAATTATGGAAACAAAACATGAAGATAAAATTGAATTATGCTATCAAGATATCAATATCTATGTGCATAACATAAAAAATGATATTTACAAATTCATGATAACAATGATACAAAAATTTTATACAAGTGATTATTCAAATGACAATATCTATAACATGCCACAAATAAATAAGAAAGTTTTACGTAAGATGAAATATGAATATAATAGGGAAATAATTAAAGAATTTGTTGGTTCAAGCCCAAAAAAAGTATTTATATAGATTTGATAATAAAGAAAATGAAAGTTAAAAAGTTGTACAGAAGTGTGTGGTTAACAAGAGAATTACATTTGATGACTGTAAGTATTGTTTTTTTAAAGTGAAAATATAATATAGAACAATGAATTTAACAAGGAGGGAAAAGCATGAAATATATACAGTAGAAGTTCAAAAAATTTCATTAATGCCTTGTGATAACAAAAGAATTGTACTAGAATATTAAATAGACACACTGCCATTTGGATATCAAAACACATAATCTTAATTAATTTTTGTAAAAAAAAAATAGTATAATATTTTAAGCTACTTTAATGTCTAAAACAATGTCGATATCAGCACCATCAAAATCAATCAGTTCACCATTTTCATCCCCAATTTCTATAAAAATGATTAAACCATTCATTATTGATTCTATAAAAAATTGGACATGCTGGCTCATAACTAACATAATCTCTGAAGCCAAACATAGTTTTTGGTGAAAAGTTAGCAACTATGTCTATTGCTAAGTGATTAGATTCGAAGTATTTTATCAACATTCAATTGGCTAAAATAAAATGATTATTTATTGCTTTAAGTGGATTAAAATTATGTAGCTTAGTACATAAAACAACACTGTATTTTTTAATAAGCTTTTCCCTCAAAACCAAGCATATCAGATAATCGATCATCAAGTTTAATATCAAACTTAGATTTAATAGATATTCTTTATTTCAGATTGTCTGCTGTCAATTCCATGTTATTTGTTGAAAATTGGTCAATCTAATTTGCAATTTCCTTTAAAGATGTAATATCAAATTGTCCTTTTGGAATACTGATATCTTCATTTTTATTAACAACAGGAATCAGTTTTTCAATTGTTGTTGTAGTATTATTGTCTATATTAGGAGCTAAAAATTTTGCATGAAAACTAATCAATTCAATATATATGTATTGATGAATTATATCATAGCAAAGCTTCATCCTTAGAATGGAACTTTTTTGTTAACTTAATAACATTATTTTCCATTTATTTGGAAAATTATTATATTAAAAGAAAAAAGTTAATTGGGGTGTTGGTGTTTTAATTTCCAAAGAAAATTCTAAATATAAAAAGTATGGTTAATTATTGCCTGATAACATATAAGCTTTATTGTTGGGCATAATAATAGTGCAAAAACCAACTTGATAATTAATTTTATTTATAAGCCAGAATGGCTAAATTTTAATAAATGATATATTTGCTTAAAAAGTTTAATCCGCCATAAATATATTGAGGAACAAAATGATTTTGGTGAGGTATTTAAAAAATATTTAGTTAAAGAAGAATAGCATACTTTTTCAATAATAATGATGAAATAATTTCTTTAGATCAGTCTGGAGATGAATTTCTAATTGTATTTGACCATGTTATTTTATAAAACCAGGATGTCATTAACAAATATTTTACTATGGGACAATATAAAAATATTTATGTATTTTGTTTGGCACAGAAAAATTCAAAAGTACCTAAACAATTAGTAGGATATGATGCAAATTCTTCGTATATATTTAGACGAGATAAAACAAATTTAAAACACACATAGTGATTTCGGCAGTGGCAATATATTTTATGATAAATTCAAAGAGCTTTATGCAAAGTGCTGGGACAAAGATTTTGGTTTTATCACAATTTATTTGAGCAGAAAATATTTATAATGTAATTCTCTTGTACATGAGAATTCTTTATATACATCTTGAAGGGGCACTTCAGCACGCTCTTGCCACCACAACAAGAAGATTATCGTGACATTGCTCTTATCTAGTTGTGGTGTAAGAAACAGTCGGGAGTGAAACTCTGAATATGATGCTATCATTTGGTGAGAATAACTCACCACATGAAGATTTTAATCATTACCTTGCTTGTCTTGTCACAGTGGCTGAGTGGCAAGGCATGTTATTTCAAACTCAATGGTTGTGTGTCCAAAACCCAGGTCTGAGAGGATAATATGTAGTATGAATATGAGGTGCCCATATTTTCATTATTAGTTATCACTAATTCATTCAGATTTGAGCCAAAACATTGCTCTTGCTCATACAGCAATGTATAAGTATTGATGCAAAATAAAAATGGCACTTTAAGCTTCAGCAAAAAAAAACTCTCCATATTATACTTGTAGTATAACAGATGTATAAGCGGCAGTGATCTCACATAATGAATGGCACCTCACTATATGAGAAAACTAAGAATGATAAATAAATAAAAAATCCTCACTTTGCCACTAAAAAATGGCTGACCAGTGGTCAAATGATGGGTTTCTCCAATTGGAGTCTTAATGTTGCTAATTAAGACTGGAGAAATTGGGTTACTGGCGAGGTATGAACTTACCTGTAAACCTAAAACTTTAGGTCAAGGGCATGGCATTAAGTTGTTCGTAAACCTTTTGAAATTTTTTTAAATTAAAAGCTCACCATAGGTGAAACGTACATTGAACAAATGATGAACTTACAATGAATGAACATTGAACAAAAAATGAATGAATGATGAACAAACAGAATGAACATTGAACAAACAATTAACAAATACTGAACAAACAATGAACAAACATTGAGCACATGTTATAAATGTTACATGAACATCAAAATGTGTTTTACGTGGCATTAGAAATAATTAATTACATACAAATATTTTATTTTACAATATATTTAAATTTACAAAACATCTGTTTTATTAATCCAAGAATTATTCTAGCTATCAAAACATGTCCATTTAATACCAATTTCGTCATATTTTGTTTTCAAAACTTTTTCAAACAAATATTCATTTGGATAGTCGATTTTAATTATTTTGTATTGTAAAAAAAGTACACATTATTCCTTCTCATTTGTCATCTTACAATTTGTAAGGTTTCACATCATTATTAAAAACCTCAAAAATTATAAATAATTATGTTGTCCAATAAGCTGTATAAACATTTTCAAATATTTGTTTACTCTTACTTATGTGGACCTTATCGCCAACTTTTTATTTCGATTTTGTAATCATGTCTACAAAATTTGTTTGCATTACATTTTATTTAATTGGTATTATTAACTTAAATTGGTTTTGTACCAATGGTACTATTTTTTTTTGTATTGTTGTTCTCTTTTACTAAATCATCTAAAATATTTACCATTTATAATTGCCATTTAAAGCAAATTTCTTCCACATTTAATTCTCCATTGAATGATTATATCTTTCCACACAACTGGCTTTATGTTCACTGAATGTTGAGTAATGGTTGATGTAATATTTTTGCTAAGTTATTTAAATATTTCTTATATAATTTGGGCCCAATATCACTTTGAATACTATGTGGTCTTCATTTAACTAATAGAGATTCTAGAGCAATCGCTACATTTTTGACTGCTTTATCTTTAATTGGTATAGCAAATGCGTATTAAAAAAAATCAATAATTTAAAAAATATATTTATAACCATAATTTATATGTGATTTGACTTTAAAATTTCCAGTATCCATTTCAACAAGATTAATTTGCCATAACATATGAATACTATATGAAATTACTTTTCTTTGTGAAACATTTTTCTGTGCAGGTTTATATAATATATTGATTATTCCTTCTCTTCAATTGAGAATTTTTTTTAGAAGTGTTGATGTTTTATTATTACACATCGAGCATATACTTGTCCGAACTAATCACCCATATTTAGTATTTTCAATTATTTTATTATTATTTTTGGGGACTTTTTTACACTTCGAACACCAAGTATTCTCCATTAAATAAGAATAAAAAATAATTAATCTCTATATTTTATTAATATTCCAAATTGTAGTCATCAAACCATCATCATATTCAGACATCAAAAGGTTTATTTTAATCATTGTTTTTAGATCCCTTAATAACAGTAATAGTAACATCAGGTATGTTAGGATTAGCAGTAATTATTTTACAAACAATACCATTATATCATAAAAGAAAAGAAAATTAGACTATTATCTAAATGACAAATTTTATTATTCTTATTCCACTTTACAGGTAAATAATATATATGCGGTTTTTCTTCCTTAAATTTTTCAATTTTCGATCTAATGAGTGTATCACAATAATTCAAAACTTATTGCTTTAAATTTTGTAATTTATTGGCTATTTGTTATCGAAATATCGATTACTGACACCATCTTTTCCATTTACATGATCAGCCATATTATTAATTCTACGATTTTGAATAGAACCATAGTCTGTTCTATAAACAAAAACTTAACTATTTTGATCTTGTAAAGCGGTAACTATGATATTGTATTTTTAATCTACATATGATTTAATCAGAAACAATAGTATTGTATTTTGAATCTACATGTTTTTTAATACCTGTTTCGTATTATTTATTCATTTTATATAATCAGCAACAGTATTATGCAATGATAAATATACATCTGCTTTTGAAGAACAATCAGCTATTTTTTATTAAATAATCTTTTATTGACCTGTGTATTTATCATCTCTAGGATCATATATATTAACAATTCTATGAACTAAAAAAGAAACATAAGATTTATATAATCAAAGCAAGTACTTTGTTTACTTTGTAACTCGGAAACACTATAGTAAAAAATTTTATTTGAATATTTGATTAATTGTTTTCCATTTATATCTGTCATTTAATAACAAAGAATTTATATGGCTAAACTTAAAATCTTTCGAAAAAATATGTAATACAATTAACACAGATGTCCACATATAACTGAATTGAAATTCTGAAATTGTTCATCATTGTTATGCTCATTTCTAGTTTTAAAGTAATTAATTAAATTATTGGGGAACATTAACTCCAAATGTATCAAAATAGTATACACCATTATTATTTTTAAAAGAATAAACCCAAAGAATTCTGGGATTGATGAAATGTTGAAATTAACCACAGCACATTCATATTTGTGCATACGTTTTGGTAATTCATTAATCATATAAATATTTCAGATTATTTTATTTTTATATATTTCTACATATTTTTAATATCGAAATTAGATAGAGGGCCAATATCAATTTTTTTTTGGTCTTCCCTTCCTTTTTAGAACTAAACCACTTCCTGCTTTTTTTTTCCCATTTCCAAATTGTGTCTCTGTTGTTCTTCTAATTCTTTTTTATTTCTTCTTGTTTGTTCAACAGAATTTTAAATTGCACTAGCTCCTCCAGCTAAGGTGCCAAGTGTACCTAAAGCAGCAAGTATAATATAAATAATTCCGCCATGGTGTAAACCGCTTCCAGATTTTTCTTTGGTAATCTTTTTGACTGTTGGCAGTGATAAAGTTAATTTGAAACTTTTACTTTTGTTTATTATTTTATTTTTTTCTCTCAATTTGATCTTTTGTTAAAAATTCATCTATACCCAAATATTTTAATTCCTCTAAGAGAATATCGACATCTAAATTTGATATCTTCATTTATAAGATATATATAATCCATAAAATATTTTAATACCACAACCTAATTCTCTTTTTTGTAAATATAATTGAGGTAACTGCAGGAGAAGCAATTGGAGTATCTTTATCTATCAGAATTTATTTTGATTCATTTTACAAAGTTTTATCAGCATTATGTCTACATTCTAAATCTTTATGGTATCTATATGCAATATCATAATATTTACACACTTCATCTAATTTGTTTATTCCTGTGTTGCCCCTTGCAATCTTCATTAAATTTTGTAAATGGGCCACAATAATTATAATCAGGCAAATGCATTTACGATAAATTTAAATTGTTAAATGCCCCGGTAATAATACATTTTCCATGATGTCTAGAATTCCAAAATTATTGCGGAATTACATTTAAAACTTTTATTAGATATGGAATTACTTTTGGATTGTTTATAACAAAATCTGAAAATTTATTGTTTAACATATTCATTATACTTACTATTTCATTGTAATAATTGTTATTTACAGCATGTTTCCCCATGAATAATTAATAATATATCAACCAATTATCTAACATTATCCATCTAGACATATTATTTTGGTATATTATTGTATATATTATACCTTCTACAGATCTAGGAATTCTTGGAGAAATATTTTTTTCTGGTTTGTTTGGTGTTGTTCTTGAATGTGATAATTTTATATAGTTAACATAAAAATCGCTAATTATATTATTATACATCCAACCTCCACTCAGAGCTACATTTTTATTAGTATTATATTGTTGGAATGCAGAATTGGTTGTTTTAACAATTTCTGCATAATTTTAACAATCCTCATCATCAAATCTATTCTCAAGGGCTTCATGTGTATTTTCTGTTAACAAACTAAAAGTCCTGCTTTTAAGTTATATTATTTATATTTAACAAATAACGTGTCATTATTTATTGTTACACCTGTATCAGTAATGTAAAAATTTTGCAGAACTTCACAGTAAAAATTTTTTTTCATCAATAAGATTTATTTATTTAGAAATTTCTGTTCCGAGATTTTAATAGATTCAGGCCCAGAACGCGTCGAATAAGACACTGTATGTGGTAAATTTTTCAATGGTACAATTCCCATTTGCTCTTCCAAATTAGGAGATTTTTGGTCTGAGAATAAATTTTTTTCGAATAATGTTTATTCAGGATTAGGTGGATAATCAAAATTTTTTACTGCTACTGGAACTAGTGGTGTTGGTAATTTTTTGTTTTCTTCACTTACTTTTTCTACTTTTTTTTTTACTGATATTTCATAATTCGCCAATTATTGGTTGTTCTTTTTCTTATTTTTTCAAATTCTCTCTAATGACACTTTATATATTTTTGATATCTTCAATGAGTAATTTAACTCCCCAACTGATCAAAATTGGGGGAATTTTAATGTTTACAATAATAGAATCGAATTTTATATCCCTATTTGAGATTGCTTTTCTTTTCTAAATGAAGCTTATGTTTATGCACAATTTAGTTTACTAAAGAGTGATAAGTTTGGAGCTGCAGCAGAATTTGATGAAAAAGATAATGTTGACTTTTGTTCTAACTTTTTTCCTTTTTAGATTTCAAGATTTGAAATCTCAAAACATGGAAATATTCTTGTAGCTGTTTATAATCCTGGTATAACATCAACAATGATGAATTCTTTATTAAGATCACAAAGTGAACAAAATTATTTAGAGTTTACTGGTGTCGTTAATCTATATCGAGAATAAACTGTTTCTAGTCATATAGAAGACGAAGTTAAAACTGTCTCTAGTGATACTGATAAATCATATGAAATATTGTATCTGCTCAGATATTTTTGAGACTTTAGATAATAAAGTTACCAAACATCGTCATGAACCTGGTAAAATTGCAATTTAAAAAAATAAAAATTATGTGACCTATTGTTAGTAAGAAATTAACACAGCCATTGAAATGAAAAATAAATTTATACAAATATCCAACAATGCCTATTAGTTTTGATAATTGGCAACTGTTTTAGCTTTGATATATTCGATCAGTTTAAATATTTTAAAATTTGATATGCCTGAATTTATAATTGTAGGTTTTCAAATTAATAGAAGAAATCATGCTCAACAGCATAAACATGCTACTATGTTTGATCATTGTAATGTAAGAAATATTTATGTTAAAAATGGTAGAAATGAAATTTTTCCTATAGAAAACTGGAATCTTGACATTGAAAACTGTGTTTGTCTAAACAATTTCGTGCTTATAATATTTTAGAAATTCAAAAACCAAACTAGATACCGGCTATAGAAATAATGACCTTTATTATAAACCAACTGTTAACTTTGATTGTGATATTAATTACTATTAATTTTGGGGTCGAAGACTGTAATATGTTATAGATTGTATGTATAGAAAAACAACTGTTGTTAAAGAAACGACCAATATAAATATTAGTGTTAATTTTAATCAAAAAGTTGAAGAAGGTACAGTTTTTAATGTAGTTCTAATTAGTAAAAGAAATGTAACATATTATTTAAATGAAAGAATTACTGAAGATATTGAATCTTAGAATTGAAGAATAAAAAAAAATAATGTTTCGATATTTTAATACAAAATTTTAGACTTATAGTAAAGTGGTTACCTTTAAACGTTTTACGAATATTTAAAAATATAGATTAATTATTTGATGAAATAAAAAACCGTTTTCATAAATCTAAATGAGTTTTTTTATTTTAATAAATTTAATTTCTTTATTAATAAAATAAAAAAGCCTTTGTTTTCATGCTGTTTGACTAACATTTTAAAAGGTGATGGTAGTGGTTCAAGCCACCCTCCTATAGATTAGATGATAATGCATTTTAAGATCTTAAAAATACGGTTCTCAAATTTCATTCTAATTTACAAATCTTACAATTAGCAATCTTAGATAACTTTGATGCTAAATATGAACTTCGAGAAATTGGTGAAAATCTAGAGCAAATAGAAGTAGCTTTCAAAAAATTAGTAGAGCTTCGAATATAAACTGTAAAAATAATAAGATAATATTTCATTATATTTTTGCTAAATTTGCTTGTTTTTAGCTTAAATTTGTTTGATTTTGTTCGCTTTTCCATCGAATTTCAGATTTTGAGTTTTTAATTTTTTCCTGTAATTTCGTTAATAATGAGCGAGAAATGTTTAATGCAGATTTTTCCTGTACTTTTTTTCTGAAATTGCTTGTTTTTATAGTATGAAAATTTCTGCATGCCCATTTTATGAAATATTATAAAATTTGCCATATTTTGAGCCTAAATTGCCTGATTTTTCGATGAAATTTGCTTATTTTTTGGATTGAAAATTGACGTTTCTAGAAACGTGAAAAGCAGCTTGAAGACGAGAAATTAGCTTAAATTTGATGGTTTTTTCCATCGAATTTCAGATGTTGAATTTTTAATTATTTCTTGCACTTTCGTTAAAAATAACCGCAAATAGTTAACGCTACTTTTCTTGTACTTTTAGCGGAAATTGCTGGAAAAAGTGGGGTGGTCCAGGACCTGCATTTTACATCTACTTTTTCCTTCAAAATGTTCCTTTTTTTTTTTTAAACAAAATTCATTTCCCTCAAAAAGCCATGCCCTTGAACATGCAGTAGAAAGTCACGAATATCCAATTTTATAACAAATTTTAAGATTTCTATAGCTTCCTATTTACCCTCAAAATTCGCAATTTTCCGTCGAAATCAGCCCTTTTTACAGGACCAGGGTCCATGATAGCAAACCGGCAGCCATTAAAATAATAGTAACTTAAATATTTTTATTTAAATATATTTTATAATCCAAAATTTTTTAAAACGGCATAGGTAATAAGTGTTCCATATCACCGGACTCGTCTTTTCAAGGAGCATACAATTCTGATGTAAACATTTTATGTATCCCACTGTCAGGACTACCATACTGGATTTACGATCAGTGGTGCCAGCCATCTCTTCCCACACTGCTCTTAGGTCCTTGTGCGTGTATCGACACGCTCGCAAGGCACTCGGCCGAAATGTCTTGTGAAATAAATTACAGATCTAGGAATCGATGCAGTTATAAATAATTTTATTTAAATTTATTATTTGAAAAATAGCGAAATTAAAAAGAATAAAGTAAAATGTATGGAAAATATATTTTTAATGTAAAATCAGTTTAAAAAAAAATTAATTATGTAAATTTCACACTTTGTTATGATAGCTGATAGCATTTAGAAAGAAGAATATTCATGTAGTGATCGGATTCGAACACAGCCTCTCAGGGAGGATTCCAGTATGTTAACCACAGGACCACCGCAAGCTCACGTCAAGGACGAGTGCTTATATATTGTATTAAAATACTTTTGTTACTTTCTGATTTTCATATGCCTATGTTCGTATCAATTATTTTTTATGTAATTTTTAAGTAATTATGTAGCAAGTCGGACTGTAGGTATATTTATAAGCAGGTGGATATAATTTGTGAACTATTAAGACCAGGCTTGTGAAATTCTGTTTGCAATAATCCCTTCTTGCCCCAGATAAATATTTGTATGTATTTACAAATGTATGTAAAAGCACTTTTTAATCATAATGATTAGCATATATATTTAATTTATGGTTATGATTGAACGAAAACGATTTATAACAGACTTGTTACGTTACAGGATTAAAAAAGAAAAAAATCTTTATTTTTATTCCATTTTAAAATTAATTTTATTTATTTATTTTAAGTTGTACTTAAATTGTACTCTAAATACGTATTGGGGAACTATGCAAAATCTTCTCTCAACTTCATTTCCTGTCTCCTCTCTTGATGTATAATTATTTTACAATGTTGGTATCCGTTAATTATTCATTATTCCGAAGATTTTGTAGGACTAAAGGTGTGAAAAGTTGTTTTATAAACGTATGTTTATGTGACTAAACCTAACGCCATAATATTCTCTATATGAGGGGAAGTAGGTAGGATTCAACACTAACGAGAAATTAAAGACTTTTTCCGATTGAAATTATATTTATTTACATACATACATCAGACTACAAACATAAAAAACAAGATCCTTACATTCTCCACACCATTCACACAGTGTTTGTACAACACCGTGCTCACTTTTCACATAATTAATATAATCCACTTATACGAAGTTCAATACTGTCTATGCTCGCAAGCTTCCAACCAGAATTTTTGGCCATATATTCATCTTCTTTACGAAAAAATTTCACGACTGCCACTGTCAAACTAAGCTTACTAACTGGAACCCAGCTGCTTGACATTCAATGTTACACCCACCATAACTAAAGTTTACATAAACTATAGAGTTCAGACCAGCCGAAACGCAAACATCCCTGCCATTTGCTCTACCAATCTACACCAGACGAAATACATTCAAGCAATCCTTAGCATTACAGTACTCACCGACCTACACATAAACCCAAAAACCCAGACAAATAGCCCGAAATATTCAAATTTGCAGACTCGCTCCGCCGCTCCATAGATCCATCGATACATCGCTCCGTCGATCTATTAAACCATCCATCCATCGATCCACCCAATCTTTCCATCATTCTTTCGCATTTAGCAAAGCAGTTATTCCATTTTTCCATGTATGCAGTCAACTATAAATTTATTTTTATACTGAATTAATTTAATAAATATTCTAAATGCAGGTCTTTCTATTAACAGTTGTGTGCTCATAGAACCTCTTTAAAGCTGTGTAGGATAAAATAATATGACACATGTATGAAAAACAATTATTAAAAAAAAACTTATTATTATAATGCATTTACAACTTTAGAAGATAGCAGTTTGTCACATCATCTTATATAACCTCGATCCTAAAGTTCTCTAACGATCGAACATGCCTCTTCCATGTTCGAATTATCCGCACCTCAGCTTAGCGATCAAAATTCTGAGTCCGTCTACAAGGTCTTCGATAAACATGAATCTGATGCACTTGTCGTCTTCTACCTTCTTCACACCACTTGACGAAGGCAACTCGTTGGTGAAATGCATGGCATTGTCAAGGGATTCATTATCGCCTTCACCACTATCCCTTTATTCATGGTCATAATCAATGCCGTCTTCGTGATCGCCTTCACCTCCTGTTTTGTATTCTAAATTAAATTTACTTTTCTTTGTAGGTGTCACATGATCATCACCTGCGTTTAAAGCCGACGACTGTATATTTTGAAGTTTGTCGACTTTATGCGATCGTCTTGCAAAAATACATTCCACACAAAACCGACTCTACAGAACCTTGTAAGTCTCATTAAATGTCTCGTCAAAATTGTCTGCCGGAACAGTACCCATCGATGCAGCAGGAGGTATTCCCGGCAACAGTTGCTGGCTCACAATAGACGAATCCTTGCAGATCTCTGTATGTTTCTTCACTGTGTTACCTTGCACAAACTGCATGGGAACAATGTCGTAATTCTTCATCACACGAAAAGGAATCTTTTTACAGACCGCCCTCTCATGCTGATGAACATTTTGAACACAGTTGAAAACCCGATCGCATAATCGGCAAGGGCGGCAACCAGATAGCGATGATAGAGGTCACGGATTTATGAATGTCGAGGTCAAAGGCAGGCCTTCGTATTCACAATTCAGCTTCGTCATGTGGGAGCATTCTGAGAAAACCCTCATACTCGTTTGCCCAAGAAGAAAACATGCATATAGTTTCATATTTATACTAGCGGACCCGACAGACGTTGTCCTGTACATATGTCTTAAATCTCTCCCCCTCTCTCTCCCCCTCTCTCTCCCCCTCTCACCACTCTCTTTACCGAATTGTGAATCTAAACCATTCTCGAATCCACTTGAACACACACAAAACATTTCATCAAAATCGGTCCAGCCGTTTAGGAGGAGTTCAGTGACATACACACGCACAGAAGAATTATATATATAAAGATAAGATAAGATTATACGTGTTATATGAATATACATATATGATATGACTATGCATAAATAAGTGTAAAATTATATATATGTATTTATATAAACTTGGAATATACAAAATTATGAAACCGTATATAAATATGTTTAACTATGTAAATAAATATATATATAATATATATATATTTTAATTAATTTTATACATACTTCACATACTATAAAAATGGCGTCCATCAAAAGAGGTCCAACAAAGAAATCTACAGGAAAATAGAGAAAATCACGGAAACAATCAACAAAAGGCGAACATGATTATACGGCCACCTCAACCGAATGGAGGAAAACAGGCTGACTAAAAAAAATCTTTAATTTTTTCGATACAAAACTCAAAACCGTGATGCCCTGGTTGGTGAACACCAAAGAGGGCCTTCTTGTGGTGGAAATAAAACCCGAAGATGCTTTTGATAAAAATAGCCTTCGGGAGAAGATAGTGACACATCAGATAAACCGAGACGAAAAACTCAAAAGGAGGTGCGGTGCCCCTTGTACAGAAGAGCGTTAACAGGCCTACTCACAACGAATGTGGGAATTCTGGGCACAAAAGTAAGCGTAACTCGTTGCCAAATGCAGGAAGTCCTAGTCATCCCCAACGAAAAAAAAAATGTATAAATAAAAATGGGAATATAAATAAATTTCCATTTAACTTATACGTAATAACGTATATATATATATATATATATATATTTATATTTATATTTATATATATATGTAAATGTAAAAATGTTCAGTGTATGTAATGTTTTATTATGTACATATAAATATTTGTTATAAAATAAATTTTAAAATATCATATAAATATTTATGTATCAAATAAGTTGAAAATAATTTTGTTTTTACATGTTTATACATACATAATTATTAATAAAATAAATTGAATGCATTTTTATATTTACATTTTTACATACTTATACATGTTTGTATACCTATACATGTTTGTATAACTATACATGTTTGTATACCTATACATAATTATGTTTATTCTTATCTTATATAAATGAATATATATTATTCTACACATATTTTTGTATATACATGTATGTAAATCCCTATCTTATATATGTACATCCCTATCTTATATAAGTATATTCCAATCTTATATATGTGTGTATTCCTATCTTATATATGTATAATCATAACGCATATAAATATTTTACTATCTGCATGTTTTATTCTTGGACGACCGAGTATGTCGGTTTTCTCAGTGTGCTACCATACGGCAAAGATAAATTGTAAATACGAATGCCAGCTTTAACGTCAGTAGTATGTTTTGGTAGGTCCGGGGACAGAGCGATCCGGATCAGAATACACCACCATTTTTTGTATTGCGTCATTTCCGGCCGCCATCTTGGATCATATCATTTCCGACCACCATCTTGTTTCTGCCCGCTTTCTTGAATTTCATTTCGGCATGCTCTATCATTCCACCTCGATGTCCACCATATTGGATTCTATTTCTTAAGTCACATTCATTGCAACTCATGCTCTATCACCTCATCATCCACCATCTTGGATTCATTTTCTTTAGTATCCTTTGTTCCACCACAGGATCTATTTTTTCACCTCGGCATCCACCATCGTGGATTATATTCCTTCCTGCTCTATTATTCCATCTCGGCGTCCACCATGTTGGATTAAATTTCTTCATTCTATATCATTCCACCTCTGCATCTACCATTATGGATAACATTTATTCATTCTCATTCGTTATCATTCCACCTTGTCACCTGACATCTTGTTTAAACATTTTTATTAGTCACCATCATGCCACATCATGCTCTATCCTTCTGGTCATGTGACCACCATTTTTGAGTCCACCTCACACCTATACTCGACAACCGTCTTGTCGGCCATATTGTTTCTGGCCACCATATGGTTTATCACTCTATGCACCTACACACAGATACCTACCTACTGCTTTACCTACACACAAACCCACTAATCTACTTACCTTCCCACCTACAAACTTTCCTACCAAACTACCTACCCTCTTACCTAACCACCTACTGTTCTACACACCTACCTGCCACTCCGCCATGAACCAACTGCTCTCTTACCTACCTACATACCCAATGCTCTACATACATACCCACAAACCCATTGCTCTACCCACCTACCTACCAACTGTTCTATCTGACTACCCATACACTATTACACCCCAATATCACTCTTCTTGCCTACCGACATACCTACTGTTCTACCCACCTGCTGCTCTAACAACTTACCACTCTACCCACCTACCCACAACTCTAACAAAAACCCATCTACCTACCCATCTACCTATTGATAGACCCAAACACCAACATACATACTGCTATACCAACCTACCCACCACTCAACTAACCTACTTGCATACAAATTAATCTATTCACCTAACCACTACCCTACCCAATGTTGTACCTACCTACCTACCCAAATACCACTCTACCTTCATACTGTTATACCCACCCACCCACCACTATACTAACAACTTACCGATTTATCCACCTACCTACAGCTCTACCTATCTATACACCCTCACACCTACCAACATTCTACCTACCTATTCAACTTTCACTCTATCACCCTACCCACATTCCTAAAACTCTACTAACCTACACACATACATACTGCTCTACCCACATAAAAAACTGTCTAACATTTTACCTAACTATATTTCAACAGCTCTACTTACTCCTCACTGCTGACTCCGCACTCATCTTTTCACCCTCTATACTTAGCACCACAAGCAACGCAGGCACCAGACAACTCCCGTAAAACTCACCACACCCTCTGCACAACACTCCGTACCCTCGGCACAACTCTCCGCGCCCTCTGCTCCATTCTCTGCACCCTCCGATCAACTCTCCGTACCCTCAGCACAACTCTCCGCATGCTCGGTACAACTCTTCGCACCCTATGCACAACTCTCCGGGCCCTCCGCACAACTATCCACAACCTACAAACACTCGTCTCCGTGCTTTCAGCACACATCTCTGCATGCTTCACATGACACTCGGCACATTCACACACCGCTCCGCACCCTACCTACATATCCACTGCTCTACACACCTACCCACAAACCCACTGCTCTACCGACGTACCTACCAACTGTTCTACCTGACTACCCACCCACTATTCCA
This sequence comes from Dryococelus australis, assembly GCA_029891345.1. NCBI lineage: Eukaryota > Metazoa > Arthropoda > Insecta > Phasmatodea > Phasmatidae > Dryococelus > Dryococelus australis. Next base: position 168,679,854 of record CM057009.1, on the reverse strand, counting down.
CCCCAATACCACTCTTCTTACCTACCGAGATACCTACCATTCAACTCTCCTGCCGATATAATCACTTACTGCTCGACCCACCTACCCACAACTTTAACAAACCCATCTACCTACCTTCCCAACCTATTGCTAGACCCACACACCAACCTACCTACTGGCCTACCTACATACCCAGCACTCAACTAACCTGCATGCATACAAACTAATCTATCCACCTACCCACCACCCTACCCACTATTCTACTTACGTACCCAAATACCACTCTACCCACGTACTGCTCTTCCTCCACATACCCACTATAATACTAACCAACACAAACAACAACTTATCTATCCTCTCACTCACTGCCCTACCCACCACTCAATGAACGTACACACACCCACCTACCTACAGCTCTACCCATTTACACACCCACCCACCTACCCATGTGGTTTGTTTTGATGGGTGGTATGATATTTGGCTGGTGCTGGTCATTAGTGCAAATGGAATGGATTATAAGTTCTGGGTTGATCTCAACTGTATAGTTGCTCGAGATATGATGTATAGTAATATTGGAGTGTTGGATTGTATGTTTGAATTTTTCTTTGTCTAAAGATGTTGGTGCATTGGGTGGTCTGGTACCAGTTGGTTATGTTAGGTTGACAAATTGTAGGAATGTTTGTGTTATTGTTTAGTCTGGAGTGTACAGTGAATTGGTACACTTGGGTTAACATTGGATGGTATGGTGGGTATGTTGGGTGATATGGCTGGTATAATCCTCAGTACTCCTAGTCAGAAATGTTACACGTATTATTGTTTTGTGTGTTAAGATGTGATGGTCAGTATTTGTTGTAATTGGAATGGATGATTGATACAATCATGTGGTTTGTTTGATGAGTGATGTGATATTTGGCTGGTGTCTGGTGGCAATGATTTTATGACAGGTATGCAGGAGTTACGAATTTTGGTATATTTTCCCCCCAATTTTTGCGATTTTTCTTTGTTTTGCAGTATTGGATGGTGTCTAGATAAAGGTAGGTGTTCAATCATAGGGTAATGGGGGACAAATTCCTTATTGTCGACAAGCACATCCCTAACAGGAATGTTGAAACTAGCCTCATCCTCCCTTACTCTTTGCTTTCCTCTCCTTTGAAACTTGGTCAGCTGTACTCGCGTCTACTGTTCGAGGGATATAACCTCTCGAGAGATTTTGCTAGATATGTGGGGCCAGTCTCTTTTATCGTTAACTATTTTATATGATGAGCTGGGTATATTTATTGGTTGACTGGTTTGTCGGTGTATCTAAATAATATGGCCTATCAGTAAGGTAGTACCGATGCCTGAAATGTGTGAATGGGAACATTGTATTAGTAGTTTGGGTTAACTGCAGGGGAACGATATTTTGATGGAATAGCTTTGTATTTGAGTGTGACATGCTTGTGTGGCTATTAAACAGGAGGGCAAGGGGAATTATGATAGGTGTGATGGTTAGTATAAAAGTTCGAAATTTATGTCTTGAATATCTTGTTTGGTTAGTCTGATGATATGACTTGTATGTAGGTGGATAGAAGTGTAGTGTGTTAGGTAGGTGGGTACATCTTAAGTATAGAAGTTGGTGGGTAATTATAGAGGAGGGCGAATGTTTATAGTGGGTAGGTAGATAGAACCAGAAGTAAGTCAGTAATTAAGATAAGTGTTAGGCATGAAGAGCGATGGGTAGGACTGATGGTGGGTAGGTGAGTATTTGAGTTGAGCCGAAGGTGGGTAGGTCGGTATGAAGGTGTGTAGATCAGTAGGTGGTTTGGTGGGTAGAGCAGTAGGTGGTTAGGTGGGTAGAGCAGTAGGTGGTTAGATGGGTAGTTCAATGATTTGGTGGAGAGGTGAGTAGAGCAGTGGGTATGTAGGTAAGTATGTAGAGTGGTAGGTATGTGGGTAGAGCATTGGTTGGAGTGGTGTGTACATGTGTAAATAAAGAGGTTGTTAGGTAGTTGGGTAGGTGTGTGGAGCAATGAGTAGATGGAAATGTGGGTAGAGCAATGGGATAGTGGGAATGTAAGGAGAGCAGTGGGTGTGTGTGTATGCAGAATTATAGGCAGTTGGAAAGATGGGTAGAGCAATAGGTATGTGTGTAGTATAGTAGAGCTTTAGGAATGGGGTAGGATGGTAGAGTGAAAGGTGGATGGGTAGGTAGTTAGAGTGATGGGTAGGTGGATTAGTGAGTAAATGGGTAGAGTTGTAGGTAGGTGGGTGTGTGTAAGTTCATATAGTGGTGGGGAGGGTAGTGGGTGAGAGGATAGATAAGTTGTTATAAATGTAGGTTAGTAGCATGTTGTGTATGTGGGTAGAGCGGTATTTGGGTACATAGGTAGAACAGTGGGAAGGGTAATGGGTAGGTGGATAAATTAGTTTGTATGCAGGTAGGTTTGTTGTAGGTTGGGTAGGTAGGTAGGGCAGCGGGTAGGTTGGCACATGGGTTTATTAATAGGCAGATGTGTAGGTAGATGGGTTTGTTAGAGTTATGGGTAGATGGGTAGAGCAGTAAGTGGTTAGAGCAGCAGGTGGGTAGAATGGTAGGTATGTCGGTGGGTAAGAAGTGTGGAATTGGGGTAGAAAAGTGGATGGGTAGTCAGGTAGAGCAGTTGGTAGGTATGTGGGTAGAGCAGTGGGTTTATGGGTAGGTGTGTAGAGTAGTGGGTATGTAGGCAGGATGCGGAGTGGTGTGTGAATGTGTAGAGTATCATGTGAAGCATGCATAGATGTGTGCTGAGGGCGTGGATATGAGTGGGTGGAGGTTTTGGAGAGTTGTGCGGAGGGTGCGGAGAGTTTGGCGGAGGGTGTGGATAGTTGTGTGGAGGGTGTGGAGAGTTGTGCCGATGGTGCGGAGAGTTGTGCCGACGGTGTGGAGAGTAGTCAGAGGGTGCGGAATGATGTGTCGATGGTAATGAGAGTTGTGCCGAGAGTAGGGAGAGTTGTGCCGAGAGTATGGAGAGTTGTGCCGAGGGTACAGAGAGTTGTGCCGAGGGAACAGAGAGTTGTATGAAGGGTATGGAGAGTTGTGCGTAGGGTGCGAATAGTTGTGCATGGTGTGTGGAGAGTTGTGCATGGTGTGCAGAGAAATGTGCAGAGGGTGTGAAGAGTTGTGCAGGGAGTTGTGCGGTGCCTGTGGTGCTTGTGGTGCTAAATATGGAGGGAGTAATAATGAGTGTGGAGTCAGCAGTGAGGAGTAAGTAGAGCTGTTGAAATATGGTTAAGTTAAAATTTTAGGCAGTGTGTTATATGGGTAGAGCAGTAGATATGTGTGTATGTTAGTAGAGATTTAGGAATGTGGGTAGTATGGTAGAGTGAAAGGTGAATGGGTAAGCAGATAGAGTGGTAGTTAGGTGGGTGGGTGTGTAGGAGGGTAGAGCTCTAGGTATGTATGTGCATAGAGTGGTGGGTAGTGCAGCGACTGGAAGAAAATATTAGTTTTGTAATTAGGTTAGTAGAGTGGTGGGTAGGTGGGTAGTATGGTAAGTTGTTGGATGTAAAGTAGTGCAGTAGGTAGAGCAGTGTATATAGGTAAGATGAGTGGTGAGTAGGTGGGTAGAGCAATGGGTTTGTGGAGAGTGAGGTGGGTAGTCTTTTAGGTAATGGTGTGGGAAGACTTTTGGATTGTGAAGTGATTCTGTTGTTAGAGCTGTAGGTAGATCAGTTTAGCAGAAGGTTGGTGGGCCGGGAAGTAGTTAGGTGAGTAGATGGTTAGAGTTCTAGGTAGATGGGTGGAGCGATGGGTGGGTAGATTGGTGGGTAGGTAAGTGAATAGAGCAGTAAGTAAGTCGGTCAATTTTTAGATAAGTGAAGTGGTGACTAGAATGGTAGGTAGGTAGAGCAATGAGTGAGTGGGTAGGTAAATGGGTGAATGGTGCAATAGGTATGTGGGTGGGTGGAGTGATAGGTAGGTATAATATTGGGTAGGTAAATAGAGTGGTAGGTAGTTGGATACAGCAGTTAGTAGATGGGTGGAGTGGTGAGTAGATGGGCAGAGTGGTGGATAGATAGGTAGAGTGTTGGGTTGATGAGTAGAGTGGTGGGTAGGTGGGTAGTGCAGTAGGTGGGCGTGTAGGTGTGTAGAGATATGGGTGGGACAGTAGGTGGAGCAGTGGGTAGATAGGTTGGTTGGTAGATAAGTGAGTGAGTATAGTAATGGGTTGGTGGGTAAAGAAGTGGGTAGAGTTTTTGTTAGTGGGATGGTTAGAACAGTAGGTAGGTGAGAAGATTGTTAGAGTGGAATGTAAAGCAGTGGGAAGAAGTGTATGAGGGTAGAGTGTTAGGTATGTTGGGTACGACTGTAAGTAGAGCAGTTGGTGGGATACTAATAAAGGAAGGTGATTTTTTAGTGGGTAGGTAGTTAGGTGGATAGAGCAATGGGTTGTAGGGGAGGTGGGTAGAACAGTGGGTTGGTTGGCAGGTGGGTATAGCAGTGTGTATGCAGGTAAGTATTTATAGTGGTGGGTATGTGGGTAGAGCATTGGTTGGAGTGGCGAGTAGGTGTGTAGAGCAGGAGGTGGTTATGTAGTTGGATATGTAGGTAGGTAGGTGGGAAGGTAAGAAGATATGTGGGTATGTAGGTAGGGTGCGGAGCGGTGTGTGAATGTGCAGAGTGTCATGTGAAGCATGTGGAGATGTGTTCTGAGGGTGCAGAGATATGTGTGGAGGGTGTGGAGTTTTGTGCGGTGGGTGCGGTGTTTATTGTGGTGCCTGCTGTGTCAATTGTGGTGCATGCAGTTCCAATTGCAGTGTCAATTTTGATGCATGTGGTGCATGCGGTGTCAATTGTGGTGTGTGTGGTGCTTGTGGTGCTAAGCACAGAAGGTGCGAATGAGTGCGGATTCAGCAGAGAATGACTCAGCAGTGAGGAGTAAGTAGAGCTATTGAAATGTGGCTAGGTAGAATGGTATGCAGTTGGATTAGTTGGGTAGAGCAGTATGTGTGTGTAGGTTAGTAGAGCTTTAGGAATATGTGTAGGATTGTAGAGTGAAAGGTGGATAGGAAGGTAGGTAGAGTGGTAGGTAGGTGGGCGGATGTATTGATCGGTAGAGCTGTTGGTAAGTAGGGTCGTAGAGTGGAGGGTAGGGCACTGACTGGATGGATATATTAGTTTTGTTAGTAGGTTAGTAGAGTGGTGGGTAGATGGGTAGAGTGGTAAGTGGTTAGAGTGGAAAGTAGTGCAGTAAGTAGAGCAGTGTGTATGTAGGTAGGTAAGTAGAGTGTGGGTAGGTGTGTAGAGCAATGGATTGGTGGAGTGTGAGCTGGGTAGTCTTTTGGGTAATAATGTGGGTAGACTTTTAGTTTGTGAACTGGGTAGGTGGCTAGAGCATTAGATAGACAGGTCGAGCAGTAGGTAGGTGGGCCGAGCAGTAGGTAGGTGAGTAGGTAGTTAGAGTTCTAGGTAGATGGGTGGAGTTATGGGTGGGTAGAGTGGTTGATAGGTAAGTTCATAGAGCAGTAAAAAGTCAGATATATTTTTAGATAAGTGAAGTGGTAACTAGTTTTAGGTATGTAGAGCAATGAGTGAGTGGGAAGGTAAATTGGTGAATGGAGAAATAGCTAGGTGGGTGTGTGGAGTGGAGTGCTAGGTAGGTGGTTAGGTAAGCAGAATGTTGGGCAGGTTAGAGTGGTATGTAGGTGGATAGAGTGGTGAGTAGATGGGTGGAGTGGCGAATAGATGGGTGGAGTGGTGAGTAGATGGGAAGAGTGATGGGTAGATTGGTTGAGGGGTGGTTAGCTGAGTAGTGGAGTATGTAAGTGTGTAAGCATGTAGAGCTTTCGGTGGGACAGTAGGTATAGCATTGGGTAGGTAGGTAGGTTGGTAGATAGGTGGGTTGGTAGAACCTTGGGTTGGTGGGTAGATAAGAGGGTAGAGTTTTGGTTAGTGGGATGGTTAGAGCAGTAGGAAGGTGAATAGGATGGTAAGTGTGGTAGGTAGTGCAGTGGGTGGGAGGGAAGGAGGGTTGAGTGTTAGGTAGTTGGGTATGGCTGTAAGTAGAGCAGTTCATGGGTGATTATAGAGCAGGGTGAGTGTTTAGTGGGTATGTGGTTAGGTGGGTAGAGCAATGTTTTGGTGGGTAGTTGAGTAGAGCAGTGGGTAGGTGGGTAGAGCAATGGGTATGTATGTAAGTATGTTTAGTGGTGGGTTTATATGGGTATGTCATTGGTTTGAGTAGTTAGTAGGTGTTTAGAGCAGGAGGTGGTTACATAGTTGGGCAGGTGGGTGGAGCAATGGGTAGGTGGGTAAGTAGGTGGGAATGTAAGATCAGTGGGTGTATGGGTAGGTATAATTGTAGGCAGTTGGTTAGATGGGTAGAGGAGTATGTATGTGTGTAGGTTAGTAGAGTTCTTGAAATGTGGGTAGGATGGAAGAGTGAAATGTGGATGGGTAGGTAGAGCATTGGATATGTGGGAGGATGTGTAGATTGGAAGAGCTGTAGGTAGGTGGGTGTGTATAGGTGCATATAGTGGTGGTGGGTAGGTAGATTGGTTTGTTGTTAGAGTTGGGGTAAGTGTATATATCAGTAAGTGGTTAAAAGAGTGGTGGATAATTGGGTAGTGCAGTATGTGGGTAGAGTGTTATTTGGGTAGTTAGGTGGAAAAGTGGGTATGGTAGTTGGCAGATGAATAGAATTGTTTGTATGCAGGAAGGTTAGTTGTGTGGTGGGTAGGTGGGTAGAGCAGTATGTAGGTTGGTGTGTGGGTGTAGCAATAGGTAGATGGGTAGGTAAATGGGTTTGTTGTTGGAATTGTGGGTATGTGGGTAGAGAAGTAAGTTGTAAGAGCAGCAAGTGGGTAGAATGGTAGTTATTTCGGTAGGTAAGAAGAGTGGCATTGGATTATAATAGTGGATGAGTAGTCAGGTAGAACAGTTGGTCGGTAGGTCGGTAGAGCAGTGGGTTTTTGGGTAAGTGTATAGAGCAGTGGGTATTTAGGTAGGTAGGTAAATGAGTGGGTACATGGGTGGAGTGGCGGGTAGGTGTGTAGAGCAGTAGGTGGTTAGGTAAGAGGTTATATAGTTTGGTAGGACAGTGTGTTGGTGGGAGGTTAAGAAGAGGAGTGGGTTTGTGGGTAGGTAGAGCAGTAGTGAGGTGTATGTGCATAGGTGCATGTAGTGGGAAACAAGATGGCGGACAAGATGGTTGTCGACCAAAGGTGAGAGATGGAATCCTATATGGTGGTCACATGACCGGAATGATATAGTCTGATGTGGCATGATGGTGAATAATAAAAATAAATGGATAAACTAGATTTCAGGTGACATGTTTGAATGATTGAGCTTTAAGAAATGTTATCCAAGATGGTGGACATAGGTGAACATAGGTGGTTTGATAGAACATTAGGTGAAATGAAGGTGATTAGAGAAATGGAATCCAATATAGTGGATACCGAGGTGGAATGATAGAACATGAGGTGGAATAAAGGTGACTAAAGAAATGGAATCCAAGGTAGTGGACATCGAGGTGGAATGTTAGATTATAAAGAAATTAAATCCATGATGGCGTCCAGGAACAATATGGTGACTGGAAATTACGTAATTCAAAATGCCGACCGGAAATGACACAATACAATATGGTGGCCAGGCATGATGGTACCCAAAATAGCGGCCGGAAATGACGTAATCCAAAAAAATGGTGACGGATCCGAGATCCCTCTGTCCCTGGACCTACCAAATAATGCTACTGACCTCGACAACTATGGAGCTGCGAGCTGCATAATAGCCAACTGGTTGTTGGCAGTGCCGATTCTGCGATCGGGTTTTTGCCTATGTTCAAAATGCTTATCAGCGTGAGCGGGTGGTAAGTACAAAAATTCCTTTTCGCATGATGAAAAATTACGACATTGTTCCATGCAGTTTGTGCAAGGAAATACTTTAAAGCAACATACCGAGATCTGCAAGGTTTCGTCTTTTGGAAGCCAGCAATGGTTGTTGGCAATACCTCCTGCTGCATCGGTGGGTACTGTTTCTGCAGACGAGTATGACGAGACAGTTAATACTAATGACGGATCGAGAGACCTACGAGGTTTGATGGAGTCAGTTTTGAGAGGAATGTATTCTTGCAAGATGTACGCGTGAAGTCGACAAACTTCATAAATATACGGTCGTCGGTTCTAAAAGCAGGTGATGACCATGTGACACCTACAAATAAAAGTAAATTTAATATGATATATACATTACAGGAGGTGAAGGCGATCACAAAGACAGCATTGATGATGACCACGAAGACAGGGATAGTGCTGAAGACGATGATGGTAACCCTTGACGTTCTCATGTATTTCACCAGCGAGTTTCCTTCGACAAGTGTCTTGAAGAAGGTAGAAGACGACAAGAACATCGGCTACATGTTTACCGAAGACGTTGTTGACAAACTAAGAATTTTGATCTCTAAGCAAAGAGGTGGGAATTACTCGAACATGGATGAGGTACGTTCGATCATTACAGATCTTAATTATCGGGGTTATATAAGATTATGCGATGAACTGCTTTTTTTAAAGTTATAATTACAAAATAATAATACATTTTTTTTATAAATTGACGGTGTTTTTCTTTGTGTGTCATATATATCTGTATGACTCACATCTTTTAAAAGGCTCTATAAATACTTCACTATTTACGGAAAGACCCGCATATAGAATCTTTATTAAATTATTTAAGTATGAAAATTAATGGTCAGGTGACTGCATACATGAAAAGACTGAAAGATTTCAGTACTAGATGCGAAAGATTGTTGTAAAGATTACTTGGATCGATGGAGCGATGGATCGAAGTATTGATGAAGCGAGTGTCCCAATTGGAATATTTCGGACTCTTTGGCTATGTGTATGTAGGTCGGTGAGTCCTGTAAGGCTGAGGCATGCTTAAGTTATAATAAAAGATAGGAGCGATGAGTGTATTTCGTATGGGATTGGTTGGTAGAGCAGATGGGAGGGATGTTTGGGTTTCGGCTAGTTTAAACTATATAGTTTCTGTAAATTTCAGTTATGGTGGGTGGAAAATTGACTTTCAAGGGGCCTGCTTACGAGTTTATAAGCAGCCGGGTTTCTCTTAGGGAGCTTAGTTTGCCTGAGGCAGTCGTGGAACTTTATCGTCAAGAACACGAATATATTGCCAAGTGACTTGGTTGGACGCTTGCTACTATAGATTGTCTTAAACTGCATATACATAGATTATATTAATTATGGGAACAGTGAGCATCCTATTTAATGACACTATGTGAATTGTGTGGAGGATATAAGGATTGTGTTTTTGTATTTTCAGTTTGAATTATGTAAATATATAAGTAGTAGGGATATGGGCTAGCGAGGACAAAGGCTGGGATTCGTGGATCGTGGATCTGCTAGAAGCTGGCCGCCATCTTAGATTCTGGACATCCTGCTAAGTCATTCTGAACACGCGACAGATATATGGGATTCTGCCATATTTATAGCCATGATGCCGCCATTATTTAGGCAGTTTGTCGCCATCTTGGACCACCATTTTGGTAGTTAGTGTTAATTTTTTTATGCTCTATCATTTCATGGTGTTTTTCCATGCTGCTCTTTCATTCCATGCTGCCTCTCTGGTATTCCGAGGGTTTTCTCCCGAGTGCTCCCATTTTGTCTCTCTTACATTCTTTCCTTTCCTTTCTCTCTTATCTTTCTCTCTTCCTCTCTCACCTTCGTTTGTAATTTGTTTCCGACCGCCGCATTTGTTTACATTGACTGTTGTTGGAGGAAGCCATCTTGGTTTATTCGTTTGATATTTGTTCGTTCTACCACCCATATTTGATTACTTCGACTGTCATTTATCTCTCAAAATCGTTCGACCAACATTTTGGGTTTTTTGTTGTTGTTCTCTTGTTTCCGACCGCTATATTTATTTACATTGGTTGCAGCTAGGATCACTGGTGTCGCTCTCGTTCGATTAGTCGCATTTGTTTACATCGGCTACTACTAGGAGCACTAGTGTCGCTCGACTGCAATATTGGTTCTGGAGTTGGCAGCTAGATGCGCTGCGCTGCGGGATCGACATAGTGTTATAATTTATATTCAAGGAAGGAGATCAGAAATGAAGTCGAGAGAGCTTTTTGCATAGTTCCGCATTTCTCTGAGTCCAATTTAAGTACAAATTTAAAAAATATTTATTTTAATAAATTTTAAAATCGAATCATAAGCGCGTATTTTTTAAATTTGTTTTAATCCTGTATCTTATCCGCTGTGGTTATAATTGTTATCGTTAAAATAATTACTATAAAGAAAATATATAGACAAATCACTATGATTTTAAAGATCTTTTACATACATATGTAAATGTGCACAAACATATATACCTGTGGCTAGAAAAGTTTGTTGAAAACTGAATTTAACGAGACTGGTCTTAATATTTAAAAATAATATTCACCTGCTTATAAGTATGCTTACAGCCCGACTTGCTACATAATTATTTAAAAAGAATATATAAAAGCCATCAATGCAAGCATAGCCATATATAATTCAGAAAGTAACTTAAGGTTTTTAATACTATTATTTAGCACTCGCCTCGGATGTGCTTGAGGTGGACCAGTAGTTAGCATACGGGAATCCTATCATATGGGTCGCGCGCTCGAATCACATGGCTAATTGAGCATTTTTTTCTATTTTTAAATGTCATCAGCTGTCATGGCAAGGTGTGAAATTGACATAATTTTAATTTCTTTAAACCGATTTTACAACAAAAATACATTTTCAATGCATTTTTAATGTAATTTTTTAAAGATTTCGGCATTTTTCAAATGATAAATTTAAATAAGATAATTACATTTTATAAATGTTTCGATTCCTAAATGTTTGATTGATTTGAAAAGGCCGGTCAGCTGATAGCCTCGTGAACATGTCGAAACACGCACAAGGACCTGTGAGCAGCAAGGGAAGAGGTGCCGGGCAGCAGGTAGGGTCATGCCTCTTATATCCAGTATGGTGGTCCTAATATTGGTTTATATAAACCATTTGACATCCCGATTGGATGCGGCTTGAAATGACGTGTCCGTTGATATATAACACTTAATACTTACGCCTTTTAATTTTTTTAATTATAAAATATATGAATATTTAATAAAAAAAATTATATACAAAAAATCTTATTTTATTGGCGGCTGGCTCCCTATCATGGACGCTGTCCCTGTAAAAAGGAGGTGATTTCGAGGCAAAACGGTGCTTTTTTAGGGTAAAAAGGAAACCACACAAATTTTAAATTAGTCGAAAATTGAATTTATGTGGCTTCCTACTGCAGGTTCAAGGGCATGACTTTTTTTTTGAGGGTGAAAGACAAATTTTGTGACTTTTTTGGGTTAAACATGGGATTTTTGAGTAAAATAGGGAAATGCACATGGCTCACCGGCTCCCCATACTGGTGCCCTACTCATCAACCGTCTATGCCCTGCTCATCAACCGTCCATGCCCTACTACGTACGTGCACCAACATAAAAGAAAATACCGCTCTGCGTATTCGCACAAGTCATTGAACCTGCATATAATCTTCTGTCGTTAAGAAATAAAACATTTTGCCTTAGAAAATGTGGTAAAGTTACTATATATTATTCAAATAATGTGTTAAAAATTCAACACTTTCACCTAAACAAGTTTCGCAAATATTCAAAGTTGTTTTAGATAGCGTTGTATGTGGCTGTTGTGAAAGGTCGTCATTTTATCATATATGATTCGCAGATACGGTAGTTCTTCCTATTCCAATCTATCAGACTACCTCTTTCTTGGTTACCCTATCCTTCCTTTTAAAAAGTGCGAGATTTGGTAAACGATAATTTGAATGTAGTTAAACATACTGGCGCCATATTTGTCTATATTAGAGAATTGGTTGTTTAAAACAGAGGTCGTTATTTCTTTCCCGATTGATTCATTTCTCAGAATACCTAATTTTGTGCATTCCTTGACAGGTCGGAGAAACTTCATTTCAGTGACCTGGATTCAGTTCCTCGCCTTAAATTTTAGGATAAATATTTCACTGTCATTCTAGATGACAGGCATGATATTAATTATCTAAATTTTAATAGTAATTCCTTTCCTGCACTGATGTCCTACATTTTATTGTTGCTCCGCACAATCTTAAAAAAATTAACGTATTCATGATCTCATTAGTTATGGATTTTTGATCCTCTCAAGGTCAAATAGTAAATTAATATTTCCATTTTCATGTGGATATTGTGTATTTATCCATATACACAAAATTAAGTGTTCTCACTCAGAGTCAGTAATCAACACACAGCACAAACTGGTGTACCTAGAAATATTATTTATCACGGGTAGTTTTTCTGTAGGGTGTAGGCAACCACTAAGAAGTTATTTTTAAATCCAATACCAAGAGGATGAAAATAGATAACTATACATTTTGCACATTTCCCATTGTCTCTTAAAACCAATTAGATTTAGGTGTTCTTTTATTTTGCCTTAAATACTTTATTTACAAGTGCTTTAAATTATGTGTAAGATTAATTTTTTTCTGTGGATAAATTGGGTGAAATACATGTTTACGTAATCCTTCATCTCTGTCGGTTCCGATTAGATATAAGCTCGCTGGCTACATTAGTTTCTAAGGAGCACATACGAATGCTTATAAAGTATTTTAATGAATATTTCTAATTCAGACCTTAAGAGAGTAAAAAGTGTTAAAATGCAATAAGTACTTCATATCTATTTAACGCAACGAGATATCGGAACATTTGTTTCCTTTCAGGATACTATAAATATAACTACCGAAAATTTTGGAAGAATTCTTTTTTAATTTGCCACCTAGATTAAGGTGGTAAAATGTGTGAATTTATATTGACGAATACTAATATCTTATAAAACGGATAAGATTTAGGCGTCCTTTTTGTATAAAGTGTGTTATACAAATGCCTAACTCTAATGTATTTCCGGAATTTTTCGAAAGTAGTGTATTAAAAGGCCGGAAAGGAATTAAATATATTCCACGGTATGTTCGATATCAATTGGTTTAGAAGAGATAGCAGTACACCTTTTTTTCAAAATACTTAGTACACAAAAAGGTATTTAAATTTTTTTTTTTAATTGAACATTTTATGTTTTTAAATGGGCTAAAATGTGATATTACAAAATCCTCAATATCAGTTAGTCTAAATCATATACCGTCATATTTATGCTTGAGAAAGCAATTCCACGATTTTTCGAAGTTCTACTCCTGAGGAGGGGGGAATTTAAATGTCTTCCTGACAGCTTTTAATCTTGATGAGACAGTGCTGAATTATTCGCTGACATTGCGGAGCTTTTTTGTTTCAGAATACTAGCTAACAAATATAGAAAAACTAATTAATTATGACAATTAAAAATAATAATTTCTGATCAAGCTTAAAAGTAGGAAAAATCTTTGATACGATTTCTTCTGACACACGAGAATTCATTAGTAAATTATAAAAACACCGATAGGCGTACTGGCAGGAAAATAAAAAAAATGTAATCTACAAAACACAATATTTCTAGCAGCCGAAGCCACAAAAAAAAAGAGTGGGATGGGGTGATGGAAAAATCTTTCTTCGCATTTAATCAGAAAAACACAAGAATGCAAATTTTGGGGATTGGAGACCCAAGGGAGCAATGCAAGGAGAGTATTCAGTAGAACAGAAATCTGGATAATCAAGAGGAACATTTTTCAAGATTACGAATTTGTATCTTCTTTAGTCACTCACAAACTCTCACCAGCTCATGTAGTCCCTCAAGACTCAAACGGTGCGCCTGCATATGGAAAAAACAACACCTATTATTACAAACATGATTACTTATCAGTCACGCGATAACTGCAATCATTCGTTACATGTGCCTGCAACACCAAAGAAAAATTCAACTTCCAATGCATCCAGATGAACAATCAATGACATGCCCCCTCACAGTTGAAGGCATCTGTCCTCTACCATCTGCTGCAAGAAAAGGAACGTCTTGTTCATTAGGAGCAACAAGACTGGCAGGAACGCCTTACAAAAAAGAAGTAAGAGGAAAAGTAACGACATCTGGTAAATTCAGAAGAACAGTAAAACGCAAAATCTTCAACGAACAATTGAAAAGTGATGTGCTTCTCGGCACCAGTTCCGTATGGTGCCACTCACTCCAGAAAACCAAAAATGTTGGTAACTTCGAAACAGGAGCGATGGCATTGTATTGTATGTTACCTTCCATATCCAACATCTAATGAAGAGTGATTTTTGTGTGATGAGTTTAACGACTGTGCTCGTAAGTGCAAATCATTAAGTGTATCTTATCTTTATCTCACTGCACTACTCATCATGTTAAACAGAAAAAAAAATGTTCGAGTTCGTATTACTGCGATTCCTCGAAATACTTTTTAATTGGTCTTACAAAACGAGCCACATGTTTTCCTTTCACAAATTATATTTTGAATGTATGTTCAATAAGACTACATAACACTATATTTTAAAATAAATACTTATACAATGCAGGTAAAACGTTTCCTGTCGGTCTGAAAATGTTCAGAATTTCGTTATTCTCTTCTGTTAAGGGGGAAAAAAATATGCAGATATTTACAGAAATTTAGAGGCTATAAAGATTATTGCTGTTGCTCTCTGTGGTTCACTTGAATAACCAGAAACTTAAAAAAAACGATGACAATATAACTTACCAGCAACGAAAAAATGCGAAGAAACAGTGAAATTTATGCCCAGTTCATCTCATGTCAAATGATAATATTTTAAATTGACTGTTAACCTAAATTTATGTTAGGACAAATGAATGATAGGTCAAATGCTACATAACTTTATAAGGATGAGTTTTTTTAGGTTAACTTTATGCCATAAGAGTTTAGGGCGAATTAATTTTTTATGTGAAATGACGTTTAGGCCAAATGAGTCTAAGGGAATTGTAGGCCAAGTGACTTTTTTTAAGTGACTGACACATTTACTTTCAGACTAAGGGAGATTTAGGCTCAATGATATTCTGAGCAAGAAAGTTTAGGCCAAGGGACATTTAAACCAAATTATATTTAGACAAAATAAATTTTAGACAAAGTATCTTTAGGCTAAACACCTTTTAGGGCAAATTACATTTGGCCAAGTGTATTTTAAGTCCAGTTAATTTAAGTCAAATGAATTTTAAGTCTTGGCAATATGCCATTTTTCTTGAAATTTACGACAAAATACGTTTAGGCGAAATTCATTTTAGAACAGGTGACACACTCGCTTACGACGAACAAAATCCACAGACCATATTAATTCACTGTGACATACATTTACTACCCTACATTGGTATTGTTAAGTCAAATATATTTATATATTATACTTATATGTTACCATCACGCAACAAGCGCCACAACGATTATTAGCTTCCTATGCGCTTCCCACACACACTCCGATAACATTACTTGTCAGAGCTCTCTCGAATTTTCTAATCCAGAGATACAGTTATGAGGGCTTTTGAAACTGAACACCATGCCAAACTTCCTCCTATCATAGAGCTAAGTGTGTCTTATTAGGTGAAAATTGAGTTATAAAGGTCATTATCATAGCAATATATTATTACACATTTTTTTTTTTAATTGAATATACTTTATGCTGCTAACTGAGTTTAAAACTATAACTCCTATTTTCTTTTATTTATCTATAAACAAAACTTAGCCTCTAGCTGTTTACGTCATCTAAAAACGCCAAACTGATACATTAATTTAATATCCTGAATTAGTAACTTTATCTTTTAAGAAACAGTTTTCTTATTGTAAATAAATATTACTGTACCTGAGTAAATTATTCAGGATGATAAGACCCTTTGGTATAGAGACTTCATATTGGTTCGTTCTCACTGCGTAAATTATCTCACTTGCTGCTTTCTTCGGTGGAACAAATGCAAGCAGAATTGGAAACCTAGAATCAAGAGAAATACTATTATTATTTTCTGAAATAAGAACTTCTTGATAAGCTTTATAATTGACCTAACACCCAGGCGTCCGACGATAACAGTGTAACTGTACCAGAGAACCCATTTTTAATTGGAAATATTATTTTGGATATAGCTTAAATGGGATAAATCCCTATAATTATGGATTATTTCAAGACTACATGCAACACAGTTTGTAATTTCAGGGCGAGGACTAAGAACTAAACATGTTGAACAATTCACACAGAGGATGCATATAAATTCGGCCTTTATTCACCATGACCATCCAATTATAATTAGCCGGAATGTATAAAATAATTTTAAAAACTTGTAAAATTTCGGTTAAAATATTTTTTAATGATCTAAACAGTTTTGTAAATATGATACTACCAGAAATTTTTTAAGTATTATGAACTAAAAAATTAAATTTTTATATATTTAATTTTAATATTTTATTGTTTAATTAGAAATAGTTCGAAGTTCCGGGTTTTCCCTTGACGTCACCAGTGGTTTCCAATGATAATTTACAGTTTTTACGGTCTACAAACTTACAGTCGAGTGTGGGTTGAAAGCAGTTTTGGTGGATACAAGGTACTCGAGAAGGGTGATAAAGTTTACAGGAATTGTTCCCACGGTTGTCAGATAAGCTCTGGAGATGTTGACACGCATTAGAACAATACTTTTTTGGTCTCAGAGTGTGGTCGACGGACGGGCGAGGAAACTGAATCCTAGGGAATATTGCGGATGTGAAACTGGCGTGAGTTGATAGGTATAGTATGCATGAGGATAAGTAATCGTCGCATAGGTTCCAGGCCAACTTCGTTTTTGAAACAACCGTGATAGCGGCCTAAGGCCACATTATTAACTCGCAACAACCATTTTGTATGCAAATGACCAGGAACTTGACACCAGTGAACTAAAACTGAAAAATCGAGAAAAAAATCGCGAAAAAGATCAATCTAAATATAGAGGAAAATACTCTCGCGCGTGCCGGGCCTACCCTAAAATCACCTAACCTAATCTCTCCTAACACCCGGCGAGACGTACAAAAAGGTTTTGAGGAGGGAGTTCAGAAGGTAGTGAAATCTTAGTATTGAGAGGGGGTGGGCGTAGGCAGAGAAAAAAGGAGGGATGGTGAAAAGGGGAAGTAGTGGAAAACGGAATGTATGTGGTATTAAGAAAGAGGAGGAGGGGGATGGGAGATTGAAGGAGGGATTGGAAGAGGGATAGGGCTATGGGAGTAGGCTCGAAAGAGGGGTGGAAGCAAATAAGGGTGGCTCGGTTCAGGGAGGGATGGCTTGTCTTTCTAATTATCAACTATGTAAGTAGTAGGGCATAGTTTTTTCACAAACATGATTCCAGGATGAGGATACGGGATTTCGGTCGTCACCTTGGATTCCGACATTTTTTAATTTCTTCTCAGAATTACTGGTTGTTACCCAAAAATCACTTCAGAAATCAATTATTTCACCTCAACACACATTTTTCACTAAAAAATTCGCCTGTTTTGCCCAGCTGCAAAAAAGGTCTTCCCCAGTATTTTTTTCAGGGGGCTCTGGTCGCCATCTTGAATTTCCCTTCTTTCTCTCAAAATCTAATAAATGTTCCTGAAAAATTCCCCTTTTCCTTAAAAATTTCCCTTTTCCCATACAATTTTCCAAAAATTTTGCTATTTCCTTTAAAAAATATAAAATTTCTAAAAAATGTATTAAATAATTATTTTAAAAGTTCTGAAATTTCCTGAGATCACACCCACCACCAATATTTCACATTGGTTAATTTGTCAGTAGTCTTCTGTCCCCTAGCATATACTCGTTTTAACATATATTTTTGTCATTTGTTTATATTTTGTTGGTTATTTTTTAACACCTAGGCAGTCGTGGTGTATTAATTCTTCCACCAGATAACAGCTACTTTTTTTTAAATGTTTTTTTTAAAACATGTTATGCTGTCGGCACCGCCATACTGGATTCCATTTTCAACACACAGAGAGGCTCGATTATGCCGCCGATTTTAATTTTAATTTTATTCTTAAATACAAATATTTTAATTAAAAATAATGTTGTACAAAGGGGAGTGTTTTTTATAAAAATAAATAAAAAACACTCGAATATATTTCCATGAACTATTTATTAAGTACACATACTAAAATATACTAATTGTCATAACAAGAAAAACTTCAGTCTCTGTTCATATTTTAAAATTGTTCTTCGGAATAGATGTCAAGGTGTCGTCTTGTCTAGTCGAAGGCGGCATATTCACGGTCCAAGGACGAGGCATGCCATTTGTGCAGCAGCTACACGTTCTTTAGTGCACAGGTCCAGACATGTTCTGACCTGTCCCAGACATGTCGGTGATGGTCGTCGTAAAGTTGCGCCAGCTTACACAGCGAAGGACAGCCATACTCGCACCATACATCGATAATCTCCACTTAGTTTTTGGATAAATCGCTATGCCATTACTTCTGCTCGGGCACTATTATGTAAACCTATCATTGCGGATACTGCATCAGCAAGTCGCGCAGCACATTTACCACTTGATTGTACGAAATCTTTAATTCGTCCCAGTCCAGTCCGTGGTTATACTTGGTCAGCCAGTTCTTCATCTTCTTGCTTTTCTCATCCAAGAGGTTCCAGGGGTATGGAGGACGGAAGGAGCATTTGCGTATTTTGCCATCGACATAGTATGTAACTGTGTTTACTTGAGCATGTTGCTGCTCTTGCTATGGATAACTTGCAGATTATGGTACATATTGAAACTGACGATGCTTGAAGAAGACAAAGCAGTTCTAGCATTTGAGCAGTTATATTCTCAACTGCGCTCATGAGAGTATCTTGACAGCCTTGTCAACTGTACAAAAATGCTGGTCGTGAAGTATTAGGGAGAATGTGTATGTGTTGGCAGGAATATTTCCATGTGTGGTGAATTCGATCCTGCAGTCGATCGCATTAGGGGTAATACGATTGTCCACTTTACTCACATCGATTACCATGTTCGGAGCCAAACTCTTGAAAGTATCAGGGCTCAATATTGAGGATTGGGTGCATTTATAATATGCATTTAGGAATTGAGTGTATATCAGATATGCCAACAAGTACTGTCCAGTTTAAAAATTCATGTTCGTATCAACGCATGAGTAGCTTTCGCTATTCAAAAATATTTTCACATTTTCTTTCTGACATGTGTCCAACTGCGAATGGCTCACTCTTGATTTGTGCTGTCTTCCAGTCTGTAGCACAATGTTGGTATACCTCGGTTTCTCAGAAGTAAAGCTGGCCTTCACCATCCAGTTGATATGCTGGCTTGCTGGCAATTGGGAGTATGTCTCGAGACTCCACGAACGAATGCTACTTCCATGTTTTTACCATCTTCCACATTCTGCAACATTATTATGCATTCTGCAGAGCTCAACTGCTCATGAGGCAGCATCCATATGATAGACTGCAGTTTCAGATCCACTTCATCCAGGTTTTCTCCCGTACCCACGATGGTGTCCACATGCATATTGACGAGTAGCAGCACCAGTTTGAATATAAATCGTTTGAAGTCTTCGGCAAATCCCAATAGCATATATAGCGGAATACACACTTCGAAATTGCCTCCAAGAACACCGTAGTCATCTTCGATTCCCCAAACAGACTTTTAGCTGCGGGCAGTTCATTCGGTGAGAGTGAAAGTTAATTTTTGATCGTTGAAGTTGCACCCGCATCTAGGGACTGGTCCACCTAGACACCGATGAGATAGTACGCGATACGATCGATCAGGTGAAGAATTCCATTGCTGGTTATTTTCGTGGATGCTGGATTGGACCCATTTTCTTTCATTAGAGTCCCACTCATTCGCATGAAAGACTGGAAAGGAAGAGTGCAATTATTTTGGTTTTGGACTGCTATCCGAACTTCTGATGATAGTGTGTACGGCCCAATCAGCAAACAGGCGTGGATTTAGGGCGGTACGACAAGTGCCACCGTACATGGCGAAGAAAAAAGAGGGCGCCAAAATGTGTGTCCAAATTACAAAACTACTATTTTATTGAACATTACATATGTAGTTGTTCCATATGACAAATGTGTAGGAAATCTAGATGTGTCAATTTCAGAAACTAAGAAAGATTGCTAAACAGACCATATCGTTATGGTCGGGTAAAGTTATAAAATAACTTATTTAGGCCCTATTTGTACTAGCTAACAGGTGAATGAGATGCACGGTCTGCAAGAGCTTCCATTGCCATCCACATAGTAACCAGATCTATAAGTAGCGTCGTGGATGAAATGCTTCAAATTCACAGCAGCCACAGGAACTGAACTCTAGAGACAAGCCTGTTTTATTTGTATTGGTTTGTTTTTCTTGTTCGTGGAGGATTCAAGAGACTAACATTCGAACACTTGTGTGCCAGTTGATTTTAATGTTTAGAGTAGATACATAGTTGAAACACAACACCAGCATACTACACACACATGCATTCATACACATGCTCATATACATACAATTATTTGAAATTAGTACACAAACCTATTTTTGTTGTTTTAAAGACATAAACTGTTTAAATGGAATCATAATATATCGAATTTTTGATGTATCTAAGCGAATTTACTCTTAGGAATTTACTGCCTGAATCTAAAAAGATAAATTTAAGATATTTTTATTGGCATATTTTTCACTGATTTATATACTTCAGCATAACTCAGTGAGTAACAGAAACTATTATGTAGAGCACAAACGTACGTATATGATATTAATACAGAAATAACATGTATAATGTTACTGTTTTATCTTTGGGCTGAAAAAGTTGAAAGCACAAAAATTAAGGTTAATAAACTATGAATAATGTAAAGTTTTTTTTTCGGACAGTATAAGTTTGCCCTTCACTATGTGTTTGGTGGTAGTGTGCCTGTGCTGGAACTCATAATGATATTGCTGGCACTGAGTAGTGTAGGACACATTAGACATCTGTTACAACTGCACTTCTACTTGCACCACAGGTTGTGTTGTTTCACTAAAGTAAATTTTGGCACAAATGTTTTGTGGATATCAATTTAATATTTTCCACACACTCGTTTGGCTATGGGATCTTTTCTGTGCTATCAAAAAAAAAAAGGGGGGGATTTAAGTTCACAGAGAGCAGAGGGACACAGATTGAAGTCGCTAAAAACAACAATTGCTTCATTTCTTCTCGATATTATGTATATTTCTAGTATCAACTGTTTGATATTGCCTACAGCATTGATATGTAGAAAATGCAGTAACTGCGACAATACAGACATATTGTAAAGAAAAACCAGAATTTATTTTTGTAGATTATATTTTTAAGCCTTTATTATTTTGCTAGTTAGGAATCTAGCACAGTATTTAACCATGCTTTTATTTGGAAATTAATGTTAAAAATATGTTTTTACTCTTCATGATTCATCAAAGTCATAATATTTTAAGAGGCTGTTCACAGTAAAGTTCAGCACATTAAACATAACATTGTGCACGAAAAGTTAAACTCATGGCAGAGTTGATATTAACACGAGGTGGAATCTTACCAATTATCTGAAAATATAATTTACCAGGGCTTCTAAAAATGTTCACCTTACTATGAATAGTCTTTATGTTTACAAACTATATATTCATTTCACGTAGTTCGTTAATGTTTTAAGACATTTTGCATCTACTATTGTGGGCGGTCAAAATGGGGCCTAAGAAGTAACTATCAGAAGCTGAACACGAAAAAAACGAAAACTGAAACTTATCCCGAAAAGAACACAGTAGATAGCTTAAGGAAATTTCTCAAGCATGAAAATGACAATCATGTTTTACCTTCTGAAGCTGTAGAAAGTGGAGAAGCTTATACATCAAACCAACAAAATACCCACCAAGGGTATTCTTGTACACCGAGAGGTGATTGTGAATCACCTAACCTTACCATCACTACAAACATATGCAAAGAAAATAATACAGTTGTTTTTATTTACATTCTGAAATTGAGGAACAAGAGGATCAAAAATAAAAAGTACAAAGTGGAGAAGTACATACGTACAGAAAATTGGAGACTAGCAGAAATGTGAAGCAATAAATTCCAGAAAACCACAAGTACTGAAGACAAAGAAGAATGTGTCAAAAGTATATCAGATGAGAACAATGAAAAAATATCACATTCAAGTCGTCCAAAAATACCAGAATTTAAATATCCATTGCTTTTGCCTAATCCTCTTAGTGCATCTATCAGAAGTCAACTTATTTTGCCTTGACTGAAAGTAATTTCGGAAAAATATTTCCTGTAAATTATTCAGGTCGGCATATTATTCTGAATTATTTTATTAGCAAATTGTAAAATGGAGACGAATTTAAAGGACTTTGGAGTAGAAGGGGCGGGCCAGTTTCAGATACAAAGCGATGCTGCCTTTTCAGATAGACCGAATTAATTTCATATCAAATTGATTGAAATGGTTAATTAAATTGGCTGAAAGGGTTAATCAAATAGAAAGGGTTAAATATATTGAAAGGGTTGTATCTATTGAAAGAGTTTGATTTATTGAAGGGGTAAAATGAATTGAAATGGTTAATTTTTTTTTGGGTTTGGAGCAAGCATGTACTAAGCGTTAAATTTATTAGTTTCTTTCCTTTTGTGGGGAGAAGCTCTGGTATGTCCTCACCCTTAGAGCTTTGGTACTCGGATGAGGTGCTGTGTGTTGGGGGTGGGGTATATATGTCGTGAGTTTTGTGCAAGAGTGGTATAAGTGTAGATATTTTGTGTCTTGTAGAGGGTGTTGGTAGATAAGCGACTTTGAAATATAGTATTATTCCGAACGCAATTATACAATAGAGAATTTCAGAGTGTTTAAACGAATTCTAGATATGAATAAATAACACGACATAACTACCCGTTCTCGTAAAAAAATAAGTTCAATCACATGAGTCCCCAGATGTCCTAAAGAAATAATAACACATTTGAAATCAATTTAACATAAAGAGATAAATATGTCTACAATATGATTTACTACCCCGACCTGTATGCCAGCAATATAATTTACATGATAAAAGTACAACGAACAAACACAACTACATGACTATCACAATTATGTGAGTCTCCAGTATAAAATGAATTAATTAACAAATGATAATGTCCCTATAAATTAAACTACTAACAAACACAATAACAAGATATATGAAAATATTACACTACTTTACACCTCTCGCACATACCTGACATGATTTCAAAACACGGTGGTTTGGTCGAGAGATGGCTGAAGCAATGACTGGAGTGCCGGCTTATAAGCTCTTACATAGTGGAGCACGGTCGCAGGCTGACAAGCGAATGAGGTTATAGCTAGTCGGAAAGAGATGTGAATAGACAACTGTGTGACAAATGGATAAAATTTATGTTAATGATGCACATGCTAATACATATAAATTACACTAATTGAATTTAAAAAATGTTATTTAATTGCACCTCTCCCAAAACATGTCTGTCCGGCTGCGTGAAGCAATGACTTGGATATAGGACTTATGTTGACTTGTAAGCTATGTTGATTGTAACCTACAACTGATTAGAGACTGAGGTGAAACCAACTCGGATATTTTCATGAAATACAAAACGAATGTTTCCTAAAATATTAAACGAACACAAGTACATGAAAAAGACTAAACATGTCATGAAATCGCACCTCTCCCAAAACACATATGTCCACCTTGGAGGCTGGTGAATCAATGAAGCAAGCTTACGTCGAGAGCCTGACTATATATACGTGGAGCGCAGCTGAGTTGAAATTTAGAAGTAAAACTCTGAATACACTATTCGTCCTACAACTATGTAAATGAAACGAAAGTTGAACACACAACTACATGAATGCATCAAAATTACACTACTTAATAAAAGTGAATAATTTGAAATAATGGACTTACCAGTAAATTTTTTTCAGTTTAGTTTGTGTTATTCTTGGCACAGGTTACCGAAATTACAGTGGAAAATCATACCAAGTTTTGTCGAACTAACACAGAAACGTAGTTTACACAAAAACTATTTTATTGCTGAGAAATTAAAATTGTTTTATATTAAAACACGAATCGTTTCTATTGCACACGAAAGCCAGATGGCCGACTCCACAAATTGGGGAACCTCGCTACCTCTTGGTGACATCACGAAGCCCAGTGATGCCAAGAGAGCCTGTAGCACGTCTATGCAGGTGAAGGTTGTGATGAAACTAACATGGCGGAAACCCACGAGAACTGTTCACATAGGTGCTGCCCTTCCCCTTCCCTCGCACCTTGTCCAGAAAATGAATTTGTGCGAAGAGACAGTTTCTATCCAAGGTCACAGAACAACACCCCTGAGCGTATCTTCAGCTATCTGTCCCCCTCCCCTCTAACAAAGAGTTCGTTTTCGCCCGAAAATTCAGTTTCTATCCAAGGACATGGGGCAATACCACAGAGAGCTTTTTTTTAGTGATGCATCTCCCTTCTCTCCCACACATATTTCATTTTAAGAGGTGTGGTCTGTCCAAGGTCATGCACTCTCGCTGTCGAACCAAGACCATGCACCCACCGACTCCCTCCATTCACCGCCAGCCCAAAATGCGTATTTTGTCCAACAACAACTTCAGGGACTCTCCAACTGCCAGACACCCCTCAAGACACCAAGATGGACTCTTCCAAAGCAGTGACCTGTTTGCAAAACTAAGCTTTACCCATGCATTTTGGACTCTCCCAAAAATCTGCCCTGTCTGGTCCTGTGAGAGGAATAGGTATTCCCCCACCCACCCCATCCCCTGACTCAGCATACCTAGAGCCGGTCAACAGCCTTCAAACCTTTATGGTAGGGAAGGTTTAAAAAGTATCGCATTTAGACTCTCAAGTGTTTGAACATTTTTTTTTCATTGAATAAATATCTAAGAAATTGTGCTGAAAAATGATTCCCTTAAAATTAATAACTAGATTGAAATAAATAGCACGAGATATGTAACTGTATTTATGGAACTGCATTTTATTGTTTCCGAATGACTTTCACAAACACAATAAATTATTTTTTTTATACCTCTTCCACCAAATCCCACATAGTGAAGTAATAACTTAATATAAATAGTAGATGAAAATTTTTCCAAAAGTAATTTAATGGTATGAAGGAACTGAAATTATAACATTTATTTTCTACCATCGGCACCCAAGCTTGTGTGTATGGTTGTCTAAACCCCTTACTAATATTTAAGAGAGACTAGATGAAAACGATGTTAGAAACACACAGATAACATAATATCTCATGCATTCTTGTACTCTCTCTCTCTCTCTCTCTCTCTCTCTCTCTCTCTCTCTCTCTCTCTCTCTCTCTCTCTCTCTCTCTCTACAGCATTCTATCTAATTGTTAATGGAGGATGAATAATCTCTTTCTTTTGTAATAGGCCACAGTTATGGAAAACTTTACACTCTCCCTGTATCGAAATATATTTTTGGGAAAAAAAATCTATGTTAAGAAATAAAAAAGTTTGTAATATTTAAAAAAAAATGAATAGTTAAAATGATTTAAACACACATGATTATTGCACAAATGTTAATCCAATGAAATTAAAATCCAATCAAAAAGCAGATCGATTGCAAAATAAATACTAAATCCATTACCTATTTACAGATTTATTAATAAAAAATGTAAAACATATAATTGGAAAAACTTTTATTTAGTGTCATATTTTTACATACATTTTATTACAATCTTTTGAGATCTTGATTTTTAACACAGGAGTCGTGTGCTTTTCAGACACCCCTCCATTGAACCAAGGACACATATATATTCCTTTTAATGAGTTTATCAATCAAATATAGATTTGGAGAATTGACTTTTAGGAATACATGTTCATAAAATCTGTCTTTTATTGGTTCTCCATCATAGTCTTCTAGGTAATACACTCTGGAATGTGTTTGTCGTACTGAAATAATTTTAATATTTCATAATACTATTTAACAGTAAAGTTTTTTTCAAAGATTTCTTTCTGATTCGAGATACATATAAATTCGCCATCTTTGAACATTGGTTTCCTTTTGTCGATGACTTTAACATAATTGCAAATAGTTTTTATTAAACTGTTGTCTGTAGCTTCTTTGGGTGCCATCTTAATAGTTCAATAATATTTGTAATTATAAAATTGAACTATTTCAGGCAAAACATCAACCCGTTTGTAAGTCCCGCCTCGATGTGAAATGTTTATATATTATTTGCTTAGTGGATTTGTAGTCACGTTCCACAGCACAGGTTTTAAGCTCCAATTCCATTGTGTAGCAATTCATACCATATTCGTCATTAGTTTCTGGAATGGTGTCAAAAAAATTTGGTACCTCTAACAGTTTGCAGCGAAGTTGGCTTATTCTCTTTCAATATCAATTTCATTGCATTGGTGACTTGTTTCCCAGTTTTGTTTTACAAGGGTGTACCCCAACCATTTTTTGAATAAATGTCTATTACGGTTTAAATATACTTGTATCCCTTATTGTATGTGGAAAGCAATGTTATTTCTCACAAATTGGCTTGAAAAAGGTCATTTAAACAATGAGTTATAACACTTCTTTCAGGATATATTATCCTTGCAGGAACGTGATGCACTTCAATAATATTATTTAACTTCATTGGTAATATAATTGCCTTTTTTCAACTCTGCATTAATAGAAGTAATTTCGTTCAATGCGAATTATTCCCAGACTCTCTCGAAGCGATGAGAATTTTTCATCTATCGACCAATTCATTAAGAGTTATCCAATAAACAGGAGAAAACCATTCACTATACTTCATCTTTATATATTCCACTTCCGACAATATCGGTTATCAAATGTATTTTTGGGTGGTTTACATCTCCTGAACGAAAGTTAGCCTTTGTTCGATGAATAAGTTCTTTATAAATCTGTAAATGAGTGTCAGAATATCCATTTGAAAATTTTTTGAACAATAATTCACACAATCATTGACTCACATCAGTTACAAAATCGCCTATTTTAATTTTATTGTCGGCCAAAAATTTTATTACCGAATCTCCCAGGAACCAGACATACTGTCGATAAACACCAAATGTAATATCACTCATACACGAATATTGTTTAAAAGCTAAATAATGACATGTCAAATGAGAAAGTGGTTGCTGTTTGTTCTTATTTGTTAAAGGACCTACTAATGTTTTAATTTCCAAAGCTGATTAATTAGGCTTATTCAACACAGAATGCATTTTATCCATTCTACTCATAACAGGTTTAAATATTTCTTCATTTAAAATACCCTGATCCATACGAGCTCGTTTGGCTTATAAATATTTCTCTTTCACAGCAGATATAATGTTACATAATTCCGAAGTAAAGGCACACATGTATGATTTAATTAGTTTAAATACAATCTATTTATTTATTATATAAGCCGATGCTTTTCTAACTGCCACACTAGATCGAAATTTGCGATTTTTCAATCTTATCGACTTTACTTTAAACAATATCTTATTTAGTTACAGTTTTATCTTTCAAATCATTAATAAAATAGTTTATTTTTGTTTCCAAATCATTATTTTGTTTACTCAATATGTTTCCATATCTAAACCAGAAATTTTATAAGTAATTCATTTCATATATATTTTGTTACTTGTTCCATTTGTGTTTCAATTGTTTTCAAATAGTAGAATATACCACTTTATTAATTACAACTCTTATATTTTCTTGCATTTCTGTAAGTTGTGTTGTAAGAACTATGTTTATCATATCATTAAAGTTTTTACTAAGTTCATTCAAACATTATTCTATTCTAAATTCATTACTCTGCAAATAATTGCCAATATTTGTTAAAATGTTTACAATTATACTCGTGTTTTTATAAAAATAACCATTCAAATCCACTAACTTTATTAATTTATCTTGACTATATTATAATAGATATTTAAATATGTTTAGCACAAGAGTGTTTAAGTCTTCTACGTAATTATTATTTACCGCATCTGTATCTTTCACAGCAAATACCCATATTACATTATATATGTCAGTTCAAATAATAATTACAATCACAATTTTTGATTAAACAGCTATTGTAATGATTGCATTTTATTCTGCTATGTCCAAACATTTAAATAACCATTGTTCTTCATCTATAATTTAAAAATATTAAAGCCAGACATATATCTGCCTTTATATAGGGGAACTGTTGTTATAATTACCCAAAAAAACTGTATTTCAGTTACCAATAGTAAAAACACATATCTTTTAACTTTGTAAATGTGATATCGCCTAAAACATTATCATTGTAAATATGTTCCTAATTAATATTATAATTAAAAAAACATCTAACTTACTTGCATTATTGCACAAATTATGTTTTGGTTTACATGTGTAACTCTGCAATAAATAAAAAAAATCAACATTTGAAAGTCGACCAAAACTGAAGTATTGCTGTTCACTGCAGTTAACACTAAAGATCGTCAAAAATAAATACAGAATTGGGCAATGCTTCATTTGGAAGCTCTGTATCTTATTTATTTGTGAAAGGGAAATATAGCTATCCTTCAATTAATGACAAAATTGTCGCTAATCACTGATATTTATCTTGTATTGTTTTAGAAAACCAATACAAGTTTACAAATTGAAGTCCATTTGTTCCATTTGAACACAAGTTTTTCCACATGAAGGAGGACCACTTATTATACAATATATATTTGATGGTAAAATAATGCCATGTTTCTATTTAATTGTATTTTCTTACATATTTACAATTGCCAGCAGATGTATATTTTGTTTTATAACCTTAATTTATACATAATTACACAGTATTATGTTCCATACTAACATAAAAACTATAAATGCAGGTCTATATATAGGTTCACATTCAGTTTAAAACAATGGCTTGTACTAAACATATAAAAAAATTGCAGTGTATTCCATACATTGATTAATATATTACAATTTGAATTGCATTTATTGAAATACAATTATTGCAGACCAGGTACAAAACATTAAAAACATTTGGCATGGAATGATCAAGGTATAAACTCTTTGGATAATGGTTGTAAAGAACACAATATAGTTAATTATTGAACAAACAATATGGAAAAAAGACATCACAGATACAATTATAGCCAATTAAGCTGCAAATATAAGGAAGAATCCATGAACATCTACAGTTGAAAAACTTGGAGTTTGGGTTGTTGATAACGATATGCGTGCAAAGGTGAAGAGAGGCATGAGCATAAAATGTAAAACCAAACGAAAAACCGAGAAAGGAGGAATCATTCCATTCCTATTTCCAGCATTAACAGCTCTTGGATCAATCCTTGGAGGGATTATGGCAGTTAATAGAGTAGTTAAAACAAAAGGTAAAGAAATGTATTTTAAATCATTTAGAGTTGGGCAAGGACAAAAACTATAATCATGGAAAAAATGCAGAAATTCCTAAATAACTCTCCAAAACAATGCACTTACAAACAAAGATATTAATGTATTTATAAAGAAACTGGATATTCCCTATTTCCAAGGTGTATATATAAGAGACGATTTACAAAAGAAACCAAATCTCTGTGAATATATATATATATTTAATTTTGGTTTGGTTCAAAATGAAGGAATGTATTTGGTTGCATTAATTAAGAACATATATAAATCTTTATATACAACAGTTTCGGCGATTTACATCCTTAAATTGAAATATATAACTATTGTAAAACATGCAGTTATGATACAATAACGAAATGGAAAAATTACCATATACAATAAATTGTGGACATTTATGTTTTTCTTTTTTTACTATAAATATGATATATAAGTAAGTGTAACAATAAATATATTAGTAATATGTCAATAATGGTGATATTAAGTGGTAATTCGTCGAAATTGCATATGGTATATTTCCCAGTTTTGGGGTTAGATGGTTAGAGGCAATTAAGTCTAATAGAATTTGTTACTTGCAACAGCATACCAAACATTGTTAAGCATAACCAATCATTTATGGCTAATATTGATGAACAAACCTACAAGATTGTGATACCAGTAGGATATTATGAGTTGGATGATTTAGAAATGTTCATTAAATCAGAATTACCTGAAGAGGCACATTTCCATTTATGTGGAAATCCAAATATGTTAACAAGTGCATTATACAGAAATGTCGATATTGTTTTTACAGCAGGCAATTAAATTGCAAATATGTTGGGTTACGAACTGAGAGTATATCCAGTTAATAAATTGCACAAATTGTAACAAATGTGAATATATTGTTGGTAAATGAATATCGCATAAATATTAATATTGTAGGTGGTTCACATTTGAATTGGAAAACCATCAAATACAATACATGAATTCAAATGTGCTGGGGCTCTAGGATATAAAATAAACCAAATACTTTGATATATCCTCCTATAATAGTGAATGGTGGTGATGAAATAGTTGTTATAATATTCAATCATGACAATAAATTTATTAATTTTAGAATAAAAGAAATTTCAGTTTGTTTACATTTAAAAAAGCTACATAAACAGTTGCATTCCATTGCTCATTACAGTCATAATGGGTATTGTGTACAATAGTAAATTCGGATGTTAAGTAGGTGGTTCTTGTAATAAATGTTCATTAAGTAACATATTTCGAAGAAAGCAAGTATAAAAAGATATAAAATTCCACATAAAAAGCTCACTGCAAATAAGCTGCCCATGAAGTTAGCTTGACGAAAAGAATTGTATTTAAAAGAATTAAGGTATACTGTTAATAGAAATGGAAGACATACTTAATGACGAAAAACTTATCAGTTATGAAAATACAATCGCCCATATGGTTATTAATGTGTATGAACCTTTCTGAGCAGGTCTGTATACATTTCCTTCGAAAATAAGGATTTATATACAAAATCATGATATTAACACATTACTGTCGAAATCAAGAATAAGGTTTAGAGGAACAATTAAAAATACACCTGATTCAAGTAATCCAGGACCTACAAAAATAGTAAGAAATTGAATACTTAATTTAATCGACAGAATTTCATATCTGCCCAAATGTTTGGAAATCGATCAAACACAAGAAGTAATTAATTCCACAATAAAGAACTATCTCTCAGGAACTGTAAACAATCTTTATACAGGGACCATGGCTGGGTGGAGCAATGCTAGTGATTATTCACTACAAATAAACCCAGGTAGAAAATAAAAAGTTGTTATACCATTTAGTATGGTTTCGGGCTTTTTAGAAGACTGCAAACAAATCATATTAAATGCTAAATAAAAATTAGTTATGCTATCGGACAATGCACATTTGAATTCCATATATGAATCGGCTAGTAACAAGAAAGATGTAACATTTGAATTAAACAGTATCGAATGGTTGATGCCACATATTGAAATTAACACTTGTGAGTGTGTAAAATTTTTAAAATTTATCGAAAAATGGAAATATGTAGATATTGCTTTCAGATTGTGGTGTTTAGAGGTTTTTACAACACTGCTGATAGCATAAAAAAATAGTGTGGAGTATATAATCAAGTTTTTGTTTGGAAAACCAAGATATGTTATTTGTTTTCAAAAAAAATCGACAAAACAATTTAAAAGCTAATATATCACTATTCGATAACTGTGATATGAAAAATATTGAACTGTATCTAAAAAGTCAAGCTTAATCTTATGTGGATTTAAATATGAACTTTTTAACAGGCAAATTACTTATTTTGTATGATATGTATACAAAGTTTCAGGAAACATTTTGCAACAATAGCAGTTCACCGATAATCAGAAACATTTAAAAGTAGAGGAACATTATTTGTGTTTGATGTAAGCAAACAAGACAACATGATTACAAATAGCATGATTGATTCGCGAATTGAAATTTTTACAGATACAATAATTCTGGCAAATACACAAGTTTATGGTCTGATAATTTATGATAGATTAGCGAGAAATTATGTAAGAGATTGTCTGTGAAAAAAAATGAATGGAGTCAACAGGTGTTGAACCACAGCTACAACAAGATTTTCTTTGTAATGTACAAGGATTTCAATCTGCAGAAAAATGTATCATTGAAAAATAAACTATTACTGAAATGAAAGAATATACAACTGCATTCATGTTCAAAGCACCTTTTGACTGAAAATATCTATGTCCCAAATACAATAAAACTAATAGATGTGTTACTAAACATCACCATGATTTAAAATGGGAGAGTAGGTGTATAGAGTATGAGAATATAGAAGATATTTGCAAACATTATCTAAATAATTGTGAAATATATGTCGGTGGAGTCGAGGAAAAAAGCATTTTAGAAAGTGTTTGGAGAGGCAAATTAATATATATCCAAAAAATTATTTAAATGCCTGTCGTTCAAACAATTACGTAAACATATGGATGTAATTCAACATTTTTCTCTGCAGAGGAAACTCAAAATTAATGCTAACTTGTGCAGTGATGTCTGCCTGGGGTAAAACAGACTATAATGATTCATATACTTGAATGCCTGTGGATATTATTTGAGTTATATGGCATTACTTGGGATGAGAGAACTAATGAGTGAAATTTAATAAAAAAAAACACATGGTTGTATGTAATCCACTATTTCATAAAGATGGATCAACAAGAAAATTAAATCACCTGTTCTTGCATATAGAAATCAAAGTGTAAATTGAATATTACCAAGTTATTAGCACATTGGAGTAAACCATTTCGACTTTGTTAAGAAAAGAAGCTTTTTTAACAATTTTGGGATGTCCAGTAATTACTTGTGTAATATTTTCAAGTAATTTGTACTTGCTTTTCTGTATGTTATAATGATTTTTTGAAACAGTTTGTACTTGTATATATTTTGTCAATAAGTATGATGTAAGAT
The DNA here is from genome assembly GCA_029891345.1 of Dryococelus australis. Lineage (NCBI taxonomy): Eukaryota > Metazoa > Arthropoda > Insecta > Phasmatodea > Phasmatidae > Dryococelus > Dryococelus australis. The sequence continues at coordinate 168,647,190 of CM057009.1, read as the reverse complement.
GAATCCCTTTCATAAATATATTTAACCTATTGCTTTTTAAAAGTGAAATTGTTTTCCTGCAAAAAAGATTTTCTTGACAGACAGACAGAGAGAGAGAGAGAGAGAGAGAGAGAGAGAGAGAGATTTTTAAATTTTCTAAAAAAAAGTATTTTCTATTAACTTGAAATACTCATGTACAAAAAAAGCTAGGGCAAAAGTTCTGGAAGCAAGCACTCTAACTGATTTTCCGTAAATGACAATGTTATAATATATCATATCGGGTAAGACATGGTTTATATAAGCTAGGTTCGAGTCCTCGCTAGGCCAAGTATGTTTGAAATCTTGTAAACATAAAAGGAATAATGAACAAATCACTGTTAATTAAACAAATATAAATTGGTTCCTACATGAGAAAAAGGTAGATATGTTCAATTTTATACATGTTTAAATTTAAATGAATAGTGTGGAAAATTTCCAACTTTACAATATTTGCTAATAAATTTATACTTGCTTCGAAAATATTAAACTTATAGCATTTGCCAATATCTCCAGACACGAAAAAACTGTTACATTTAGAGATCTACGACCTTAGCAATCTGACCGCTCCTTCTCCAGAGTTAAAAAACCTCAAGGTTAAAGTTCAACATTTTTCCAATATTAACAACATCAAACACCAAGATCTCAGATGGTGCCCACCTGACTCTAACAAACCCCGTAGTATGCATTTAGGTTTTATTATACCCTAGGGAAAGTGTCTGCTGTTTTCACAAAGCAAGCTGTCAAGGTCCTTGGTCCATCCCATTGGGGAGGAGACTTCAGGTCAACAATTTTAACCACAGAGGATAGCAAGGACAAACATCTTCCTAACTGTTTGAAAACTCCCGATCAAAATATTATGTTGTGTACTTGATAAAAATGAATATTCACATTGAAAGCTCCATTAATCAGGAAAATATATATAAATTAAAAAAAAAATGTAAGACATATATTAAAATGTACAAATATTTATGAAACATGTTTTACTTCCTTGCACACAATGTTACCAACAAAATAAAAAAAAATCTTATAGAATAGAATTCCAACCATATAGAAAACATGTTCTAGCTGATTAATAGAAATTCCATATATGGATAGTGTAAATATGATTAACAATACACCGATTAAGAAAATGGGAAAATATTAACTATAATTAGATTGTAAAGCGTAACACATTTCATGGCTTAGGTATGATTTTTTTGCGAATAAGAAATATTTTATGAAAATTTAAGGTTTGCAGAAATATTAAATATTATAAATTTCGAAAAAAAGTAAACAATATGTCCCTTAAAAGGTTCAGATAATCTTAGAGAAGCATAAAGAGGGATAATAGCAAGCATGAATGGTTTTTATAGACTATAATACTTTGTTCTTCTATTTTAATTATATATTGCATTAATGACTATTTATTCTCAATACATTGCTTATTTTAATTTATTATTAATTAAACTGTTTTTTTGTTTTGATAGAAATTTTTTCATGAAAATTAATATGTTAATTCATCGAGAAGAAATTAACAGAAGAGTGAGTGCTGGCTTGAAGATATTTAAAAGTCTTGGGTGCGGGAAGGGAGAGGGCTGGGTGTTTGGACTTCTGACTTCTGGTCGCAGGGGAGAAATCAGGCTTCTCGAACATTTACCTGGGAATTTGAAATTTTTATATATGGGGCTTTAGCCTCTATGCCCCCTTCCACTGTTTGCAGTTGTTTGTCAGTTCGGTTCGTTTTAGCATATCGTGCACGTATGAAGATTATTTTCTTTGTTTAACTACCCAAGATTTTACAAAGAACTTATAGATTTTAAATGGGATTCTTTTTATTATTTATTGAACTGACCTGATGCTTTGGCAAAAAATTTACACGCTTTTTTGGATGACGAATAACAAACCGGATCTACTCTACATACGTTGCTCTTGTCAATGTCTTCAGTGTTAAGAACAGTTACTGTGATTTCTATTCTGACAAATTCTACAGTAACACCTTCAAGATCGAGAGAAGTTGCAGAGGTGTGTATGCTGACGAATTCTACAGTAACACCTTCAACATCAGGAGCAGTTGCAGGGTCGTCTATGCTGACGAATTCTACAGTTACACCTTCACCGTCGAGACCAAAAATATTTTAAGCTTCACTAATGAAACCAATAGTGATGTCTTCGACATCGAGGTCTACAGATATGCCTTCGATGTCGAGGTCTGCTACATTGCCTTCATCATCGACATCGACACCTTCGACATCGAGATATGCAGTGCCGCCTTTAACATCGACCTCGACGCCTTCGACATCGTGATTGGAACCTCTAGATTTGTCATCAGTTATTAAATCCTGTGAGACACGTATACAAAACCCAGCAATTTGTTTGTGTTGCACTACACTAGATGTAACATCAAATAATGTGCGGGAACATATGTAAAAAAAAACAGTTATACCAAGACATGGAAGAGTTTTAAGAGTTCAATTTTGTTATTTTCACCTGAGTAGAGTATACCATCTCCTGAATTATGATCACCTGAATCACCACAGCTTAAATTAATTCCCCCACCTCCTCCCCCATTCATACTTTCACCGCAGGAAATAATTTATGCTCCTATAACATCACCAATAACACCACCACCTGTTGTTCCGGTAAAGAAACACAAATTCAGCCTATCTCTTAACTCTAAATGGAAATTTTAATGAGAAAAAAAATCAAACTTACAGTGATGCTTTCTGATGCAACATAATTTAATTTTTTTTCAGTTTTACTATTGTAAGGATCTTTAGATGTGATATGGTGACATGGTTTTCAGGTGTAATATGATGTGAAGAATTTTTAAATTTAATGATTTCACTGGTAATAGGCTGAGAAGTTTTTTACAATTTTAAAGATTGAAATTATAATGTTGGAATGATTTACAGAAAATTTCATTCAGGTTGCAAATAATACGTTAAATGTCTAACGATTTGCTAAAAATTTTATAAATTTCCTTTTAGATCGTAACGACTTGTTTAAAAAGTTTAACAATTTTAAGAAAATTTATTTTCAGTTTCTTAAATGATTAAACAATTAAAAAAAACCATTCTATTTGTTAAAGGTTACACAAATTTAATTCAGTTTGTTAAAAGTTTTAAACTTTTAAAACAAATTTCACCCAGTTTGTTTAAAAGTTTTAACCATTTAAAACAAATTTCATTCTGTTTGGTAAAAAATTGAACAATTTGCTAAGAAAGTTAATTATTTATTACTAAAATGTTGGAAAGATTAAATAAACTTTATGATTTCAATAATAAAATGTTGCAGAGTTTTCAGTTGTACCATACTCTGTGGTGATTTTTTTGTAGTTTTATGATGTAAGATGGTGTTTTAGGTTAAAATGCCAGAATGTCTTACACATGTAAATGGTAAAATGTTTAATGATTTTGTGTTGTAACATACTCTGTTGTGATTTTTTTAAGTTTTATGAAATAATAATGTGGTTTGGGCTAAAAATCATGTTTGGTTTACACATATAAATGGTAAATACGTTTAATTATTTGCAGTTGTAACATACTCTGATGTGATATTTTGCAGTTTTATGATGTAAGATCGTGTTGTAGGTTAAAAAGCTTGTATGGCTTTCAGTTGTAACATGTTGATAATTGTTTTTATTTATTGTACTATTTGTTATGTCATATGGGGTACAAATTTATTTTTAGGGCTTAAAGTTTTCAGTAGTAGCATGTTTAAAGTTTTTAATGATATTATCATGTTTGATGTGAATATGTAAAGAAATTATTTTTATATATGTTAACTAAGGCATATCTTATGATTATTAAAAAAATAAATTTTGAATAAAATTTTTATATGTTAAAATTAAATGCTGTGAGTTGTTATTTATTAGTTTCAATATTCCCAGTGTCATTATATAATATCTTGTGAATGATGGGATGTTTCATAGGTATATGTACATTACTGAATTTTAAATGTTTAAATTTTCTTGAGACGAGTAGGTGTTGGTAAGATATTTAGATTTGGAAGTCGGAAAGATTTAAAAGCCATGTAACAGCTTATTTGTTGGTTTACTTGCTTTTTCAAAGAAAAAAATTACAAGTTGCTTGCTTAAAATTTGACTAAGGAAAAAAATATAATACATTAAAACTAACATTTCAATTAAAATTTATTAAGAAACACACTCTGAAGGGTAAATTACATCAATTTTGGATATAATCGAACACATCGGAATCAATGAATTTGGCATGGAAGGAACATTCTTGTATCTTGAGAAAACTTTGCTGGGTCACTGGTTAACTTGAAAAACCCTGGGTAATTAAAAAAAAAACGAGAGTCAAGTCACACAAGTGCATTTTCAGGGCCAGGTAGAAAGAGCCCTTAGCGTCATACCACAATGTTTCCAACTAGCCTGAGTTTCTACAGCTGGGAGAATCCAACAAACTTTGAAATAAAAATATTTCTCTCACATAAAAAGAGCTTACAGCTGCTGCAGCTGAAAATGCTTGCTGCTATAAACACAGGCATTATTTTAAAAAATCAGAAAACATAGTTGAAGGTTTTTAAAATACAATTCAACTCTGCAACAAACAGGACTTCCGTTTTACTTTAAATTAGCATTACATTTGGCCTTGTAGGGAAGTCAGTTGAGATATCATAAAATTTAACAGTTTTTAGCATTGATAACAGTCATTTCAAGCTAGATATGTGTTATTTCAGTAATGTCAAGTCGAACTATTTTTTCTTAGGAAAATTATTAACTTCGAGTATATATGCATTTTATGGTAGATGTCCCATATAAAATTTCTAGGTTTGAAAAAACTTTATGTGAAATATGCACAAATATAAAAATAACCGATTGAAAGAAAAAACATTTCGAATAATTTTGTTTCAAGTAAGTTTTCAATGGTTGAAAAAAGTTTAACTTGAGTATTGCTTAAATCTAATTATAGTGTTCTAAGTATAAATTGTGTAAGTTGAAAGATGCAAGGTTTTGAATTACTTAAATAATTTTTAGCGAATTAAAAATATGTCTTATAGTTGTGTTGGTACGAAAATTAATCATTGATTAGTTTTAACTTAAATATGTTTGCTGGAATTTGAAATAAAGGTTGCTGGGAATGGAAAAAAGTTTGCTGGGAAACTTTATAAAGTTTATTTGACTACAGTTAACATTTTACCTAGAATGGTTTATATTATAATTGATCATATTGTTTATTAAAGAAATTTGGAACACATTTCCTAGTGATAAGGAAAATAAATGTTCATCTGCAGGACTTGCAAAATTTTTATTTTGCTGGGAGTACACCAGGTTCTTGCATCTCAAAAAATAGGACAAAGCTTCAGTGTTCCAGGGAAAATTACATTTAAGGGAAAGTGTGTAAAGTGGGGGGGGGGGGAACTACCCCAGTTCAGTTAAAAATCAGCTGCTGCATCGAGGGATGGGACTTCACGACTTTTTGAACAAAAGAATCGCTTTTGCCTTGAAGGAAAACTCCGTTCCTGCTGAGGTAGCTCTCATGTCGGATGTGGTGGTGGGTGGAGGGCTGGGGCTGCGTGGACTGGTCATTTCTCCGGAAATGCATTCTTGAGCGGTGTAAGGGGATGGGGGGCTGCCTGGCCTTTAATCGACAGCGACGGCGGGTGCTTGGATCGGACAGTTCTTGGCTGGTGTAGGCGGAGGGGGTAGTTGTAGCGAAACAGGTTTTTACAGTGTCAGATCGATAGCAGGGTGTCTGGAACAGAACTTTGATGTGTTGTAGGGGAGGGGGAAATATCACCGAAGATGTGCTCAGGGATGTTGTTCCATGATGTTAAATAGAAACAGTCTCTTCGCACAAAGTCATCTCCTGGACAAGTGGGGGAGGGGGAGAGAAGGGCAGCACTGACATGAACAGTCCTCAGTTCTTGCTGGTTTCTGCCACGTTAGTTTCACAACAACCTTCAACCTGCATAGATGCACCACCAGCTCTCTCGACTTCACTGGGCTTTGTGACGCGACCAAGGGGTAGCTAGGTTCCCCGATTTTTAGCGTCGGCCAGTGGGCTTCGGAGGGTGATAATCGCGATACGCATTTTTAAAATAAATATTTGGATTTATCAGGAATACAATAACTTTTTTGTTAACTAGGTTTTTGTGTTCGGTCGACAAAACTTGGTATGATTTTGAACTGTTATTATGGTAACTAGTGCCGTGAATTTCACAGACTTAACGGAAATAAAATTGTAGTTTGTACTTTATTTTAAATAATACTCTTTTATCAAGTACTGAAATTTTTATACATTCACATAGTTGTGTTTTCAACTCTTATTTCATTCATGTAGTTGTAGGACGAATTGTGTATTCAGAGTTTTACATGTAAATTTCAACTCAGCTGCTCACCACCTATATAGTCAGGCTCTAGATGTAAGCTTACTTCATTGATTCACCAGTCTCCGAGGTGGGCAGATGTGTTTTGGGAAAGGTGCGATTTCATGTGTTTAGTCTTTTTCATGTACTTGTGTTCGTTTAATTTTATTGAAAACATTCGTTTCGTATTTTCATCGAAATTTTCAGGTTTTTTTCACCTTAGTCTCACATCAATCGTAGGTTACAATCAACATAGCTTACAAGTCAACCTAAGTACTACATCCAAGTCATTGCTTCACTGAGCTCATGGCTGGACAGACGTTTTTTGGTAGAGGTGCAATTTCATTAAGTGTTTTTTAATTCAAATAGTGTAATTTATATAAATATATTAGTACATGCATCATAAAGATAATTTTTATCCCTTTGTCATGTAGTTGTCTATACACATCTCTATCCGACTAGCTATAACCTAATTCGCCTGTTAGCCTTCGACGGCGCTCCACATATATATAAAAGCTAATAAGTCGGTGAACGTCATACCCTCCAGTGATTCCTTCAGCCATTCTCCCCAACCAAACAGACGTGTTTTAGAATAATTTCAGATATGTGCGAGAGGTGTCAAGTTGTGTAATTTTTTCATATATCTTGCTATTGTGTTCGTTATCCGTATAATTTATAGGTACATTTTTAATTAGCTAATTAATTAATTTTATACTGGAGACTCATGTAATTGTGATAGTCATGTATTTGTTTTCCTTTGTTATACTTCTCTCATGTAAATTATATTGCTTGCATACAGGCCGAAGTAGTAAATCTTGTTGTATGTGTATTCATCTCTTTATGTTTAATTTAAATTCATTACATTATAATTTCATTAGGACACCTGGAGACTCACGTAATTGAACTTGTTTCCTTATGAGACCAGGAAGTTATACTTCTCGCCCGTGTCATTTATTCATACATAGAACATGGTTAAATGCTGTGAAATTTTCTAATGTTTTGTTGCATTCAGAATAATACTATCTTTCAAAGTCTCATATCAACCAACACCATCAACGAGACACAAAAAATTTTCACTTATACCACTCTTGCACAAAACTCACCATATATATATATACCTATCCCCAACACTCCTCACCTCATCGCGTGCCAGAGCTCCAAGGCTTAGGACGTACAAGAGCTCCTCCCCACAAAAACCTAATAAATTTGACCCTTAGTACACTCTTGCACCAAACCTGGAAAAAATTACCCCTTCAAATACATTTAACCCTTTCAATAAATTTAACCCGTTCAATTTGATTTACCCTTTCAATTTTATTCGCATTTTCAATCAATGTTATTAACCCTTTAAATCAATTTGATATGAAATTAGTTAGGTCAATCGAAAAAGATGGCATTCCTATGTATCTGAAACCGGCCCACCCCTACTACTCATTGGGTAATTTATTCCATTGCTTTAGACAGCATTTTCTGCTTTTGTTGCAAACTGTTTTCTATGAAAACCACATCAACTGGCCTCAGGTGGATATAGATATTGGATGCAATTAGGTGTGCGAATATAAGAGCGCGAACAGTCACCAGAGTACTTGAGATCTTCTTGTGATCGGGCAGAAGCAGAAATAATGCTCAAGACTGACAATACAACTTATGCAGCCGACCATCAAATTATAAATCAAGAAATAAGTCACTCGAAATGAGTTTTAGAGAGACTAATAATGGCTATAATTTTGGTTCTGGCTGAACACAACCTTGCATTTAGAGATAAATCTGAAAAACCTTTTTCTCCTTACTATGAAAACTGGCTCAGACTTATTGAATTACTGGGAAAGTTTGACAAAGTTATAATGGAGCATATTAGGAGAAGAGTTTCAGGTCATTATTCCAGCATAAATATGTAAGCAAAATAAGTACTCAACTCAATCATTTCAGGGGTAAACAAAGCTCGATATTTGTGTATTATTGTAAAAAAATACCTCTGAAGTTTGTAACTGTAAAAAAATTCACTATTTTAAGGTTTGTTGATAAAAATTTGGTTTGTCTAAAAGAGTATTTCATTGGCTTCAAAGAGGCTATGAGTACAACTGGCGAAGACCTATCACACACAGAGCATGACGAAACATCGGAGGATATGCATGGGCAAAGCTACGAAAATACAGCGAATATTATTGGGGTGAAGAGTGTTCAGACTGTCAACTAAAGAACTGCGTTTGTCCCGTGTTTCTGACGGTGATTAAATCTGGTAGTTGCTGACGTAGCATCAGAAACAAGAGCAGGCATTACACTGTCTCAATATAATTTACATTCTGTTTGCTGCTTCTATTCAATGTAAGAGCATTCTGCGAAATCATATTTCAAAGTTCACTGTGAAACCAGTGTTACAGCTGTAAAATTTCAGCCATAAGAAAGTCGTGAAACTTTGGAAGACATTTTAGAAACGACTGGAGCTGATACTAGTTTACACCATGAAGCCTTGTCTGGTTGAACTGATTTTACATTTAAAATTTATCATCTCGCTCTGCGTCTGGTATGATATTCTTTTTTATGTTAAATCATTTCAAGAAAGAATGTAACAATGTGGCACAATTTTTGGACACTTAACCAGTGTTCATAGAGAACAGGTGAGTTGTAAGAAAGGAGAAAATGCTTTAACTCATAATCAAGCCAGTTTAAGGAATGTGACAAACTACAGAATGCATATTTCTGAGAGATTTTTCTACCCGACTTTAGATAGTCCTAGCTTCAGTTAAACAACGCTTTCAGCTCTGTAGTGATTATAAACTTGTATGGGAATATATCTACAATTTATAAAATCAACCTTTGCCCATTCACTGCAGAAATCTTCATGAAGCTCTGCCGGAGGGTGAAAATGCGGATACAAACCGAGCAGAGTTGGAGAATGAATTATTACACCCTAAGTTTACTATTTGTTTAGGACGGTAAACCTATGCAGGTTTTTTAGTTCTTAAATGGCAGAAATCTCCACGATAGCTTCCCCTATTGATGGAATGGTCTGGGATTTTTTTTTGAATATCCCTAGAACAGTGATTATCGCTGAAAGGAACTTTTCAAAATTAAAACAAGTAACATGTACTAGCTATTCTTCCAATAGAAAATACCATTGCCCACACCTTAAAATTTTTACAGTTAGTTCAAAAATTTGCTGAAGCAAAGGATCGAAAGATAGCATTCTGTTTAGATACATAAATATTACTGTTCTTGTTAAGTTATTTATGGAAATGGAGCTTTAATTTGACTGTATTTGAATGCTGTGTTACATATATACGATTTACTTGTGGAGTAAATAGTTTTGTCCATGCTTACTTTTATTCAGGGTGAATTTTCTAAAAAAAAGGTACTTGAAGTGTTAGGTATATGTAATGTAATGTGTGTTAAGTGGCTTCAGTTCAGGGCTTGACACATCTGTTAATATTGATTTTGTAACTGGAAATTAAGTCACTCATGTATTTTTAAAAAAATTGTTAAAAATTATTGGTCACCAGGTTTTATGCATTTTTTTATTCGTTACACGAAATGAATGTGATGTTTGGAATAGTTTTGAGTTTTATTAAGATAAAAAAAAGCCTGGGTTGCCAAAAATAAATACTTAGAAAACCAATATTCGAAAGTTGAAAACCAATATTAGAAAAAAAAAACGATAAAATCAGTAAAATTGGTGATTTTTTTTTTCATTTTATTCATGTTACTAGTTATTTCAAGGAATAAAGTATGAACTTACAATTTCACGAAATAGCATTTTATAAAATAGCTAGAATGTATAGTGTTTTTTTTCGTGGTAATATTTGACATCACCTTCACCCACCTTTTACACTTACGAAGACTGTTTATGAGGGGGGCGGGCATGGCCAGTGGGCGGGCATGGCATAGCCAGGAAAGGTTGATATGCATGAAATTCCTCACTTGTTATGCAGTATTCTAAAACTGCTGGCTCTTAAATGTTTAGGAAACATTCCATGATGATCGACCTCATATCCACTAGTAAGAAGCAAAATCTCGTCCGCACGTGTTAACTCCTTGGAGACCTGAGAAGTACTGTTTAAAATTTTGGTGTGTTGCTTTGTTTTATAGCTTCTGGTAGGCGTAAATTTTATTCCCATTTTCTCAAATGGTGGCGTAGGGTGATGTATTCGTTTCGAAAGTTCACCAACTCTCCGCGCTTGTCGATGACCACCTCGTGTGCTCTCTTCGCGACGACTGGAATGTAAATTAGGCAGCTTCGGCTGCACAACCAGTTTATAACCTGGAGGAACCATCGACAAAAATTCGTGCTGCGTATTGCTCGGCCTGCGATCGAGGTATCTACTGTTCCCCAAATTGCAGGTTATTCCCATCACGTTGACCAGCAAGATGTTTACAGGCTGTGACGACACGTGTGTTTTTCCAGCTTCGTAGAGCATGGATCGAACTTCAGCATCGGTACAATAGTATCCGGTTTCGTAAAGTCGATATCTTCGCTGCATCTGATGACGCTTTTCAGAGTATTAGGATTTCCAAATAGTTAGACTTATGTGTTAGGAGACAGCGAATCTTCTATGTACCTTGCAATGTCGTCTAATTCGTAAGAGCCTATGGGCAACAACACCTAATGGGAATCATTGCTACATTTCACGAGATACATCTTGCAGTTTTTTTTCATGAATCTTCGGCATCACATTGAAGATGTGAAAATCGACCAAAATTATGCTCCATTCCCCTTCCAGGTCGAGTCCCGGAAAATGTACCGCATGCAGCTCAGAGTTATGGCCCATCAAGGTAAGCATTTGCACACTTTGTATAGCCATTTTATACAATTACTTTTACGAGCGAACCAGGAAGCTAAGACATAAATGCCCACAGTTCCACATTTTAACGGACACAGTATGAGCAGCGAGGCGTGCCAGACAGGGCGAAAGCTGGAGCGGGTATCCCATGTGCAGTAGGCGGTGTTTGGTGGAATAGTAGAACGGGGGGGGGGGGGGGTCAAGAAGAAGGAGGCCAGCGACTAAGCGGGTATAGAAGCGTGTGCCGAGGATGCGCTGCCTCCTCCCCTTCCAAATTGATTGCAAGACTTCACAACAACGATGTGCTTTGAGAGGACAGCGCTGTTCTGTGGGAGCCCTTGCCGACCGCTGAGCGATCTGCATCTAAATAATTCTACACTTCAGTGTTGAGCATAACCCTTCATTGGCACTATGTCAAATATTTGATAGGCCGGGACGTTCAGTTATAGATTAATTGCATAATCTAGTAACTGACATAACTACAATTAATCAGAACGAGGATAGTGCCTTCAGCAGAGTGTAACTTGCTTTAGATTAATTGATGTAACTATTTAGTGTATTGTTTAGTAATAAGAGTACGTGTCATTGTAGAGTATTGTTGCTCTCCTCATTTCTATGTCTAGCTAATAGACCCCCAATTCATACTTTGTGCAGTAGCCCTTATGGCACTGTAAGAAACTGCAACAACATGTTCAGTATCTGCTCCATCTCATAGTTGTAAATAAGTTTGCCATTTTTTAGGTACAGTAGCAGTTTGGGTGAAGGACATAAATTCCCAAAACTGTCGTAGACGTATGCACATTTGCCATGTTTGACATAAGTTACCTAGTGCATACCTGGCCCAGCTGTTGTGTCCTGATTAATTATTGCACACTCATAATTTGGTTTAGGTGGAAAAGCATCTCGCATGAACAAACAGCGAAAATGAGGCATCTTCGATTTGTGCTTAAACAGTTTCAAATCCATGTTCGTGAGCTGTCGTTTCGTTAGATATTTTATTACCACCTCCTTCTGCTGCATCGCTTTTGCACACTTCCACCTCCTACTGGATTTGGCCTTAGGGAGAAGCCTTGGCCTTCTTTTTGCCCCTAGCGGTAGCTTGCATATTTTCATTATGTCTTTGGGTCTAGGACAACTGCTTCCATTCGTTTGATGCTGTGTTGACGACTTGGACGATACCACTCGTGGTTCCGATTGGACCACCAAGGTCCCCGATTGCAGGCAAAGAAATGGAAAAAATCCACCAGTAGATGTTTTCTTGGTCTTAGATGCCTTTATCCCTTTCATCACTGCTTTTCGTTTCACTTGCACCTTCCGCTTGCTCTTTGCACCATTGCCCATCTTCACTTTGACCTTCATCAGGTTGGAAACTTCCCACACTGTTATTTTTTCTCCGAGTCTGGTGTCTGATGATGTTCTTATCTCGTCGGCCTTCTGTGAAAGTATCTTGTCAGCCTGGTTCCTGCCTTGCAGATCCTTGTGTTGTATTGCTTGCACGCCTCGTCCAGTGCATTTATGCCTGTGTCACCACATGACAGCCTTTTGGCTAGCTTGGTTCCTGGTCTGCAGAACTTGTATACACGAATGTGGAGCTCGAATGGTAGATTTATGATCATCATATCGACGATCCTGCTTCCGACTGTGGTCTTACCTCTTCGAGTCATTGTGGTGAACTCATCGAGAAAAGTATTAATACACTCCTTTTTTTACATTTTTGTTTCAATATCATTCTGGATTTGGAATGGTATGGACATAAAATGCGAATGAAGCATTTGCTTTGTCCCTTCTGCGGTAAATAATTCACAAATTTGTGGAATTTACGACATTAAATAATGACCTGCGGATTAAAAAGTTCGTGTGACTGTTGAATGAAAATTCTGCCAGAAACCGTTTTCTCTGAGTGATGCTTTAAAGAAACATTCTACAATTTGCAGCAATGGTTCTCCACCTCCAACTCGACCTCCGCCTCCGCCACCTTTACCTCCACCTTATCCACCTCCCCCTACACTTCCACCTCCACCTACACCTCCACGTCCACCTCTGCCTCCACCTCCACCTACACCTCCACCTGCACATACACCTCCACCTGCACATACACCTCCACCTCCATCAATGTATGATAAAAACCAAACAGAAGAAAACAGTTTACATATCGTCAAGCAAGGTGTTACTTTACCTGTATGCATTCGTGCTGAAAATGAAGATATCTTCCACGAATTGCGAAAAGGAAGCCTATTTTCGAATACAGTGAGGTGCATCATTGCGGAACCATCGGGTTGTAGCAAGACATCCGTCCTACTGAGCCTGCTGGAAGAACCGGACAGCCTTTGGTTCGATAGTGTGTACCTGAACTCCAAATCACTCCAACAACCGAAATACCAGCGAATGGCACGAGTACTGCAAACCATGAAAGGCTGAGGTTTTTTCGCATGCAGTGATAACAAAGCCGTCATAACTCTGATCGAAGCTCTGACAAACTCAATATTTGTCTTTGATGACATTCTCTGCCAGAAACAAACTTGCATTCAAGAATACTTTAGCATGGGACGACATGTGTATGTAGACTGTGTGTACTTCGGCTAGACTTATTCGTGCTTACCACAACATATGCTTTGTAATAATGTTAATATATTGGTGTTGTTTCGTATGGACGATATGAAATTACGCCACGTTTACGACGATCATATTAACACGGACATGACGCTATCAGATTTCCAGAGTCGATGTGCCTTGTGCTGGAAAGAAAAGTATGGATTTTGACGATCGTTGAGGACTGGCCTTATATAATGGCAGGTAACGACAATGATTGGTTCAATTCATCGTTGACTATCGAGAATGAGTTACAGTATATCAAAATTAGGGCAGAGTAACCTCAAGTTGCAGCTTGACAAAGACGAAGATGGAGGTTGTGCCGTACGAAGAAATGAAGGATCATGTGAAGCTGGTTTATATGGCAGGGCCCATACAATAGAAATGGCTTAGTGACTTGTGCAAAAACGAAGTTGAAATCATCGATTTGCATTACGATTATGGCTGTCCTTCGCTGTGCAATCTGGCGAAACTTTACGACGACCAATAATGACATGTCTGCGAAAGGTCAGAACCTGGCTGGACCTGCGCACTGAAGATCTTTGCAGCTAGCCACTGCGCAAATGGTGTGCCTCTTCCTTAGCCCTTGAATCTACTGCTTTCGACTAGACAATACATTACTCCCCGACATTGGTTCCAAAGGACAATAAAAAAATTAATAGACACTGAATTTTTTGTTTTGATATTTATATATATATATATTTTACTATGTGTACTAAATATATAGTGTACGAAAATCTATTTGAAAATTTTTACTTATTTTTATTTTTAAAAAAACCTCCTCTTAATATTAAATTTATTTTAATTAAAAAATAATTGTATTTAATAATAATATTAAAATATGAAACTTTAGGTACTTTGCAGGAATAACTAATGTTACCATTTGGTAAAAACCGATAGCAGGCGGGATAATTGAGACTACGTATATGTGTTGAAAGTAGAATCCAATATGAAGGGTGCCGACAGCACAACGTATACTTTAAAAAACATAAGCAAATGTGGCTGCTAATTTGTGGGGGAATTAATACACTGGTGTTACCTAGGTGATGAAAACATGAAACTCCAGCAATGTATTAACAAATGACAAACGAAAAAACCAATAGAATAGAATGAGTATAGACTTGGGGGGGGGGGGCGCTGACTAATTAACCAATGTAAAACATTGGTGGTGAGGGTGACCTGAGGAAATATAAGGTTTTTAACATTTTTATTTTAAAACTTTTTACTTCATTTTTTTTAGTTTTTACAGGAAATAGCTAACTGTTAGGGAAATTGTTAAGGAAAAACGGAAATTTTTTTGGGAAAAAGGGAATGATTTAGGGAAATTTGTTGATTTTGAGAGAGAAGAGGGCAATTCAAGTTGGAGGCCAGAGCCCCCTGAAGGCAATTTCTGGGGGAATCATATTTGCAGCTGGGCAAAACAGGACATTTTTGGGGAAAAAACTATTGTTTTTTGGGTAAAATTATCTATCTATGTAGTGATTTTTGTGTAAAATGTCCTTTTTTTTATGTAAAAACAAGCAATTTAGAGAGGGCAATTTCAAAAGAGCGGAAACCACAATGGTGACAAAAATCCCGAATCATCATCCTGGAATACAGTTCATGAAAAATCTGTGCGCTACTACTTACGTACGTAAAGTTATCTTCCCAAAATAAATAAGGGTCATACCAGGTAATAAACCACAAACTATTACTACCTTAATAAATTAACCTATAGAAAATGAGGGACGGGGAGGGATGTAAACTTCAACCAAAGGACTGATTTCACAGCGTCCTGAATCTCTATTGCCTAATGCATGACCAAATAGAGCACTAATAACTTAAACCTCAAAATAAAAAAAGGAAATTGTTAATACTGTACTTTGCACACTCTCTCGGCGTTGAATATGCACAAAACCTAGAGATCTATACAGGACAGGTCACTGGAAAAAATAATCTTCTGCTTAACACCTTATAAAAAATTTATCGCTTTCTTTCACATATCAGGTATGATTTCTACTTCTATTAAATAAAAAATTTAATATTAGTGTTTATAGCATTTACCAATGTCTCTATGCCTCAAAAGTAAAGGTTACAATACCGTATCACATTTTTATTCTCCTAATTTTTTTCTATTCCCGAAATAGATCAAAAGTAATTCTGACATTAAAAATGTATGGTAGGTCCCGGAACGAGTAACAATTTATCAATCCCATACTTTAAATTGGTTCCTTTTTTTTTTTTTTTTAGATTATTATTCAGAAATGCCTTACTTTATTTGCTAATCTATTTCTCTACAGATTCCACAGCATAAAATATAAAACTTTAATAACATTATCCAAATTACCTACAAGGGGAATATTTCTTAAATCTTCAAAATCAACTTTTTACCTATCATAGTTAGACCACTTCCGCAAACAATTTAAAACATCATAAAAATCTCACAGGCCTTCTGAACACAGTTATGTAATTATTATTAGTGACGTCGACTTCATCTCCGTCGCGGGTCATCATCTCTGTCAGTCTTATGCTTTAATTACCTATTTTAAACTAACCTTATCAATGCTGAAGCCCGAGAACTGTCGATAACAATCTAAAGATCTAAAAGATCCACAAGCTCCTCCAACCTACCCTGTGGACTTATCTGTCTGTTGCAATGTATCTCACACACGAACATCTAGTTTCGCAGACAAATGCCAACATCCCTGTCCTGTAGCGCATCCTCGCTGAACCCACGCTCCTGCTCTGTTGTTGCTAGGCGAGGTTCAGCGAAATCAACTCTAACGCTTCCTCCACTTCACCCTGTAGTGCTCCAGCTTACCTACACCTCACCGCTCGGGTGCCCTACAGCCACTCACGGGCGTCCTTCTGCCGTGCGCCCTCAGCGATATCATATATCACGCCACCTCACTGCCTGCCGTTCGCCTTGCCAGCCCTTGAATCCAGCCAGTCACGGCCCACGTGAATACATATGCTGGCCTAACTGCCCAAACAGAAGCTCAGGTCAGCACAACTCACAGCCGCAGTGCATGCTCGTTAGAGCCCCTGCCATCCTAAGCATTAACCCAGCCATGAAGCTATAGAATGCGGGTGAATATTTTAAAATTTTGAAATTAAGGTAAGACGAAACACCAAAACACTACTGTCTTTTAAAGCCAAAATGTCAGAACTGACTGAATACTAACAACTACCGGATGACTCAGATCAAAACATGCGTAAATTACTTCTAATCAGAACAATGGCCTGCATCCGAACAAATAATACTTAAATCCCCGATAAGAAAGTAAACACAAAAATGTTGTTGTCTAACACTGATTTGAAGAAAATAACAATACAAAAATTGTCTATACCTAAAAAATTTCACCATTACAATATTGCATGATTTACCCTCAACCTCGCGTTTTATGTGGGTGATGGTCTTAACTCCAATAACTTTAATTTCGATAAATTAAAGAAAAAGTTGTAAAAATTTGAAAAAAAAACCTGAAAATAGGGAAAAATGTTATATTACTGATTCCGGCCATCATGTCGGAAGTGGATTACGTTGACCCTAAACCTAGTGACTTCCAACTAAAAAATTGAGAAATAATCTTAAAAAATCAAAAACTTTTATAAAAAAACTGGAAGCAAATTACGTTACTGACACAGACCTTTATTTTAAATGTGAACGTTCTTGACCCTAATTCCAATAACATCGCAACCGAAAAAAATTAAGAAAAAATTGCAAACTATCGAAAAAAAATTAAAAATCGTAAGAAATATTACATTACTGACTCCAATCAACAAATTTTATGTAAGTGACCTTGACCTTAATCCTAGTGACCTCGAACTCAAAAAGCGAGAGAAAATTTTAAAATAGAGGAAAAATTACAAAAATTATGGCAAACAAAACATTGCATGCATGTGACCCAGTGGGATCCACTCTTCCAAAAATTGCAGATTATATTTTCTCCCTGATAAGACGATCAGCAACCGACTGAATAGTTGGTGTCCCTCATCCCCTATGCCAACTGAAGTTTTACTACCTCTCTCCCCTGCCTGGCCAACCGAAAACCACCGTCACACCACTCGAATCAACACATCTCTAACAATTTGCTTGTCATAGCTCGACGCCCTCACCATTTACTCAAAATGTCTCTAACCCCTAACCATCCACCCCACCACAAAACACCCAATCCATTACCTTACCAAGTGACACCCATCACATCCCACACACTCCAGCTAGTGTCTACCACTCCATTCACACTATAGTTCGACTGATTATTCTGTTTTCCACCCCCCCCCCCTTTTTTTCCAAAATAATTTGTTACACCTCATATGAATACTCACTATTATTCGAATTCCACCGTTCCTCCATGCCAAGACCAACTTCACAATATTATCAATTAAGGCAGCTCCATTTACTTTTTATATCCCGAAGCCCTCCACCCACAACTATATTTCATTGAATGATACATCGGCACCCATCACATCCTATCCAACTTCCATGATTGGCCATTGGTCGCACAGAATCGTGACATCTGTATATGAATAATGTTGCTAAAGACTCAGTATATAATATTTCACTATCTGATGGTACAGACGTACCATCCTCCTCCTGTCCCCCGTAAGATTATTCTGGTTATTTATATTTGGTTCAATACTTCCTGTAATGTATGCATGTTATTAATGGTAGAACTTAAAACTATGTATATATGTTCGCACTAATGAAAAAAAAATGCTTAACATGTAATTACCTGCTCAAACCAGCAGGCTATTTGTGAGTGAAGGTCATCAAGAAACAATTGTTTAATGGTGTGACGGTGACTAGTGCACATCCCGACTTTGTCTTTGGCGGAAACATAGCTGAATACAGCTGGATTGCTTATTTAGTCATCGATACAGCTCACATACCTTAATAATTAGACACATGAAACTACGAATTTACAAAGCCAGCATAAACTGTATTTCAGTGGCCCTTTACAAACACAGTTTAACAATGATTTCGATAGATTCATTAAAGAGTCACATCCAAGCAGGCCAACAGGTTATGTGAATAAGTCCTAACAACTAATCATACGAACCGACCACACTAGCCAGCCATATGAATCAACCATGTAAGCCAGCCATATAAACCAGTCATGCCAGGCAACCAGGCTATCCAAACATACAAGCCAACTTTAAAAGCACCCAATACCACAATACCAGCGGGTCATGCGAACCGACCATACGAGCTGGCCATACCAACCAATCATATGGAATGGCAGTGACAACCAAACAAACAAACCATTCATACCAGTGAGAAATATTAATAGACCATATCAATTAACTGTACGAACTTGCCATACTAACCATCTATATGATCGAACCATACTAGTTCGCCATACGAGCAAACCATACAGGCCAGCCACATAAAACATCAAAACCAGCTTTACACGAATCGACATTACCAACCTACCACATGAATCAAACATATTAGTCAACCATACATACGATCCATACCAACTGACCATATCAACAAACGATCTCGGCCAGCCTTACATACAAACCATACCAACCAGCCATACGATTCGCACAAACCAGCTGGCCATACGAATCTAACACAACTGCCGAGTATACGAACTGACAACATAAGCAGAGCATATGAAAATACCTTAGCAACCAACCATACAAATTGACCATAAGTACTCAGCAACCATACAAACCAAACATATGAGCCCACCATATTAGCAACCCATATAATTGACCTTGACCTTTGACCCAAAAACTCAAAACATTAAAAAAATTCCGAAAAAATTCACCAAAAATCCTCAAAAAATTTATATCACAAATTATTCAAAATTATTTAAAATGTATTATTAAAATTTCTTACAAAAAGTATTGAGAAATACTTAAATTTAACAGAGGTCACCCCTAGCCCATTCTCATTACACCATCTAGGTAGGCGGTCAGCATATTGGTAGGCTACCACCATATTGGTAGGTGACCACCATCTTGGTATACATCACCCATCTGCCATATTGGAAACCAATGACCGACCTTGACCTCATGGTCTTGAATAACCTAGAAAACAAAAACTTGAGAAAAATACATAAAAGTCAACAAGCATAATATATTACAGATACCCCCACCCTATTAGATGCAGAGTAACTCGACCTTGACCCAATGATTTTGAGTGGACTTGAAAATAAAAAAAAATGTGAAAAATGTATACAAGTAAACAAGCATTATACATTAAAGACTACCACTACCATATTAAATGCAGACTAACACAACCTTGACCACATGACCTTGAATGACATTGAAAAAAAATGAGAACAATAAATTAAGTCGACAAACATAATACATTACAGACTACCACCGCCATATTAGCTGCAGAATACCTCGAGTTTGACCCCATGACCTTGAAAATAAAACTCAAAAAATTCAAAAAATTTATAATAATATGCAATTACAGACTACCACTACAATATTAGATGCAGACTAACTCGACCTTGACCCAATGACCTTGAATTACCTAGAAAATAAAAACTTGAGAAAAAATACATAGAAGTCAACACAGACTATCATCGCCATATTAGATGCATACTACCTCGACTTTGGCCCCAAGAATTTAAATGTAATAAAAAACCAAATCTCGAGAAAAATCTATGTGAAGAGGCAAAAGCTAGCCGAGACGATCCACCTTCCACGCAGCTGCTGTCAAACTAAACCTCTCAGCTTACCTCCCTACTGCTTATAATGTACGATTAAGACAACTGACTCCTATTGTCGGACCGACCCCTCATAAGACTAACCCTTCGACCCATGACCCATGACCCATTGACCCATTATGACCCCAGATTGTGTTGCTGACCCCTAATGACCCTAAAACGACCCCAAAAGACCCCTAATTGTTGTGCTGTGGTGCTAAATGTGTTGCTGATTGTGGTGCTGATTGTGGTGCTAATTGCGGTGCTGTGGCGCTGATTGCAGTGCTAATTGTGGAGCGATTATGGTGCTGATTGTGATTGTTGTGCTAACTGAGGTGCTGATTGCAATTGCAGTTCTAAGTGCAGTGCTGATTGTGATTGTGTTGCTAAGTGCGGTGGTAAGTGCGGTGTGTATGTGGGTTGCAAGTGAAAAAATTTCCATCCATTTTAAAATAAAATTATATAATCCTATCTCTAAAATCTGAAATGCGAACATTTTATTTAACAAGATCACTTTAAAAAATGTATATATCGTGGACCCTCGGTTTATTTCATTGCTTCCTAAGTAAACTGTATTTACACTTTCCAATAAATGTGACCCAACCTAGAGCAGGCCCCCACCTCGCTTTTCCATTGGTCGATGTGCAACATTTACTTTTTTCTAAACAATGCTGCACCGAAACAGGCCACCACTATGCTTCCCAATTGGTTGCCGTCGCGTGAAAACTAGTATTCATACGGACCGCCCTCTCATGCTGCTATGCATTTTGAACTAACGTGTAAACTCGATCGCAGAATAATCGACACTGGTGGTAACAAGTTAGCTATGACGGAGGTTCACGGCCCTATGATTGTCGAGGTAAAAACAGAGCCCTACATATTCGCAATTCATCTTCGAGGTATGGAAGCACACTGAGAAAAACCAAATATCTGTTCGACCTGGAAGAAAACACACAGGTCCTTATATATATGACAGCACTATTCATAATTATTTATAATTTCTATATATTAGTATGTATTTTTAAGATATTAGAAACCTCAGGGTCACATGTATCCAGTGTGGTGTTTGGCATCATTTATGCGATTTTCTGTCAGTATTATTAACATTTTTTCTCAATTTTTCGAGTCCATGGTGTCTGATGGTCGAGTTCACCCATATCAAACAAGTCAGTTGTTGCCAGTGGTATGATTTATTCCCAGTTTTTTACATGATTAATTTTTAATTTTTATATTTTTCGTTTCAAAATTGTGAGTTAAAAGTCACTGGTCAAGACCAAAGTTATCCACATCTAATATATTGGTCAGAGTCAGTAATGAAATATATTTCTAGATTTTTACATTTCTTTTTTCGAATCTTTAACAATTTTTTCTCGATTTATGATTTAAAGTTAACTAGTGTCAAGGTCAAGGCCCTCCACATTCAGCATGGCGGTCGAGTTCGGTAGTTAAATTTATGCATATATTTTATATATTTTTCTCAATTTTTAAATTTAAGGTCACTTAGGTCAAGGTCAAAGTCACCTAAATAAAACATGGAGGTTGGAAGAGTTTTCTCCTTACTTTGTAGTGCCAGTAGGTGCCTCGTCACTGGCATTAGAAGCCTCATTGGGCCGGTGGGTAGTGAAGACCATTGACTGAACCTGAACGTCACCACGGAATATACGAGGAGACCTTCGCATGTTGATTTTGGCAGGAGAAATTCGTATCGACGAGTACGACCTGTTTACTGACAACCAGGCTTTACGTTGGGTCCTGAATAAACTATTTAGTCGTTAGGTACTTAGTTCATTATGTCTCAGGTTTAAAATGCGTCGTGTTCGTGACGTGGATAGCCCTGTCGCGGATGCATTGTCACCGATGTTTGACTAATGATTTTGAACTGGTAGAGGCTGACAAACCTGACTCTCTAAATATTTTACAATGGTTCCCAGAATTTTTTATACGACTTCATTAGGCGCAGGCTTCTGATATGTAATGTTGCCAAATAAAAACCTATATTTCTGCGGGAGTACGATACCTATTTATAATTAAAGGTGTTATAATTTATTTTACGCGAAAAACTGGGTGGGCCAGAAAGTTGGTTATTCTAGAGGCCTTGGGTCCCGTTTCATTGAAATACTTTCAAAACTCTCTCTATAGCAGTAATTTAGGCATTAATAAAACCTGTTTAATAATCTCTGTACATTTGGCTTGGCCCACATTAAAGGTGGATGTAGCTCAGTATGTACATTCGTGTCATGATTCCAAGCGATGAAAGCAGGCTTTGCAAACGAATTTAAGACAAGCAAAAGTTCAAGTGCCTGAGTTTTCTTGGTATGTCGGGAATCTGGATGTTTTTGGGTCTTTATTTCGTTCTAGGAAAGGCAGTGTTAGTCTGCTTATTGTCCCGGACATCTTTTATAAGTTTGTAATGTTGTTTCTGCTTAGAATTATGAAGGTTGCTACTATTGTTCAAGCGCTTTCAAAGAATGTATGAATAATTTTTGGTGTTCCTGCAGAGATCGTGACAGATAACATCGACTGTTACCAGTCAACTGGTTTTAAAGAAATGTACTTCCATTGAGCAGTGAAACATTAAACGTCTAGCCCTTATTTTCACAAGGGAAGCCAGGTAGAGCATTATAACAGGTCAATTAAGGCACGAATAACCATTTTATACAACCAAGATCATACACTGTATGATCATGATTTGGATTTCATTAAGTGTAGATTTGTAAGAGTGTGGTGCACGAATTCATGGGTGTTCCTCTATCCTTACCATTAATTGACAGTCACCTTACTCATCCTGTTTTAAATGTCTGGAATATCCCTGCCCCTAAATCTGAATGTGGCAAAGTGCTGGGTGACAGCTTCCTTAGATAAAACTAGAGTAGCCATGCATTTTTTTTGTTGGTGATATAGTATGTTTTAGTAATGATGTTTTGGCCAATAGTGAGAAGGGTATAGGGTCCAAGTTTATTCGTATATTGAATGGGCCATTTTCTATTTCTAAGTTCCTCAGCCCTAATAGAGTTATGCTTATTGTGCCCAGTTCTCTACATGACTTCTGAAAAGCTCACGTGTCCCATCTTATGATATGTATACCCAGGCAGCAATTTTGTTGTTACATTATTTTGATTGTCTTTGATTGTTTTTGTAGTTGGCTATATGCATGTATCCTATCCCCTGGATGATCCCTGGTTTTGATTTTTCTTCCCATTACTGACGTCTTTGGTTCCTTTGGTTTTTTTACGCCCATGGTCTGGATCGGCGTCGTGTGTTGGGCTTGCCAGCTCCCACTTGCTTCAATCTCGCCGAGGCATCTCTCCCCATACTGGTGACCGAGAAGATGCTTGTCCGCAAGGTACTGGTTGTCCGATATAGACTGGATTTGGTCTACACTGGTATGCACTGTTTTATTTGACTTGTCCCCACTGACTTAATTCTGTGATTGTTGAAGATTCATCAAGCGTATCTCTCTTCAAGATTTGTAAAATTTGTAACTCTTTCGACAGCTATGAGACATATTTGTATTTTTAGCGACTGTTTGGTAACTTTTCGCCGTTTTTCTTCACTGTTACTCTATACTTTCAATTGTGTCTTAAAGTCTGCTAAAATTTTACATGATTCTTCTCTCAAGAATATTTGTACAGCCATTTCTACAGTGTTTTCTGAACTTTATGCGAGGTTTTGGAACTGTATGGACTCCGACTTCTACTATATATATAGGGCACGAGTTCTTTTTGGGGAGGAGATTGCGAGGGTCGTATTCCTGTGCTCGCTGTGTTATTTAAATTTCCTGCCAATCCGTTTGGTCACTGACTTTTTTACTCCTACACTTCCTCCATCACCACCCTTCTCTTTGTGTTCCCCTTCCACCATGTGTACACATTAGCCAGCTGTTTCCCATCTCACCACTGTTATAATTAAATACTGGTGCTTAGCCTTTTAATGCAATTGAGTGAATACGAGTGTGGCCAATGGCCGTCAGGCATGTTGCAGGTGGGTTGAGGTTATACGAATATTTTTATTAATTTTGTGAGTGGATTTTTAATATGTAGTAGTGGCTAGTTTGTTTCATTTGTAGTGATAGTTTGCCGTCCGTACTATTCAAAATTCCCTTTTGGTGCCACTTCAAAATTTAATGTTCAGTTTTAACTTACTCAGTGCAGTGATGGTTCGAAGAGTTTCTTTGTTTAGTGATTCTTACTTTTTAAAGTGATTAAGTGTTAACTTGTGGTTGTGGTGCGAGGGTCAAATGAACCGCACTGCCTTTCGCTACCCATCTTTTTTCAATGCAAGTATTACCTACCCGCCTGCATGTCTGTTTTTATAATAATTGTTTCACTTTTCAATTAATAGCAAGTTAACATGAAAAATATTTTAATGCATTTTTTAGCATTATTGAGTATTTTAATAATTTGCGAGGGGCTTTGGTTAGGCTCTGACTGGGCACTCTCTCGCAACAATTGTTTTACATAGTGTTTAAATTGCCTATTTTATGGTTATTTTAGTGTGAGCACCTTTATGTGGCCTGACCATGGTGTTTGTCAGATACACAGAATTTGACCTTCATTTTGTCTTGCTTTTTTTAAAATCATCGTATTGTAGTTTCATTGGCAGTATTAATTGTTCTTTCAACTAAACACACGTTCTTATGAATGTTTTGCAGAATCACATGCCAGTTGTGTGGTTAAATTTTGTAAAGCTTTTTGTAACAATAAAATATTGGTATCAATAACTTGTGTTTATGTCACAATTATAATCAGCTGATTTAATTGATTATTAAAAAATTCCAGTTTCATTTATTTTAAAATATTTCATAGAAAATAATTGCTTGTTATATAATTCACTCTCTCAATTTATTCGCTGATTACATTGATTTTATTTAAATTATTTCAGTTTTCATAATTGCTTACTTTTGCTTAACACTTTTGAAAACATTTTTTACAATACTATCTACTATATAAAAATGTATTTACCATTGAAAAATTATTTTTCAGCTTCATCTTCTCTGTAATTGACTAATAGTAAAATAAGTTGGATAATAAATTCAATTGTGGGCAAGCTAACTATCCTTTATAACATTTGTTATGCACAATCAACTAATCATTGGTGAAAATATTTGGAAATATACCAAACGTCTTCAATATGCACGACAGTTATTAAAACCATGTCAGTCTCGCACTAATGGTCACTGCATTCACAAGAAAATTTCTTCGAAAAAATTAACACATAGGTCATAGGTAATCGAAGTCTCTATAAACAAAGAACCATGGCATTTCTATATTTATATGTATTTGAAATTTATCGCTGCATCTGTAAATCCACCATAAATGTCGCGTCAATTTTATATGCGATTAATTCTATCCACAATTCCATTTCGCCAAACTGAAGAATTAATGTCTCTAACATCATAGATGTTTTGATTTTGGCCATTATTACACATAATGTTTCTCTTTGTGATGAAGACAGTTTACAGCAAATCTCAAAATGCCAAATTATATGTTCACCTTCGACACACAGCTTGGAACACTTATTACACAAAATAAAATGCAGATATGACTCATCCAATCAAGTCATACAAGCTGCTTAGTAGTGAGAATGTAGGTAATGCATCTACCACAAGAGCAACTCCAGTGCTTCACTGAAGAAGTCTTAGTTATATCCAGAGTTGTAGGAATATTGGCCGAAGTGGTAAATCATATATAGTTGACAATAAAACTGAAGTGATTGATTTGCTGGAAGAACTGGTGCTTTGGCAGAAGAAGACAATTGGACATATCAATGGTAACAATGGAAAGGGTAACTGTAGAAACATTGGTTGAATAGGTAGACAGCATGGTTTCATAGGTAGTTGGTATAGCTGCAGATGGTATTTCAGTTGGAGAAGGCAGCATAATAATCAGTGAAGTTGACAGCTTCCTTGGTGATGCAGAGGCAAAACACACACAATATTATATGGCAGTGACACAATCGCAGGTGATGGCACAAACTCTACTCACTGTCTTTCGTCCAGTGTTGCAAACTTTATTTTGTAATAGCTACAGGTATTGCAGAACCTAAATGAGACTATATACATTCTTTTACATCCACGGACATACTAACTACAGCTTAGTGACCTATGAGCTTGCAAAATATCACTTATTGGTAATAATTATAAAACGAATGCTGGCATGATTATTTCAATCCATAATTTGACTTCTTGTTCCTGGGTCAACACCACAGCTGTAGTAGGCTTATGCTTCTGTGGGGACAAGGGGCTGGGATAGTGGTGCCATGTTTCCGTCCACAATGACGTCACAGACACGGCCAGTAGCCTAGTTCATATCCCCCCTCGCTGCTCCCGATCAACTGCCAGAGATATACAGAACTAGAAATTAGTTAAATAAAAAATTGTTATAATAAAAAATAAATAAGCATCAGCTTACCAACTAGGAGTTTCAATAATTGTGTTTGTTTAGAGTGTCACCAGAGATCACAATTCCATAAAAAATTATTTCATTAAAATTAAATAGTATCGACCTGCCACTTCAGGGACATATTGATCTCCCTAAAAAAAAAATACCAGTAAACCAAAAAAAGTTATATAAATTGTATACAACTTAAATTTACAGTATACAATTTTCTGATAAAGCAATCATACAGTAGGCCAGATCCCCCTCCCCCTCCTACAATCTCAATTTCAGCTGTTAATGCAATAGAGCATTGTAAAAATGTTCGACTTTCATTACTTTACTTTTTTTATCAACAGAATCAATATTCTTTGAAATGTGTGAAATTACATTGCTTTCGAAATACAATAATGGATACCATTATAGTGTAACAACAGCTTGAAACAGATAATATAGACATTTCACTTTGAATGGGACTTACCAATAGGTGGACATTTTGCCTGAAATTCTTATATTTTATAATTCGGTACACCATTGAACTACAAAGATGGTGCCCGAAAAAGTTACAGATAATAGATTGATGACAACCATATGTAATATTCCTAAAGTAGTTGATGAGAGAAGTCAAAAGTTCAAAGTTGATGAATATGTACGTGTCTCCAAACTGAAAAGTGGTTTTAAGAAGAAATGTAACATTAATTGTTCATACAAAATATTTATAATTATTTCAGTTAAGCAATCATTTCCTAGAGTATAATACCGCGACCCTACTATTGACAGCCTATTAAAGGCGTTTTTACTAACACGATCTACAGAAAGTTACATCTCCAAATGAATATTTTGTTCACAAAATCATTAAAAGGGGGAAACACGCATTGTTAGTTTGCTAAAAATGTTTCTCAAAATGTTTGTAAAATTATGATAGTAAATAAAACATTGGAAATAATTGATGTGTTTTCATTCAATAAACCTGTTGGTATTGTCATGGTTTGGACGTACATCTATTATGTAATTAGTTTATTACACTTATTCTGTAATCATTCGACAAGTCTGAATTTGTTCACTTGTATGTAATTTGACTAGTATTTGTATTTCATGTTTTTTAATTGTCACGTAATTTGTTACATTTGATTTGTAATTCAAACTGTGATTGTGCTACATTCGTTTAATTGGTAATCGTAATTGTTAATTTTTAAATCATTAATGTTAGAATGATGTTTAGTTTCTCGGAATATATTTCGGGATTTTTAATTGTTTGTGATGGGTTATATTATTTTGCTTGTAATGATACATTTCTTGGAACTCATTTCTCAGGGTAGATTTCTGTGGGATTTCATACTTTTTTTTATTATTTTTAATGCTGCATTTCTTGAAATTGAAATTAAATTTTGTGGAATTTTACTTCTCAAAGCCAATTGGGATGGGAATTATTATATTTGTTAATAAATTGCTATAATTTCCTGGAATGTAGATGTATTTACATATAATTTTAGAGCTTAAATTCGGGACTCGATCATGTTTTAAAAATTTATTGAGAGAACTTCGAAATTATTCTTCAACCAGCAGTGTGGTGTGGTTCTGGTCAGAGGTCGATGTCTTTAGGCGACCATTGGTCTTTGAGTGTTGCAGGTACCTGTAAGAGAGGGTGGGAGATTGGGAGGGTATGGCCGAGTGGGACAAAGCAAGGTAGAGTTCGCGAGCATCCTCTGTAATGGGACTCTTATTTGGTTGTGTAATACAGACCAGATTGGATGGTTGGCAGACAGATCTCTGGAGCGCACTCATACTTAACCCTTCCTTTGTATCATTCATTGTGATAGTATATAAAACAACAGTTAAGCATGTTCATATAAGAAATTCGATTCGTTAATTTTTTTATAAAACATTAATGTGAACCACAATTCTGAGGTCGACCTAGATCTGGTTAATGTGTTGTGGTTATTAGTATGCCCCGCGACATGAGATTTGCTGCGCTAGGCTTTAAATGGAAGGTGTGTTAAAAGAGAATTATTTTATATATGTTTATCATGCTAGGGAAAATATATACAGATTGGTAAACTGCATACGTGAATACTTCGTTTGTCTTACAAGTGAGTTAATTATTTTTACAATTAATTTTTTTCTAGGGAAGGCGTGGAAATGGGGTAGGTTGTTTCGTGTGGTTTTGTGTGCGATAAGATGAATTGACTTATCAATCTGGGTATTTGTACTTTTTCTGAGATTTTTTACAAAATATATGCAATAGTAAAATAACTTTGTATGCAATTCAAACATTGTGTGCGTCTGGAGTCTATTATGCTTAAACATGTCAGTGATTTTAAAAATTACCATATTGTTCTCGGGAATGTATGGAAATAAGGTAAGTTGTTCATTTTGTGTGCGATTATGTGAATTGACTTGTTTGTGATTAGCTAGTATTTCCCTCCAGGTGTTTCAACATTTCTGAGATGTGATTGTTCTGTGACAAATTATCTAGTACACTTAAATAACTTTGTGGGCATTGTAGAGCTGAGAGCTCATCAGGGTGAATATAAATTTTACTAAAAGCGTATTTATGACACCTGGATTGGTAGGTAAATACGATACCATTTTTGTTTTTTTTTTATTACTACCTTGCAGTTATAATTCCGGTTATGTCATTCATTGATTCTTTCGATAGTAAGTTTGCTTATTTTGAAGGTGGGTTTTTCGTTTCATTCCATGGAAAGTATGTTGGACATTTCGTTCCTGTGTTTAAATGAATGTCTATGGGTATGGTTCATTCATTACGAGTTATGTGCATGTTGTAGAGTTAGGATATTAATATAACTTTTGTACATGTGTGTTTTACGAATTCCTTTTAGTAAATCATTACTTTATTACATCTTGATTTGTAGATAAATAGGATACCTTTTTGGATTTGTTAATTACTTCATTGCAGGTATTATTCTAAATGCATATGACTAGTATGCATGTCGTTTGCTTTATATTATTTTTCATTTAATATACTGTTGGTAGCTCATTCATGGCAATGAGGTAATTCATTCCTCTTTTTTAATTAATAATGTACATGCATTTTATTGATTTGTAATTAAATATGTCCTGTTTGTGCGAGCAGAGGAGTGATTATGATTAGTATTTCATTAATTGCATTTCGATAGTAAGAACATTTAATTGTGGTTACCTAGTAAATCGTTATGGGTTTTTTTTATTCATTTGTATTTAAATATGTTCTATTTATAATATCTCATCGTTAAATAATTTTTTTTTTAATTCGTTGGTAAACATTAAGTTTCGCCGAAATACTATACCTCGTTATTTTGAATTATTTATTTCCAATTACACACATCCGAACTCAGCCATTACACATATCTAAAGTTTAGTATACTCTCTGACACCACCCAAGGAGGAGCTGTCTTGGTGCTCCCGGCACCCCTACACCAACTCAATCGCTCCAAAGACGGCAACAGGAAGGAACTCCTATGCAACTCCCCCCCCCCCCCCATTATATATTTAACCCCTTAGTATATTACACTATTACATTTATACCCTTTCCCCCACACCTACCCACCTCAATCCACCGACAGACGTCCAAGAGTCAACATCGGTGCAGCTGCTCTCCAAAAAAATAAAGAACCCTTACGGCACTCTTACACATGCCAAATATACAATCACGCCAATTATTACATTTTATATTAATTAATCAATTAATCAAATTTTAGCACGTTAATTTTATTGGATTAATATTATCTTAATTCAATATTTAGATCAGATTAATCAAATAAATTTAAATGACCTTATTAATCCGATCAATGAAATTAATAATCCAGTTTAACGAAAGTGATTTAGAACGTCCACACCCCTACTTATGCAGTGATAAAACAACATAATTGATAAAATATTGGGAATTAAAAAAAGTACTAAAAATGCATCGCCAGCACCTTTCCTCCACGGACCGCAGCCACAGGCCCATCGGATTTCAAACATTGTATGCCCCTTAACTCACAAAGCTGACTACATGCGTGCCTATACTCCACTAAACCAGAACCAGAGTGACTCGCTCGATAGATTAAGGTCTGGCCGAAGCCAAATCCGACAAGTGAGCATCGCGCCTAGAGAAGGCAAAATAGAGATACGAAGTCGTGATAAGGCATGAGGCTTATGCTAAAGGAGCGTTAATGCGGCGCAACTAGCGGAGCAAACTCTTTTAATTGTGTTATTCAACCAATAAAAATGTAGAAGTATTTATATATTTTGCCTACAAGTGCTTATACTTCAATGGTTAGCATATCTACGGAAGTTTGCATAGAGCTGTGGACAATATGAGCACCACGACGAACATCAACAATATTTCTTGCCATTTATTTCTTCAAACGAACATAAAATGTTTACTCATTTCATTTTACGCCTCCAACATTAGTGCTACTCTTATCACAACATATTCCAAAAAACTTTCTCTAATTAATAATTTTCCTTTATAACTGCCAGCATATAGTTCGTCAATATTTTGATTGTTTTGGCAGGAATGGACTTCAATTATATAAACCCAACATAGGCTCCTTGTTCTAACATAAATTACCGCACAATATATTAGACAATCTTCATTACTTTCTGTTTCAAGCATCTATGTTAGTCACAAATGTTGATGCAATCAAATCGTTTTCGAATTCTTTAATTGCCAATGGTGTAATCAAATTTATTATGGTACTCTCACGCTACTTTCGGGCGAGACGAAACTCAGGTAGAAAGAACTATCGTAAAAATTCCGTTGCACAAGCTGCAGAGTTAAAACTTAAAAATCGTGAGCAGCAATGTGTGTGATGTAAACGTAACTTCCTTAGCAGCAATTAAAGTCTTTGGTCAGCTGGATCGGCACACTTAAAAAAATGACGAAATGGTTTGGAGCTTACTTTATTCGTTGCAGTTTTCAAGTGATATTTTATGTCGAAAAGTTCGCCATAAGATACTGAAAATTCAGACACACACTGTTCACACTTTATTTGTCCGCACAAGCACACACTTTTCTTTGCTAAAAAGACGGTGTTGTTTTAAATCATTATTAAATATTTACAGTTTCTTTTCACATCTTCACTTTCTTGAAGTTACATACTCTTGGAATAATTTGCTTATAAGATATTCTAACACCATCTACTACTGAGAACTAAACATAATCAGACATCACGCCATCACATAACTAATAAAGTAAATCAAATATCCTTTCTAATTCAAGTCAATAAGTATTGCCAGCCTAGGTCCTGAAAGTGTCACTAAGCTTACGATACAGTAAAAATCGCAAAATTAAAATTTATAACTGAAAAACATTTATTTATTTATATTAACAACTACCAAATGGGACATCGTTATATAGGCACTAAAATGTATTTAAAAAATGTGGCAGATTTATTCTACTGTCGATGGAACAATATTATATCATCTATTGACAAAGTTGTTAAATTGACACTACTGAAGCAAGCGAACGGTACACAGTTTCATATAGCCCTTCATATACTTATAATACTTATGTGTAATAAATGTTTAAACTAGACAAATTATAAACCGGCCAAGACACCGGTATCAGACAGTCAAATCAGGACTATCTCTGGCATAACGGGACATAAGGTAAACCTATTTTATCTGAAGATTGGGTATGTAGAAGATGATAAAGACAAACACAACTAGAGTCAAGAAACCAAATTATTTTGTGGTACTGGATCATGATTGTCTGTACAAAGTCACTAAGTGGCAGAAACATAAGGGAATGTCATTTCATTGTAAAGTATTTTGAATTATATGTTTGTGCATAATTTATTGCTCCTGATATTCAGATCCAATTACCATATATAACACTTTAAGGTATGTATAATTTTTATTAAAAATATTGATTATATATTTAAGGAGCGAACTCAGGGATTACGGAAACATGCCCTTGTTGTTCTGTAATCATGGGGACACGTAGTCTGAAATTTTACTTTTAACACGGAAAAGTGGAATTATTTGAACAGTTAGAAAAATTTTCATAATAAAAATATTAAGCATATTTGTTGAAAAGTAAAGACTTTTTTAAAATATATATATGATTTCACTGCTAGGTAAGAAATTTTTTAAATAATGTTGGCTTTGATAATGTCTAAACAGGTTTAATATATTTAATACACAGTGTTGAGTAGAAATGGGCATTTGATCACATTCTGCTTTCAGTTTTTGTAATCAGCATTGACATAAAATTTTAATGTGACACATTAAAGTTATTTCACAAAACCTCGACTTATGTAGGTGAAATAAGAGTGATTGGAGAGATTTGGGCGGCTCTTAACAGTGCGGTCTTGAAAGTCGATGAGTTTGAAGAGAGACGAGAATAAAGCAACGTCGGAACGCAAGGGCGAGGGAAACGGATATCTCCAAGAAGACCCGCCGAACAGTGGCATCGTCCGGGAGTGACTCCACCAGGAATCAAGCCCAGTTCGCTTAGTTTGGAGGCGAATAGTTTAACCACTACATCACCTCGGCCTCAAATGAATTGAGAAACAGGTTTTTTACTTATAAATATTGCAATCAAAAAACTGTTTAAACATTCATATACTTAAATCTTAATAGTAAGCTTAATTTTTTCTAATTTCTGGCATGAACATAGTTGTATTATTGTTTTAATGTAAGTATTACAAATTGTTATTGAGAAGATTATACTAAGCTGATTTTCGAGACCTTCCAACTGATGAGATTAAAAATATAATTCCTTTGAATGTGAAACTGTCAAAACTTGCCTGCCTGGTGAAAGATAGTTAATATTGATGTTTGATGACAACACTAATCTCCTGCGCAAAAATTACGAAAATAAGTAATATCTTACGAATATGAATAAAAGTCACCACAGAATGTGGTTTCCAACAATCATTGAAAGTGGCTGTTGTTTAAATAAATGATCAAATGGTTTATTTTATATTCCTCACACATTTAGTTATATAGTGTGCTATTTTGCTGATCTATGATACTTCAGCTATGTGTCCAAAAACTAGCTCAAACTATGGTATGCATTATTACTGTGAGTGTATTCATCAAGCACAACCGTTTGATCACAGTGTAGGGCATTCAATTATATGATGGCATCTCGTAGGATATCTTTCTGCTCTGAAAATATGTTTGCAGTGCATTACCACCAGTCCCACTGTACACACAATCCTTGTTTAATATTTCAGCCAGTTCATAATATCTCGCCATGTTGGCAACCAACAGTGCATTGCCAGGCACTACTTTAAGCATGGTTTACATGCTTCCAGTAGCTGACCTGAAACGGGTCAGTAGAGGGGGTCAGTAATGTATGTTCCAGCTGCTGGTAGCCTGTGAACAGTGCGGGCTAGTAGCTGGCCCAAATAAATGGGCCAGCTACTGGGGGAAGAGGGGGCAGCTACTTGGAAGAATTTTGTTTTTGCTGGCCCACTGGCCTTCCCCCACCATGTGGCCTCTTCCCCCACCACTCTCAGTGACTCCAACACGGACAGTTACTGAATCGTGCGTGCTGGGGCCCAGTTATTTATTGTGTTCCATGCATTGTTTGTGTGAATGTGTCGATATAGAGTTGCCATAAAAGAAGTGTGATCACCTTCACGAGATGGCTAATCGCTGGAGTGACGACCAGACAGTGATATTTGTTGAACTGTATCGCGAAAATCGAGTACTGTGGGATTGTTTCAATGCAGGATATAAAAATAGAGACAGCCGCCAATTTGCATACCAGAATATACTGGATTGTATGATGGACAGTAACGTACATCTGACAGTCGCGGATGTAAAGAAAAAATAAAAGTGTACGTTCTACCTTCAACAAGGAGCTGGCGAAAGTGACTAATAGTAAATATAGTGGTGCGGGGGCTAGTGACGTATACACACCATCGCTAAAGTGATCTTCAATAATGGAAGAGTTAATGAAGATTTTCTATACCAGAGATTAAAGCAACCATAGTAATTTGCTAAGTTTATGAGTAACTGAGTAACATAAAACAATTAGATGTGGTTCACATAGTAAGAGTTCTGTATTAATAACATAACAATGGACACTTGCAGTACGCACTTCTCAGCCATGTTTTGTAATATAATAAAATGCTAATTTGTTATGTGAAACTCCGAGAATTGTCATTAAACTTTTTTTTTTAATATTTCTGAAAAGTACTGAAGTAATAAATTTGTCCGGCATTGTAATTAAAAAATAACAATATATGACAAATGCAGATGTGATGTACTGTAGGATGGAGAGATTTAGGCGACTCTTAACTGTTATGGTCTTGAGAGGCGATGAAAGGTGAATGATGTGTGTATGGAGCAGTGCAGAAATGCAAGGTCGGGGGGAAACTGGAAACCCAAGAAAACCCGCCAACCAGCGACATGGTCCGGCGCGATTCCCACATGCGAAAATATGTGGTGACCCCACCGGGGATCGAATCCGAATCCCCTTTGTAGGAGGCAAGCGATCTGACCGCTTCAACGCCGCACTCTCTACATGTTACTGTGAGTTGCAAAGTAGTGAATAATTGTTTGTAATAATATGAGTATTTGTAATGAAAGTAATTAATACTTTTTGGACAATTAACCATGAAGAAATATACCCATGGTAAAAATTTGGAATCAGGTTATTAAAATTTTTGGTTAGGAGGACCATTTTAATAGCTAAACCTGTACATGATCAGTTTGTATCTGTTAATTAATTCACTTCAATCTTGCTTTACATATTATTAGTTATGATTCCCTACACTAATTACCATTATATGGTCAGCTACCTTGAACATTATACAAATTCCAATAATGACGACATGTTTCACACCTTCACTCGCATTCACCAGGCACCTTGTAAGTTACCATGTTTTCTGCTAGGGTACTGCCGAAAGAGCTAAATTTCATCACTTTTAAGAGTCTTGTTCAAAAGACACGATCTAAATTATTATATTCTTCTGCCAGGGCACTGTACCATCATTTACAACGAAATGAGCATAGCGGTCCCGCAATATTTCTGCTATTTTCTTCTCTCTATTATTACTACGTGAACGAAGATGACTAGGCAATTCTGAAATATCAGCTTTCCATGATCCTTGGCATAACACATCCCTTGACGATATCTTCATAGTCTAGAGTCGGAGGCTGTGTGTATGTGTTTGGAGACGTAATGCGCAGCCAGTTATGTAGAGTGCAAGATGCTGTAACCATGATATCTGTTGTTGTAACTTTAACTTGGATTGGCTTTCCGAATACGCGGAATCGGGACACCAATATACCAAACATATTCTCAACGATCTGGTGGGCTCTACTTAACCTGTAGTTGAAAATTTTCTGTTTGTAAGACACATCATTATAAGAGTATGTCTTCAAAAGGTATGGTTTTAATGGGAAGGCATTGTCGCCCGCTAACTATCCCTCATACGGAAGTAAAGAATCACCTTGTAACATTGAAAATAGAGAACATCGCTGGAATGCACCACTATCCGCATTACGCCCGTAGGAACCCATATCAATACACCAAAAACAATAATCGTTGTCTACTACTGCCATTAACACTATGCTGGTTGCATGCTGATAATTGAAGCATTCACTTCCATAATTAGCAGGGGCTTGAATGAGGATGTGTTTCCCATCAATGGAAACACCATAGCACCCAGGAATGTTCCATCTTTGAGCGAAGCCTACTCTAATTTTCTTCCACTCGTCTGGATCAGGCGCCTGCAATCATGTATGCAAAACAAAAGCCACTGCATTTTCAGCATTAGTACCGAATAAAACAGTTTCATGGTACATAACACATGATATTTACATATGGAAATTAAATATCAACACTAACCCTTCAAGCCACTCCAGCCACATATCCATGGATTAATTAATGAGAATGGGGACAAGCGCATAACTATTCATTTCATCCAGCGTACAACACTGTTGCCCAAACCAGACAGTTGGTTGGTGTTGAGGATGATCATGAACATGAACAAAAAGCATTGATATGTGTGAAGGAGCAGGAATACCCCAAGAAAACTTATGGTGTGTTCTGATATCTGAAACAGTCAGGTGGGTGATGTTCGTCCTCGAACCACATTAGTGTAAAGCATGCGTACAGACCACTACACCAACCGGACACCCAGTTAATTAATAAAATGAATTGAAAAGGCAAACCTATTTTAAGGAAACCTCCTGAACAATGTCCTTTTTTAAAGGAATCTCCTCAGCCAGCTGAGAATCGAGATTCGGAATAAGACGCAAATAGTTCTCATAGTGGTGTAAATGGAAACGACCTTGAATCTGTCTCCAATGCAACTTTAGTTACAAAAGACCCTCAAACACCGACTGTTACAACGACACAGCTGGAAAGAGAAGTAATGCAGTGCAGGTTTTGTCAACAAAACAGCAACATTTTCAAGACGTAACGTCGGCAGTAAAGGAGTTTCGAGAACTTAAAAATTGTTTCCAGAATCCTGTAGAGGAGGACGAGTGTACTCTAATTAGAAGGATTGTAGCAGCACAATTACACAAACTTCCTTCAATACAAATGCTCCAAGCAAACATGGAAATACAATCAATTTTGATAAAATACAGGATGTCTATGATGTCAACACACACTACACCTCCACCGAACCCAGTATCACCACC
The DNA here is from genome assembly GCA_029891345.1 of Dryococelus australis. Taxonomy (NCBI): domain Eukaryota; kingdom Metazoa; phylum Arthropoda; class Insecta; order Phasmatodea; family Phasmatidae; genus Dryococelus; species Dryococelus australis. Next base: position 168,609,873 of record CM057009.1, on the reverse strand, counting down.
ATCATTCACTCAGCAATGTTCAGGCTCCTACTCGCACCCTTCATCGCATTAGTCTTTTGCCCATGAATCGCCAGCAAACTCACCTGTATCCCTATCCCAGCCATCACACTCAAATTCGCCAGTATCTTTCAACCAGCTATCGGCCCAGCAACTGCATACCGAACATCCACTTCATCATTCTCGTGATGTTATTTCGGATGCATTCGCAAATGAACTTGGGGAGTATCGTAGTTTTGAATAACACTTGTGTGTTACTGTGTTGTAATCATACATACCTATGTTTTATAATGGTGATATTGAGTATATACAGAAATACTTGGGCATTTAATAAATTTCTGTAAATTGTCAACTGTCTAGCTGGTAACATTTGTTTTCTGCTGAAAAAAAAACTCACCGTAACACCAATTGAATGTCTTGTGTCTACAAAATTAGTTTATAATGTTATATACAATATATTTTGTGATTTTGTAATGTGTAAACATCACTGCAATAAAACAATTTGAAGGTTCGTCATTAATGTACTATGGTTCTCCCTTACATGCATTCGTTAATTCCAATATTTACTAGTGAATGCTAATTGTCACGTAAGGGCTTTGATACATCTACTTTTGCATAGGAAATACATATTACTGATAAGTGGCTATTTACTTTCATATAATTCTTGAGACACTGCCTGATTGCTTCACAAATTTCAGGGTTCAATGCCGATATTGCTGCTTTTGAAACACGGAACAAAAGTGATAGCATTCTAAAGTTTGTTCCCGAGGCAAGGAATGCCAACATAATCTCGAATTTCACTTTAGCAGGCAAGGCCTCGCGCATTATTGTGTCTGACCGTTGGATAAGAGGTGTTACCGTTTTCAAGAGTTCAGAGAATTTTCCTGGTGTCATTCTCATAACGCACTTGAATTCCCATGGATCTTCCTCATACAGCTCACTCATAATTGTTGAAGACATGCCACTTTTAGCACGTCTCACAATCCATTTTCGTACCCACATTCGTCGTCTATGCAACTGTTCGTCTAAAATGTCTAGACATTCTTCGTATAGTACCTTAGACATGGCCCTAGTAGCTTTTAGACAGAGCACTCGTCGTTCTTCTGATATTGTTTTTAATCAATCGCACAGTTCATTAGTAACTCAGCATGGCTCACGAATTGACTTGTTACTGGACGGGTGTAAACACAAGACAGCTACTTCACTTGCTGAGCAGTGCGCTGGCCTACTGGCTCACTGGATAGGTCAGCTACTGCACCTGTGTAAACGCTCGGGGCCAGCATCATGTCTCAGGTCAGCAGTTGGTACCCAGTAATGGCCCAGCAGCTGACCCACTGCCCATACCAGCTACTAGAAGCGTGTAAACGATGCTTTAGTTTACGTCAAGGGGTGAAGTGCTAACGATGTCTGTATTTGTATTTTCTATTTGAAACCAGCCCACTACATGCAAACAGTGTCAAATTTGATGTCTTGTAGCTTCAGAATTTGGCATGACTCAGCATCAATGACATCGTCTTGTCACCAACGTAATTCTGTATACATTTCAACCGGAGTGGAATCGCTCTAAGTTACTTCCCATTGCCAACACTGCTTTCATGAAAGCGAGATAAAAATTGCACTTTACGAAATTCTACTTGCAAAATTTGCAATGCACTGTAATTGTTTAGATACTCTATCGTATTTAAATTATTTTCTTAATTCACGGGATTAACTTTCCCAGTTCAAGGTTTCTTAGACCATTATGTCTAATATTTTCCTTGGTTTTAGAATTAATTTGTAGTGTACTTTTTTTTTAATTTCAGCATTATAGGCTGTTCACGGTAAAGAGCAAAACTTTTTAAGGCCCTCCCAACAGGCATTACCCACTAATAAATATATCTTATTGCAGCGTCAGGCATTAAATTAAGAGGGTGATTAAATGCATACACTGTGTTTATTGGTCACATTGCAATGTTTATATCAAAAAGCTGCAGGAAGATGGAAATTTGATGAAAGGAATAATTTGTGAGGGCCTTAAAAAGTGCTATCTTTACTGTGAACAGCCTATAGCTATAAAACTCAGTAATAAATTGAAGTTAAAATGTTTATAAATTGTGTGTTCTTTGCAGCAAAGTGTTGGTATTTATGAAAGTAAAATTCTGACAATACGAGACATTTAATTATGGATGATATAGTTCAACTTAAATCCACTTATCACAAACAGTACTGTATTACTGTAATAAAAAACGATACCTGGACTTTTTTTTTTTTTAGTTCGAAGAAAACGTGTCTGATGTTTTGACGGTTGGAAAGTACTACTATACAAATATTAATATATATTTACTTTTGTAGCTAATAGGTCATATTTATGAATTATTCTATCTTTTAACCATATCTGATTTCAAGGTTTTCGTGGGGGTGTGTTGGTTTCGAACATATAATCTATAAGCTAAGTTCCCTGACAGCTGTGCTGGCACCTTGTGCGAGGCTTCTTACAGAGTCCTGTGTCCACGATGAAAGGGCAGATGGTTGTGAACTTGACGTCGATATCGCGTACCTCTTCCCCCAGCTCTTCAGCTACAGCCTCCATTAAACCACGCACAGCATATTTAGAAGCACAGTAAGGTACCAAGTTCGGGATACCCATTACACCAGCCATCGAAGATAAAGCTACAACGTGGCCATGGTTATTCTTGATCATTGACGGCAGGAATGCTTCCAGCACCTGTACAGTAAACGTCATAAACAAACATCATGAGAGTGTATTGAAAACTGTGCCATAAAATATATACATGCATATAAATGTAAAATTACATTTATGTAGATAATAATTTAATTAACACCACACACATACGCACACTCTCACTCTCTCTCTCTTTCTCGCTTTCTCTCACACTCTCCCTCTCTCACGCTCTCTCTCTCTTTCTCTCTCTCTCTCTCTCTCGAAATGTGCCGGACTATGTTGAAGGTTGGCGGGATTTTTTAATGACCTCCTGTTTCCTCCTCCCTTGCATCCGGCGTTGCTCTCACCTGGCTTCATTCTCATCGGCTCTCAAGACCTAGATGTTAAGAGCCGCCTAAATATATGTTCTCTCCTTCTCTCTCTCTCTCTCTCTCTCTCTCTCTCTCTCTCCTCTCTCCTCTCTCTCTCTCTCTCTCTCTCTCCCTCTCTCTCTCTCTCTGAAGGATGCATGATCGCAAATGTCACGCATCACACATATTAATACATTCTAAAATATTTGTGAATTTAGACTCCTTAATTTTCAATCGGCATCTTTAAGTAAGGACGTTTTATGCACCGATGAGATCGACTTAAATCATTAAAATATCATTGGATAACAAAGGGATACAAGTCCACATATATTTCTTTTTCGTTGTGGACATGCTGCAGGTCGGCGCAATTTTTTGAGATCTCCCGTTTCCCCCGCCCTTTCATTCCGGCACTATGCCATACTCACCTCACTTCACCCTCATCGGCTCTGAAGACCGCAATGTTAAGAGCAGCCCAACTCTCTTCACTCACTTATAACATTTATTTTATAAAAAAATAAATATATGTCACTAGAACAGGGAAATATAAATAGAACTGAGAAATTTAAGTATCTCGGCGAATGGGTTGAACCCAACTTGTCAGAAAAAGCCACGCTCTCCATGATAGTTAACAAGTTGGAGCGGGCCTATCGACTGAGACAGAACACCTACAACAAGAAATGCCTGTCACGCAAACTAAAGCTGAGACACTACATAACAGTTATACGACCAGAATCCCTGTATGCCATGGAAAGTCTATCACTGAACAGAAGAGGCCTGATTGAGAAACTGGAAGTAAGAGAGAGAAGAAATCTTAGGAAGATCCTAGGCCAGGTACGGGAAAAAGGGGAATACCGGAGACAACACAACTCTGATCTCTACCAGTATATAGAGATGCTCTCTGACTGTGCCAGAAAACGGAGGGTTGCTTTCTATGGTCGTGTTACTAGACTGTATCCAAACAGACTGACTAACCGACTGTTCACCTTCTGGCGAAACAAAAAAGATTCGTACCACTTAGAAACCGAGAAGGCTGTAAAGGAACTGGGAATAACAAATCTTTAAAAGAGGCAGACTGTGAGACATATCTTGAAAAATGACAGTGGATTTCAGGAAAAACTTCTGAGTTAAGGTACCCCCTGGACGGAAGAAAGATAAGAGTTACACCGGGAGAAGATGCGAATATACTGGGCAAATATCAAAGTCCAACAATTGAACAAGCGTGGTCCTAAGTTCGTCCATTCTAAATAACAAGAAAAAGACAAAATATATAATGTGACACATTCAGTGGAGTGGAATGATTTGGCAGCTCTTAACAGCGCGGTCTTAAGAGCCGATGAGTCTGAAGCGAGGTGAGTATGGAGCTGCGCCGGAATGAAAGGGTGGGAGAAACGGAAGATCCCCGAGAAAATCCGCCGACCAGCGGCGGTGTCGTCCGGAACAATTCCCACACAGGAAAAATTCGGGGAGCGACCCCTCTGGGAATCGAACCCGGTTCGCCTTGGTGGGAAAGCAATATGTAGCTAACTTCTACATTTATTTAAGGAGAACTTCCATGTTAAAATTAACTTGGCTTCAACGATAAAGAATCCTAACCTTTAAGATTCAAATAATGCAAATATAAATAACATGAGCAGAGGGCTCCCTTGCCTCTCATCATTGGGATGCCTGTATTCGGCGAGTCCCATGCCTCTCACCATCAGGGTGCTTGTATTCGGTGAGTCACCTTGCCACTCACTTTTGAGGTTCGTCATCTAAAGGCTCAGAATAATGGTCTCCAAGTTTGATGCTTACAATAACATGTGCTTCAAATCATGGTACACAATGTAAGTGTGTCAGCTAAACAATTCGAATTTGTTATATCACGTCAAATATTGTTGTACTTCAAGGAACAACTTATTTGTTAAGTTAACTTCACAAAAATGTCTAGTGACATAAGGTATGGCCGGCCAATTTTCAAGACCATTGTTATCACGATCTAATATCATCTGTGCTGACGCTGTGTAAGGTGATTGAAAATCGTCATGAGAAACCACATGGTCTTCCGCTGTCGGAGGCTTAGGTCTTCAAGCAATGTTCGTAGGTCGTCTTGCAGAAAGTTGCTGTAATTCTCGCAACTCAAGAAACGCGCAGTGAAATACGGACCAGTGATCTATGATACCACACCAAACGTTTACAGACCAAGGCCACTGGATTCAACTTGATGAATCTTGTGTCGATTGATGTTAATCGTTGGAGAACCGTGCCCAGCTAAAGAAATCCGGGTTTCATTGTTTTGTTGCCGGTGACCATTAACAAATTATTACTCAATTCTAGAAGTAATCGTCATGTAGTTTTTGATGAAAGGAAGTAAAGACATATGATACTGATGCAATTTATAATGCTTTAGTATTCTCCAAAAACAAGGTTGAGATATTCTGCTACCGCCAGCTATTTCATGAGTACTCGAACGGGGGTTATATGCCACCACAGTTAGTATTGCCATTTCGCCAGTAACTGTTGCTCTACACATGATTTTTTTAGGGTGTATGCTTCCATCGGTAGTAGACTGTAATACAACTCGGAAAAAGGACATGCGCTTGGAAAATGCTCAACATAAATGATGACAACATTGTCGATGTTCATTCATATTCGCCATAAAAATCATCTCTAATTTTCTCTTGTATAGATAAAGATGCTATACTTGTGGAGTATCAATAGCACCATACAAATACAGCAGAAGTAAACCTTTGTCTCTTCGAAAACACACCATTGGCACCGGCGATAGATGTTCACGCTCAATTTGTCCCATGTAACATAGATGGATACACAAATGAGAAATGAAAACCAAGCACTCTGTTTGGCAGTGTGGCAGAATGTAGTGCTTCTACCATATGCTGTCCCTACTGCATTGTCTCTGACGACCCATCATATGTACATGTTTCGTTCTAATTGTGTGATTTTTATCATATCCTAAACTAAACTGTAATAAATTTTGTGGTTCTTCATTTGCAAGTTCAATTCTCCTTCTGGTGACAAGGATTTCACCAAAAACCAGCACCCCGATGGTTGGGAGGCAGAGGGCTCTCTGCAGTCATTTCTTATAGCAACTTGTTTCCAAACATTATGTTTCGTCAATGTTGATACAAAACAGAATTTATCATGGGGGTTACTTTTGTAAAAAATACATAGATGCCTACCCTTCAACAGTGGCTGTAGCAATATCTTTCACAGGACGAACAACATTTCAATACACTATCGATGTAGCGTGAATCGGGAATTCTTTCTGGATTGAAACATGGTGGTTCCTAGTTGATGTAAACAGAGATAATATAATTTTCACTGATTACAGCATCATCCACAATGTATAGCAAAAAAGTCGTTACAAATAAATTTTCTTTATCTATTGACATATAATGTAAATCTAAAAAAAAAAAAAACCATGGGTGTTCCCAGTTACATTTCAGCATTGCCCTCTCACACCTCAATACATGGAGTGATAGTGCATGAACAAAGTATTATTGGCTTGTATTACCTCCTCGAAAATAGTGAGATGTCACATGGCACATTTATTTCACGTCATTCCGTACTATTATGATACATGAATTACCTGATATGCTTAGGTTAAATTCATCACCTGCTATAAGTTTATTATCTTATGTTCATAAATACCCCTTCCCACCCAATAATTGCTGTAATAGAAGTGGTGCAAAATTTAAACGGCCCAGTTCTTAAATTTTGAAATTATAGTAGTATGGGCAGGGAAGATTAACACCACTTTTGATTAATCGTATTATCAATTTGATATCAAATTGATTGATTGGATTAATTCTTAATCCGATCAAATGTTCTAGTCCGTTATTCTTAATCCGGTAAAATTAATGGGATGAAAGTTGATTGATTTATACAACAAATTTAATTTAATTAATTTTTTTTATTTGTGTGAATTGATAAGCGTATCTCTTGGTGCAAGAGTGTGCTAAGGGTATTTATTTCTTTTTTTTTTGTGTGCGAGCGGCTTGGTAGCTCCTCACCCCTGGAGCTCTAGCATTGTACTGAAGCGCGATCTGTTGGGGAAGGGGTATATATCTATATATTTTGTTAAATTGAGGAGTTGGTATACCGTATGGCAGGCGACTGAGGTAATGGCGAAAAATTAATTAAACTAAAAGATACCTGAATACGATTTACGTCCACAATGTCAGGCGACTAATGTAATTAAAACGAACACAAGTTCATGACTTATTGAAATACTTTACAAATCGATAAAACTTGTATTTACGACGCACATTTCAGATGAAACAACGAACTTAAAAAAAAAATATTAACAACTGTTCCCCTACAAATAAAAGTACATGAATCAAATACTAAGGAATCGCACTTTCAAATTAAAATTAATTACAGAGCCCAGCCATCTTGGTGTTATAAAGAAAGACAAAAAACTATTTCCCTACAAATAAATGACATGAATGAAATACTAAGGAATCGCAAACTAATTACACAACCTGTTTCCACGTCAATGACCGGCCCAGTAATCCTAGTGTTATAAAGAATGCAACGAGCTAATATAATTATGTCAACAATGAAGACAAAAAGTTATTGTATCACTATAATTTAAGACAGAATATATTACACGACTTGAAATAAACCGCATTAGTACTAAACACAACAGTTTATATTTAGAATATACAAGTACCTTACAACTTTAAATGTTTTCAATATAATACACATCCGTTCGATTGGGAGATCGCTGTAGGAATGAGCCCAGTGTAGCAATTGCGGTGAATTATAAGCTGAACGAGGTTTTGGGCACAGACACACGTCTGCTTCAGCCACCATCCGAACGTCGACTAAAGTTATGACAGACATTAAGTTGTGTAGATCACATCACAAATAAATGTCTTAAAATGCAAAAATGTTGCAAAAACTATTTCCCTATTAATTTACTTTTGATGAGTTGCTATTATTATCCACGAAAAATTTAATCACGTCTCCCTCAATTTTAACTGCTTCAAATGAAATTAAGAAATGGAAACAAATACAAAATTGCACTGAAAAAATTACCCTAATTCCAAGTTTTAAAATAAAAGGTTTTTACACAACATCCATTTAAGTCTTGCAAGACCAGGTTCGGAAAATAACATTAACAAATCCTATCCAAATAAAAAATCGCATATAAATTTGTCACAAATTAATAAATGTACGAATATTGAACAAACGTCTTGAATTAAACAGTCCAAGCACCTCCTCGAAAAACACTATACAATTATTTAAAATCAATATAAAGCTATGATTAAAAATTAAAAAATGCACGTAAATGTCTTTACTCAATAGCAGATTATCGATTCGAATAAGTTTCCGTATCGCGGTAAATGATTTTCTAACATACCTTCCGTCGAAACCTACCAAGCCCCCGCAACGAATAGTGAACACTTTTTTAAAATCGTCGACGAAATTTTTCAGAAAAGGAATTCACACGCAAGTTTTCCCGACGTGAAACATTTCAAATGAAAATTTAACCAAGGTCAAAGAAGAAATTAAAGAATGACTACACAAACAAACAAGATAATGAACAACTTACACCAATTACACATTTTAAATTATTAATACACAATTTCACTTCCCTGTGGAATATATATATATATATATATATATATATATATATATATAAATTATGAACTCACTCGCATAATTTAACGATGTATCCACCAAGCTAGTTTACCGCTGCGAATAAATTTCCGTATTGTGGGAAGATGTATTAAAAATAATTCACTTTTAACAGCCAATAAAACTTCCACTAAAGTCTAGCGCAATACTCCGTTCATGTTGAAGCCAACATCGCCTCGGTATAATTATGATGTAGATAGCTTAAAACTGAAATCACATACATATTTCCCGAAAAAACCGCACATAATAGGTAAGCAAATGAAAAGATAATCACGACCTATCCAAACTACTTGAATGAAAAATCGCATGCAGTTCCTTGAAAAAACTATACAACTATTTAAAATAAATACTAAGTTATGTTTAAAAAAATAATGCTCGTACGTACGTATATGTTACATGTCTTTACGGAATCGCACTCCTCCTCACTAACACAGTTTACCGTGAGAAACATATTAAAAATAAATTTAACAGAAACTCCATTTAAGTCTCCCGAAACCAGCTTCGGGAATTCATTACACTTCTTAACACAATCGCAGTTGAAATCTTACAAACTCTCGTTGACCAGCTTCATAAACGTATTTGACACTAACTTTTTCCGAGATTAGACGGTTATTATAAACGAAATTATTATATTAACATGACTACGTATTATAATTATTATTTTTATTGTGACTCTTATCGCATTTAATGTTACGGAGGATAGGATATGAAAGTACAAATATGTACGATTTCCGGAGCTCCGCCCTGTGTTCGAGTCAAAGGTTATCGAGAAACTAAATATAGTGCCGGTCGAGAAGAAACGCGCTAACCTGTTTGACTGCGTGCATGCGTGAGAGGAACCGTTAATCCCTCCGCCAGCCCCTTCCCGTGCTCAACAAGCCTGGAGCAGGTCATCACCTTCCAAGCCTTTGTGCCAAGGGATGTTTGAAAAATTTTCGCATCTCGGTCTCAAGTGTCTGAACATTTGCTTCCAGCGAATATTATTTAACAAATAAATATACAGGAAATCACACAGAAAATTACCTCCTAATCATGTTCCAAATATTTTTAATCCATAAAATTCAACGAAATTATATCCCGTTTCCAAGAAATTTAATCTGCAAAATTATATCCCGTTTCCAGGAAATGTAACATTACAAGCAAAGGTATAGAATAAATCCCAAAAGGATTTAAGCTGTAAAAATTCCGGGGAAAAATCCAAATACTTAACTAATACTTTTGATAAAATGTTGCGAGACTCACAGTTCACCATAATCGACTCCGAGACTCCACTGCCCAGACGTACACATGCCGTTTTAAATACATTTCAGCTATTTTAAATATTTAATTATTTTTTTAAAAATAATATTCAATAACAGTTTTCCAACCACCAAAGTGTGCGGCTTTATGTACTGTTGTCATACGGAAAAACCTCAAAATCGTATATTTGTCAAACAACAATAATACGATAGAAGACAAGACACATGCGTGCAAGTTCCAACTGTCAAATATGCTGTGTGTATCCAAGAAAATAAAATATGTTGTACTCATTTTGCGTATAAATTTCACTGCGAGGGTAAATGTTAGTTATGTTCGCTGTAAGCAAAGTTTCATGTACATGAAAATAAACTATGATTTTATGAAATTTCCTTTGACAAATGCTATCATCCAAGATTATTGGTTACAACGTCGTATTTATCATAAAATATGTATATTTGAACAAATAAAATTTTTTTTTATATTACGTTTCGACATTATATTAAAGAAAGGATACGATTACAGCCTAAAATGAACTCTATCGAAGCTGTAAAATGCCAAATTTAACAATATTTCACCAAACTTTCGAAAAACATTATTTTATGCAAAATTCAAGGAAAACTGCGCCCATTTTGGATTCGAATACCCTATAAGTAGGGCAATAATCTCCGACTGCCAACAAATGGTTTACATCGTTACCAGCTACCTGAAACAAATATCACTATTCTATATAACTTATACACTTGCCATAATGAATTATTAATCAAAAATTTACTGGGGATACGAAATTCGTATTAAATGCATACATACATACATTTAAAACAGAACATATTTCAAACACCGTTAAGACAACCACAGCTCAAAAAATATTACTCAACTGACAAGTCTTCGACTAACATAATAGTTTCAGAAAATAATGTATTTAAACATTCGCTACAAAATACTTTCAAACCAATCTCTCCCTTATACATTCCTAAAATAAAATTATTCTTTATTTATTTTTTACCGAATATTAGGTAAAGAAGAACCTATTATCCCATTTCAGATACTAGGTAAGGTATTCTGTCTAATATACGTACATTTAACAACGTGGTGAATTAATATGCATAATTCCGCAATTAACATACAAATGTTAGAGCGGAAGATATTTTAACGTTATTAATTAAACACGCTGCTGTTTAAAACATTACATTTATACAGAAACAAGTTAGTTGTCATTCTAACCCCGAAGAGTAATGTCAAAATCTACCTTAATGTCAATGGAGGCAAATGTATCAACGAATCAACTACACTGCAAATACTGCAGAAAATATACACGTTCGCTAACATTGCTGGTAGGCGTGAGAAGAGTGAATGTTTGAAGAACGCGTCTCGGGACATTCTTAACTGCCAAAACTATTTTAGGCAATTCGCCCGAATGTATAACTTGAATCGTCATATCAAGATCTGTAAAAATAATATTACTACCAAAAAACGAAATATATAATCTACACTACAAAATATCACAGAAGCAAAGGATATTAACGAAATTACAAGAACTTTCGGATCATACGAAATATACACCTTCGTCAAAGCAACGTAAAGTCGATATTTATGATGAAACAGAAAGAGAAGGAAGCATTGACGATGTCAGTGATAGTGATGAAGACTTTCCTTCAATAAGTACTGTGAATGACTACATAATCTCCGAAAATTCCAACGAAGTTGTAAACAGACTTAGATATTTGCTTAATCACAGAAAATATTTAAGCATGAAAGAAATGTTTTCGATTATTTGTATACTTCTAATATGTGGATACATCAAATTAAATATTTTCTGCAAACAACCAAGAAGTATAAAGAAAGCATATATATAAAAAAAAGTGATAATAAATTTGGTAACTCTACCGTTTCACAAAAAAAAATTAATTATTTCAACTAAACATTGCGTGATATGAATATGTTTAAATTTGAAGAATTATATCCATCTCTAATGGATTAAATCGTTTCAGTTTTGTTGATAAACTGTTTAAATTGGAAAGGAGTGTTATTTGAGAAATAAGTTAGGTAATTTGAGGAATAAGGAACGGTTTTGAGGAATGAGAAACGATTTTTGAGGAATGATTTTGAGGAAAAAATAACTGTCAAATACCCTATAATGTATAACCAGTAGTAAAATTTTTGGTATCTATGTTTGTGAATCACCCTATACTTGTTTGTGGTATGATATTTTAATCAGATTGTGTAACTTGTGTATTTTGAAACATCCAGTGTTAAAATACTTGGTATCTATGTTTTTGAAAAAATCCTGTACTTATTAGGCTTCGATAAATTATTTGCTATGTGTCAAGACATCCAGTAGTCTCCTTACCTTTGTCAATAAAATATGTCGTAAAATAATATTTACTTTTATTTATCAAATCCATTTACAACTGTGATACGATTTATTTCTTAAGAGAGGAAAAATCATTAACTCGTCTAATAAAATATCTCAACACACAGAGAGAGAGAGAGAGAGAGAGAGAGAGAGAGAGAGAGAGAGAGAGAGAGAGTGTGTGTGTGTGTGTGTGTGTGTTCTTAAAACATCTCAAATTATGTTGTAAATCACTAATGGAATAAAAATTCAAAATTTTTGGTTTTCCTAACAAGTGGTACGTTTCAAATACAAAACAGGTTTCAGTAACATAAAAGAGTGTTGTAATGAAAAAACTAATATCATGTGAACCATTTGGAGGAGAGTATTCTAAGAGCTTGCACCAAGAGAGATGTAATTGGTAAACAATCACTAAAATTAACAAACCTGACAGGCTCATAAAGAGAGGAATTAAAAACAACACACACAAAAATATCGTTTTGACATCCTTCATTATATGAAAGCGATTCAGAACTGTAATACTGACAAGATTTGTTTAAAACAATATTACTATTTTAAGAAATAAACACAGCCATTGAATAGCTGTTCTCAATTCGGAACTTACAATATAGAAAAAAACACCAGACAATGTTAAAAAATCAAATACATATTCATAACGATTCACGCAATGAATCATATAAACTATAATAATAATTACTATGAAAGTAATAACTGAACAATTACTTCTTGACTGGAAAACACTTCAATACCAATACAAACTTGTGTCTTCAACACGTAAGAAAAAAAAACTCAACACAATTTCAAGAAAAATACTAAGGTGCATTCACGTCTGAACGATTTGCAGTTTTAAAAATGTCATACTATCCATGATGATAATTCTCAAGCGCTGTATATCAATTCTACAGGGTAATGGGGAAGGGGCTTTAACATAACGCCCTAATATGAAAATTGAAAACAATTTATAGTACTTTGCATTCGAAGTTTCAGAGTAAACACTGCGGCCCACTTTTTATTGCAAGACACGCTCGCGGACGAAGCATATCGCTAACCTTCACAAGATGTCAAACAGTTGGACAGAGAATTCTTCATCTCAGGAACACAAATACGAAGTATTATACTAGAACCAACATAATATCAGTTCACTAAATAGTGCCAAAATGTAATATTAAATGTCTTAGGAGGCGACTGAACGACACAACATACTTTAGGTACTCAAGCCTCAAACACTGTAAAGAGTACTAAAAATCTCTACAATTAAGAAATAGGCCCTAAAATCCAAATTCTGACTATTGCTTAACAGTTTCAACACTTCACTAGACTTACACGATATTAAAAGTAGCTGAAAGGCAGTGGCATGCGACCCTATGAGAACAAGCTTATCCGTTGTTCAAAATACTGGTTGAAAACTACTAATGCTAGTAAGTAAGTTTTGTGAAATATGTGCAGACTATATACAGAAAATATGTCTGTTGAAATAAGTATTATTAATATTTAAAGTAATAATTTCCTGCATACCATAATTGTACAAATTCGTTCAATCATGTCACCAACCTCCGTATCGTATTTGGTTTACGCATTGTTTTTCAGTTTATATGACCTGGCTTCGAATCCCAAGTAATACATTGGTGATATAAACATTCCCTTGTAAGGTTTCTAATATAATATACGATACATATTACTATAACATTCTTTCAAGCAGTAATACACTAATCATGCAATGTTTGATTAGTAAATTTAATTAATACATATTCAAAACAGACATTTATACATAAAAAATTACAAACTGTTTAATAAATATGTCGAATCGTAGTACTTTAAAAAATAGTAATGCAAGACATTCTGGTTTACCATCAATTTTTATCAATATTAAACAATCTTTAGTAATCTTCTGACACACTTTTGTCAAAATGAAGATGTAGGGTCATAAGATTAACCTGATACTAGCTAGCGATATTCCTGGTGCTGGAGTGGAAGGATACAAACATGTGCTCAATTGTAGTCCCATAAGATTATTCTGGGAAGGATATCTTTGTTCTGGCTCACTTAGATAACACTGACACATGTCGCTAAAAGTCAGAGTCAATTCATAGTGCCATAAGATTAAGCTTTCACCACATTAGCACCACAAACAGCACCACGCTCAACACCACAAATACCACTATATTTTAAAACATATCCTAAGCCAACACCACAATCAGCATCACAGATGGCTCCGCAGCTAGCTCCGCACTTAGCTCTGCAGACTCCACCTACTCCATTTCTCCATAACTCCATAGCTCCATAACTCTATCTGCTCCACAGACTCCACCTACTTTACAAGCTGCTCCTCCCCTACACCTACCTACACCCCCACCCCTCTTCACCACTAGTTGTGTTGGGATTACTTATGGAATTAACACCATCTCAACAATCACAATATATGTCTTAAAATGATTTGTCAAGTGTGAAACTAGAAACAAAGCTCCCATACAGGGAACCAGAGATTAAACCTGGCATCTTAAACCATTCGAACAACCTGGCAATTGCTGCAAATGTTTTATTGTAAGTAAAAGTGTTAACCTTTTCCTCAGTTAACATCATAGGATCCTAACCTTATGCTCAAAATCTACTATATAAAACAAAAGAAACATAATTTGTAGCAAAATTTTAATTTTGCAGAAGAAAAATCATAAGAACTTCGCGATTGGGAGAATTCTGAGACAACCCAAAGACACTTTCGCCCAGAAGAACATACTTAGGAATATATACATATAATTATCTATAAGATATGAGCACATCATATATTTACAGTAGGAATATATGTAGATACGCGAGCCTACTTTACATCAGCTACAATAATTATTGCTGTACCTAAAGATATTAAAGTATTTAGATTATTAGCAACTATATACGGGTCTAAACTAACTTTTAGACCATCTTGTTTATGAGCAATAGGATTTTAATTTTAATTTACACTAGGGGGATTAACTGGAAATGTTTTGTTATCAAATTCATCAATTGACATTACACTACATGATACATACTATGAAGTAGCTTACTTCCATTATGTATTATCTACAGGGGCTGTCTTTGCTATTACAGCAAGTTTCAATAAATGATATCCATTATTTACTGGGATAACAATAAACCCATTACGATTAAAAATTCAATTTATTAAAATATTTATTGGAGTAAATTTTACATTCTTCCCCAACACTTTCTAGGTTTATCTGAAATACCTCGACGATATTCAGATTACCCAGATATATTCATATCATGAAACATTATTTCATCAATAGGAGCCTTAATTTCAACAGTAAGAATAATAATATTTATTATAATCCTATGAGAAAGCATAACATCAATACGACAAACTATTTTCAGATATCACATAACAAATTCACTTGAATTAAGACTCAATCTACCACCAACAGAACATACCTATAGTGAGCTACCAATTTTAATTAATTTATAATATGGATGATTAGTGCAATAGATTTAAAATCTATATATATATAAAGATTAAGCTTTTATTAGAAATAACTAATTGACCTAATTTATATTTACAAGATAGAACATCCCCTTCGATAGAACAATTTATTTTTTTTCATGATCACGTCATAATGATTTTAATAATAATTGTTACTGCAGTAAGCTATATCATAATTATATTAATTTCCAATAATCATACAGATCGGAATTTTCTTGAAGGACAAATAATTGAATTAATTTGAACAGTTACACCAGCTATAACTCTATTCTTCAATGAAACTCTATTTATTACGACTACTATATCTAATAGATGAAATAAATAATTCAATAACTACCAAAGCAGTAGGTCACCAATGATGCTGAACATATGAATATTCAGACATCATCCATAGCGAATTTGATTCTTATATAACAAATATAGAAAATAATAATGATTTACGACTATTACATGTAGATAATCGAATAGTATTACCATCAAATACATTTATTCGAATAATTGTAACCTCTACAGATGTTATTCATTCATGAACCCTTCCATTATCAGGAGTAAAAATTGATGGTACACCAGGTCGTTTAAATCAAGAAAGAATAATATTAAACAGAAATGGATTGTTATTTGGAAAATGTTCAGAAATCTGTGGTACAAATCACAGATTATACTATTGTTGTTGAAAGAGGTATTCTTATTAAAAATAAATCAAATCATCAAATGTCTGAAAGCAAGTATTGGTCTCTTAAACCACTTAATAGTAATCTAGCAAATACTTTTGATGAGAAATTTAGTTAAAATAATAACATTAATATGTCATATTAAAATAATTGATTATCAATAATTTATAATTCCTCAAATATCCCCTATAAGAAGAATATTAATTTATGTATACTTCATCACAACTTTTTTAATATTCATTGTACAAAATTATTTTACAAAGAAATTAACTATTAAACAAAAAATAAATTCAATAAAAGTAAATTATGAAAATTTCTGAAATGATAAATTTATTCTCCATTTTTGAACCATCAACAGGATTATTAAATATACAACTTAATTGAAGAGCAGCACTAATTTGATCAATAATATTACCAACATATTTTTAACTTATAAACAACCGATATTCATTAATATGAAATAAACCATTCAATATTTTATTAAGGAAATATAATAAAAGAACAACGTTAATATTAATCTCATTATTTACAATAGTTATAATTAATAATACAATAGCTGTATTCCCATATTTATTTACACGTACAAACCATTTAACTATAACATTAAGTTTAGCATTACCATTATGATTATCATTTATATTATAAGGATGGATAAAAAATACAGAAAGAATATTAACACATCTAGTTCCAACAGAAACTCCTACTGTATTAATACCATTTAAGTTTGTATTGAAACAATTAGTATTATTATTCGACCAGGAAATTTAGCAGTACGATTAGCTGCTAATATAATTGCTGGTCATTTAATTATAACATTATTAGGAAATACTTCAATAAGAGGATCTATCATGATATTATCAATTATATAAATTTTTCAAATAATACTATTAACATTAGAAACAGAAGTTGCCATTATTCAAGGATATGTATCTGCAGTATTAAGAACACTATATGCTAGAGAAGTAAACTAATTTCAACACACCAAAATCATCCATATCATTTAGTAGAAATAAGACCATGACCATTAGTAGGATCCTTATCAAAAATATTAACATTAACAGGAGTAATTCAATTTTTCCAGCAAGGATCTATAATAATAACAATACTAGAAATAACAATAACAATCTTAATCATAATTCAATGATGACGAGATGTAGTTCGTGAAGGAACGTATCAAGGATTACACAGTAAAACAGCAATTAAAGCGTTACGATGGTGGATAATTATATTTATTATTTCAGAAGTATTTTTCTTTGTTTCATTATTTTGGGCATTCTTCCATAGAAGTTTATCACCAGCAGTTCAAGTAGGGTCTATTAGACCACCAATAAGAATTATATAATTTACCCCGATACAAATCGCATTATTAAATACAATAATTTTATTGACTTCAGGAATTACTATTACATGGACTCACCATAGCTTATTAAATAATAATATAAAAGAAAGAAGTCAAAGTTTAATAATTACTATTATTTTAGGTTTTATATTTTACCTTACTTCAAGCATATGAATGTTTTGAAGCACCTTTCACCATTAGAGATTCAGTATATGGATGAAGATTTTTTATAGCAACAGGATTTCATGGTATTCGCATAATAATTGGCACTACATTTTTAATTGTATGTCTTTTACGACCATTTAACTTTCATTTCTCAAAAAATCATCATGTAGGATTTGAAGCTGCCGCTTGATATTTACACTTTTTTGATGTTGTATGATTATTCTTATATATCTCAATTTATTGATGAGGAAATTAACTTATTTAATATAATAGTATATTTAAATTCCAATTAAAAAGTCTGATTAAATCAGAATAAGTAATTATATCACCTACAATTATATCAATTACGACATAAATTATTACTAATATCGTAATATTATTGAATTTATTAATAATAAAAACAATAATGGACTGAGAAAAAAGATCTCCATTTGAATGTGGGTTTGACCCTAAATCATTATCACTATTACCTTTTTCATTAAAATTCTTCCTAATTGCTGTAATCTCCTTAATCATTGATATCGGAATTCTATTGTTATTACCAATTCTATCAACCTTAATATCATCAGAAATATATAAATGAATAATAACAGTGATCTCATTTATTGTTGAGTTAAAATTAGGGATATATCATGAATGAAATCAAGGAGCTCTAAATTGACGTAATTGGGATTATAATTAATAATTACATTTCTTTTGCATTCACAAGTACTGAAATAATCAATTTTTCTCAAAGAAGAAGCAATATTTTAATTAGTTACGACCTAAAAGAAGATAATAAAATTTTATCCTTATTTATTAATTAAACAAATTAGAGGTATATCACTGTTAATGATAATATTGAACTTAATATTTCAATTAAGGAAATATGGTTGATGAAATAATAGCTGCTAAATAATTATTTTAATGGTTAGACTCCATTTATATTTATATAGTTTAAATAAAACATTACATTTTCATTGTAAAATTAAAATACATTCTTATATATATTTATAAAATAATTATCATTCTTAATATCTTCAATATTAAGCTCTAATATAAGCTATATAAATTAAATAAATATTAAAATAATAAATAAAAATATACAAAAACAAAGAATAAATTAAAAACTCTATTTTGAATCCTCTGAAATTAAAAGAGAATAATAACTTAGTAAAAAACAGAAACCTTGACCACCTAATAATTCAAATCAACCTTGATAACTAGATTGATTAAAAGATAAATCAAATAATAAAGGATAAGAAGGAATTTTAATTGTTAAATAAGGCATAAACCATATTCTACCAAAAATATACAAACCTCACCATAATTTTAATTATAATTTTAATTATAATAAATTAAACTAAATTTATTAATAAAATAACCAATATTTGTAAGAAAGGATTATGTATATTTATCTATAAGATATGATTATATATAAATTTCTATAAGATAAGAGTATAAATATAATGTGTTTTCTTCTAGGTGAACGTGTTTTTGGGTTGGCTCAGAGTGCTCCCAATCGCGAAGTACTGTGATTTTTTTTCTTCAAAATTAAAATTTCACTATAAATTATGTTTCTTTTGTTTTATACAGTAGATTTTGAGCATGAAGTAAAGATCCTATGATGTTAACCGAGGAAAAGGTTAACAATTTTACTAATAAATAAAACATTTTCAGGAATTGTCAGGTTGTTTGAGCAGGTTAAGCTGACACAGTTACGCTCTGATTCCCTATCTGGAAGATTCGTTTCGAGTTACACACTTGAAAAATAAATTTTAAGACAAATATTGAGATTGTTGAAATGGTGTTAATTCCATAAGTAATCCCAACACAACTTTTAAAGAGGAGGAGGTGGGGGTGTAGGTAGGTGTAGGTGTGGAGCAGCTTGTGGAGTAGGTGGAGTCTGTGGAGTAGGTGGAGTCTGTGGAGCAGATGGAGTTATGGGGCTATGGAGCTTTGGAGCTATGGAGTTATGGAGCGATGGAGTAGGTGGAGTCTGTGGAGCAGATGGAGTTATGGTGCTATGGAGCGATGGATCTATATAGCTATGGAGTTAAGGAGCTATGGAGTAGGTGGAGTCTGCAGATCTAAGTGCAGAGCTAACTGCGGAGCTAACAGTAGATCTAATTTTGGAGGTGACTGTAGAGCTAATTGAGGAATTAATTATGGAACTATCTGAGGAGCTAAGTGTGGAGCTAACTGCGGAGCTATCTGCGGTGCTGATTGTGGTGTTGGTTAATGATGTGGTGTTAAATGTGGTGGTGTTTGTGGTGTTGAGTGTGGTGCTGTTTGTGGTGCTAATGTTGTGAAAGGTTAATCTTATGGCACCATGAATTGAATGTGTCTTATCGAGACATGTGTCAATGTTATCTAAGTGAGGCAGAACGAACACATCCTTGCCAGATTAATCTTATAGGACGATTGGGCGCTAGTTGGTATCATTCTACTCCAGCACAAGGGATACTGCTAGTTTGTATCCCTCACTCCAAATATGGGTATCGCCATTTTGGTATCCTCCTGCCCGAAACCCCTTCCCAGGTTAATCTTATGGCGCTACACCTTTCATTGACCAAAGTGTGTCAGAAGATTAGTAAATATTGTTAAAGATTGACGGTAAACCAGAATGTTTCGCATTACGATTTATTAAAGTACTTTGATTCGGCACATTTATTAAACAGTTTGTAACTTCTGGTGTATGGATGTATGTTTTGAAAACCAACTAATTGTATTTACTTATCCAACATTGCATAATTCGTGTAGTATTATTTGAAAGAATGTCACAGTAATATGCAAAATCTATTATGTTTGAAAACTTAGAAGAGAAAGTTTATATCATCCATGTCTTACGTGGAATTCGAAGCCAGGTCATATAAACTGAAAAAAAAAAAAAAAAACAGTGTGTAAACCAAATACGATACGGAGGTTGGTGATATGATTGAACGAATTTGTACAATTATGGTATGCAGGAAATTATTACTTTAAATATTAATAATACTTATTTCAACAGACATATTTTCTGTATATAGTCTGCACATATTTCACAAAACTTACTTACTAGCATTAGTAGTTTTCAACCAGTATTTTGAACAACGGATAAGCTTGTTCTCATAGGGTCGCATGCCACTGCCTTTCAGCTACTTTTAATATCGTGTAAGTCTAGTGAAGTGTTGAAACTGTTAAGCAATAGTCAGAATTTGGATTTTAGGGCCTATTTCTTAATTGTAGAGATTTTTAGTACTCTTTACAGTGTTTGAGGCTTGAGTACCTAAAGTATGTTGTGTCGTTCAGTCGCCTCCTAAGACATTTAATATTACATTTTGGCACTATTTAGTGAACTGATATTATGTTGGTTCTAGTATAATACTTCGTATTTGTGTTCCTGAGATGAAGAATTCTCTGTCCAACTGTTTGACATCTTGTGAAGGTTAGCGATATGCTTCGTCCGCGAGCGTGTCTTGCAATAAAAAGTGGGCCGCAGTGTTTACTCTGAAACTTCGAATGCAAAGTACTATAAATTGTTTTCAATTTTCATATTAGGGCGTTATGTTAAAGCCCCTTCCCCATTACCCTGTAGAATTGATATACAGCGCTTGAGAATTATCATCATGGATAGTATGACATTTTTAAAACTGCAAATCGTTCAGACGTGAATGCACCTTAGTATTTTTCCTGAAATTGTGTGGAAAATATTTTATTCTTACCTGCTTAAGACACATATTTGTGTTGATATTGATGTGTTTTCTAGTCAAGAACTATCTGTTCAGTGATTACTCTCATAGTTTATATGATTCATTGAATGAATCATTATAATTCTTTATCTCATTTATTTAACAGTGTGTGGCATTTTTCCTTCATTGTATGTTCCTAAGTGAGAACAATTAATTAAAGGCTTTGTCAATTACTTATCCCCTTCCCTGCTTAATTAATTTCACTATAAACATCCCAAAAATATAGATTTTTTTAATGCTTTGCTCATAGTCTACCAAGCAAAGGGATGACACATCTTGTAGGATTACATTTTTTTTATTCATATTTTAGAAGTTACAAATTTTGAAAAAATTAAGAAAAGTGTGACCTGAGTATACTCGGATATAATGTAAATCAATTCCAAATCTGAATATTTCACTGATGTTAAGAATTTTTACATATATACAACCACTCTGACTGCCAGAAAATTAAGACATAAATATTGTGTAACGACATTTCATGGTATATTAATTTTAGCTTTACTTTCTAACCCTAGTATACTCGGGCAGACTGTGATAATTTTTTTTTATTTAATTTTTATTTTCTGTAAATATATACAAAAATACTTAACCATTTCAGAATACATAAAATAATAGTACGAATATAATTTACAAAGTTATTTACATGTATTACGATATATGAAATCAATATCACTGGTATTAGTGTCTTTAGCACCCAAAAAAGAAATGATTACAAAAAAAATTGAAAATAATAAATATTAGAAAACAAAAATCAAGGCAAAAATAATGAAGTCACTTTTTGATTCACATAGCTCATAACCTTATCTATTTTCATCAACTGACATTATTGCCTCTTGTACATGGAAAAGTAATACAATACAAAATAAATCTGAAGTCTAGTAATTATAAAACACATCAAATAAATACTGAGTCACATTTCCATTAGAAAGAATCACATGGAAATCATGTTACTTTGCGTAAACAATATCATTATCTGGTGTAATTGCCTCTTGCACCTGAAAAAGTAATACAACACAAAAGTGTTCAGATGTATGATGTTGTGTAGTAAACCCGGAAGCACAAAGTAACACACAAGGGCACATCACAATCTCGACAGTAGTACCTTGTTTCCCGGCATATAATTTCCCTTTGGCTTCCCTCAAACGGGAACACATTCCACACTGCCTTGACGGCTTCTGTTTCTTTTCTGTTGGTTGTGTAGCTTCCGAGAAGTGACTTTCTGTCAGAAACAGACAAGCAGGTTACGGTCTAGGCTGACCAGCACGCTTGGGTGAAATGTCGGTTGCATAGTACTTGTCAAGTATTTCTTGAACAAGAGATAACCTGAAGTTTAATTGTGACTTTTGCCCTCCACATTTTTGGTAAAGCATGAAAGCCTTGAAGGTAAAAATATCAAGAAAATTGTGAAACAATTTCTTATAATACTTTTTTCTTTGTTTTCGTGGGACAGAGTAATCAACACGATCAACGCCTCCCATGGTATTGTTATAGGCCTCGACAATTTCTGGCTTCTAACTGGTTCTTTTCCAGCTTAACAAACTGTCACAGTATGTGCCCCATGCACAGTTGTGAGCAAAGACACCTACTTATTGTCCTGCCACAACACTGCTGTGATTTTACCTCTCTGGGACGCTAAGATCTCGCCTTTCTTCAACTTATTTTCCAAAGCGAATCAGTCATGTCTCTCCTTGAAAAACGTAGGTGTCAGTATGATTAGCAAATCAGTAAATCAGCAAGTGCAGGAGATGAATAAAAATTATCCAGTGTTACACATTAACCTTTATTTAGTAATGGCTTTATCAATGTCATAACAACTTGGGAGGATTTCGGGAGATCCTGATATGCTGCATCAAGTTGTGTGTCTTTCCCTGTGTAGATTACCATGTTCCAGACATAACCACTGCTAGACTCGCATAACAAAAAAAAAATTTTATTCCAAAACATGGCCTTTTTCAAGGAATGTATTGCTTCCACTGTAGCTTCCCTTTGAACAGTAACATAGACTTATCGATAACAATGTATTTTTCAGATGTGTACAACTTTTTTGAATTGTTCATTAGAATCTAAAAACACAGGCAAAATTTTTCGCAGCTTTGGACATAGATTTATGTTGTTGTCAAAACTTGGATTGACAAAAAAGTGCAAAAAAGTTTCAGCAAACAAAAACATTTGTAGGTCATGATTTTGGGGGAAATTGGTGTTGTCAGAATGGCACATGAAGACAAATATAGCTCTAAACCAGGTTTCCATACAATGCTCTGCAGAATGGCGACAGCAAAGGAAACATAATGTTAATTTATGCTGGTGTATTTCAGCTTTTCGTATTTGCATTGTTGACCATAACTGTTGGTCTCGTTAGTGATTAGCTGCCTGAGAGTGAGATCAAAAAACATCAGAAAAAAAACTAATATGCTGTGCTCATGATCTGTGTCGAAATACATGCCACTTGTGCCAGTAAAGCCATATCATGGAGGTGCTGGTGGTGGAGGCGTAACACTTACATCACACCTCTGCCAGGCTGATGCAATCTGCAGATCCTCGTCGTCTTCGGAACTTGAGCTGATGCTTTCAGATGGAATTTCATCACCACTTTCCGAGCCACAGTCAGAAACTTCGCTATCAGAGTCCATTTCGTTACATGTACAACTTTCCACCGCTCGGAGTACCGAACAACTGAACAGCAACTTCAAATGAAAGCGTACGATAATGTTTAAACAAAGATGTGCTGCTATCTTGTGTTACGTGATACATTTTTTCCCAACAACATGGATTTGCAGGCTATCAAATTTTGAAAGACAAGCAAATAATCACACTTTTTTTCGTATATAAAGCAACTACTTCCACACTGTAGTAGCATAGTCTGGACATTGTCTAGAAGCATAATCTAGACTTGAAATATTTTTTTGGGTTACTTGTGATGCCAGTAGTAGGCATATGGCGAACCTAAGTCATCAAGCTTCAGGCAGAAGCACGAGGCGCCAAGGTCACGTGGCCGCCATATTGGATACCAAACTTCCCTCTCTGTCATTCCGGTCACCCGACCACTAACTTAAATTCCAGACTTCCCGCACTGTAATTCGAGTCACCCGACCTCCATCTTCGATTCCACCATGTTGCTTGACAGTATGTCGCCATCTTTTTCTCTTTTATAGTCTTTCTTTATTTTTCTTTCTTCTTCTCCTTTCCTTCTCTCTTCTTCTTTCCTTTCTCTCCCATTCGTTCATAATTTGTTTACATCGGCTGTTACTGGAGCCACAATCTTTGTTTACATTTACGTGGAGGCCGCTATATTGGTTTTTCATTTTTCCCCCATTAGTTCTGGCTATGGCCATATTGGTTCTGGAATTGGCCATTAGGGCCATTTAGAACTCAAAATACCATCTGGAATAATGCAGGATCAAACTGCCGCACTTGGGTCGCCAGACTTACGCCTTAGACCACTCGGCTATCGCGACATGCACTGGGACAAGATTTTATAAGTATTTTATAGCTTGGAGATGAATAAATCATATCTTGCCCCTCATCAAAGACATTACATTTTTTATTTCTTATGTAATTTTGAATGTTTTTGATCTACATATCAATTATTTTTACAGATTATATACAATTCAATAATTTTTAAATATATATTTTTTATTATATAATTTATATTTATTGTATACTTTTTAAGTATTTAGTATACGTATGAATTTTTTTTAGTATTTTTTAAGTATTTATTTTTATTGCATTATTTTTATTGTATTTTTTATTATTTGCTTTTAACTTACATATATATTATTTAGATTTATCTTGTATAACTTTTATGTATATATATTTTTTTATTGTTTTATTTATATATTTTTTGTTTGCCTTTAAAGTGTATCGAGTGGTCAGTCTACATATTCTTATTTGTCAGGCAGATAAGAATATGTCATAAGTATATATAATTACTTGACTATGAGAAGTGCCATATTGAATTTTTATAAGCTTATATAAAAACTGTTTTAGTAAATATATGTCAAGTGTTTCATATTATGAAATGGTGATTATTTGCATTTTTTGATTATTATTAACAAATTATAATTTTTTTATAGTATTCTAGACATAAGTATGTAGGGTCATCAAGTTTAACTTAGAAAATAATATTGGTTTACTAGGTTTGTAGTTCAGAGGAAGTGATTTTGTCGTGTTTGACGGAGTTATTGTCCAATAATTATTTTTCCTTTTCTTTATATCAATTGAATAAGTTGTAGTGTCATGATAATCAGTATAATATATATCAGGGTGCTACCACACATCGACACAATTCTCACACTCTAACTTTTCTAGCTATCGTACTAATAGAATGCAGTCATTTAAAGTAACATTGCACTGCACATTACTGTTTACAATTAAGTTTCGACAGCACCCACACTGATGTTTATCTTCCTAGATAACAATTTTATTTACAAGAAACACAGTTACACGTAGAGAATCTTTGGACCTTCATTTGAAGTCATAAATTAAAGGTGGTTCAGAGTTGCTTTTGCAAAGTTACCGCAAGTTAGTGTATGGTATTTCAAAATGGATATTCATGCTCTCAACCCAGTTTCTCAGAAGGTGTTGTTTTTTTTTTACAAATCAAGGTTCTCACAGTCACCACTGCGTCTTATGTGAGAATTGGTGAGGGGAAGCAGAATATAACTCGCCTGAACTTCTCATGATTAAAAATAAACACTCATAACGAGAGTCGAGAACAAATTCCATGCTAATTGCATGCATTCTCCCACTTGGTTTCCATAAGCTGCAACGTTAGACTCTTAAAAATGTGATATTCGACAACTGGAAAAACTGAGGGGGGAAAACACATTTACCCATTCAGTCTGTGACCCTTACTAATTTTTTTCTTCCTGCCCGTCTACAAAAATATACACTGATGTCTTCCCTTGCAATGAAATCTCACCATCTGTGTGGCAAACTAATTTCCCTTGTGTCAATCCACCACATTATGCAATAAAATGTCAAGTTCTGTCACTTTCCTCTTATTTCACTTCCTGTTCTTAGTTGTGACACTTGGCTAGAATCGCGGGTATTCGAGATTTCCCCTCTTCCTGCACATAAAAATTTGCTTAATAGCAGGTTCAAATGTTTGAAAAAATAAATAAATATATAATATATATATATATATATATATATATATATATATATATATATATATATATTGATATATTTCTGGTATTTCGTATGGTATTTCGACATATTACAACCAATTTCATTGTTGTTTGAAAAGTCACTTAACAATCCTTATACTTTAAAAGTTTATTTTTTCCTATATTGCATTCCCTTATTAATTTGCAAAATTCATTTAATTTAACATAATTCCTAAAGGCGTTTATTTTATGTATCAACCTAACTATATATAAATAGTTTGAATTTTTTAATAAAAAACATTACATACTACCAAGACTTTGTACTATACCTGTGCGTTTGTTCGCATTAAATTTATTTCTGTTTCACCTTAAATACGTGGTGATTAAATTCACAGCATGATACGCAGAAATTGGTTTGAAGTTTTACATTATTTTCTAGCATCAATAAGAATCTGTTACATTTTAATTGTGCTGCAAAAAAAAAGCGAGTTTTTAAAGCAATTTATTAGCTATTGACGTGAACCATTATGTCGTTCGTTAAGCTGCTTAATGTAGTAGTGCTATTTTTTGCTACATTTTGTACTACAACATAAATATTCAAACATACAGACCTATTTCCTGTATAACATTGTACATGGTGCGTATTTCTTTGAGATATTTCAGTGTGTTAAATTATAGAGATTATCGCAACTTTTACATATGTTCAGTTGAGCAGCGCGCCAATACCTAACGGTTTTGTTACAGCAGCGAGCAATTTTTCTTATAACTTTATGGCTAATAAAGAGAAAAATATTCAGTTGCGTATATTACACCTTGAAAGTAGAAGGGCTATTAGAGATTATTATGTATTTACCTTATTAACAATATAACATTATATAATTATTGAGATACATAGTATCAATTAATTTCTTACTATACACTTTCCATTATTTTAAACATCTATTATATCTTGGTAACCATGTACTGTGTTTATACTATCTATTAAATGTATTTTATCATCATTTGGAGATAAAACTAACTTCTTTAATTAACTGTGTCTAAATCGTATGGTATTTCGACATATTACAACCAATTACATTGTTGTTTTAAAAGTCACTTAACAATCCTTGTATATTTAAATGTTTATTTATTTTCCTATATTGTATTTCCTTTTTAATTTGTAAAATTGATTTAATTTAACATAATTCCTTAAGGCTTTTATTTCTTATATAAACCTAACAAACTCACTCTTTAGTATTCCTGTGCATTCTTCTTTAAATTATCCGTGTACTTTTTTATTATCTTCGGGTACAGCTGCGATTGTATAATCTGATGTATCTAAGTGTTCTATTTTGTTTTTTATATATCCATATCCATAATATCTTTCTGTATTAACCATATATTCGTTATGGTTTTACTCTAATAAATTATAATTGAACGTATTCATTAATTTTTTAAATAATTCTGATAAAACAAATCTCACACATGCTTGTATATTTAATGCAACATTATATTTATTCTTTTAGCATAAAACTTTTTCTTCAAAAGTTGTCCTTTTAGTTTCTAAATCATCATCTTCATTAAACTTTTTTAATGTATTTATTAATTTTACATCACACCTATTTCTAAGATTTTCCAATTGTTTTCATAAAATACATTATACACAAGCTTATAAACCTCCTTTTCGAAACCATTTTTAGATCCCTGTCTTAACTTTGTATTCTTGTCTATGCTTCCTGTTAAAAAAGGATATAATTTTTAAGTAGGGGTAGCATAGGACTTTCACGACACAGGGGAGCATCGGCAGGCGTAGTGCCATAAGAATAACCTTGGAAGGGTCGCTTCGTGAAGATATCAATTGCTGTCACCCTTCCAAGGAGAAACAGATCATCCCCCTTCTCCACAGGGAGGTGTGCTGTGATTGGCTGGTCGGTTCCCCCACCTATTCTGAAGGGTGCTGTGATTAATTATTGCTTGTGGAGGTACCCTTTTAGTATGAAAAGCGCCCAAGCGACATTTGTAGGACTTTGACATTTTTAGAGGAAGCCTGGAGGACGAGAGGCTAGGAGCTCTTGTAAGGGGGTTGCAGGGTCTGCCCAGGAGTGTTTATGAGTCGGTCAGACCTAGGACCGAGACCCGTCAAAGTTAAATAGGTGTATTTACATGTAATTACGTGATGAGTAATTCCATACTGAGTACCGAGAGTGATTACATAAAAAGTACACATGTTTACTTACCGGATGTCAAAACACAACTGATGAGCCTGGAAGGCATGAAGGTAGTGATAAAGTGGGTTGAAGGGTTAGAAGAGGAGGGATGAGGAGTCAGCCCTTAATTTGAGACCCCGTAGAGGGTAATTAGGTGTAAGTAAATAGTAATTGCATAACGAGTAATTGTGTAACAACTAATTAGAAATAACATACCGAGACTAAGTAACAGATTCTAAGAACACATCTTAACCGGACCACTGCTCACTCACAACTGAGCCATGAATCGCTTATATGTTTGTGACTTACATCCGCCATCTTGGCTGGTGTCGTTTCCTGCCATGGGTGAGTAAAATATAAATATATTTTTATATTCGTCTACTACCTGATTCGATTCATGCCGACGATAAATAAACCGTAAATACATTTATACTGGACCACATCTCGGTTCGATCCCCATCACAGGCAAGGAAAACATAGATATATTTATACATACCTAAACTATCTTCGATTCCCGACGAGGGTAGTTATTGCATAGATATATATGTATTGGGTTATTTCGAGCCCCATCGAGGAAAATTAAAGCATAAATACATTTATACTGTCACATTCCTTGCTTAAAATCCCGGCGATGGTAAATATGTCTTTATTGATTTTATCCTTGGTTCAACTCCTGTAGGGGTAAGTAAATAGTAATAAAGTTATTCACACATCATAGAAGGAAATCAAAGGTATATTTACACAGGATAATAATATTTGAGGCGCTATTTGTAACTACACATCTTTCCTCTACGAGAACTAATACTATGCTGAACCCGATCGCAGACTTATATCCCCTTCAAAAAAATAATTCAAAGTAATTTTGTATCGAGAGTAAATCCACAGAAACATATAGGGAGGAAGTACACAATTTAACAGCTCGGAGCCTGGATACAGATGGAACCTAAATCTACAATAAACTTTCTTTAATCCCAAAACGTATTAAATGTTAAATAAGAGGGAAATAATTAAAAAAATATTGTTGTTATTATCAAACATTGCATTAAAGAGGTGTGATTTTAATATAATATCGTGTAAATAACACCTCACAACCATGCCGATGTCGGGTCAGAAAAAATAAAGAATAATAAAAACCTGTGAAATGTGCACGAGCTTAGCGGCGATTCCCTGCAGTTGGGTGAGAATGTAGACATTTTTCCCACCAGGAACATTTTGAATCACTCAGTCGCCCAGCAGACACGAGACTTACAACTTAGAGGTCCACACCATGAAAAATGGCGAGGGGCGACAGGCGAGCGTAGTTCCATTGATCACCGCCAGGCATGTGCAGATCCGGCGAGGAGATGACGGTCTTTACCCTGCGGCCGAAGCCATAATAATGCCTCATTCGCAGGGTGAGACAATAGCGGGAAAGGCAGTCACAGCGCTCGAGGCTTATAGAACACTTCTGGTAGGGTGTCGCGCAACCATAGAGAGTTCAGCGACCTCCGACACCCCTCTCCTAATGTAAATTCGTAAACGATAACACAATGTTGAAATAAAATTTCCTGGCATACGTATAATTATAGTATGTCAATATAATTTTCAAAAATGATTCCCTTTTAGGTTGTTACATATTAACATTAAAATAAATTAAAACCCTTACAATACCTCAAATGAAATAATCATCTCGCTCAGAACACTAGCAATTACAAAATGTGGTTTACCAATAAGGTTGAGTTATGACTACCAAATGTTGATAACTTACGAAAAACAGTTCTATGTTAAAGGCCAATATTTGTTGTTATTATACATAATTTTACTACACATAGCGCGCAGGAATTCATTTAAGAAAACCAATTCTTTAACAAAACAGTTTTCGTTAAGTGTCACTCTCTTTAGGTATATAGATAATAAACATTTGTGCATGCATTGCAACTTCCTACACCACAAACATTCTGCATATCGCGAACATATTCTACTACATACACTTATACATATTAATTTTTCATTGCTTAAATTGCTGTCTACCCCAAGTTCAGGAGTGACCTCATTTCTTGCTGACAACATCTCAATCCATTCTCAAACATCATTCTCTCAAAAGAAGTCATACTGGAAAGTCCTTGTGTAAGCATTTCAATTGAATAAGCTAGCTACCCAATAATAAACAAATATAAAAATACCTATATATATATATATAGTGTATATTGTATTATATCTATTCTATTATATCTATTGTATTACAAATCATTTTGCGGCGATGAATGGGGAGATGTATACGAATTACTACTAAGGAAAAATCACAATTAATCACATGTTTTCTTAGTCCGTTGTAATTCTTAAACAAATGCAACCATATTGTACAACGATATAGTTTCAATGTAGAACTCTTGGAACATACCCTCATTTCATGTCGCTGCACATAACGATATGTGTTAAATGTTTGACCACAGAAACGGCAACAGATTTTTTCCCGTTCTAGCACTATCTCTACATACTGCTGAATGCGCAGCAATATCTAATACACTCAGGATTTTTACACAACTACCGTTTTCATGAAGACGCATATCGCGACTATGCTTAAAGTTTTTATAAAAATGCTAACACTGAATTCCAGGAAATGGTCTACTAGTTGCAGGAGTAAAGCAGCAACATTTCAAACCATGCAGATATAGATAGTTCATCACTACTATCAAACAAACATTGATATTTCAAACAGCGATGTAGATGGCAAATAGGTTTACTGCGACAATGCCGTTCATGAGAACATAACTTACATCAAGATACTCCTTTTCACAATAACAACACTTTTGTTTCGAATCGAATGCTTACTTTGAAGTTTCTTCTGAAGAATGCATATCAGACATATTAACTTCTGACACAGCAGACTGAGATTGTGTATGTAATTCAGTAGTCTTAATTTTTTGCATAGGAAACACAAGTAGGGCATGTGCTTTTCACATAAAATATCAAATTACCTTCAATTACTTTTACCATCATTACATGTATGCACCCACAAACAGAATGAAGTAACTAACTAAACACAGCAACATTTTATAGTTTACGTGAAGTCAGTTACATACGGAGGCAAAATAACCTATATGAAATTCATCCCCTGGGAAATTATACTATTTGTATTGGATGTATCATGTAAGATGAAAAATATTTAATTGAGAAAATTCTTTAAAAAAAGTTTTCCATAGAAAATTAATACATAAGAAACAAATATGTTTTATTTCTCACTCGCATACCATGCGAGGAGGTGCAGAGAGGCAAATACTGTATGTGAACTTGTATTTCGAGGATGTGGGTTCAAATTCCAACCAGAATATTCAGATTTATTTTTATTTTTCATATTGGGTTTCCCGAAGTCACTTCAAACGAGCTGAGATGCTTATGTACCTGTTATCTTTTCCAGTTCCATCTGTCTTAACAACTCGCTCAATTCTAATGCTCTTGCTATCGAGACTCTGCGATATACCTACATTACTCATATATGTATATGCAACTAAAGAAGCATTATAACTAACGATAAATCCAGTTACACAACTGATAATGTCTTGGGAGAGAGACGTTCATAATATGGGTTCGCAAAAGTATGTTTAATGTATAAGTCAATACCTTATTATATATTCTAGCTGCAGTGTTAAGTGACTAAAATATGTGTGTATTAGTGTGTTTCCATGCGAGCGAGACCGCACTTTGTTCTAACCTTCGTTGAAGCTGCGAGACCCACCCAACTAACTAACACCCAATAGGGTGGTTGGGCAAAGAAGCCATACACTTCCAAACTCAGCCAATAGACAACACCACGATTGTCCAAAGGGTTCCATCACAGAACAAACCTCCATCAAGAACAACTCGCATCGTGCGCCCATATCCATCCGTCAAAATCAAAAACGCCCATGCATTCCCATTTTAATAAAAGGTAGAATACTGCTAATATTAAAAATTTTAAAAAATCCTTTATAAACATACCACACATCAATCTCAAGGAACATTACGTTACATACCAAATATTAGCAACATAAATACCTCTACTACATTATCTGCACAATGATGTGAGGACCAGTGGACTGGCTAGCATGTTGTATATGTGAAACATCTGTGTTTCCATTAAACTATAATGTGCCTGGAAACAAACTTGATCACGGATCGCAGGGGTAAACCAGAGGAATGGCGGACATTCAGTTCTATTAAGCATTTAGCACTTAGGTCTAAGGTTTGGAGCAGTACTAAATTTCTTGGCACTCAATCGTTCTACTATTTTACGCATTCGGTGAAGGTAGACATGCATTCATGCTCAACATACCCAATTCCACAGTGTTAGTGATTTATGTCATCTTCAAACACACACGAACTTACGCACATGAACCCCTACCAAGACTCAGTCCCACTCATACCGTCTCCTGTAAAGACAGACAATTAAAACTATGTCAGTTCACAAATAAGTGAAAACTGAAATATTTAACTATGATGGTGAAAAGATATCACGGAGACAAGAAAAAATCTACACTGATAGCTGTACCATACTATAAATATTTTCCCGATTTTGTTACACTGCACATCGCAAGTTAAACAAAATCCTTGATATTAACGGGAAAAGTAAATCAATTGATACACACACTTTATCTGATTATCCTGCGAAGCGGCTCTAAAGGATATCTTTTTAAAAGCCATCCGTATGTTGGCTAAGTGATTAATCAATTTCTGTTTGGAATGAATATGTGTATGTGCATGTAATCATCTGCAACACCTGAAAACTGGGTTTGCCCATTTTCGATATATAAGAAAAGCTTCTATCTACACAAATAAACACAAAACTTCTTTCTCCCTGTGAGAGGGCACAGTGAAAATTACGGAACGACATTGTAACAGCCAAATGCCTATCAGTAATCGTGATCTATGGGAAACTTTAATCATATGGAACACTCTACAAAGTTACTAAGCTTGTATAGCCGCCTTAAGAATTCCTTTTCGCGTATGCACATCACGAAATACTGTCTGTCTAGAAACACCCACGTGCCTATACATAACAGAACGAATATTTTCCTTGCTGTTACCCATGCATAGAGTGTTTCCAAGAAAGTACTTCAAGAACGAACACAACACATTCTAGGAGCTGGTGAAAGACATAAAGAGAGTGCTGAAGCAAAAAAAATAGGACATCTCCAACAATAAAAAATGTACAAGTGTAATGAAAAACGGTTGCCTGCAGAATAACATCGCGGGTTAGAAAGCGCGATAGGGTTAATAAGGTCTCTGTTTTACAATACATCAGCCACGCTATTTCGCAGTTCCATAGCAGAAATAATCTACTGAGACACTAGAAATGCTCAACATAAACTTCTTGGTGTATAGTGTTAATACAAATATAAAATTGCTTTATGTAAGGTTTTCACTTCGTTGACAAACGTGGCGGAAGACAGTTCCTCACTTTATTTTTATACTGTGTTAGCTGTTTTAATATGAGTAAGGCATACTTAGGTAAGGACATATCGACATCGGCAATGCTATCGCGAAAGCCTGCCGAATCAGGGGTTCGAAGTTACGCAACAGTAGCAACTGAATGCAAATATTGTGGCAAAACATTTAAGAATAGCTCTAAACACCAGGCGACATGAAGCTAGTTAAATGCTTACTAGGCACATCATACAGGATATATCAATGTGACAACTGCAGTGTGGTGTATGCAAATAGGAGTAGATGGAATACTCACATCAGGATTTGTTCTATAAAACAAACATTTACAAAAGTGTTTTGCCGAATGAGGAATGAGTGTGTAGCAATTTTTTTTCTGTTATGTTAAATGTGTAAAATAAAGTAAAATTCTTTAAAATACTTCTATGAAATTCATTCAATTTGACCCTTGGTAACATTATTTTAAAGGGAGAAACGATTAACACTTATCTTAAGTATGTGTATATCAGAGATTTTATTAATTTAAGCATCAAATACACATTTTTTTTTCCGGTAGTCGTAAGCAGTGTCACGATACATACAAATACTTGTAAGCTATGATTATATAAGAACATTAAAAGTATGTATATTTCTGCTTAGTAAAATCAATAACACTAATATATGTGTGAATTCATTCTTGATTATTCTTATGAAAAAAAAATGAAAGCATTTCTAAAAAAACACGAAAACATGATTTCAGATAAAATTTTACAATCACACGACTTTTCACGTATGCTTTACCATAATTTTAAATCATCTATTATTCAGTCTTGGATCGAACCTCCTTCACACTATACTACATAGGACTGCTAACAATGTCAATATTGAGGTGCATAAAAAATAAAGAGGGAAAATTATGTGTTTCATATCATCTTGACATTTGTTAAATGCCACCATAAAAATATATTAACGGTAAATGTAGATAGCAATAGAGCACACGCCGTTTATTAAAACAGCAGTAGCAGACCAACACACACATCAGTTCTCACAACATAGGTCAATCAAATTGTGGATGGTAAGGAGGTCACAGCCAGAGCATTATTCCTTTATAGCCCTAACACGGTTAAAACACATTCCAATCTCAATAGAGCCAAAACTGCTACGCCAACAGAATTTAATAGTACACAGATAAGAAATTTCATGCGGTTCTGGTTCCTTTGCTGTGGGCGAACCCATTCGCCGATTGGCTTCGCTAAGCTCTGTATCTGATTGAATAAAACATGTTGCAAACTGATCCCTAATAGCTGGGCTGCCAGATGGAGAATAATTTACTACACGTCGATTAGCGAACAGCGTTACTACATGTTGCTACTCAGTGAAGCCAATTTTCTGTCGGGTACAACAGCCAAAGATCACTGTGTACGCAGCCGTACTGACATTCAGTAAGTTCTGCATTCCATTAAATTCGCATCAAAGACGAAATCATAAAAGTTGTGCTATCATTACCACTGAATTTATTAATTTGTCAACAGTTAACTCAAATGTACGCATTGCATTAAAATAACCAAAATACCCACTTCACATCTTTAACTGAGATAATTTTAGTTAAAAATAACCTAACGATGCTCGCCACGCAGGTTTCCCAATTCAAATACCAATTGTGGATATAATTTTGTTTTCGTGTTGTACGCATCTTACATACGTGTTAAATATATATCTAGGGGAGACAGACTGAAACTGTAGATTCCATTTAGTATTCAATTTCAACTCGCCCGCACGCGAACAGAACTCTGCAAACAATCAATAAAAATTAACAATGTTTTTTTATTTGCATTTTATCACATTACCTTTCAACAACCATGGTGTTCTATTTAGTACAGATAATTCGCTATAAGAAATAGGCATACTAGACCTATCACACCTCCTACAGACGAATCACTTTGTAAACTCATTTAAAATCTACTATAATCTATTAGTTCGCTGCATTCCTTTGTTGTTCAGAGTCGTATATTTAGGAGTTCCGCATCTATAAATATTACACACAGATACACTGCTTTCTGTTAAACACACAATAATCATAACGTTTATTATATTAATTATTCACTTAAGAACTATACGAATTATTCACTGTGGAACCATATAAAATTGATTTCGTAATCTTGGTTATCATATCTTTATTATCTTCGGTTACATACGTCGATAAATTTTATTAAAATTAAAAGCAACTAGAGTTGATCAAATGTAATATTTATTTACAAACAAACACACGCACAAAAAATATGCATTCATATAATATATTTCACATAAAATATTTAAGAGGCTACAGAAAATGACCATGCATAAACATCACTATTGAAGCAAATGAGCAGACGTTATCATGAAACAATTTCGAGCAACAATACCGAAAATATAGCTTTGAATTCGTATACTTTGGTTTCGTATACTTACAATCAAACCAAATATTATATTTGTCATCAATATATTTTTACACCTCTTCGATAAGTCGGTTTACTATATTATGTTTGATATTTGACAAGTAAGAACAAAACATTTTTGATTTAAATAACATATTGGATGCAACATATTCCTTTAGAAAACCCCTCTGAATGCAGACCGCTGCAGTAAAACTCACTAACATTATGTTTGGCTCGCAGAAGACTAACATAGAGTGGGTTGTACAATCAGACGTTGACAATGAAGTTATAGGGGTAATATCCGATATAAAATTAGAAACAGCTTGAGACCAATTTCGCAACTTAAAACTGTGAAGATGAAGAATAACCTTGTCGTTTATCAGACATCCTTATATTCTTTCCTTTGCAAAGTTTCAAAAAACCATTTAAATTGTTAACACGTACATATATTTGTCTACACTTTACACATCGATATATCACACGAATAGTGCTCCTAACGTAGAAACATTTTTCATCTTTCCTCGAATTGCATGCAGATGTAAAATTTTGGTCACATTACTTGCGTGATTATCTTAGTGGAAGCACAGATTCGCTCCCAACCCCATCTTCAGCTTCTTCGAAGATTCAGCTAAGGTCGAAGACAAGTGGAGGTATTATGATTTTTTTTTTTTGGGATTTTTAATTTTATTAAAAAATGGCACTACTAATTCGTTTTACACAGTATATTTTGTTCGAGACGGTAGACAAAAGTTAAGGTGAAGATTGCTTGTTGTTATGGATCCAGCTAATCTGAGTGAAGCAAATGGGTTTTCTCAGAGTGTTCCCATGATTGTTTCATGAACAAAATAAATCTCTTGTCCCCCTTAATCCCTATCGTAGATGTCATGCGAAATGTTGGTTAAAGTGAAAATTTTCGATGATGGAAAGTAAACAGCATGTTATTTGAGATGCTATTGCAATATGGTCTAATATAAACTTTCGGTAACATTAATATGTTTGAATTTTCACATAAGAAAATTTAAATCTTAGTTTTAAATTCATAGAAAGTTGAAAATGCATCTTGCAACATTTAAGGGCCTGCATTGTCTGTTAAGCATTATCTGTAGAGAGTAGCAGACAAATGTGAGGGTTTATCTATAAATGTTAAGAGCAGATCTTTGCTACCACTAAGGTAATCATGCACGACAATATGTTTTCATATGCATACGATTCGAGGAGAGATGAAAAAAGTATGTACGTGAGGAGCACTATTCGTGAGACACATCGATATGATAAGTGTAAACGAATGTATTCACGTGTTGACGATGAGATCCTCTCTTTTTTTCTCTTAGAGCTTAAGACCGGAACCCGAACCAGTGGAGAAATCCCCAGAAAGGAGATTGCTCACCCAAAAGCCCCCAAATTGAGT
Source organism: Dryococelus australis (assembly GCA_029891345.1). Taxonomy (NCBI): domain Eukaryota; kingdom Metazoa; phylum Arthropoda; class Insecta; order Phasmatodea; family Phasmatidae; genus Dryococelus; species Dryococelus australis. The sequence continues at coordinate 168,571,783 of CM057009.1, read as the reverse complement.
ACCAAGGTGCCCCAGAGGAGAATTAGAATCGAAATTCGCTACTAGTGTTATTTTTCGGACTAAAAACAGAGCTAAAAACACAGGACCGAGCCCTAAAAGGTCGTCTTACCTTTTTTTCTTACAGACCACTTTTCAGAGACACAGGCATTAACAACATGAATGCATAAAACCAATAGAATAACCCTCCTGTTTTTAATTTATCTGGTAAATTGACTGTAATATCATTTATATTTTTATCAATACAATTATTTCCATTTAATTAATTAATTATTTAAATTTATCTGTGATTTCAGACGAGTGAATAAACAAAATTCGTAAAATTTTTCTTTCCTTTCTATTTTTTTTATATGTGAACACCGAAGTGGTCACAAAGTTTTAAAAGGGGGGGGGGGGGGTGAAACAAAAATAAAACATAACTTCTCCTTTCAATTCATATCAAATCTTATCACTCTTAATATGAGAATTAATCATTATGCGGATGCACTCGTAAAAATTAATAAATTTAACATTAATGATAGAGGGTTATAACTTGTAACAAAAGTATTAACATTTTGTTGAAAAAATATGCTTTTCTAGTAGACACAGGAAATTAGTATATGGATCAGAAGATTTCTTTTGAAGATTCCAATGGTTATTTTTCTAAGAAGGCGAGAATACACTAAGACATGCTGCCATAATGTTAGTTCGTATATTTAAATTTCCATGCAAACCAAAATTAAAAAAATTATTAAATCTTAGTTGACAATTTTGCTGGTCTGGACTCCAGCACACCGGTAGAAGAAAATACTGCGCATGGTCCCATCAGAACTAGGCCATGGCATAAAGCAGGAAAGAAAATTCTATACCATGGCCAGCTACAGCAGTACAGAGCCGACTTAAACCATACTGAATACAAATTGGAAAAATATATAGTAACGGTTAATGGGCCCATCGAAAAATAATCGGATGGCAGAGAGAAAAATTCCATCCAATTCTGGTACTGAAGGCGGTCTACGAAGATATTACAGCATAATGTAAGAAGAAAAAGGCAGCAGCAAAATTTTTAGAGTCGTTGCATGTTGAAGGTCGGTTACGAAAAAGACTGAGTAAACAGATTTATTCTGCCACCAAAAAAAAAAAAACTTGTAACCTTCCTAAACACACAACATTGCCAATCGACCACGTCGCGGTTACGAAAATTTTATATAAACTAAAATATGTGTTCTATATTTTTTAAACTTTAAATTACAAAATTACTTATTGTAAAATTATTACACACATATACTGCAATATAAAGTATAAAATATTACATATCACGTATACAATAAAAAATTACATGAAGCAATTGAACTATAAAAGGTACATACTCTGTCATCTGGTGTGACAGAAGTAAATGAAAACACAGGTATTATACAAAGACGAAAAATGTTTCGTTGCTTGGAGGGCAACGAATACACCAAAAAATTTAAACAATGCTTTATTTTACCACTGCTAGTGAAATGTACAATCACAGGATTATACAAACACTTTTAAATAAAGGTTACATTAATCTTTAACCTTTAAGTTGAAACAACACTAAAAGGTAAGCCAAACTGACCATTCTAAAAAAGTTTTATGTCCACAATAATTAAGGAAAGACGACCGCACTTTGCCAAAAAGAAGGAGATTGCTACCAAAACAATTTAGAAAAAAAAATTATGTTAGAGATAGAATGTCGTAACATTGCATAGCACTCCCTTCCTCAAAGCAGAACTACCCCTGCAATGGTGAACTAGTTACGACATTAAAACAAAACATTGTTACATACTTCAAAAATTTAAAAAGTTTAGAACTAGCATTACTTAAACAAATCAAACAAATGAACACACCCTAATGTGACTATCTAGCCAGTAGATTCTGCTGGCCGAGGAGGCAAAGTCACCACCACAGTTCCCTCAGGCAACTCAGTGCAATGGGCAGAAGGGTGGGAAGGAGATGAGTGTGGTCTGTGGTAGAACATGAAGACAAATTACAAACACATTGCAAGACACAGTGCACCAATAACACTGAGAACATCCAAGGCAGAAATATTCAAGGTAATGTCAAGGTAGTTGTGTTATTAAGAATAATGCATCCAAAGAACATCATGAAGTTCAGCACCACTAGGCTCTGAACTTAAAATGCCATCCAATTCTATAATCAAAGTATCATTCGGGGAAAACTCATGAAGTTACCAAAATGTAGGGCAGTGAGGTTGGCCGGAAGAGTAGGTAAATTAACCATGCAAAAGGATAGGTTTAGATGAATAACAGAGTTTGCTTTACCAAGGTTCTTAAAGAAATGGCTGACAATATCACAGTGACAAACATTATTGATATATAATGATCCATTTAAATCGAGAGTGAAAGGGGACAAAATTTCTAAAGTACATCGACAAAGGAAATTGGTTGCAATAGGAGACTTTTTAGCAAAGAGCAATATGTAATTGGTTTCTTTAAAGAAGGGGAGTTCAAGACTGACAAATGACTTGTCACAAAGATCAATATATGGTCTACATAAAAACAAATTAATCTCACAAGTCATAGCATGCGTATAAAAGAAAGGAATAACAGATAGGCAAAGCGTGATACCATGAGTTTTACAAATGTCCATCAGATTAGAAGGACAAAACCTTTTCTATTTGGGATAACAATCAAAATGAAATGAAGATGAAGCAATAGATGCCTGTTCAGACTGGGATACAAAAAAGGGACAGGAAAATTCTGTAATGCTCAAACAAACAATTCTTTTTAGCAAAGGGTACATTAACCACGACATTAAGAGAGTTTCCAAAAATTATAGTTTGTACAGTACTAAGGTCATAAACATGTAAAGGTTCTCTTGTGAAACAGGTGCAATCATGTACAAATGCAAGGAAATCCAATGTTGAATTTTGTTCAATGCATTAAAGAAAGAAGCAGCATTTAACAATGTAGAGCTCAATTTTCCATGAACACAGGTTTATATGCCATTTTTTAAGTAAAAAGCTCAAGTATCATTAACAAGTTCTTCACTAACTCATAGCTACCTCGAATTTAAGTCAATCCTGAAACTGATAACCATCATTATGTCCATAAATTCTTGCACAGTTTGATTTATGGCTTTATAAAAAAATTATAATGTTCTAATTAATATGTTTTTAGTGTTATTAAAAAAGCGGTATTCCAGATTCTTAATGACAACGACATGATATTCCACATTGGTTGCAATATCAACTTGTACATCCGAAATAGAAATCAAACTTTTTTCCAATTGAGCAAGGTCCTCAGAGTCTAAAGTTCCAAACTAGGTTTTGCAAATTTTACCATCAATATTTAAAATGTCTCTAGTCTGCCGAGATCCAGAAGGATGTAAGGATGTCAACGTTGCTATTTCAGTATTGAAGGTAAGTGCACTTTCTTCTAGCTGAGCAATAGACTACTTGAAATTCTGTTAAAAAGTGATATTTTCATGAGGAATTCCACAAGAGTTGTCATGCAGAGAAATCACTGACTGTATTATGTTATCAAGTTGTGATGACTCTTCTTCCAGTTCAAGCATATTGAAATCAAGGACAATGAAGTAGTAACTGTCTGGAAAAAAAATCGCACGAGTATTAAGATTTTTTGCTATGTCTGCAGAACAGAACAACGGCGAGAACACGAAGGCCAAGAAAATCGGGAACATGTTGGAGTGCCCAAGGCTCAAGAGACTTCCCCGATAAATGGGATACACACATACTAAAACAAACAAGGGGATCCTCCCAAAGGAATACCCAAATTACAACATTAAAAATAAAATAAACCTAAACTCAAAATCCAAACGATCTAATAACCACATTAGCCTTGTACTATAAATCCTAAAACTGCCAAGAAATAGCCCCAAAAAGTAACAATTACATTTTGTAAAATGTCATGCATCCATAACCCAAAAAAATTTTAACCTTTTTATTGTATTTTGGACAATTTAATTTCTTATACACTAATACCATGGATTTTTATTTGTATTTAGGTCTATAAAATAACACCACTAATAATAAAAATAACAAGATACTACAAAGACTCTGTGATCTGTTAACTACCCAGACCGAGCCAGGGCACCACCAAAATTTCAAAATTGATAGAGGAAATCATATATGTATTATGGAGCACTCCAAATAATTAAAAAACAATGGTAGTTAGGGCCTGCAATACCCTAACACTGTCAAAAACAAACTAAGTCAGAACTTGGGGATGAAACTTCTTCAAATGGGAGATGTGTGTGCTCATAATACAAGCTCCAGTTTCAGGGTCTGCCAGACGGGCTGTTACAGGAGTCACAAACCGCTAAATCCGACATGGACCAGCGCAACGAAATTACAACTTTGCCATCTTTTTTTTTATCGCCTTACTGGTAGGATTAATTCTCAACAAGACTAATTCGCCTACCTAAATGGATTTTGTTTCCTATTTATATAGTATTGCTCACACGTATCCTCGTGAGCTGCTTTCAAATTCCTGAGGGTTGATGCCCAAACTTCCCTAATATTACTAACATAATCAGGAAGCAAATCTCATAATTCCGACAAATTAGACACCATGTTATTTGGCAATACGTGAACATTAACTGGATAGGGGTTGACCTGTGAGCTTTATGACAAGCATAATTAAATACTATCTGGAGCCAAAGCATGTTTCTGTCCCTGTTCGTCTGGTCCTTCGCATGGAAAGCAATCAGAACAGAACGGAGGATTCTGTTAAAATGCTCCGCATGCGAGGAAAGCGGATTATACGGCGGCAGAGAAATATGCTTAATTCGAAAAGAGAAACACATGAGCCCAAAAGGCTTTGAAATCAATTTTGAACCATTATCTGAAAATATAGAGAAAGAAACACCAAAACTCTGAAAAGTATTAGCATAGAGGGCATGCATGGTTTTCATGGCAGTACCTTTCCTTAAAGGTATTAAATACACAAATAAAAAAAAAGCATCTATACATATCAGTAGCATGTTATTACCCAATTTTCTGTAGGGCAAGGGTCCAATAAATCAATAAATATCTTCTGCATGAGCCTTTCGGCTATGTCTGAGATGAGAAAATCCAAATGGGTATTTTGTGCAGGCTTAATCATAGTACACAAAGTACACATTTTCGCACTGTCTGCAATTCCAATATTAATTCTTTTCCAAATAAAATGTTTTCTAATGGCCTCAATAATTTTGTAAATCCCAAGGTGTCTGCCTACAGGAAAAGAATGAAATCATTCAAGCAACATAGATTTCAAAATATTAGGCAAAACAATGCCCTTACAGTTGTCCCGAGATTTGCAATGTAGGGCACCTTTGTACAAAGAATCAAAGAATATGACTTTTATTAAATACCAGCATCTACATTTTGAATGATAGTCTTTATTTCTTGATTTTGTTCCTAATAGTGTTGTATGTTATCAAATTCAAAAGCGAATTGTGCAATTTTTGTGGCACCACAAGCATTTTTGTGTGGTACGGGATTATTATTTTGTGCATAACATTTTTTATTAGTTCAGTCGCTGTTTGATGTTAGCTGTTCGGTGTTCCATGAATGGGCCAGTTTAGCCTTCTGCCATGTTGCATTGTTGAACACGAATATGGCGATGTTTTCCAACCCCAAGTAGCTGTGTACCCATCTTCGGAATGAGGCGGAGATGGTTTGTGTCTACACCTCATAAATCAGGAAAGAATGTCAAATATATCCATTAAATTATTTTTTAAATCATGAACTGATAATTGGAGGTGTGCTTATCATGCATCGTCGTATAATGGAAGGTATATACAATGGACTCTTTTCTCTTTGTTTAGAATGATTATAAAAAAACAACCCTGCCTCGCTTAATTATTAATGTTATATATTAGCAGAAGGTTATGTATTATATTTTTCTTCCTTTGTTAATCGAGGTGCACCTATATTGTCTCTTTTATATTTATAATCTCTATTTGCATTTTTTTATTACAATTTCAAGGCATTGTCCAATGTTCTTTTAAATATTATATATATATTTTTTAAAAGAAACTAACATAAGCAAGCATCACCTTGGAACTAAGGTATTAAAATTAAAATTAAAAAACAAAATAATAAAATTACTCAGCAAAAAAATTTATCTAACAAAGAAACTTTTTTTTTTAAGAGAGGAGCTAGTAAAATGATTCACGTTACTTGAGCACAGTGTTGTCCTTTCATAATGTTGTTTATTTTACCCTGTTGGCCGCTTTAATAGTGAAAACTAAATTGATCCAAAAGAGAAAAATAACAATTTATTTATTGTTGAATGATACTTTATTGCATGCTATATTAAGGATGGTGTCGGATTCGACTTATGTCCTTAATGTATTTTCACAAAACACAAGTAAGTAAAACTAGATCCACTCCTTGCATTCGCCATCTTCGGTCTTGTATCTTGTGTGTTGTTGAAGTATACTGGACAACAGATATGTGATTTGCTTCACCGAAGGTGGTGGATCATAGTTGGTAGCAGAGGCTGTGGTTGTGTATTGTCCGCATTTTGGTGTATGCTTGATGCATGTTCCCTTTCGCTCTTCTCCTTATTCAGCGCATGGTCGGGATGGTTTGTCGGAGGATCTTAATTTTTTAGGTTAAATGTTTTCATTTCGTGTGTGCCTCGTTATTGATTTGTTGTTGTTTTATATTCTGTGTTGTTGAATAGAGATGCCAATTTTTATTGTCCCTTAGCTCCTCTTAAAAGAAGAACTGACTTGTGAACTAAATTTAAGGTGCCTCACCCCTGTGGCATCATTGCACACTGCGTTATTTGGTGCCCTTCAGGTGAATATTCCACCTGTTATTAATACTCTGGGTGATATAAATGTAAAAGCACAATATGAATTGTGTGCCACTAAATTGCTAGTGATTATTGATTTAACCACTGATCTGTAAGATGCTACAACTGTTCAGTTCTTAGCTAGTTTAAAAAATTGTTTGGCTCACGTGGAAAGGTGGACAAATAATATATTAGGTGCACATGAAAAAGAACTTGAGAAAGTGCAAATTAGTTCTTTAAAAAATATACTTGCCCAGATAACCTCTCATTTTGAAGTATTGAATCAGCATGAGATTATTTGGGTAGCCTCGACCACTGAAACAGTAGTTGACGTTGATCTTACTGCTGAGCAATTCTGTAACATTACCCTTGGGGATACTAACACTACTGATATCCAATCTGTCACATATGTTCCCACTGTGCCCAACCTAGGTAGCAAAACTTAAGGTGCTAGTGTAACCAGTCCTACCACTGTTTCTCCGTCACTTGTAAGTAGTGACATTTTTGTGGCTGAAAGTTCTGCTCCTTGAAATACTAGTGCAACATATATGCCTCCGGTGTGCATGACATCCTCCATTCTCACAAGTTCTTCCCAAGTACATTCTAAGGTTTTTGGCGAAATTCCTCATCCATTAGAGATATTGTTAAAAGATGTCCCTTGCACACGTGGACTGCATGTTCCTAAGTTCATGGAATTCTTAGAAATAATTGTCAGATTGCAACCAAGCAAATCAGTTCCTGAAACACAGATTTGGAATTAATATCCCCTTTTACCTATGGCCCACTAAGTGAGAGGACACACATTGCCATTGCTCAAGTCCTCACATTGGATGCCTATCATGAGAACATTCTGCATTTTTTCATACCCTCTCGGCTTTTAACAGTGTTACTTTTAAAGCAATGTAATCATTTGCAAAACACCAATGAGCCACTTTCCATCTATGTGAGCAGTATTGAAGAGGCCACAGTTATTCTAAGATTTGGTGTATCTGAAAGTGAAGATGTTGGCCACATTTAAGAAGGTCTCACACCTTAGGAGCACTCATGCCTTGTGTTCCTCAATAAACCCATTAGTTTTTCCCAGCTTAATAGAATGTACATACATTCACAAAATACCCACTATGTAGTCCAGCAGAGGGAAATGTTTAGTTTTAAAAGTTTTGCATAAGGGAGTTGTAAGACACGTTCCGGCACATCTGAGTCTAAACCTGAGTCAAATGTGGTTGACAGTAAATATTCAATTACTAAATGGATCGGGGAAAATTCTGAGCAGACTAAAGTTCAGCAAAAACAGAAACTTTGGATTCCAACCTGCCATTGTTGTAAGAAGGTAGGGCATATGTTTCACAACAGTAGGGAGCCAAAAAAAGACAGATGCGAGAGTGGCAAGTGAGCGACAATTCTAGTAAAGTAAATTAGCCAACTCCTAGGCAAATGCTCATATTTTACAAGCTGTAAATTATTGTCGTAGGATTCAACATCTGTTTGACCCTCTTAAGCCTAGAGAGCCTAAAACTGAAGATACTGTCTGTCGTGTGCATTTTCCCAATCTTGTAGGATACAAAAGGCCTAGTGCCCCAAGCATTGATGTGACCTTGGGCTCTCTTAAAGTTAACACACTTGTTAGCTTTGTCTCAGCATGGACCATTATTTCTGGTAAATTATTTTAGGAACTTCTAAATTTAAACCTAATAGAATCTGTTGAGGTAAATCACTTTAAGTGCTACACTGCCTCTTGTGATACCTTGCCTATATCATGCTGTGCAATGGTCATGTTGCATATTTCTAAATTTACTTGGGTAATAAGTGCCTAGTGGCAGAAAATTTAAGTCAAACTTTTATAGTAGGCGCTGAGTTCGTGAGAAAGTCTGGTCTTGTTCTTGAAATTCATGGTAATAATTTTTTTTTTTAATTGGCTCCTTAGCAGAAAATTTTGTCTGTTGTCTGCTATCAGCAAGTAAATGTTGATATTAGTGCTGGATTAAATTCAGACCCATGTGTAAATCCTTTAGGTCATATAAATGAAAAGGAGTGTGCAACTATTCAGGACCTTTGTAACCATTTTTGTAGTGTGTGTTCTTTAGGATTGCGATTAACCAAATTGCTTGAGTATAAAATTAAGTTATTAGATAAAGAACCACTAAGAGCCGTCCCTATAAATTAGCACCTCCACAAATGGAGCTTTTGACATTACAAGTTCAGGATCTCATTAATTAAGGCGTAATCGAGAAATAAACGTCTTGAAATACCAGTCTGGCATTTTTGGTTACGAAGCCTAACGGAAAACATATAATGGTAGTTGAATATAGGAAATGTAATCAAAAGAATGAAATAGAGTGTGTACCATTTCCTGACCTCCATTCTGCAGTTATTGGTTTAGCAAGTCAAAATTTTCACAACCGTTGACCTCAATGCTGCATATAATCAAATACTTTTGGAAAAAGATTCGAAATCTATGACTGGTTTCTGTGTACTATGGAATATTTATCAATTCACACTAGTACATTTCGCCCTTGCTACTGGTGCACAAGTCCTCACCGGACTTTTGGATCAAATTTTCTATGTCATTAAATTAAAATATGTATTAAATTATTTAGATGATTTGGTTGTTTATTCCGAGGACTTTGATCAACATCTTAGTCATCTTAAAGAGATTCTTACCAGATTAGAAAAGGCTTGTCTCACTGCTAATCCTGTAAAAGTCAAATTGCTATAGATCCGGACAAAAGACAAGAAAATAAAGAGAAACCGAGCAAAATGATTACAGTGCCACAAAAATAGCCCACACTCCTCTCCTCAAAGCAGACCGTGGCCCGAGAATGGCTAAGAGGAACTTAAAAGAAATCAGATCATAATCTAACTGGATATACTACGTTAGCCCGAAAAAAAATCAAACCAAAACTGATGGATATTGGCCGGAATTCAAGCCATTATCAAAAACAAAAGGCTATGCAAAGAACAGTAATATTGCATGATAAAATAATGTATGCAATGCTGAAATCAGGAGTAATGTATAATTTTCTCTACTATGTGAATTCAAATTAAGCTTGTGATATGGAAGTTTTATTTAAACCATTTTTTCTCTTTGATAGTAATGCAGTTATTAACATAACTTTCAGCTGTTGTTAAATTCACTATCTAAAATATTAAGAGTTCCAAACTTTAAGTAAATAATAATTATGTTTTTATCACCTGACTACCTGAGAGTAAATGTGCCATGTGTATCTATAGTGGTGTACCATTAGTCAATGAATCGATATGTGTGGCATATTTTTTAGCATATTTTTAATAGCTGCTGAATAAAGTCATCAAAATGCTATAAACAACATTTTTACCGCCATTGGTAGGATTAAAGTCTTCCTAATAGAGATTTTGGAGGTATAGAGATGTTAGAGGTGCACCTCTATTAACCAAGAAAAAGAAATATATTACATAACCATGTGCTAATATAAAGCATTGATAATTAAGAGTGACCGTTTTTTTTAATAATCATCCCAAACAAAGAGATGTTCATGATATACAGCTTCCCATATACTAGGATGGGTGATAAGCACTCTTGTAATTTTCAGTTCATGCTGAAAAAAAATTTTTTATGAAAATATTTTTTTAAGATTCTTTCCTGATTTATGAGGTGTAGATACGAGCCATCTGCATCTCGTTCTGAAGACGGGCACACAAGTACTTGTGGTTGGAAAACATCGCCACACTCGTGTTCAGCAATGTAACATGGCAGAAAGCTAAACTGTCTCATTCATAGGACACCAACTAGTAAACAGGAAACAGCAACTGCAGTAAGAAAATCGTTTATGCACAAAATAATAATCCCGTGCCACTAAAAATTACTTTAACACGTCGCCGAGAAATTTATACCACATCTTGTTGAAAAGGCTGCTCCCATAAATAAGTTGCATGAAAATACTTCTCATTTACTATGATATTGTTTAAATTTTTATCATATAATGATCTCAATTTAATTAATTCATAATTTAAACATTTCTGTGAATTCAGAAGTTTCAATAAACAAACCTGGCAGACTATTTCTTTATTTCAATTTTTTTTTCTACCGCATGTGAACACAGAAGTGGACACAAGGCCCCTAAAGAGAGAAAAACAAACATTAAACATAACTTCGCCCTTCAATTCATAACAAAATTTATCACTCTCATATATGAGTATTAATCATTATGTGGGTGCAACTGTGAAAATTAATCGATATATTATTATTGATAGTGATTGATAATATGTAACAAACGTATTAACATTTTGTTGAAAAATATGTTTTTCTTGTCCAATCCAAAAAATAGGAAGTAGATCAAAAATTTCTTCTGAAGATTCCAAGTTTTTTTTTTTTAAGGAGGGGAGAAGACACGAAGACATGCTGAGTTAGTTGGTAGATTTAAATTTCCATGCAAACCTAGATAAAAAAATTAATTCTTAACTGACAATTTTGCTGGTCCGGTCTCCGGCGCACCGGGAGAAGAGAAAGATGTTAATGGTCCCATCAGAACTACACCTAGGTATAAATCAGGAAGGAAAATACTATCTCATGGTCAGCTACAGCAGTCCAGGGAAAACTTGAACCAGACTTAATGAAATAGCAATACTATACAGTAATGGTTACTATGCACAAAAACCAATAATAATCAGATGGCAGAAACAAAAACTCCGTCCAATTTACTTACTCTTTAAAGTATTTTTTTCGCGCTCAGTCCAGTTTTTCCATGACAGACATTTGCATCACAATGGCGAATGTCCTTAAATCTCCATCTTGTTACATACCATAGACGGTCTACGAAGTGATTAGAGTATAATTTAAGAAGAAACAGGCAGCAGAAAAATTTTAATATTCGTTACTTGTTGAAGTTCTGTTATGAAAGAGCGGGAGTAAACAGATTTTTCTGCCATAAAAAAAAATTGTAACTTTCGTAAACAGCGACATTGCCAATCTATATATCTCGAATCACCACGTCGTGGTCAGGAAAATTATGATAAAGTAAAATATATGTTCTACAGTTTTTAAATTTTAAAGTACAAATACTTATTGTATAATGATTGTACACACACACTGCAGCACAAAACATACAATATTACACATGTATACAGAAACCAAAAATTGCATAAAGCAATTGAATTATAAATTATACATGCTCTGCTAACTGCATTCACAAAAGTAAATAAAAATACATGTATTATAGAGAGACCAACAAATAGATTCGTAGCTTGAAAGGCAACAAACCCACTGCAAAATTTAAACAATTCATTATTTTACTACTACTTATGGGATTTACAATGACATAATTATAGAAACACAATCAAACTTTAACATTTAACATGACACAAAATTAAAGGGTAAAGGGCATCGTCCGGCACGATTCCCTTATGCAAAATTCCGTAGTGTCCCAACTGGTAATTAAACCCGGTTCGCCTTTGTGGGAGACAAGCAGCTAACAGCTCAGCCGCCGGAGCCCCACTGCCGTTTGGGAGTTAATCATTGCTAGCAGTCCTTTGCAGGGTATTGTGAAGTAGGTTAGAACCACGACTGAATAATAGATTATTAAAAATTATGGTAAAGAATACATGAAAAGTCGCGTGTTTGTAAAATTTTATCTGAAATAAAGTTTTCGTGTTTTTTAGCAATGCAATTTTTTTTTTCACTAAAATAATCAAGAATGAATTCTCACATATATCAATGTCATTGACTTTACTAAACAGATATGTACGTACATTTAGTGTTCTTATATACAAGTATTACAAGTTTTTGTATGCATCAAGAAACTGAGTACGACTGCCGGAAAAAAAGTGTGTATTAGATGCTAAAATGAATAAAATCTTTGAAGTACACATATTTAAGATTTGTGTTATTAGTTCCCCTCTAGAAGATCAATGTTATCAAGGGTTAAAATAAATGATTAGCATGGAAGTATTTGAAAGACTTTAACTTTATTTTACACATTTTACATAACACAAAAAATAGATAGTATATGTTACAAACTCTAACTAATTTCTCATTCGGCAAAACACTTTTGTTAATGTTCGTTTTATAGAACATATCCTGCTGTGAGTATTCCATCTACTCCTATTCGCATACACTACACTACAGTTGTCACATGTTGTATGATGTGCTGAATAAGCAGTTACTAGCTTCATGTCGCCTGGTGTTAAAGCTATTCGTAAATGTCTTGCCACAATATATGCAGTCGCTCCCTACTGTTACGTAACTACAAACCCCTGATTCCATAGACTGTCGCGGGTACCATTGCCGTTGTCGAAGTCCTTACCCAAATATTCCTTATTCATATTATAACAGCTAACACAGTAGAAAAATAAAGTGACGAACTGTCTTCCGGCACGTTCGTCAACGTTGTGAAAACCTTCTTTCATAATGCAGTTTTGTATTTGTATTAACACTATACAACAAGCAGTTTGTGTTGAGCATTTCGAGTGTCTCAGTCGATTATTGCCGCTATGTAACTGCGAAACAGCATGGCTGATGGACTGTTAATCGAGTCACTGTCTAACCGGGTATGTTGTTTATCAGGTAACCGTTCTTCATTACACTTGTATATTTTTTTGTGTTGGATGATTATTGTTTTTTTTTACTGCAGCACACTCCTATGTGTCTTATACTAGCTCTTATAATGTGCTGTGTTTATTGCATTAGTACTTCCTTGGAAACACTCTAAGCATGGGAGACAGCAAGCAAAATCTTTGCTGTGTTGCGGATAGGCATATGGTTGTTTGTAGACAGAGAGTATTTCGCAATGAGCATATGCGAGAAGGAATTCTTTAGGCGGCTATAAAAGCTCGGTAACCTTGTTGAGTGTTGCATATGATTAACGTTTCCCATAGTTCACGATAGCTGATAGGTTTTTGACAGTTAGAATGTCGTTTCGTAATTTTCCTTATGCCTCTCGGGGAGAGAAAGAATTTTTTTTTTTTATTTGTGTTGATATAAGCTTATTTTATAGTTAGAAAATTGGTAAACGCTGTTGTTGGGTATTGCAGACAATTACATGAATATACATATTAGTTCCAAACGAAAGTTTATTATTCTCTTAGCCAACATACAGATGGCTTTTCAAACAAAGTCTTTAGAGCCGCTTCGAAGAAGAAGGTAAAATGTGCTTATCATTTGATTTACTTTTTCCGTTACTATCAAACATTTTAATCGATTTGCAATGTGCAGTGTAACAAAATCAGGTGGAATTATCTCGTGTGGTATAACTATCATTGTAGGTCTTTTATTGTCTACATGATTTATTTTCCCCATTATAGATAAGTTTAAACTTATTTGTGAGTTGATATAGTTTGAAGAGTCAGTGTCTACAGGATACGGTATCAGTGGAGATTAGTCTTGGTAGGGGCTCAAGTGTGTATATTTGTGTGTGTTTGAAGGTGAAATAAACCACTGATGCTGTGGAATCTGGTATGTTGAGCACGAATGCATGCTCACCTTCACCGAATGCGTAAAATAGTGGAACGATTGAGTGCCAAGAAATTTAGTACTGCTCCAAACCAGAGACCTATTTTCTAGATGCTTAACATAATCGATATGTCCACCATTCCTCTGGTTTACACCTGCGATCCTTGATCAAGTTTGTTTCGAGACACATTATAGTTGGATGGAAAAACAGATTTTTCTCAGATACAGTATGCTTGCCAGGCCACTGATCCCCACCTCATTGTGTAGATAATGTAATAGAGAAACTTGTATCGCTAAAATCAGTTTGTTGACGTAAATACGGCTTTAAATTTGCAGCCATTGTGGGGGGCAATCGAGAAAATCCAATGATAGCAAAATCGGGGAATAGAGTTTGGCATTGCAGCTTTGAATCCATCGTCTACCTTCAAAAGTGAATGACACCATTCGATTGCCAAAGGATCAACGAATATGTTACGTTGAGTGAGGACTGCCTAGCATTGTGCCCATTTGAATAAGTGGACAGATCGGCAAAGGGGCGGGGGGAGGGAGAGGGGTAATGTTGAGTTCGTTTCGCCGTATCTCATAACTTACGCATAGTAAAATGTTTGACTAGGAGAAGGTACTACGACGCTTGTTTAAGTTTTAATCGACAGCTCTCGTCAAGATCAATCGATTACGTGTATAAAACATTTTTGTAGCGTGGTTATGGTGAAATTGTATGCGTTTCATGTAAAAAGTTAAGAAAGCGTAACACAATTTCGGCCTATACTCGTCAAAAAGTCAAGTCGAAAAACAGAAATCGTATACGGTTGGAAAGAGCATCTCAAAAACAATACAGTGATACCCATGAAACCCCATATGATAGAGTGAAGCGGTGCCCGGAACGTAAAAAAAACATCAAGGCGTCCGGGAGCGTCAACGTAGACTTATTCTAGCCAAACAAACAGCCGTGTCCCCAATACAGCCAAAACCAATTTTTTATTAGGTAAGTAAGGCAATCTTCTTTTAGTTCGAAGCGTGGTATGGTGTATACAGGCTTTTTAAATAATAGCAATACGCTATATTTTATTGAAATCGGAATGCATGGGAGTTTTGGTTTTGGCTAGTGGATATGTGCGCACGATGTGATGTGTTCTTTATGGAGGTTCGTTCTGTATTGGTGTGCCATACTGTGGCATTCGCGTTCTTAATTTTATTTAAATGCTTTCTAGCAATTATTTTTTGCAAAGCCCCTGTCTAACATCTTTACTTGTTTCTTTTCGGAATATAATTTAGTTTCAGTCTATAAACATAAGTTTCACTAATGTGAATTATATATTGTATTTTCGGATGAAACGATTATGTATTTCAATCTTTTTATGTCTTTCAAATACCGCAAGTGACGGGGAAGTTGTTATGCATTTTATGTATTTTTACCGATCTCTAAGGTACCTGGTTGGTATAGCTAATTTTGGTAAATTTAGAGTGCAGCACTTAAATTAAAGGTCTGACTTTAGTTTGCAGTTTTACAAAGCTGTTTAACTGTCTTTAAAGAAATGCCTGTTAAATTAACCCACATACATACATACTTTTGAAGAAACATTATATATATTTTTTGTGTCTTTCCATTTTCTTTTATATACCCGCATGGTCGTTCGATATGCATCGATAGTTTCATGTCACGACTGTTGGAACTCTTCAAGGAAGGACGCAACTGAAAGAATTCGCTGACTCTTTATCCTTCATTTTTCACAAGCAATATGTTGTTCGGTAATATCACCTTGATATGAGGGCTGTAGCTACATTTCCCATGTCCCTGTTGGATTGGGAGCCGAGTTGATACCGCGCGAGGTGCGTCGGAGTTTGTGGACCGCCGTTTCAAGCATTCGGTCATAATATATTTTTTTTTTCCTTAAGCCCCGCTAAATTCAACATGTAGTGGAACCCGATGTTTTCGTCGTTTCTTTCGGAACTGTTCCAACATGATAACAACTACTGGGATTTGAACATAAAATAGCCACATCATTACATCAAGGTACTTAATCTTGTTAAAAAAAACTGTTTCTGTACCTTTATATTACCTGTACCTATATATTATAAGAGAAGCATTTCAGTAAGGGTGTTTAGGGCATTCGGCCCAAAATTTTCTCTTTGTAAAATGAATATATATTTTTTCAAATCGTGTGTGTACCCTATTAACATAAAATCTGAAAAGTAACAAACAAAAAAATATATATCTATAAGAAATAGTACATAAGGTCCATTATGTCGGTGACAAATTATACTCATATTGTTGTGAATTACACTGTTTTATATATGTTGTTGCCTTCGGGCTTTGCACTTGTGTTGGCAGTCCAAAAAATTATTGGTTTTTGTGGGTAATAAACTTAAATACTAGGAAGTTGGCTCATTGGAACCCTTTAGTCGATCGTGGTGTTGTATTTTGGCTGATTTGGAAAATGTTTTGCATCTCTTCTTACACCCTCTCTGACGGGTGTTTCTTTGTTGGGTGGGCCTCGCAGCTTCAATGATTGTAAGAACAAAATGCGGTCTTACTTGCATGCAATCACACTTATGCACACACATTTTACTTACATAACACCGCAGCTAGCAATGTAATAGGTTATGACTTAAACATTAAAAATATCTTTACACACACACACATATTACGAGTGTGTTATTCCAAGACATTATTATCACTTGCGTATCTGCATTTCCCAATAGTTTAAAATCTTCCTTAGTTATATATGCATATATGAGTAATGTAGGCATACAGAAGGGTCTCGCTAGCAAGATCATTAGAGATTGGAAAAGTTGATAAAAGAGACAGAAATAGAGAAGGTATGGGGTAAGTAAGCATCTCAACGTTCGCTTGAAGTGATTTTGAGAAACCTGTAGTGGTGGTAGCTTCCCACAGACATTTAAAGATTGTTTATTACTGTAAATGTAATATTTATTTACTATAAATTGGATGATTGTTTACTTTTTTTTTTGCTTTATTTCAGTACAAAATGTAAACGAAAGCCCCTAAATTATGATATCAATCTTTTCTATATTAATAACACATCTCAATGAAAGTATCTGATTTAATTGGTATGTCACCTTAATGTATATGTACATTTGGAATGTCTTCATTTCAGAGTATGGTTATGTATTATGTATATTTAATCACAGTAAGGCATGATATATCAGTGTTGCATAAGTTTTTTCCATGCTTTGTACTGTTTTACCTAGCATAGGTAGTCCTATGAGGAATGTCTCTAATGACAGAAATTTTCATAAGTGACGTCAGAGGAAGGACGTTATATTATTTCCTGTCCTTGATTTTGTGATAGCGTGGGTTAAGACCCCATTCGAACACTCTCCTTTCGGCTATTAATATGAACGGATGTGATTGAACCGAGTTTCCATGATGGACGACTCTGAACGTCCGCTAGCATAACTGAGACTAGATAGATGCGTGCGGAGAGACGCATTCAGTTTCCGTTATGTCAACAGCTGGAAAATTGTGAAGAGACCAGACTGTTAAAATAGTTTTTAGTAACCTGAAGATGCATTCTGATTTCTCCGATGGTTGAACATTAGCTACGCCATTTGGCGTCATCTAGTTTTAAAAAGTGCTGTTTTAGCTAAATTCTTGTTCGAGCTATTTTGAGCTGAACTGTAATTCTGACTTTTGCAAGCCGTAATAATTTGGAAAAATTCAACTAAATTGAGAGTCGATATTCTTTGGGAAATATAAGTGATATTTTATTATAGGCTGTTCAAGGTAATGATCACTTCTGATACTCTAGTTACATTGTTATTTCAGCCATTTTTAATCCTTTAATCACCTTTTGAAATTAATATTGCCACGATAATAATAAAAATAGTGTGTATAATCCACTACATTCGGAAGTTAATGTCTAAGTCTAAAATAAAAAATATTTATTGACTATTATTCCCAATGAGAGGGCTTTCAAAAGTGCTCACTTTACAGTGAATAGCCTATAATTACGATACTGAGGACATAGTTAAAACCCAGTGACCGTTTCTAGGAGTTCTACGTGCCTACCAATGTTAAGAGCTAGTTGTGATGCTAAGTAAATCAGAATTGAGAATCTTGAATTGAATGACATGCAAAATATGAATACTCGTGTATTTGGTCTCTTGCACATTGCAGTTTTGAGATGTGGTTGGTAATTACTAAAGTCAGATACCACTACAAGGCAATTTCCTATTTGTTTCCTTTAAATGGTATTAGCGTTCCTAAAAATCTTAAATTCTATTAATTCAATAATTGAATTAAATTGAATTTAAAGCATTAATTTTCTTGATGCACTGAAATTTAATTATTATTTTAATAAAATTCAGTTACTTAAATGCTTGTGTACCAGTGATTTTCCTAAGGGAGATTAAAGTTGTTTCATTTTATTTATTTTCAGTATAATACTGTATATTTCTGTGTTTAAAGAGTTTTCTCATGCAAATCGTATGCTATGTTATATATTTTGCCATTCATGCTGTTACTTGTAAATGCTATTGAATTATCATTCTTAAAGTTATAATATTTCTATGGTTGATGTGTAAACTGAAGGTTGTATTGATAATCTATTTCAGTATATTCCTTTTCCGAGCATGTTATAATTATGACACATTTTAATTTTTCCCACGCCTCCCATTCCAACGAGGAATTCTCTTACTAGCGTTGCATCATATGTTTCACCTACCTCCCCTCCGCCTTCAGGAACTTAGCGCTCTGTTGTACCCACTGGCTCACTTTTACTTTATTTTATTCTGCGTAATTTAACCTGCAGTCCTCAGCCACTACACCCATTACATGTACAAAACACAATATTATATATAAAGAAAAATTATTTTCTCTAAGAAGTTGAAAGTTACTACAGAGAATTTTGGCGCACAACGTGGTGTCTGACGAAAAATAGGTCTAATTAGCCATGAACGAAGAGCTAGTGCGAGAACCATATATTCTACGGAGTTCACTTCGACAATCGAAATCTGACACACTAATATATATATATATATATATATATATATATATATATATATATATATATGGAATGTTAAGGTTCAGATACTATTATCGTAGACGGAATTTTGCTACCTAGTGAAGTTCAGAAGAAGAGCGAGTAGGAGAAAATGTAAATGCAGTTGGCGATAAAGAAAATGAAAGCGATAACTTTGCTATGCATACTACACGGGCGATGGAAAAAAATCGTGTAGTTAGCGTAGGTGACATTTTAAATACATGTACAATGTGTAATATGGATCCTATGATACCAGTATTATTTTTCTTGGAACAGAAGTTCGCTGAACAAAATGAAAAATTTTTCAAAATTGAACAAAATTTGGCACAACAAAAAAAAAACGAAATAAGTCAGGCCTTGGCCGAGCAAAACAATAATTTTCAACAAAAGTTTGTTGAATAAAATGATAAAATTGAACAAAATTTTGCAGAGCAAAATAATAGGTTCAATAATGCGAGACAGGAAATAACGCAATCTGTCCAGAACCCAATATATCATAACGCAAGTGACAGTCTGGCCCTGCAAACTAAGGCTGATATACTCGTTTCTAAACAATCAGTTTAAGCAATCAATGTTGCCGTTTTGCTTGAAAGTTTTGAAAGACTATAAATTCGAGTCGATGCTCTCATCGTTTTCGCATTCACAAGAGAATGTTGAGAAAAATGTAGCAGCCCTACAAACTGGTTTAATGGAGGTGAAACAACACGTAAATTCAGTACAGAACGAAATTTCTTTGACACTTGGTCAAATTTAAGAATGCTTAGTAGAACATATAGGAAGAATTTCTGAAGTAGAGAAAAGGCCCGATGTCATTTCCCACACTTCCAAACGAAACCTTCTGACACAAGTAGATAATCAATTGGTAAATTTTGAAAGACACTTGAATACTATTTTATGGGCAGAATGAAACTGAATACATATATTAGCAGCAAAAAGGGATTTCGAAAGGAAGAGTAATGCAATTCAGGAACAGATAAATACACTGCATGAGATGTTACATGTAATTCAAGTAACTGATAACGCGACACGCTTAGCAGGTAACATTGATTTACTTTACACTACTAGCCAATCCATTCCAAATGAAAACCGAAGTTGTCAGACAACAATTTTAAGTCCGTCAGCCGCTATTTTGCATCATCCGGCATACCAATGGGCAGAGGTAATTCCGAAATTTTCCGATTCCTGCCATTAAAATCTGGCAGTGTACTTGAGGAAATTTAATAACTATGCCAAGCTCTTTCGTTCATCTGATCGAGAGATATTGCTTTGTTTAAGCTGGAGCCTGAAATCTACAGAATAGAAAAAGAAAAAATGGAAAGTTTCGAGCAATATCAAATTTTTTTGAATATTATTGAAGTACTAGGATACAGAGAAATCTGCGGGATAGACTAGATTTAGAAAAGTACGACCATAAGCAAAGGAAAACTCTGGAGCAACACGTCAGCGAGGTATTTGAAAGAACCTGGTATCTAAACACTCCTATGGGAGTTGAAGAGCTGTCAGACATAATTTTATCTCAGCTGCCACCTCGATGCCAGGATCGGTGGGCCGATCGTCCTTTTACAAACCTCAATGATTCCCACCACCAAATTTTAAAGTTCAATCAAACTAAGAAACACAGGGCCACTACAACACGTGATTTTGACAGGTCATCTTCACCGCGACCACCGCCATTGTACCAGTTCCAAGGTTACTATCAGGACCATAGTAGTAATAATGGTTAGCAATTTGGATATAGTAACCCGAGGGTTAGCTGCATTGGTTTAAATGAAGGGATGTCAACGGTAGATTATTTTGGTCCGTACCCCGGGCCTAGACAAAGTTGGTTCAGTCCGACTTGGCAAGCGTTTTACGCCAGGCTATTGACGGAGAAAGCGAGAGCGTTTGAATAAGCGCGCAGCTCCAGATATGCCTCCGCAGTCGGACGCATACGTTCATCAGACGTAATAGTATAAGTGTTGCCGTCGGGACGACAGAATTTGCATCCAGGGGGGTCAAATGTTCAAAAGGGTGATAAGAGGGAGGAGGACCGTCGCAACCAGTGGACAGACAACTCAATAGGTGTACTACATCCTAGACACATGCTTACTGCGATAGAAAATGCTATGGTCACCGGCGATACTAGTAATGTACCGTTATGGAGAACGGCACCACCTCCTAATGTTTGTGCAACCATACCTTAGAGGGTTTTATTCAGCCGGAAATACACAGCAGCCGTCAATGGGTTACTTTCAGCGCAATAAAGAGCTACATGCATGTGCACCCCCGTTTCTGATTCCTAATAACCCTGTACATATTGTCGAAGGGGCAGGTAACTCCGTTCGAAATGTGCCCACGTTAAACTGACAAATGTTAGCGTATAGCATCTCCCGACGCTAAACCAAACGAACTCCGAGGGGTCACCTGTAGAGAAAGATAATTTGGCACAAAGTAATCAAAAATTCCAAATTGATGTTTTGACAGTAAAACAGTCTAAATGCAAAAGTGCATCGCTACTCAAATTGGTAATGGAAGAATCTGAATATGAGTTTTTGCTCAGGGAAGACGATGACCAACTACCTAGTTCGAGGGCCTTATTGTATCATGAGGTGAATCTAAAGATCTGCGGCATTTTAATACCAACTTTATTGGACAGTGGGGCGCCGAAGTCAGTTACGTTAAAGAAGAGTTAGTGAAATAGATTGAAAGTCTCGGTGTTAGGTTGCCAATTCTCCCGGTGCCTCGGTTGAAAAATTACGCTGTACCCGACAAAGCCAATCCGGTAGTAAACAGACAATACTGTCTTAACTGTCGAGGGACTGGGTTCAGAAAAACTTACCAATGTATTGATAGTGAGAGGTCTAGTAAAACCGCCTATCCTTCGAACTGATTTCATGACGCAATAAGGTCTAACATTAAATTTCGGTAGATGGTTGATTATGTCGCCAGAAAGTCAAAGTGTAATAACAGTACCTTAGCGATGACAAACCTCCGATTATATTGCAAATTTGACAAAAAAGATGTGTCAATTTTCAATTTGTCAGTTATACTTAGTAATGGTAAAGTTACCAGCCTAAATGAAAATATTTCAAACGCAGGTGTAGCACTGAAAATTATTGACAACGCACAATGGCAACATCTGTACAACATGCTAATAAGACATAAGGCTTGCATGTTAGAAATTCCTGTGAGGAATACTCTGTATGGAGTAAAAATTAAAGTAGCAGAAAATTGACTTTTTCACAAGAAGTCTTACTCAGTAATAGCGATATACTTAGCTGAAACCGATGGCTATCTTAAACTAATGCTAGACTGGAAGAGAGTACAGAGGGAAGCTAGTCCTTTTGCAAGTCCAATGTTGTGCGTTCGTAAAAAAAAAAAATTGAACTTTGCGTCTTTGCCTAGATGCCAGGGGCAATAACAATATCACGTTAAAATATCGTGAGTAACCTGTACAGACAAGTGACGTACTCCGATTATATCAAGATGTGAAGAACCTCACACACTTGACACAACTAGCGCATATTGGCAAGTACCACTGGCAAATGAGTTAAAACAGCACACAGCATTTTTGTTTAAGAACCAACAATATGCGTTTACAGTTATGCCATTTGGGTTGTGCAACGCCGTCTCAGAATTCACAAGATGCCTCGATGTGACTTTGGGTGAAGAGTGCAAACCGTTCGCCAGTGTCCGTGGAATTTATACTGATAACCTCCACGGGCTTTGAAGACCACGTACATGATGTATATATTGAAACATGGAAAACTTCAGCCCGCTGGCATGTCAGTCAAAATGCGGAAATCGGTAGTCTGTAGGTCTGAAGTACCGTTTTTGGGACATATATTAATCTAGTGATGGCATTCGTACAGCGCCTGCTGAATTATAGGCAATCCCTCAGTTTCAAGTACCCGGAAATGTCAGACATCTGAGAGCGTTCTTAGGTGTACTAAGTTTTTACAGAAATTATTCTGACAAAATTTCTAAAGTTTCAGTACCATTATTTTCACTACTGAAGAAGGGAGTTAACTGGCTATGGGAAAGTGAACGTCAGATGGCATTTAAGCAACTGAAGGAAATTGTATTGACAGAGCATGTGCTATATTACCCTGTGCAAGGTCGTGAGTTTCTTTTGTACCCAGATGCTTCCGCATACGCCTAGGTTAAAAATTGGCCCAACTAGATGACGAAGGTATAACAAAGACGGTGTCTATGGCCAGCAGCATTTTAAATCGTGCTGAGGACTATACTGTGACGGAGATAGGCACTGGCAATCGTGTGGTCTTTACAAAAGTTTCGCCTTTTTATGGCTGGGAGAAAATATCAAGTTATTGACTGACCACCAAGCTTTAACTTCTCTGCGGACATGAAGAGCTTTTGGGGACAAGCTGACTCGCTGGCTGTATATTTACAGGAATATGCTCTGGAAATTCAGTACATCTGCAGAGCTGAGAATACCATGGCAGACTACCTAAGCCGTATCCCGGACGATGAGACAGACCAATTCTGATATCCCAAGAAACTGCGACTTCATTGTGGTTATATCAGTTTGTCCGCATTGAAGTCAAATGGCCACCTCAAAGAGATGCTCTAACCTGTGGGTGAACTTCAACACAGTGACGAATAAAGTCAAAAAATTCGCCGAAAGCTGAAACAGCTGAGTAGTGGGGGTGTGGGCGGCCTTGGTCAAAGGAGATTCCACCATTATTGATATCAATCAAAGGGTTAAATTAATTGAAAGTGTTAATTATATTGATTGAAGGGGTTAATCAAAAATTGATATGGTTTATTTTATTGAAAGAGTTAAATTAAATGAAATTTTAAATGTATTGAAAGCGATTTTTTTTGTTTGGCGCAAGCGTGTACTAAGGGCCAATTTTGTTAGTTTATTTTATTTTGTGGAAGAGCCCTGGTACATCGTTACACTAGGAGCTCTGAAACTCGACTGAGGTGCGGCATGTTGCGGACAGGGTGTGTGTGTACATATATATATATATATATATATATATATATATATATATATATATATATATATATATATATATATAGTGAGTTTTGTGCAAGAGTGGTATAAGTGTAAATTTTGTGTCTCGTAGACGGTGTTGGTATATACGCGACTTTGAATGATCGGATTTACGTGTTAGTAATGCCAAAGGATTAAATAGACGACGACTGTTTCCGAATGCAATTAAACATTAGAGAGTTTCATAGTGTTTAAACGAGTTCTACGTATGAATAAATAACATGAGAGAGATGTTTAACTACCTGGACTCATAAAGAAACAAGTGCAATTGCGTGAGTCTCCAGGTGTCCTAAAGATATTATTACGTAATAAAAATCAATGAAGTGTAAAGAGATGAATGTCTACAACATGATTTATTACCCCGTCCTGTATGCTAGCAATATAATTTACATGAGAGAAGTCTAACAGACGAACAGAACTACATGACTATCACAATTACGTGAGTCTCCAGTATAAAATGATTTAATTAACGAATCAAAAAATGTCCCTATAAATTAAACAGCTAACGAAAACAATAACAAGATATATGAAAAAATCTCGTACATACCTGACATGATTTAAAAACACGTCCATTTGTTCGGGAGATGGCTGAAACAATGACTGGAGGGTATGACATGCGCCGGCTTATATACGTGGAGCATGGTCGGAGGCTGACAGGCGAATGACGTTATAGCTAGTCGGAAAGAGATGTGTATAGACAACTACATGACAAATGGATAAAAATTAAGTTTACGATGCACGTGCTAATATATATATATATAAAATTACACTATTTGAATTAAAAAACGCATAATGAAATCTCACCTCTCCCGAAACACGTCTCTCCGGCTGAGAGCTCAGTGAAGCACTGACTTGGATATATGACTTATGTCAACTTATAACCTATGTTTCATTATAGACTAAGGTGCAAAACTCTGAAATTTTAATGAAAATATAAAACAAATGTTTCCAAATAAATTAAACAGCTAACAACACAAGTACATGAAAATTACTAAGCACGCAATGAAACCGCACCTTTCCCAAAACACATCCGTCCGCCTCGGAGGCTGGTGAATGACTGACATGCGCCAGCTTATAAGCTGTTATATATACGTGGCGCGCGGCTGAAAATAAATTTACTAGAAAAACTCTGAATACGACTGACTAAACAATTTACACACTACTCACACGCATCCTGAATTATATTTTTAAAAAAGGTATCCCTATTAAGATAGTATTAACAATGTGCAATTTAAGCAGCAAAATGCACAGACAACGATTTATCACTTCCAGTAAACACGGACAAATAAAGATTTCCAAACTCGCATTTTGAATTTTAACAGACACATCACCCTCTCATTTGTACACGTAACTTAATTATTTTAAAAATATATCCGTCCATCTCGGAGGCTGGTGAATCAATAAAGCGAGCTTACGTCGAGATCCTGACTATATATATGTGGAGCGCTTCCGAGCTGAAATTTACAAGAAAATTGTGAATACGCTTTTCGCCCTACAACTGCGCGACTGTATAAAAATTACACTACTTAATAAAAGTGAATTATTTTTAATAACAGACTTACTACAAATTTTTTTCCCCATTAAGTCTGTGAAATTTCATGCCACTAGTTACCGAAAGACAGTTGAAAATGATACCAAGTTTCGTCGACTGAACACAGAAACGTAGTTAACACGAAAATTATTTTATTCCTTATAAATTAATTTTTTTAATATTAAAACTAGAATCGCGGCTATCACTCTCTTAAGGCCGCTGGCCGACACCGCAAATGGTGGGACCTCGCTACCCCTTGGTCATATCACAAAGCCCGCCGTGCCCGGTGAAGTGGAGAGAGCTGGTGGCACATCTATGCAGGGTGAAAGTTGTCTTGAAACTAAAATGGCTGAAACCCACGAGAACTGTTTACGAAGCTCCTCACTTCACCCTCTCACCCACACCCTTGTCCAGAAGATGACTTTGTGGGAAAAGACAGTTTCTATCCAAGGTCACGGAACAACATCCCAGAGCAGGTCTTCAGCGATCTGTCCCCACTGATCAACGCAGTATACGTTTTCAGAGGGCTGCCCTTTCGAAGGCCACACACCCTGCTTTCAATCCAACACAGCAAAACAGTGTTTAGCTGCAACCAGCCCTCTGCCTACACCAGCCAAGAACTGCTCCATCCAAGCACTTGCCTTCGCTGTCGATACAAGGTAACACAGCCCCCCTCCCCAAACCCTTTAACCAACCAAAAATGTGTTTCCGGAGAAATTCCCGGTTCACGCAGCCCCCCACCATAGTGTGCGCTTTCTGCGACACGAGAGCTGTCTCAGTGAGAAACTGAGAATTCCCTCAAGTCCAAAGCAAGTCTTTTGATAGTGTTCAATATTTTGTGTTATCCTGTAGTTGTATCGGAGTAAGGTGTACTTGATAGTGTTGCACATAAATTTTTGGATCTATCTATATTTTTGAAATAATTGTGTATTTGTACGACATCATATACGTGTTTATGTGTTTAAAAAACATGAATATATTTTGAATCATGCTTTGTTTTTGATGCCATGTGTGATAATATTTTGAAATGTCCTGCAGTAACTTATGTGTTTTGAAACATTGTATATTTCATTTTGTCATAATAATATAAATAAAATGTGCGTATGCATATATTTTGTCAATAAATATCAGGTAAAATGATTTTTTACTCTTATTTAACTTTTCCCTTTTTAACAGAGGACTTGTTTTCCTTAGAAAAATACGTTTATTAATAAATGTCTTGAAAGAGACATTTCAGAGAGGAAAGTATATTGCATTAACACGTACAAGTGGTGTAAAGAACAAATTAATCACATAAAAAACAAACTATTAGTTCAACAAAAATAGTTTGAAACTAAAGATATTTTTGAAATTATCTCCTGGCAAAAAGATGACTGCTGAAAAAAAATATTTTTACAAAACACTATAAATACAAAAAATAAGTTGTTAAATGTCGCAAGCCTCCAATAGAGTAATCAGTTTATACAAGGAGACTGTGGGTCCAAATCCCGGATAAGGCATGGTTGATATTAGCTAATTTCTAGGTTCGAGTCCCGGTTAGATCATGTACGAATGTAATCTAGTTTCCGGGCTTGAGTCTTGGGTTAGGTATGATTGTAATATATGGATTCTGGGTTCGAGTCCTGGAGTAGGTATGTTTGAAACCATATAATCATAAAATGAATAATGAACGAAACACATAATAAAAAAAAATACTATGGCTTGATAATTGTTTGTTCCTGTAAGGGTGTAAATGCAGTTGGATCCTAGTATTAAATTCATTTCACCTTGTAATGAAAAAATTTTGTATTGGAATTACAATTGTTTGTGTACGAAATAGTTAAATAAGAACATAACTCAAATATAATGGCTTAAAACCTGACAAATACACATATTCTACGTTGAATTCTAACATATAAAAGCTATATTTTTAAAAATTAGGATCAATCCTTTTAACTGTGTTAGATTGGTTTAAAAATGTTTTTAAAACATTTCAAATACATAATATGTATGTTGATAGCGAATTACACAATATCAATTTTTCGAAAAGGGAGGGATGTGGGCTATAAATAGGGCCACCCCCCCCCCCCCCATCACCAGCACATCATTTGCGTCTCTGACTACATGGTGTGTAGACCTCCTCCTTTCTCACACTCGGACACCCCGTGGACCGGTCTGGACTACAATGAGTTACTGCCTAGCCTGTTTTAACCAGCCGCTAGCTCTGTCAGGTCCTGATGCGACGGGGTTGTGCAGTCAAGGAACCACTCACTTCCGAACTTCAGTCACGCTTCCAATTAACCACTCGCTTGGGAATTCAGTCGGCCGCCTGTCTGCTCGAACAGGCACCCCGAACTTTCGCCTGCCTGAGCGAGGTAGTGCTCAACCAGCCTGACCTTGGGTTCAGGTCTCGTTCGAAGCCTACCAGCTTTGCTACTAGAGTTAAAGTAAACGGATAATTTTAAAAAAATTCGGGTTTATAATTCTTTTTCCGGAATTTTGTTAAACTTTTCGTAAAATTCATTAAGAATTGTTTCATTTTGATCACATTTTCTTAAATATTTTAGCTTTAATCATATCAAATTTTTTACATTGTTCCATAAAATCATTTAACGTATATATGTTTTCATTAAACTTCTTAAAAAAATTGTACAAACTTTTAACAAAGTCTTTACAACATTAAAGAATTTTTTTAACTTTTTAACAAATCTTTAAAAATTTTTAATAAGTCTTTAGAATTTGAAATAAATGTTCCTAAAATCATTAAACATTTTAATTGATCAATTACAATTTAAATAAACTTTTTATTAAATCGTTAAAACTTGAATTAAATTTTCTCAAAAATCGTTTCATCTTTTAACAAACTGAATTAAATTTATATTAAATAATTAAAACTTAAATGAAATTTTCTTATAAACATTGCAAATCATTACAATTTTAATTAAATTTACATAAAATTTATTCTGAATGTGATATATATATTTTTAGAATGTGTTAAAGTGTAATTTCTTTGTAAGTATTAACTAATGATAATTCACACACACACACACACACATATTTGAGAAGAAATTTATTAGAGTTTTGAGGGAGATACTGAATGACCGCCATAGTATTGCACTATGGACAGCAGGCCGAGAAAATATCTCGAATTCAGGCCTTCTCTACACTGTTAAATACTCGTAAATATATTTCAATACCATCTAGAATAAAATACAAAGTACTCTGAGAAAAAAATTTGTAGGTGGTGACTGTTAGTATGAGTGCAGGGGAAAGATGATGAGATTTATTTTAAATATTGTTAGTGTTTACATAGTTTTTAAGAACTCTTTAAGGTCGGGTTGTTTTGTGTATGAGGTATCACATATGAAACAGCTGAAAAAGGGAATAACTACGATGGATATGCCTCGCGTATTCAGGAGGTACATAACCTCAGCTTCCAAGCTTTTTTCTGAGTGAGCTGTTTGGTGAAGGACGATTGAACGATGGATAAATGAGCATTGAGTACTTCTAATAAAATAAATATTTTTGATGTGTATGTGACGCGATGGATTGGGTATCAAGTTAATTTTAAGATGTTTCATTTTAAAAGTTGTTGGATAACTGAGAGAGCGAGAGAGAGAGTGTGTGTGTGTGTGATAGAGAGAGAGAGAGAGGGAGAGAGAGAGAGAAAATTGAGTAGTATTTTAATTAAAATAAAATAAATTTTATTTTTAAAATGTTTATTTAAAGAGAGATTGTTTAGTTGGTATTATTATCAATATCTAGTGTGGTGCTCCCTTTCTAACATGTTTGGATGACATTCATTATTAAAATTATAAAAATATTTGTTTAAAATTTTAGATAGTGTAACAATTTTTACGGTGTACCCCAGATCATATATTTACAGTGTAAATTTCATTAATTTTGTTTAACAGAGTAAATAATTTTTAAACGGTGTACACTATTTTGAAGGTGTAAGATTCAATATAGAAAAAAAAGGATTAAAAAATGTAAATTTTTTAATACTGGGTTTAAAATTGTATGATGTGTTGTAAAATCAGTCCACTTGCTTTAAAATTTAAAACTTGTGAAAGACAGGCGAGGCGAGGAAAGTTAAGAAATCTCATTGTGTAATGCCTAGAGCTGTGTGACAGGTAATCTCCTGGGTGTTAGCTGGAGTCGACACAGTGAGGCGGGGCGTTGGGACAGGGTGAAGTTCTCCTGCTGGCATGCATGCGCACCCATTGGCTTTGCGTGTCGAGCGATTGCGGGGGAGAAGGGGAGGTTGTCGAGTGGGATTGTACCTGGATGGTGGAGCAGACTGCGACAGTTTACTGAACCATTCTCTCGCCCGCTCCGCTTAGTGAGTGGCCCAAAATTCCCAGACCATGTGGTATTTTACGCTGCTCCATAGGTCTCTCAAGGTTATCGGCTCTCAAGACCTAAGTTTCGCTCCCTCCCCACACACTCAGTTCTCGGCTGTCTGCTACCTGGGTGTAACCATGAGGCTTTAGAATGACTTGTCCTCCCATATATTTTGTAAAAACATGTAGCTGTAGTTGACTGCCTTTCCTAAATAAACTAACAGTTACCTCAAAAATTTTTCTTTATGATAAAGAATCTTACTATTAATTACAACTATGATAATGTGATGAGGGAAAAAAGTGGTCTTATTTGTCTATGTTTTCAGAATGGCAAGGCACTTCATATTTATTTATTGTGGTGTTGTATATCGTTTAGAGAGGAAAGTAAAGAAACACATAGTTAGGTAAAATGTATGAGTGTAAGCGATCCAGTATTGACATCTTGCGTGAATATCTTTACGTTAGCAATTCAGATTCTGAATTGCAGATGGAAATATAGTCTACAGCCAGCTGTCGAGATAATGTCCCTTCGCCTAAGTGGTCATGAGTTAATCTATTGGAAGACAATATCTACTTAAGTGATGTGACCACGGATTCGCTTACAGATATATTGGTTACACCCAAATGTCAAAACATGTACAGTTTCCCCAAACATGAGAAATTTGATCTTTTATATGATGACTTATTTCTATCAAACTTGGAAGATTCTTGTGATTCGGAGAGTGCGCCATCTGTTTCATAACCAACTTTCGACTCGATTAGAAATATTTCGCCAAGGGACCCGAAAAATAATTGGTTATCCGACTCACCAGCCTCAGTGGAAGCTTTTCCAGACCTGACATACGAGCTATTGGCTACAGCAATCGCGGGAAGACTAAATGAGGTGTAGATATTTAACGATAGGCTTGACAGTGACACAGAATTTTCTGGTTTTTTTTCCAGAGGTGTAAGGTCCATTTATTAAGCTTAATAATGGCATCACCACGACCAGTTAGAGTTTCAGTTACTGTAACAGTTAAGTAATTGAAATCCCTCATGGCAGAAGAAGGCACAAATGTGGGACTGTAGTACCCATGTGTATTGCTCCTGTACATCATGACAAACATGTGAATATTTTGGCTATTTGCACGAGTAGAAATGCCTCTCATTTGAATTTTGTCTGCATTAGAAATTTGTCCTAGCTGGTTGGTTGTCAGCTGAGTAAGAAGGAATGTAATAAATTTGTTTGTAAGCGTTGTCTTCAGTATTTCCAAATTGAGGAGAAACATGTAAGTCACACTGTTCTTGCCAGTAACAAAAGGCTGTTCGCAGTACATTCCCCACTGCGAACGACAAGTATTTGGAATTTAAATATTACAGCAAACAGCAGAGATTGGGTTTCATCGCCTATTGCGCCGTTTAAAGTTGCCTGAAACCCATGTCCACTTGCTTACCTAATGATAAAAGAATTAATACAACTAACATCAACATGTTCCATATGCTTGTAGCATTTTGTTGGTCCATGTTTATGTAACTATTTTGAGTTTGTAGGTGCTGATTCTGTGTGCCAATTAGTTGACAAATTAGTTGAACTTACAAAGGGGGTTGCAGGAATCTACAGCGTGATTTTTCCGATGAAGCCGAAAACCCCTGCTGATGAAACTAGGTTGGTGGCTCAGAAAATTGGTCACATTTGTAAAGAAATGCTTGGCACAGATGATATTGTGTTAGATCGACTATATGATGGGCGAAATAAGAGGTTGTACACATAATAAGCGCAACTTAAATTTCAGACTGCCCAAAAGACAACTTGTCGCTGTTTTTCATAACCTACAGAATTAAGATGCTCACTTTCTTATAAAGCCTTTGGCTGAACATGATGTACCACAACCCGACGGAATTATGGTAATCGAAAACCTGGGTAAAATTCAAGTGAATGTAAGGGCACTTAATACAAATTTATTACCAAACAAATTCCCAATGGGATTTATTTCACTGGAAAGGCGCAATATTTCAAGTTACGATCTATTGATTCATTCCACATCATAAATGCCTCTCTAGAAACTTTGGCTGGTAAATTACTACCTGCCCAATTTAGTATCACCTGCTCGATTCTTCCAGGCAACGCCCAATTCGAATTGGCAAAATGGAAGGGAGATTTTCCTAATGAATTTGTAAAGCTGCCACACAATCTGATGTACAAGTCACTCCCACCAAAGGATGCATTTCATAATGTAATGAAAGGCGAAGGCATTAGCAATCAGGATAATGCTCATGCCTAAGCTGCATGGGATACGTTCAACTAAATAAACTTGCTGCAGTATTCCATTCAATACTTACGTGTGAACACTTGTTTGCTGGCTGATGTTTTTGGAATTTCAGGACCATATGTTTGGCTCATTACGGTCTTGACCCCGCTATGTACGTCACAGCTCCATCTATTTCATGGAATGCCTTATTGTCAATATATACGAGCATGGCTAGAGTTGTTGACTGATGCAGATGTGTATAATTTTGTAGAATGCGGGGTTAGGGACGTCATTACTCATGTTTCAAAAAGGAAGTGCGGAAGCCATCATAATTACATTATTGAGGACTATGACCCCAGTGTGGAATCGAAATATATATGCTATTTCGATGTCAATGGGCTGTACAGTCATACACTACGATCCAAGCTTCCAATAGACAATTTTGTGTGGGTTTGATGCTGATGTGTTTTCAACATGGGATTTTCAAACACTGTGAATGATGGTGACACTTGTATTTTCGCGGAAGTTTATCTGTCTTTTCCAGAGGAGTGTCATCACTATCTGATCTGCCTCTGCCTCCAGAAAATGGCGTACCCCTGAACAGCTCGCATGAGCAAATTCTTTTAACACTCGTGTCGTGGAATAAATATGTTAAACACAGGGAAACCCTGATGCAGTATTTGATGTATGGAGCCATAGTTGACTCTGTTCATCACATTTTGTGTTTTGAGCAGAAGGTTTTGATGGCTCCGTACATCTAGTTGAACATTGAGAAATGTGGCCAGGCTGCGAACACATTAGAAAAATCGTTTTTCAAGTTAATAAATAGTTCAATTTATGGAAAAACATTGCCGAATGTCCACCAGGAAAGGGACATAAGAGTCTTTTAGAGGTATGACACGATATACGGAGCTTCAGAGCTGATAGGGCATCCTTAATTCCAAGCAAGACAGCTTATCGATGAAAACTTCATTCTTATCGAGATGTAAAAGAGTTCTGTTGCGTTCAACAAACCTTTGTATATGGGTGTTGCCATTCTTGATCTATCAAAATTAACTCTCTATGGATTTCACTATTAGCACATACATACAAAGATTTTTCTGCCAGTCTTACACCTCCTTTATTGTGACACCGATTCGTTGGTATATTCTGTTGCTTGTGAGGATATCTATAAAGTAATTACCCCAGATTTAAAGCCGCAGTTTGATACATCGAACTATGTGCTCGATAACCCGCAAGGATTCCCTCACAAGAACAAAGGCTGTACTGGGATGATGAAAGATGAATGTGCTGGTCGCGTCATCACACACTTTGTGAGTTTATGTCCCAAGCTTTATGTATGTTGTTGGAAATGAACAATGTATGCATAGGGCAAAGTGTGTAAAACCTAATGTGTTTCAGTCACTCAGGTACAAAGATTATCGATATTGCCTCGAGAATTGCTCAAGGGTTTTGGGGGCCGAATATAAGTTCCATTCGCATGCTCATGAAGTCTACACTGAACATGTAACCAAGGTAGTGTTGTCAGGAATGGATGATAAGCGGTACTTTGAGGCAGATAGAATATCAAACTTACCTTGAGGGCACTACAGAATACCTAAGTGTATTTTTCTCCCTACAATAGTTTTAATGCCACAATATATGCAGCCCACCCACGACACCACAACACCATGCCGGTGATGACGTCCATCTACCAATACCACTTCATGCACCTCCTGTTCCACGACCATCATCACAGCTATCTATAGCTACCCACAATGTCTCCAGACATCTACAACTGTTTGCAACATATCTTGTGTCACCATCATTGCTTCTGCTCCCTGTTTGCCTCATCTGTAAGGCCTGCCAAAGTATGATATCAAGAATACAACTGTCTTCGATATATTTTACAAAATAATAATAAGAAGTAAGTCATAGTGTGACAAATCATCTACAGGAAACTATCCGCGTGTAAGTGTGTCTTACAACCTGTCGTCAATGTGCAGGCGTTTGGAGAATAAACCGGACATGACACATTAAAATAATGCCTTCAAGGTGCGTTTAAGAACACACCATCCGAATGTGTCATTAATGTAAATAGTAGCTGTAAATATATTGGAAAAGGATGTCGACTAAAATTATGTATTATATTTATAAATATTTTGTTAATAATTTTTTTGTAAATATTTTTTTTGTTCATGTAATCTGTGTAAGACAATTTTGGAATGTTGTAGAATAGAAATTGTATTTGTAGTAGTAGTAGGTTTAAGATGTAAATAAGTTGTATGAAATGTTTGATAGTTTAAATCTTAAAATGTTATTGGTAAAATGTCTTGTTTTCGATCAAATCCATTGTTTATGTTAAAATGTCTTGTTTTTGTTAAAACATCTTTGATTTTTTTAAAGTTAAGTTTGTAACATGATTCTTGTATATTGCATTCTCTTGTTATTTTTGTTTTAAAATACGTAAAAAAATTGTTTTCTATATAATTGTATAGTTTGTAAAAAGTGATATTTAAATTGTCTTTTAGTGTGTCAATGTATGTTGTAAAGTAATTGTAAATATTTAAGCTCTTAAGTTTAAATTTTAAGAAAAAAAAAATTTGAATTTAATTTTTGTATAATAGAATAAAATGCTGTGACTTGTTATTTATTAGTTTGAAAATTCCCAGTGTTATTATTTAACATCTTGAGAATTATTGGATGTGTCTTAAATATGACTGCATATTAAATGAAAACTGTTCAATTAAAATTTAATAAAAACACACTCTGAAGAGCTGAGGAGAACATACAAAAAATTATGGAGAGAATCGAACATATTGGAATGAATTTGAAATAAAAGGAACAGACTTGTATCTCGAGAAAACTTTTCTGGGCTGCTGGTCAACTTGAAGTAACCTGTGGAATTTAATGAAACTGAAAGTCACACAAGTACATTTTCAGGGTCAGGTAGAAAGAGCCTTTAGCATCACACCACAATATTTCCCGCTGCCCTGAGTTTTTAAAGCTGGGAGAGTTCAGAAAACTTTTAAAATAAAAAAAATTCTCACAGCATCAAGATTACAACTGCTGCAGCTGAAGTTTCAACACAAATATTCTTGCTGGTAAAAACACAGTCATGCTTTATACAAACTCAGAAAACATAATTAATAATTTCTTTAAAAAATAAAATCCAACTCTATCACCAAAAGCGAAACTTTTGTTAAAAAAATTATTGATTCATTAATTTGGTGTAGGACAAATAGGGTATTCAGAGTTTTTCACTTAAATTTCAACTCAGCCGCACTCCACGTATATATAGTCAGGCTCTCGACATAAGCTAGCTTTATTGATTCACCAGCCTCCGAGGCGGACGGATGTATCAAAAAAATACTTGAGGTACATGTAGAAATGAGAGGGATGTGTCTTTTTAAAATTCAAAATGCCAATTTGGAAATATTTATTTGTCTGTGTTAACTGGAACTGCTAAATCGTTGTCTGTGCATTTCACTGCTTAAATTGCACGTCGTTAATACTAGCTTCATAGGTATACCATTTTTCTAAATATAATTCAGGATGCATATGTGCAGCCTGTAAATCGTTTAGTCAGTTTTATTAAGATATTTTCTCGTAAATTTCATCTTAACTGTGCTCCATATGTATATATATATATATATATATATATATATATATATATATATATATAAAACAGCGTATAAGCCGGTTTACATCATTCAATACCAGCCTCCGAGGCAAATGGATGTAATTTGGGAGAGGTGCGATTTCATTTCATGTTTAGTAATTTTCATGTACTTGTGTTTGTTAGCCATTTAATTTATTTGGAAATATTAGTTTAGTATTTTCACTCAAATATCCTAGTTTTTCACCTCAGTCTATAATCAAACAGGTTATAAGTTGACGTAAGTCCTATATCCAAGTCGGTGCTTCTCTGAGCTCGCAGCTGGACAGACATGTTTAAAATGTTGTCAGGTATGTGCGAGAGACATCAAGTAGTGTCACATTTTCAATATATCTTGTGTTTAGGAAGACTCTCATTTAATTTATAGGGACATTTTTGAAATGTTGAAGATCATCAATTAATAACATAATGGTGAATGTTTAGCACTTGTCGACAACAGATTTTATTCACTTAATTGTGTTCGTTCATTATATTTCTCTTATGTAAATTATAATTCTAACCTACAGCTAAGGGTAGTAAAATCACGTAGTAGATGTATTTATCTCCTTATGTATAATTGATTTTCATAATATAATAATTTCTTTAGGACACCTAGAGGCTCGCATAGTTGTGATCGCTTGAAATTCGTTATTTGATGAGTCCTTTGTGTAATTTATTCATATGTAGAAATCTTTTAAACAAACTGAAATTCTCATATGTGCAATGTTTAATAGCATTTTGAAATAGTCATCGTCTATTTAATTGTTTGTGTTTTTAACATATCAATGCCATCTTTCAAAGTCGCCTATTTAACAACACTGTCTATAAGACACAAAATTTACACTTATGCAACTCTTGCACAAAACTCACCACATATATTCACCAGCCTCCAAGGCGGACGGATGTATTTAAAAAATACTTGAGGTACATGTACAAATGAGAGGGATGTGTCTTTTTAAAATTCAAAATGCCAATTTGAAAATATTTATTCGTCTGTGTTAACTGGAACTGCTAAATCGTTGTCTGTGCATTTCGCTGCTTAAATTACACGTCGTTAATACTAGCTTCATAGGTATACCTTTTTTTCTAAATATAATTCAGGATGCATGTGAGTAGTCTGTAAATCGTTTAGTCAGTTGTATTAAGATATTTTCTCGTAAATTTCATCTTAACTGTGCTCCATATATATACATAACAGCTTATAAGCCGATCTGTCACCAACATGCCACACCTCAGTCGAGTGTCAGTCGTCGTCCTGACAACATCTATCAGAGCTGCTCTCCAATCCACAAAAGAAAGAAAGAAAATAAAGTACAAAAACTATACACTTAACACACAACATTTTTTGATTGATTAAATCATTTACATTGATTGGATCAATCAATCAAATCAACATGACATTTTATCCAATGAGAATTTGAAAAATCAATCGGATTAACAATTTTTGATCGATTTTAATTCGGATGAAGAATTAACGTTTTTGATATCAATTCTATATCAAAGGTTTAATCCGATTAATCAAAAGTGATTTGAAACCCCCACGCCCCTACTACTCACCTGCCGCCTGAGATTGAGTTTCATTGTAATTTTTGTGTAGCCGAGGATGATGTTTTTTCATTTTCAGTGTGATGAAATTACTGTTTTTGAAAAGCCATGGACGCCTTCCATACCCCTTAATACTGTGCATAGGTTGCTTGTCTTTTTTAAACTTTTTCGTTCTCAGGCCTGTTTTTTCCATGACAGACATCTGCATCGAAATGGCGATGTCCAAAAATCTCCATCTGGTCATACAGTATCTGCCTTAATTGGTATGTCAACTTAATGTATATGCACATATGGAATGTGTTCATTTGCTGGTATCGTTATACATTATGTTTATTTAATCACAGCAATACTTGTTCTATCAATGTTGTATGAGTTTTTTTTCCATGCACCTGTACTGTTTTATCTGGCATAGGTAGGCCTATGAGGAATGTCTCTAATACCAGAAATGTCTATAAGTGACATCGAGGAAGGACGTTATCTTATTTCCCATCATTTTTTTTTTTCCTTTCTGATATTGACATGAACAGAAATGATTGCATCGAGCCTCAGTGATGAATGAGGCTGAACGCGAGGATAGGCACACTCAGTTTGAGTTAGGTCAACAACTGGTAAATTGTGAAGAGACCAGACTGTTATAATATGTTTTAGTAACCTGAAGATGCAGCCTGAGTTCTCCGATGGTTAGACGTAAGCTACGCCATTTGGCGTAACCTAGTTTTGGAAACCGCAGTTTTAGCTAAATTCTTATTCGAACTATTTTGAGCTGAACTGTAATTCTGACTTTTGCAAGCCGTAATAATTTGGAAAAATTCAACTAAATGGAGAGTCAATATTCTTTGGAAAATATATGTGATATTTTATTATAGGCATTTCAAGGTAATGATCACTTCTGATACTCTAGTTACTTTTTTATTTCAACCATTTTTAATCATTAAATCACCTTTTGAAATAAATATTGCCATATAAATAATAAACATAGTGTATATGCTCAACTACATT
Source organism: Dryococelus australis (assembly GCA_029891345.1). Taxonomy (NCBI): domain Eukaryota; kingdom Metazoa; phylum Arthropoda; class Insecta; order Phasmatodea; family Phasmatidae; genus Dryococelus; species Dryococelus australis. The sequence goes on along the minus strand of CM057009.1, from coordinate 168,533,320 downwards.
CAAAGTTAATGTCTAAAGCTGAAATAAAATATATTTTTGACTATTATTCCCAATGAGAGGGCTTTCAAAAGTGCTCACTTTACAGTGAACAGCCTAAAATTACGATACTGAGGACATAGTTAAATCCCAGTTACCGTTTGTAGGAGTTCTAAATGCCTACCAACGTTAAGAGTTAGTTGTGAGGCTAAGTAAATCAGAATTTAGAAGATTGAATTTAATGTGATACAAAATATGAATGCTCGTGTATTTGGTCTCTTGCACATTGCAGTTTTGAGATGTGCTTGGTAATTACTAAATTCAGATACAACTACAAGGCATTTTTCTTTTTGTTTCATTTAAATGGTATTATCGTTCCTAAGAATCTTAAATTCTATTAATTCAATAATTGAAGTAAATTGAATTTAAAGCATTAATTTTCTTGATGCACTGAATTTTATTATTCTCTTAATAAAATCAGTTACTTAAATGCTTGTGTACCAGTGATTTTCCTAAGGGAGGTTAAAGTTGTTTCATGTTATTTATTTGCAGTATAGTATTATGTATTTCTGCGTTTAAAGAATTTTCTCATGCAAATCGTATGATATACGTGATATATTTTGCCATTCATGCTGTTACTTGTAAATGCTATTGAATTATCATTCTTAAAGTTACAATATTTATATATTTGATGTATAAACTGAAGGTTGTTTTGATAATCTATTTCAGTATATTCTTGTTCTGAGCATTTTATAATTATGACAAATTTTCATTTTTCCCACGCCTCGAATTCCAACGAGGAATTCTCTTACTAGCGTTGCCTCACATGTTTCACCTACCTCCCCTCCGCCCACTGGCTCCTAGCGAACTGTTATACCCACTGGCTCATGTCTGCTTTATTTTATTCTGCCTCATTTAACCTGTAGTCCTCAGCCAGTACATCCACTATATGTACAAAACACAATATTATATATAAATAAAAGTTATTTTCTCTAAGAAGTCGAAATATACTCCACTGTAGGAAAAATATCAATCTGAATTTTCTGGTTGGAATTTGAATCCACATTGTCCGAATTCGAGTTCAGATACAGTATTTGGCCCTTCTACACCACCTGGTATGGTATTGGAGTAAGAACTATCTTTCTTTATTCATTATACGTAAATTTGGTTTTGGAAAGATTTTTTTTTAAAAGCGTTTTGCACAATAAATTTTTTTTTGCCTTACACGATACATCCTACACAAATAGTATAATTTTTCAGTGGATGTGTTACATAAATCCCCCCCCCCCCCCCGCCCACTCCTCAAAACCTTCATCATCCTCGCTATGAAGAGACTAAACGAAAAGTATAAACACTTGCTGTGTTTAGGTAGTTATTAAATTATTTATCGGTGTTTCAATATATTAATGGTATAATAATTTTTATGTTATGTTTTTATTTTACGTGAATGCATATAGCCTACTCTTTCTTCCTATGCAAAGCATTAAAAGGACTGATTTTGATACACCATCTAAGTCTGCTGTGTTAGAAGTTAATATGTCGGATATGAATTCTTTAGAATAAACTTCACAGCAAACATTGGATTCGATAGTAAAGTGTTGTTATTTTGAGAATGAGTATCGCGATGTGAGTAAGTTACGTTCGCATGAACGGTATATTCGCAGTATACCTATTCTCCATTTACATCACTGTTTTAATTATCAATGAATGTTTGATAGTAGTGATGAACTATGTCTGCATGGTTTGAGATGTCGTGGCTTTACTCTGGCAATGGGTTGACCTTCTCCTGTAAGTTAGTGTCAGCATTGTTATAAAAACATTAAGCTAGCCGCGATATACATCGTCATTAAATGAGCAGTCGTGTAAATAAACCTGTGTGCGTTATATATCGCTGCGCATGGCGTGATTCTACCTTTACGAGAAAGTCCACATTAGCAAAGCTTTCAGCATTAAGTAGAGGTAGTACTTGAGCGGGAATAAAACATGTTGTTTTTACGTTGTTAATCATTTAACACATATCATTATGTGTGGTGACATGAAATAAGCGTTATGTTCCAAGAGTCCTAAGTAGTAGGGGCTACTAGTTCTATTGCACCTTTCATTAAACGGATTTTCGATTGATATCAAATTGATTGACTCAATGCGATAAAAAACTAGATAACAGTCAATCCGCTAATCTTAATCCTATGAAATTACTGTTATTGATTTATTCACTTAAAAAATGTGTAATTGTATATATTTGGTATATGTGATAAGGGTCCTTAATTTTGTTTTTATTTTTGTAGATTGGCAGCATCGATGTTCACCTTTGGATGTCTGGCATTGTAATACAGCGTGATGTGTTGGGGAAGGGGTATATATATATATATATATATAGTGTAAAATTTAATTGATGGTAATGAGGAGGGGACAACGGGGTGTAGGAGTTTGTTTGCCATCTGGCAGGCGACTGAGTTGTTGGAAGAGTAGCACCTAGAAAAAGGCACCGTGGGCTGCATCCTAACGTCAACTGAGCTCTACATACATAATGCCAAACAGCGGAGTTTGGAAAGGCGTATTTCAAAATAAATGTTTTAAAATAACAAAGTATAGTAATTTATTGAAAATCAATTACACGAAAAGAGACATGAATACAATTTACGCTCAAATCCACAATGTCAGTTTACTAACCTGTCATTAACCTAGCAATACAATTAATGACAATCAACAGAGACTTGTACGATGTATGCAACGAATCAACTATGTGACACATTAACTAATCGTCGAACAGGAAATGTTGAAAAACCAATTAATTAAAGTCAGGTAAAAAATGACTATTCTGAAATATTCTTAGTGTATAGACTGAGAGATAAGAGACGAGCAGCGATATCTGAATGTCGATGGTATTATGAAAAATAGCAGAAATGTATAATTCGAGAATTGTAATAAATTAATGATCTAAAATAACGAAACCCGAAACATGAGAAAAATTTCATTTTATAGAACATGTCACGAATAAATTATCACAAATCAATTAAAAGGACTTACCCCGATTGCGATGCAAACAAGTTGTGACTTGTGACGAATGAACCACACAAACATTCTGAACTTTTATAAAATACAAATTATATAATCACTGCCCAAAAAGCACATATTTAATAAATTAAATGCAAGAGACATGAATATAATGGAATCTTGCAGAAGTGACCACAAGTTCAAAATATGGAAACATACTAACAAAAGAATCAAGAAACGTACTGATTAAATACACTAAGTCTTACAACACACAATTGATTTGCACACTAATCATATGCATCCTGAATTATATCTACAATAAAGTAATTGACAGATGTGACTTATTAAAATGGACCACATTATATAAATACCCTACCAATCTAGGCATTGGAAACGAACAATATAAATTACCTCATCAGATCTACAATGTTAAATGTCTTTAGGTTTCATAGATTGTACAAAGTGTGTGTGTTGGACCAATTGTAGCAGCAGACATCCTCTTGATGACTCACAGCCATAGTCAATTTTGTATGTTCTAAGTTTTTAATGTTGATAACAGTAGATTGTATAAAGAGATTGATAATTACATGATTCCTTTTCGTTGAAATTGTTTAATTATATTTTGGTTTGTCACAAGCCAAAGTTGTTGCATGCCATCATTTAGTGATGCAAGGCGAAGGATGTCCTGAAGCAGCAATAGTCATTGTATGGGGTAGAGGTCGTTAACTTTATACCTGGGTCTGTCTTCCAAAGCAGTTTCGCCTTCTGCCAGGCTCACACATTTTTCCATTCTTGGATTATTTATTATTAAAAATATAACTCAAACATTATAGTATTATCTTAAATTTTTAATTGTAGATCACCTCTCACCAAAGTATTGCAGTTTCTATCTCCAGCTGGATTTCCTCGGAATCTCTCGTGTTCCACAATCTTTTCATCTCAGTGGTCTTCCATAATCCTAGGTTTTCAAATCGTAAAATTCTTATTAGTGTTGTGTAAAACAGAAATAAACTGACACTTCATTGTACACAAATACTTCATCGCTCACATCCATACAAAATTAAATAGTGTTTGAATATTAAATTAAACCGACATAAGGGATTAAACAAATAACAACAGACGTTCTTAGTTTAACCATTTAATAATTTTTATTTCAAAAATTACTAAAACATACTGAAAATAATTACTCACGAAAAGTTATTTACAAACATTTAAAACTTTTTTATTAAGATATTTACTCACAAAATTGTCATAAAAATTAGTTACTTACAAACATTATTACACATTTTGTAAAAACAATTCCTTGAAAGCAATTTCATTTTTATCACAAAAGCAGATCATTAAAAACAATAACAAATATTTTCAAACTCATCATATAATCAATTTACAACATTCCTAAAGATCTATAAAAAAATACCCTCCTGTACATAATATACAATAACAATATTTCACTTCAGTAAAACATATGCAAAACAAGAGCAATTTTCTTACAAATCATTAAAACTAAAACATATAATATTTACACAAACCCTGAGTCTTGTGGTGGGCGCCTCTATCTGAAAAATTTACTATATATAATTTAAAATAACACTGAAGGGTCATCCGTAATGTCGCACTTATAGGACATTCATACACCACATCCGGGTAAAAATTACCAATCACCCACCAATGATGACTTTTAACACACATAGCACTGGATTTTTGTTGAAATTAAAAATTTCACATCACGTGAAACATACGAAGAAATAGCGGAATTCAATGCCAAAGGTGAAAACTTTGCATACGCAATTCAAACTCAAACAGCAACTACAAAAACAAACAATTCTTAACAATTCAGAGCATTTCAGAAAGATTAAACACATGTCTGCCATTGGTCACATCAAAATCATTTTACTGTGCACCGGAAATAACATCTACAACACAACAGAAACATTAAACATCAACATGGAACCAAGTGGCGATGATGAAAGGCGAACGTGCAACCTGAGCCACAAGTTCCACATTCAACCGGGTCATAAACACCACACATCAGCACACAAGGACGAGTGTCTTCACTTTACAAAAACATCAATGCCATGCATCATTGTCTGAATACACAGGAAAACATGCAATGTCCTCATTGATACGGGATGCTCCCAATCTTGCATGACAACAACTCTGTTCACCAACCAGAAGCACAAACCAGTCCAGAAATATATTTTCTCTTGTAGGAGCTACCAATAAATTGATGTGCCCTCATTTAAAACAACAGTTCTTAGAATTTTGGGCCACATTTAAATAAGAAGTCCACTTAATCGATAATCTGAAGATCAGCATTATATTGGGAATAGAAATCATCAAAAAGTATGACGTACCAATACTCACAAAAAAATCATGTTCATTCACACATCTGAAATTAATAAAATATTGGAAGTGCCAATAAACACCAACACCATAGAACAAAATATGAGTCATTCGATAGAATATTATTTTAAAAAATGGAAAGCATTTAAAAGGGCACCCAAGTGTAAAGCCAGGTAATATTAACAGTAAACTATCAGTATGAAAGAAAGAAGTGATACAGAAATAATTTCAAACATATCAAGATAGTTTTGCGAGCTTCATCATGGAACTAACGGAAACAAAAGATTACAAAATGAAACTAAAAATAAAACAATTAAACCCATATACACCAGATGTATAGAATAAACTCCAAACGAAGGAAAGAGGTCCTAATGTAGATTCGACAAATGCTAGATGCGGAAATAATCATGGCTTCTGAATCACCATATGCTGCACCGAGACTTGTAATAAAAATTATGCCAGTACAGATTTAGATTCTCCACTGACTTCAGACTACTTAATAAACATATTAAAAAGGTCCAGTACCCCATACCATGTACAAAATATATAATAAATACACTACAAAACTCCAAATATATTAGCTCAGTTGACATGTTTAGCAGTTTTTATGCACCTCCCAGTCGAAAAGCAGGACCACAAAAAACTTGTGTTTGCAGTCGACAAGTACATGCGCATGCCATGGAATTGGCCACATCCCCTAATTACTTCGAAAACTTTGTTGATATTATGCTAAGCCCCTAAGATGGAGCACCACAGTCGCATATATAGATAACATATTCATAATAGGTAATACATTTCAAGAACATTTGCAGAACATACAGAAGGTGATGGACCAATTCCAGAAATTTTACATAAAAATTAATACAAAAAATTTCCTTCGCACAGGAAGAGATAAAATTCATCGGGCACTAATCACACCAACAGGCATATGAACATACCCAGAATATATTGACACCATAAAAAACATGACACCACTCAAAAACATCAAAAACTTGTGCACTTTCCTTGGTATCACGTCATACTTACGACAATATATATAATAGTATGCCTGCAAAACAGAACCATTAACTGAACTCACAAAATATAATGTATCATTAAAATGTATTTATATGGTAGAAAATTTATCTTTGAAACAGACCATGCGAGTTTGCATTATCTAAAAACCATGGCTGAAAATAACATTACAATCCAAAAGATGGCCATTGCCATAACAGAATACAACTTCGACCCCAGATAGTCAAAGGGAAATTTAACATACTGGTCGATGGGATGAGTTGATTTCCCACACCGGGAAAGACTGATACTACAACCATAAATGTAAATAACACAAGCTACATAATATAAAAGGATACAATAAATTGCACCAAAATGAGGCTGTAGCAGAATCGTTATTTCAAAACAAGGAAAAACAGGAAGTAATTAAAACTATATCCAAATACGTCACCAATAATTGGGTGGATTTAAAACACTTTGTAAAAGAGGAACTCCACACAACCGACACAGTGTGTGTGTGGCAGAAACAAATCCTTACGCAGAATACTAGCTATTACAGGCAATAGCCAAAATTATTATCACACTATACCAAGTGAATGTAGAAATTTCAATGGAGGAACATGACAATAAAATTAAAACAACATGCGTAGTTTCCTTTCTTATTGCGAAAAAATTATAAAGCCTCACAACAATACACCACATTATCTCCCCGTTTATAACCATGAACAAGTATACATCAAAATTGAAGACTATTCATGCTTAGTTTTAGTGCAAATCGTGAACAACACATCACCATTTCTAGACAATTACTCTTATAACCCATATGTACAATAGCTAAAAATTGTGTTAACATAACCCGAGAAAGCTACCACTAAATATAGCAGACTTGTGAGTCACTACACCATAGTGGGAAACAGTGATATATACATGAAATTACACATGTCAATAGGCAAAAAGGAACGTACCCTAGTATCCCAATATTATGTCCCTGAAATCATTACTGCCAACCCGACGTGCATCTCGGCGGATGCCACTTTGGTCAATATAAAACCACACAAAAAATTTAAAATGCTTATTATTGGGACAATTGACAAAGATGTTAAAAACTACATTAAAAATTGCCCAGTTGGGTCAGAATATTAAACTCACAAACCAGAAACCTATAGGACAAATGATACCGATCACCTGCCTCATTTTTTATAATTCTTGGGGTATGGAATCTAAAGGTCACTTTCAAACATCTGCAAAAGGGAATAAATATATTCTAGTAATGACGGAATTTTTTAGCAGTTATGCTGTAACAAACCTGTAAAGTCACTTGACGCGTTAACTTGCGCTGACTTTTTCAAGGATGTTATACTCCAATTTTGGTGCCCGAAAACTATTTCAATGGACAGAGGAATGTCATTCAACAATGAGTTATAGATAAAGAAACTACAAACAACAGAATACATTTCTGTGTGCAATGTACTTATAGAACAAGATACTTTTGCAACAACTCACATCATGTGCCAATGAAGACCTCACCCATTGGGACGAATATGTACCCCAACAGTATTTTCAATTGCATGGGGTTGAGGCAGTACAGCCGTCACAAATCATTACCCATGAATATACCGAACGAGGCAACAAATGGAGTGAACAATCAACTCAGGATCATGAATAAGTCAAAATAAATTTAATTGTTTCGCAACATAGGCAAAAGTAAATATCTGATGCAAAATTAAGATCAAATAATTTCAAAATAGGCAATAAATGGGTCAAAAATCACATGAGGCAAAAGGTACTTACCTTTAAACACCACTGTCCCTACAGGATACACGACATATTGGGGCCATCGACGATATCTATTGACATATCTGAACGAGGAAACATGAAAATCGACACAGTCAGCATCACAAATATACAAATATAAAACTTTCTAATATACAGTGCTAATATCAAACCATTATGTTACAGGTAACAACAATACAGCATGGGACATATGACCAGCACAGTGATCCTTTTGCGGCACAAGTATCAAATTGCTGCAGGTGACGAGCTATATCGAATGAACACCAGGGTCTACTTCCGGGAGCTGTTCCCGCAAATACATTACGAAGAAACTTTGCCACTGGTCTACAGTATACAACTCTACCAGCCCCGTCAACCTACCAACCTCCAGGCATGTCTCCGCAGTGCCTGCTCTATGCGGAACAGCACTGTATGCGCCAACACAGAAGAGCTCTATAAATATTTCAGTGATACTACAACTACCCTTGTTGATGAGTTTCTAAATGATATATCTTTATCTAGCAGAATAAATCGAGGCATCCTCACTACCCGCCACCTCAAATCACTCCTCTCCAAATGACGAAATGTTCACAATCTAGTTAAATGAGTTGCAAAATAACGACATGCTGTCCAACAAGTTGAATATTTTAATTCATGGTATATCTGAAATTAAGTCACAAGTAGAAGTTAAAATAAAATAAATTCTATGTCTGATAAGATCACTATTCAACAGCATGATGTTAACATTGCAAAAACCTAATGTCAAATGTTGACAAGTATACTACTACAGTTTATAAATAACATTATTAACGAGCAATGCATCAGCACTGTCAGCATAATTACTTGCCTTCACAAGCAGTGTCACATGCCAAATTAATGTTAGATTTAGAAAAACTGCAAGTAACCCTTAAATTAAGACTCTGCATTCCGACACAACAGATGATAAAATATTACACAACCCCCATTACAGAATGTATGTTATGCAATACCCAAATTTTATTAAAAATAGAAGTTCCAATACAGAATATCAATAACAACTGCCATATTAATTTCAGAATGAAACCTGCCACATTGAAGCTACTAGCGAAGTAATTGTCATTGATAAACACACCCAAAAAACACATCAGGTACCAACCACGCAGGAACAGGTTAATGGAGTTTATTTTGATACCAAACAGATAGCCACCTCCCCACAGGTCACTGGCATAAAAGCAACTATTAAGTTGACCAGTTATACAAGAATTGTAAATTTCCTTGTATACCATGTAAATATTTATTTGTGAATGCTATTCAGCCACATGCTATGTTAAATAAAGTAATTCCAAATACATCAGTTGGCAGTATTCAAGTTCACGTACCAGGTGGGTGTAAATTAACATCAGGACAGTTGACACTCATTCACGTGACCCACATTTGCGACACCAAGAGCCCGGCTTACTGGGTAATTATCAATACTGTTAGGGTATCCTGGGTTACGTTCAGCGAAGGCTAGTGAGGCTGACTTTATCTTCTCCCCAAAAGTGATCTTAAAACTAGTGAACTTGTAATCAGTTTCTAATAACTTAAAAACTATTGTATCTTGAGCCTGAAGTATAACTGTAATTGTAATGTCTGATAAGCAGCCTTCTATGAATGTCTTTTGGAGTCAATAAATGTAGTGTTTCCTATATGTGCTCCTGCCCTTTCTCAAATATGCATCCCCCTGAAGTGAATGTGTGACCATCTGGCGAAAGCAGGGTCACAGCAACATGAACGAAAGTGTAATTGAGTCCCCAAAACTCTGGTGCAATTTTCGAGGCAATCCCGATAATAGAGTTTCTGCAAGACGTTATATTTCACACCCTTTGCCTTAGGTATACACTCCTCATCACAAAAATTATGTTTAAAGCTTGCGACGTAAACCTATAAAGAGTGTGACTATGTGACCACCACATTCTTCTTTCATACACCCATTGTTCTTGCGTGAGAATTTTTGTGGATTATCGGGTGCATAGTTAGATGAATTAAACCATGCTTTTAAATCTGGGGCAATTACTTTATAGATGTCATCACAACCAACAGAATAGACGAAGGAATCGGTGTCGCAATACAAGAAATGCCAGGCTAGGGGGGAACATTTTTTATGCTTGTACTGATAATGAAATTCATATAGGGTTAGTTTGGAACTGTCAAGAATATCAACACCAGAGTAAAAAGGTTTGTTAAACATAATAGAGCTTTGCGACATCTCTATCAAAACTAGATTTGTATCGATGATTTGCCTTGCCTGGAATGCAGGACAACATACCAGCTCCACAGCCCCGTAGATCGTGTCATACCTGGAAACGAATCTTATGTCTCTTTCCTGCAGACATCTGCAAAAATTTTCCATATGTGCAATATTTAGCACAAAAACCATTTCTTGAATTTGTTCACAGCCTAAGCATGCTTGTCAATGTTAAATTCATTGTGTGGTGCTATACATGCCTTCTGCTCAAAACACAGATTGCTTTGAACAGAGTTATGCTCCATACATCAAATAGTGTTTCATTGTTTCCCAGTGTTAAACAAATTTTTTCCATGACTGAAGGCAGATGTCATAGAGCATCGTGACATTCGCCTGGAAGAGAAAAATCCACTTCCACGAAAAAGTATGTCACCATCATTCAACATGTTAGCAAAATCCCACAATGAAAACATGTCAGACTCAACCCACTTAAAATTGCCAATGGGAAGCTTGCATCAAATTGTGTGACTGTACAGCTTGTTTACATAGAAATAATATATTCATATATTTCTGTGCCTCACTGGTGTCGTAATCTTCACCCGCGTAAATATTATTGGCTTCCGCACACCCTCTGGAATCCTGGGTAATGCTGCCCTAACCCAGAATTCTACAAAAAGATACATATCTGGGTCTGTCAACAGCTCTAGCTATGCATGTGTCATTGACAATAAAGCACCCCATGAAATAGAGGGAGCTGTGATGTACATGGTGGGATCAAAACAGCAATGAGCCAAACATACGATCCTGAGACTCTCAAAAACATCTGCCAGCAAGCAAGTGTCCATGTGTAAATAATGAAAGGCATACTGCAATAAGTTTACACAGTTTAATGCATCCCATGTGGCTTGAGCATGAGCATAATCCTCATCGCTAATGCCTTTCCATTTTATCACATTATGAAATCCATCCTTTGGTGGAAGTGAAGTGCACATCAGACTGGCTGTCGACCAAACAACGTCATAAGGAAAACTCCCTTCCGTTTTGCCATTTCAAATTCGGTGATATCTATAAACCTCGAGTGGATGATACTCAATTGCAAAGGTTGTAAATTACCTGCCAAAGTTTCCAGAGTGGCACTCATGAACTAGAATGAATCAATCAAATGTAATTTTAGTATTGTGCCTTTCCTATTAAATCAATACCTTTGGTAATTAGTTTGGTGATGGATTTATATTTCTCTAGGGCAATTCCAACTGCCTGGATTTTATCCGAGTTTTTGGTAACACTGTTCCATCGGGTTGTGTTACGTGACATTCAGTTAAAAACCTTATGAGAAAGTGAATATCGTAAATTTTCGGGTTATGAAAGACAGTGGCAAGTTGTCTCTTGAGAAGTCTGAAGTAAAAGATGAAATATTTATTGGCACGACCTCTAATTTCGCCTGTCACAAGGTCATGATCTACCACGAAATCTATCCTGTGCTCCTCCCTACAAATGTGACAAATTTTATGAGCCATCAACCTAGCTTTATCAGCAGGGGGTTTTGGCTTCATTAGACGAATCACACTGTAAATTCCTATAATCCACATTGTCAGTTCAACTAATTTATCTACTATTTTGTACATAAAGTCCTCACCCACAAACTCCGAGTATTTAAATAAAGCTAGATTGTATGAACAGACAAACAAAATGCTGCAAATATATGGAACATATTAGTTAATAGTAGTAGAATTTCTAGTTTAATTATTGGGAAAGCAAGCAGACAAGGATTTCAAGCATCTTTCAACATCACAAAAGGCAACGAAACCCAATCTTTGCTGTTTGCTGTAATTCTTAAATCCCAAGTACTTGTTTCTCCCAGTGGGGAAAGTACTGAGAACAGCCTTTGGTTGCTGGCAAAGAATAGTATGACTTACGAGTTCCTCCTCACTAACAAAGTACTGGAGACAACAAATTAAAAAAAAAAATTGTGTGTATGTTTACTCAGCTGACTACCAACCAGCCATAACGAATTTCTAATGGAAATAAAATGCAAATGCACAAAATTACCACTAGTGTGAATCGTCAAAATATTTACGTGACAATCATAGTGTACAGGAGACATATGAATCGGTACCATAACCTTATCGTGATTTTGTCAATTATATTAATATATTTATCCTTGACACAGTATACATTGATAGAAATCAAACTTGTGAATATTCGGCATCACTACAGGTAATGACAGACCTTCAGTATTCAAAACCTTGTGAGGTGTTGGAAATGAAATAGTTCTGTGGGAACTTTGTGAGGCAGGGAACAGAGCTGATATAACAGTGTTGTGGAAACACTTTCCCTCTTGGCAGTGTACATCGATACCTGCCTTGCTATTAGCAATATACTTGGATGAGTTAGTGTGTGCGGCACCCATGCTAAATGCCCTATATTGCAAAATATAGACATCCATATGCAATATTAGTAACAAAGCACAGCTACTCCCACACAGACTAAACTCCTGAAGTTTTTAGTTAGGTATGACTTAAATGTTTCATCATAAATTTCCTCAATATCGCACAAATGCAGGACAGGAAGAGATTTACTATGAAAATAAAATGTCTCCGTAGTGCCTTCCTTTGCAACGATAGATTTCAAGTACATGCACACTACAGTGATGCTTATCATTATGGGCAGGGTGAAGCTGTAGTTAATTCTAAAAGAGGAACCATACACCTCATAAAAGTTTTTCAAAGTCCACATCAGTGTTAACCGTGTCATTGCGTATTTGCATATCAGTTAGCCTAGTGGCGAACACGGTCGCTAGTAGTTCATATATGAGGACTGGGAAAGGCTCCACTGAACCTGAGGAAGCAGAAAAATAATTATTTTCCATTTCCCTAAACAAACTCACTCCATCTGACTCAGATATCGTTTGTGACTTGGAAGAAATACTAAACGAATCACATGAATTTTCTGTGTCAGACATAAACATACCGTAAAACAGGAGATCGACTTAACTTTGTTTGGGGAAGCATTTGTGTTCATACCTATTGCAGTTGACTGCCTTTGTGTGTGTGAGTCAGTGTCAGAATCACTCAGGTAAATGTCATCCAATAAAAAATCGGAATGGCGATGCTTAGTCGAAGTGACAATGTTCTTACAGCTTGCATTAGCCGGTCTTTTGGTCTGCAATTCAGACTCACTCTATGTGTAGCTAACAAAAAGATCTTGCAACAAACTGTTAATACTATTTCGCTTTCACTCACTGATTGAAACTCCAAACTAATTTTTTTTGTTTGCTGTAACAACGTTCAGTTCAGTACCACGACCAACTTAAACTGAATCATATTACTGTAAAAATAAAAAACACCATTATAAACACTTACCACGACGTATAGATGAATCTGAAAGAAAACAATTATTAGTAATTTGAATACAGGCGACATGAAGATAAGGAATTTGATTCAATTCAAAATTTTAAATTGATTCGTGAGCTGTGTTTCAAAAAGTTATAGCGCTCACATATGTTTCAACAGCACGCGAGCCCAGAATGTGTTTACAAAAATTCTAGCGGTGTGTTTTAGTTACTGGGATGACGATGGCCAAGAGCAGGTCGTGGTTGGACGAACTACAGCAGCGGGCACCACTCGCCACCCTCTCCGCGCTCCGGCATCCCCCCTGCCCCGCTGGCACAGATTATTGATCTGACAGCAATGGCCACCTGTCCCCTCCTCTCCGCGCCGAACCTGTGCGACTCCTCATGGCGCAGTGGGCTCCGAAACTGCTAGCAATCTCCTATACACCGTGCTGCAAGGCATGTGGTCTGCCGGATCTGTCTTTAGTTTACAAGCTGCATTCCAAGTGCATGGCTCCTGCACTTCATAACAGACAAGCAGTGTTAAAACAAAATTTAACATTTATAGCTCATATCATTATATTGAATTTTAAGTAACTTGTTGAACTCTACACTGACAAGATTTGTTTAAGACAAAACATAAATTTTAATTTTCAATATCTAATGGTTTTTTAAATTAAATTTATTTATTTCTCGTATTATTCTTTAATTAGTACATATGTGTAATAATTGTTAGTATAAAGTTATATGTCATATGGCAACATATTAATTTCCCCCGTCAAACTCGTTAAAACTTTCTAGACAAAATCATTATTAAAATTCTTTTGGTTGTTTGAAAATTTTAAATTTATTTAACTTTTAACAGTGGCAAATAATTAACATCTTTTTAGAAATACATTCTTTTTATGATGAATATGTCAATTAATATCTCAATAATAACACAATGTTTAAAGTTTTGTCTTAAACAAATCATTTTAGTATAGAGTTCAACATGTTGCTTAAAATTAAATACAATGGCGTGAGCTAGCAGTATTAAATGTGGCCTAAACACCGCTCGCCTGTTACGAAATGCATAGGTCATGCTCTTCGAACGCAGCTTTAAACTAAAGACAGATCAGGCAGACTGCATGCCTCACAGCGCTGTGAATTGGAGACTGCTAGGAGTGGCGGAGCACGCAGCGCCATGAGGAGTCTCACAGGTTGGATGGGGAAGGGTAGGGGAGTGGCGGAAATTGCTGTAAGAGCATGCGCAGTGGCGAAGTAAGACAGCTCAACACTCGGTGCCAGTGGGGTGAGGAAGGGGCTGCCGGAGCGGGGATAGGCCGGAGAGTGGTGCATGCTGCAGTAGTTTTTCCAAACACGCCCCACTCTCGGCTTTCGCCATACTGAATATAGCGTTACGGGAAACAAAATAATAGTTAGGAGTTACAATGAGTGAGCAAAGGCAACAAAGTATTGATCATTTTTTTAAGATTTTTTGTTAGCGACAAAGGGAGTGAGTTTGAATCACAAACGAAAAAACCAACTAATGGAAGCTGTCAAATTGTTGTTGCTTCGGCTAAGCATCTGCATTTTAATTGGTTATTCGATTATCTTTTCTGAGTGATTCGGACACCGAATCACACACAGAAAGGCCATCAACTGCAACAGATTGGAACATGAATGCTTTCCCCAAACAAAGTAAATCCGATCTTCTGTTAGACGATCTGTATCTGTCTGAGATGGAAAATTTGTGTGATTCGGTTATGTTTCACCCGAGTCACAAACTAGTTCTGAGTCAGATGGAGAGAGATTTTCTAGGGAAACAGAAAACAATTTGTTTTCCACTTCCTCATCTTCAGTGGAGTCTTTGCCAGACCTCAGAAATGAATTACTAGCGACTTCATTCACTGCTGGGCTAAGTGTTGTGCATATATGTAACAACAAGATTAACACTAACACACACTTTACACTTTGAGAAATTTTTTTTAAGGTGTATGGGTCCTCTTTTCGAATTAAATACACTATCACCCTGGCCAATAATGATTAGCATCACCATAGCATGCAATACCTGAAGTCCATCGTGGGAGAGGAAAGCACTACAGAGACATTCTATTTTCAAAGTAAATTTCTTCCCATCCTACATTCGTCTGATTTTGGCGAAATTTACAATGAAACAACTAAGACTTACCTGACTAATAGTCTTGAGAAGTTTAGTACATGTGGGCATATCTGTGCTTTGTTACTAATATAGCATATGGACGTCAATATTTCGCAATATGGGGTATTTACTGTTGGTGCAATGGTACACTAAGTTACGCAAGATTATTGCTAATAGGAATACATGTATCAATGTACATTGCCCAGAGGGAATGTGTTTCCACTACACTGTCATATTAGCTTTGTTTCTTGCCACATGAATTCCCCACACAACATCTTTATATCCAAAACCTTACGAGGTTTTGAATACTGGTGGTTTATTGACACCTGTAGTAATACAGAATATTCATAAGTTCGTCGAGAACAATTCCATTTCTATTAATGTCTACTGTGTTGTGGATAAAGATAGCAATATAACTGACGAAAATTGTGATAAAGATGGGGTTGTTGTACCAATGCATATTTCCCCTGTATGCCATGCTCGCCACGTAAATATTTTGGCTTCTTGCATTAGAGTTAATGCTGCGCATTTGAATTTAGTTTCCATGGGAAATTTGTATTGACTGGTTGGTAGTCAGCTGAGTAAACATAGACACAAAAAATTTGTTTGAGTTTGTTGTCTCTAGTATTTTGTTAGTGAGGGAAAACTCTCAATTCATACTATTATTAGCCAGCAACAAAAGGCTGTTCGTAGTACTTTCCCCACTGGGAGAAAAAAGTACTTGGAATTTAAGGATTACAGCAAACAGCAGAGATTGGGTTTCGTCGCCTAATGCGACGTTGAAAGTTCTTGAATCCATTGTCCACTTGCGTGCCTAATAATGAAACGAGTAATACTACTACCATTAACCAAAATGTTCCATATTCTTGTAGCATTTTGTTGGTCTGTTCATACTATCTGGCTTTATCTAAATATTTTGAGTTTGTGGGTGAGGAGTGTATGTACCAATTAGTAGATAATTTTGTTGAACTGACAAAGTGGGTTGCAGGAATTTACAGTGTGATTGTTGCGATGAAGCATAAAAACCCCTGCTGATGAAGCTAGGTTGGTGGCTTAAAAATGATGTCACATTTGTAAGGAAGAGCATTGGACAGATTTAATGGTCTATCATGGCCATCTGATGAGACGAAATCAGACGTTGCGCACATAAAAATGCAAGTTGAAATTCAGACTGCCCAAGAGACAACTTGTTGCTGCCTTTTATAACCTGCAAGTATTAATCCTACCTTTCTCATAAAGCCTTTGGCTAAACATTGCATAGCACAACCCGACATAACAATGGTAATCGAAAAATCAAGTAAAATCCAGGTGTTTGGAATGACCCTACAGTAATATAAATCTATCACCAAACAAATTCACAATAGGATTGATTTGAAATGAAAAGCACAATAAAAAATTATGTTTTATTGTTTCATTCCAGTACACAAGCGCCTGTCTGGAAACTTTGGCAGGTAATTTGAAATCTTTCCAATTGAGCGTCACCTTTTTCGATGTTTCCAAAACTAATTAGCAAAATGGGAATTATTTCCTTATGTCATTGTTAAGTTGACAGCCATTCTGATGTGCAAGTCACTCCCACCAAAGGACACATTTCATAATGAAATCAAAGGCGAAGGCATCAGCGAGGAGGTTTACACTCATGCTCAATCCGCATGGGAGGTGTTCAACTAAGTAAACTTGTTACAGTACACCATTCATTATTTACATGTGGACACTTGTTTGCTGACAGATGTTTCTGAGAATTTTAGGACCGTATGTTTGGCTCATTATAGTCTTGATCCTGCCATGTAAGTCACAGCTCCGTCTCTTTTGTGGGACACTTTATTGCCAATTATATGTTACGGCTAGAGTTATTGACTGCCCTAGAAATGCAAAGTTTAGTAGAACGTGGGGTTAGGGGCATCATTACCCAGGATTCCAGAGGACGTGTGGAAGTCAATAATATTTACGTGGGTGAAGATTATGGCCCTGGTGTGGCATCGAAATATATCTATTATTTCGATGTAAACAGGCTGTATGGTCACACAATGTGAAGCAAGCTTCCCATTGGCAATTGTAAGTGGGTTGAGTCTGACATGTTTTCATTGTGGGATATCGCGAACATGGTGTATGACTGTGACACTTGCTTTATCGCGGAAGTGGATTTGTCTTTTCGAGACGAGTGCCACAATGCTATATCAGATCTGCCTTTGGCCCTAGTAGCTAGCATATCTACGAACAGCTCGCATAAGAAACTTATCTTGACCCTCACGCCATGGAAAAAATATGTTATACACAGGGAAACATTGAAGCACTAGTTGATGTATGGGGCCTAAATTGACTCTGTTCATTGCGTTATGCACTTTGAGCAGAAGGCATGGATGGCGCCGTACATCGAATTTAACATTGACAAGTATGCTGAGGCTGCGAACAAATTCGAGAAACATTTTTTTAAGCTAATGAATAAAACAGTATGTGGACAAACATTGCATAATATCTGTTGGGAAATGGAAATAAGAGTCGTATTTACATATGACACGATTTATGTGGCTGCATTCCAGCAGAGGCAAACTTTCAATGAAAATGTATTCCTGATCGAGATGTCAAAGTAAGGCTAAGGATGCAAAATCTAATGTCTTGCAGAAACTCCACTACGAAGATTATCAGGATAGCCTCGAAAATTGCACCAGGGTTTTGGGAAGCCAATGTCACTTTCGTTGGCATAGTCGCGATGTCTACACAGAATTCAGACAAAAGTAGTGTTATCGGGTTTGGTCGATAAGCGCTACATTGAAGCAGATGGAATATTGATCTTACCCTGAAGGCACTCCAAAAGTCTTTCCTATTTTTTTCCCCCGCAACACTAGACTCAGTACCACGTTAAATAAAACCCTGCAACACCTGCAACACCACCAATGATGACCATCTGCCACAAACTGCAACATAATCATCACTACATCCTGAAACAGCACCACAGTCTCTCCACAATCTGCTCCACATACTCCTAATCGCTTCACAATCAGCACCATGTCCTGAGGCAGCACCACAAACAGAACCACAATCAGTAACACAGCTGTCTGCAACATCTACAGCATCAGCTGAATAAACATCAATGTCCCCCTCTCCACTCGATATGATATTCCTACCTGGAACAAGCTACTGTTAGCCTACTGCAAGACATGTTAACAGCTACCTGTTTGTAAATATCTCTCTTCAGAAATACATTGTATGTTTCCATTACCATTCAACACACGAAAATTCTATTCTTTTCATTACCCCTTGTGGTTCTCTTCACAGCGTGGGATCGCACAACATCTTGTGACATGTGCTACATGTGTTAAAGATCATAGTTGGTGTGTGTGTTTGGCAAAAATGGTGATGGCATACCCATATGTGACCTATGAAGTCCTCATAAGTGCGAGATTATGTACGCCACATCAGTGCGACATAAATTGTATACAGTAAATTTTAAGTTAGAGATTTCCACCACAATGCTGAGGATTTTTGTAAATAATATATGTATTATTTCTAATGATTTATAAGATAATTGTTTTTTTGTACATATGTTTTACTGAAGTGAAAGATTGTTATTGTATGTTATGTACAGAAGAATGTGTTTTACAAATCTTTACTAATGTTTTAAATGGATTGTATAAAGTGTTTGGAAATATTTGTTCTTTTTCGTTAATGATTTGCTTGTTAAGTAAATATGAAACTGGTTTTAAGAAAGGTTTTTACAAAATGTGTAAGGATGTTAGTAGAATGTGTTTGTAAGTAACTGATTTTTAATGAGCATTTTAGAAAAAAAATTGATTATTGAGATATAATATGAGTAAATATCTTTTTAAGAATGTTGAAAAAAGTTCGTACATATCTTTTGTGAATTTTAAGTGTGATTTAGTAATTTTCGAAATAATAATATTTCAATGTTTAAACAAATAATGTGTCTTGATATTTGTTTAATTCCTTATGTCGTTTTAATATGTTCTTTTTACATTATTTAACTTTGTATAAAAGTGAACGATGAAGTATTTGTGAACGATGAAGTGCCAGGTAATTCCTTTGTTACATGACACTAACATGATTTCGACGATTTGAAAACTTAAGAGTATGGAAGAACACTGAAATAAAAATACTGTGGGAACTTGAGAAATTCCAAGAAAACCCAGCTGGAGATAGAAACTGCAACACTTTGGTGAGAGGCAAACTACATTAAAAAATTCTTGATATTGATTATAATTCCACAGTTATTCTTTTATAGTAAATAATTCATGAATGGACAAATGCACGAACTTGGCAGAAGGCGAAAGTGCTTTGGAAGAGAAATACAAATATATATGGAGAGACCAAGGTATAAATTTAACAACCTCTTCCCTGGACAACAGAGCTAACCACTACTGCTGCTCCATGACGTCCTTCGCCCTGCATCACTAAGTGAGGGGGTGCAATAACTTTGTCATGCAACAAACTAAGATATTATGAAACACTTTCGAAGAAAAGAAAACAATTAATTATTAATCACTCGATAAATTCTACTGTTTTACACATAAAAGCAATATAACATACAAAATTTACTATGGCTGTGAGTCAACAGGAGGATGTCTGCTGCTACAATAGGTCTAACATACATACTTTGTAGAAACTCAGAAAACATAAAGACATTTAATCTCGATGAGGGAGGTATGCTTAAATTATTAATTTATAACACTTTTATTGAAAGGGTAATAATATAAAGCAGTGCATTTTTAATAAGTAATCTTTGTTTATTACTTTGTTGTAAATATAATTCAGGATGTGTATGACTGATGTGCAAATTGTTTTGCTACATGTTGTAGGACTCAGTGTTTTCTATAATTTCGTTCCTTGATTCGTACATTAGTAAGTTTAAGTATTTTGAATATTTGGCTCCTTCTGCGAGATTCAATTATATTCATGTCTCTCGCGCTTAATTAATTAAATATGTGCTATTCGCGAAGTGATTATTTCATCCGTATTTTCTAAATGTTGAAAACATTAGTGTGGTTCAATCATTACAACTTGTTCACGTCGCAATCGGGGTAAGTCCTTTTAATTAATTTGTGATAATTAATTTGTGTTGGGTTCTATAAAATATAATTTTTTTAATGTTTGGTATTTCATAATGTAAAAACATTCATTTATAACAATTCTTGAATTATGCATTTCTGCTGTTTCACATAACACAGTCGACATTCATATATCGCTTCACGCGTCTTATCCCTCAGTCAATACACTAAGAATATTTTAGAATATTCATTCGTTACCTGACTTTAATTAATTTGTAATTCAATATGTACTGTTTGTCGAGGATTGAATATGACACATAGTTGATTCGTTGTGTGCCTAGCACCAGTATCTGTTGTTTGTCATTCATTATATTGCTAGCTTATAGGACAGGTTAGTAAACTGCCATTGTAGAGTTAAGCATAAATCGTAGTCATGTCTCTTTTTGTTTTATTAATTTTCAATAAAATTCTCTACTTCGTTATTTTAAGACATTAATTTCGAAATACGCCTTTCCGAACTCCGCCGTTTCTCATGTGTAAAGCTCAGTCGACATTCAGATGCCTCCCGCGATGCACGTGTCTTGGTACTACTTCTCCAACACCACAATAGCCTACCAGACAAATATTACACAATACATATATAAATACCCCTTCCCCAACACATCACTCCTCAGCGCAACGCTAGACATCCAAGGGTGAACATCGATGCTGCCACTCTACAAAAAAAATGAAGGACCCTTATCACACATACCAAATATATACAATCACACAAAAATATTGTTAGTTATTTTATAAAATTGTTTTAATTAATCAATATATCACATTAACTTTAACGGAATAAGATTAGCTGATTAAAGGTTATCCAGTTTTTTGATCGGATTAATAATGGATTAATTACAAGATTAATTGGGTCCATAAGTTTGATATCAAATCGATAATTTGATTAATTAAAAACTCACAAGTTTATATTGCCTACCATAATGCCACTTGTGTGGAAAATTTGGTGGAAATTGGTTGTTTGGTTTCCAAGATATGGCATAAAAACTCCATTGTCCATGTGACGATCTTCATAAATGGACAAAAAGTTTATGTACTGTCAGATTCGATGACTGTGATAGATACAATAAAAAAAATTTAATTTAAATCTGTTACATAGATTCGTAGATATAGTACACTAAACTATAAATTTTGTATAGCACAATTGGTAAATTAGAGATTTATATACTTAAAACACATAAATTAATATGACATACCACACTCCATCTTCTTCGCCAAATTTGAAAGAAATCGGTGGATTGTTTCCCGAGATACGACATAAAAACTATTCTTTGAAGTAGAGCTATCTTACAAATTGGCACAGAAATAAGACTTCGCATAGAAAATTTTGAGGGATGGAATTAATATTGCCAGCATAAAATTAGTTGTAATTTGTTTTGTAATTTCATAGATATATAATTCTGAGTTAAAATGTTTTATGGCCACCGTTTTGAAAATATGTGTGTCAGACCCTCTCAAAGTTGATTAGTTTACATTGCCTACCATAGTGATTGTTATTGGCTAAATTTGGTAAAAATCGGTTGTTTTCCGGATATATCACGTTATTTTAATTTGTCATGTGATACTACTTTACAATATAGTGGACCAAATAGTTTTTGTGCTGACACAATTGATGATAGTAATATACGAGGTGAGACATTTAAAACAGGTCACATTAATATATCGGCCACTTGTAACGATAGAAGAAAATGTTTCAGATAAACATTTGGGGGAAAGGGGCCATAATATTACGTTAATAAATAGGTGTGTCGTACGCCGATGGGTGACGGAAATATGGGGGTCAACTGCGGTATATTAAATGGGACGGTGTGGATTAATGTTCGCTTTTCTTGTATGTGTGACACATGTTAGCATTCATCGTGCGAAGAGAGCTGTTCAGAGTTGTGTAATAAAGTATGTCATCCCATTTACAATACCGACGTTGACCCGCATAACTCCGTCACCCCTCGACGTAACACAAAACTCTTTAACATCACATTAAGGCCCCTTTCACATCAAACAACATTTGTCTGAACCATTTTCTTCTATCTTTACAAGTGGACGATTTGTTAAGGTGGCCTGTTTTAAATGCCTCATCCTATATATATATATATATATATATATATATATATATATATATATATATATATATATATATATATATATATATCCAGCATACACAGTTTCATTGGAATTAATAACATGAAGTCAATTATATAAAAATAAAACTAAAATAAATATATAGCCGCCATTTTGGAAATAAAAGTCTACCATACATAAAACATATCAGTTAACACCATCTTCTGCAGTACTTCTTGTTTGCCATATATGGTGGAAATCGGTCAATTGTTTCCCGAGATATGATATTATTTATTAATTTGGCACTATCTTACAAATTGGAGGACGAAAGAGTATATGTGTAGACATATTTGATGTTTGTTGCATACGGTCCCAGCATACAAATAACATTGAAATTGATTACATGATTTCGAAGATATAGCATTCTATGCTAAAATAACTAAATGGCCACCATTTTGAAAATGAGATTCTGAAATACTTTAAACCAATTTGTACATATCAACTGCCACAGTACTACTTGATTGCCAAATTTGGTAGAAATCTGTCAATTGTTTCCAGAGATATTAACACAAAATTGTTATTAATTAATTTAGCTCTATTTTTCAAAATGTCCGACAGAAGAGTTTTTTGCTCATACAATGTTTGTAATATATACTATCAAAGTATAAAATTTTGTTGAAATTGATCGAACTGTAGGGCAGTTACACCAAATAAACAATATATATATATATTGATATGGTCACCATTTTGAATACAAGTTCGTAATTAAGTTAATTTACTTATATTTGTCTGGCCAATCATAGTATAACAATCGCGCCAAATTGGATGCAAATTGTTTTAGTAGGTTTCGATATAATTCAAAATGGCAGACCAACAACATTACTCACTTCTGAATTCAATGATTGCGACATGCACTGAAATTTGGTTAAAAAATTGTTAAATGGTTTCCGAAATATGACATATAATGCTTAATAATAAAATTTGCTACGATTTTTAAAGTAAGTGCCCGACGTTGGGGACAAACACATGCAAAGACACACACAATAGCACACATATACACACAGACGCACAGGCAGGAAAGTGATCTCATAACCATTTCTTTATTTCGTAAATGCCGTAAATGCAGTAAATGCATATCCACCATAGGTTGAAAAATTCTTCAGAATGAACTGGAAAATCTATGTAGCCTATAATGTGTCAACAATAGCTGTAGAATCCAAAGTCATTTTCATTTTTTTTACTATAAATCCGTTATTATGCGTAATTGCTTTATATTACTATTCATGCACAAGTAGATAATTCAGACATGCCAAAACATTATCATGATTATTAGTTTCCTTACCCAGAAGTGAGCCATGATGTTGATTTCAAATATTCTTCTTATTTCCTGTGGATCATGGAGCAGAAATGGGTGGCAAGGCATTATACCTGCATTGTTGACTACAACTGTAACATTCCCCACGTCTGTCTTTACTTTTGTAGCTACTTCGATTACTTGCTCTCGGTTAGAGACATCACACCTGAGAAAACAATTAAATCTTTTCACAAAATTATATCTTAAACACAGAAGATAATCTTTCAAATTTACGTTATAAAACTTTTTTAAATGATAACGCTATGCCGGCAAAGTTACATTAACGAATCAGGCATACAGAACTAAGCTTATCATAACTAACTATCATTATTTACCCACTAATTGCCTATGCTTAAACAGTCGAGGTTAGTTAAGTTAAAACGAGATGAGAGACCTAGTCAGATGCAAGAAATACTGTTAAGTACTATTTACGACACACATTTTAATTGAGATCACACTTTACATTAAATGCATTACATTTATAACAATCTGATATGAACTGATACTGAATTGAAGATACAATAATTCATAATACTTCCTTAGTATTATCGCACAGTAATAATACTGACTCAATTAGAATTACTTATTCTCGTGTCGTGATAGCTTCCTAACCGGACCTCTCCTGCATACAGAACTTGAGCGTCTTATCACCGAGTTTCTGACGATCCTCGACGAAGTGCGGAGGCTCTCTCCGGACTCTGCGTCCTAGTGTTCTGGCTCTACGTCTCTCAGCGTCGTCGCCTCGGCGTCGAGCAGTCTTGAATATAAGCGTTGTTATTGAGTGGCGAACGAGTGGGAGCTCAGCCGATTTATCATCATTGAGGCTAAGCCTCTCAGCGCGGGGGAAGTACAGACCGAGGCCCTTGTCTTCCCAAGCGGTAGTCATTTGAGTGGATCAGGGTTAGGGGCAGCTAACCCACCCCGCCCTGATCCCCCATAATATAGGCAGTTTAACCTGGCACGCGCGGAGCTTGCTTGTCAGGAGTGTGGTGGGGAGCTCAGCGCGTGTCTCGCACCCCCTTATATAGTGCCACAACCTCCTGGCCTGGCTTCCCCTTCTTCTTGTCACCCGCACTTCCTCTTACTCCTACTACTGTGTACCGCTTTGTTCGCTGCTGCAGCTGCTCCTGAGTCAGCGTGGCCTGCCTTCGAACCTCGAGATAAGGCCATAAGCATTACCCCCCTCCCCTCCACCCTTCATAGACGAGCTGCCGACCCCGCTGCTGAAGAAGTACTGTGCGGCGCTGTGTCGAGCTGTAGTTAAGGGTGACATCTTGCAATGGGGAACCAGTTCCCATGGTGGTGAGTTGTCCTTATGGTTTGTGGTCTCGGAGGGACCTCTTTTCCTCTCGAAACGCAGGAAACCCGATTTAGGTTGCAGAGGCATTTTTATAGAGAGTCTTTATAAGTGTAATTCGTGGACTAATTGTTTGTTGCTCTCATGGATGCAAAATAGGTCTGACTAGTCTTCTGCTTCGCCCTTTTGGATTTTTACAGAATCTTAAACATTTTGCTTAGGAATGTGGACTACTGGTAACCATTCAATTGCTTTGCTATTTTTACAAAAAATTTATATTTATTGAATTATTTGGATATTATAAGTTATATATATTTTATATTCATTATTGTGTCAATATTATTCTAAAATTCTCTATAACCTATTACCTATATTAAGCGTATGGTACTTTCTCATGATGCAAACCTTATGTTTCCTTCCTCGAGTTTAGGTAATATATTTAGATTTAGTTTTGTGCTGGAATTGTAATAGAAAATTATTTCTATAATAATATTTCTGTTAATGTAATCATATATATATATATTTACAAAACTCTTTGCAATGCGAACGTTTCTTTGTGTCTTTACCAGGGATAGGGTCGTGCTCGACGCCATATTTAATCCCTCATTTTACTTTGTTTCATCTGGGCACTGATCACTGGACTGTGGTAGGAAAGGTATCGTGTGCACTGTAATTTGACATGCCACAACTGTGTTCTGGATAACAACTACTATATATTTTGCGCAATTTGTAAAATCAATTGATTCCCGTACACTCTTTTTAAAATAGTTTTTGTAAATGTTGGCACTGGCATTATACACAAATTTTACCATTTCCTTATGATATATCATATTATATACACTCATCTATAGTTTGTCTCTACTCTGTGGTCTTTCTAACATAACACAATATAGATTTTATCAGTTAACATATACATATTTGATACATGCCCCGGGGCTATGGAGTTATTTGTACAGTTGGTACCACTTTAATTTCGCACTAGCACTCCTCTCTGTGGGTGCCGTTTGCAAGCTATGTGAAAAAGGCAGAATCTGCACTTCATATGTCACCATCTATTTGTGATGTGGTGTGCACAGTAACTGTCCTTGGAGCAACTGTGATGCGGCCTTGTACGTTTGGTATGCTATTTTTACTTAGTACGGTCATTTTATTTCTGCACAAATGTACGTGTTATTGACACTATCAATTTGGCGCAGTCACTGTAATATTTTACATGTGTGTTCAATGTACCACATGTAAAGTGAGTTTCGTTTGGGCGTGAAATTCGTGCATGCACTCTGGCGGAAAGTTCACACAATATTATGTGTTATAACGTCTTGACATCACATAGTGAAATATCACGTGTGATATTAACAAAATTAAATGAGTGCCCAGCTAATATATATAGCGTGTAATCACATTATCGCCTCATTGTCGCATGTCTGAATAACATAGGGCATTTGCCTGTGCCTCGTGGCTTACAATTGCAATATTCAATTTGTGCTATAATGTACAAGTGTAGTTATAGCGTGTGCGTGGATACTAAAATATAGCGCACATTATTAGTTTCTGCTATTTCGTAACTCGTCTCGTTACTGCTGCATTGTATATAGTCTAAGGCTGGTTGTCCCTGTATACATGTACCATATGTGAGAATATATTTTACCTGGGGCATGAATTACACTGTGTTTGACACTGTAACTTCAGTTCAAAATATATTTACCACTGTATTATTAGTTTTGTAATAATTTCGTACTTGGTAGAAGTTTTTAATTTTATTTCGGGGTGCGTGTCTCGTATGTGGTGTTCAACTGTGTAAGCACTGCGCTTCTGTCGTCAGCAGGCACCATTCACATGGTGACGTTTAAATACACTCGTCTTACCTTTGGCGCACGTGGTTCTTGTTGTCCACCTGTGACAATTGTCTTCTGTTGAAAAGTTAGTATTACTACTCATATTCATTTTATGCATTTTGTACAACCTTATTTAGCAGTTGCGATGATTTAACAATTGTTACATATAGTGCTACTAACACGAGTATCAATAATATGTAGTTATAATTTTCTTGACTGAGAATTGAAAATACTGTATTAGTTGGCAATGTAGTGACGTAGGTTGTACGTTGATACTTTTGTATCTCTGGGAGTGTGTCATGAGATATTTTCCAATATGTATTTAAAGCTTTTGATATGTTTTAGAAATGTATGCCCGCGTCCATTTGTAGTTGTGGTAATTCAAATTCATTTTCGGCGAGCCAGTGGACAGGAATCACAGTGTGTATAGTGGGTATTACTGGTGCTCGGAGTCACAAATATGTGTTGGCTGTTATAATATTACTGTTAACTGATACTTCGCATCCACGCGGTACTTGTATTTCAATGTATCCTATGTAATTATTAGGAATATCCCTATTAAGGGATGCGTTAAAACATGACATTTGTAAATCCTTATGTGCACTCGTAAGCACATATTGATGTGGGAAAATAGCATTCAAGCTAAATGATTTCTCTGGTTTGCATGGGTATTTGCACTTAATTATTATATCTGAATGACTATTCAGTTGAACTGCTGCTTTTACGCATATTTATTCGTCACTTCTTACACATTTTTCCGGAATGTGAAATCTGTTCTCGTTATTTTCTGGTGTTTCCGGGATTTATTTAATACTTGCTAATTCATCATTAATTGCAATTAGGTTATTTGGTTTTGGATCATACATGTTAGGTCTTGGAAGGAATAGGGTATACTAAGTATTTGAAAAATATACGATTCGCCATTGGCAGTTTGAAATGGCACCTGTATTTTAAGTAGTATGTGTGTACTTGATAACGTGCATTAAATAATGGCAGTGGTTTAATAATCTCAAATAATTGATGTAGGGATACTAAGTTTTAAATTTACCTGCCAGACATTATTATCTAATTGCGTGAGGTCTGCAAAAAGTTGTTCACTCGTGACTGCCTCTAACGAAAATCGGTTTTGTTGGCAGTGTTGAATATATGTAGCACTCTGCTGATAATTTGCAATAGTTTTAATAATGTGCAATATTATTGTAGTAAGGAGCTGTTGTAGTGTTATTGCCGGCTCAATTGTGTCAGCCATTGTTCTTTGTGCATTCATTGATTCTGATATAGTGTTTACAGTTTGTGCTAATGGAATAACTTTATTTTGAACTTGTGTTTATACCTGTTCTGCAGCTTGCACCATGATATTCAAGTTTTTATTGGATATTAATACCATGTTTGATAATTCGTTCACCTATTTACTAATTAGTTCATCATTCGCAATAAGTTCATGCAAATGTTTATTAGTAAGTAAATTGCAGCACCAATTCCCAATGTCACCTATCAATTGAATGCACCTCCTTATTCTTGTCTTTACTGAGCTTTCATTTAGGAACTGTTGCACAATACTCTCCTCTCTACTTTACTGTATTTATTTATTTATTTTGAATTCTTGCAACGTGGTGAGGCATCTCTCTTAAAAGATATATGAATCCACATGTCTAGGGCGTGAGGGATGGTTTGTTTTTGGAAGGGTACCCCATATGTAAGAGGGACTGTCTCCTGGTAGTATAAATTAATTTCTACCCTCTTCAACATACCCTGTGTGCATTCTGAACGAAGCAAAATCCATGGCAGTGGTGAAATTGGTTGTAATTGAACTACTGGCTTCTGGTTTGTTGATTTAATATTGTAGAACATTTTACATTTTTAAATATAATTCTTTATGTCGGTATTCATTGTGTCCCAATAATACCTATTTTTAATTTTGTATAAAGTTTTGAATGTACTAAAATGTCCTCCACCTAGCAGTGCATTGTGATATGGTGTTTTAATCTCGTTAATGTAGTAGGAGAGAACAAATGTTAATTTCTTTTCACCTATGGGTGTGTTTATATTCAAATATATTTCATCATATCCTACTATGCTACAGTGCCTACCTAACTTTTTA
This sequence comes from Dryococelus australis, assembly GCA_029891345.1. Classification (NCBI taxonomy): domain Eukaryota; kingdom Metazoa; phylum Arthropoda; class Insecta; order Phasmatodea; family Phasmatidae; genus Dryococelus; species Dryococelus australis. Next base: position 168,503,862 of record CM057009.1, on the reverse strand, counting down.
TTTTGGATTGGCTTCGTCTGGATCCATTTGTACAGTTTTCAATTTTTGGATATGTGGGTCATTTTGATACTCCCCTAAAAATGGTGCTGTGTGGTCATTGATGGGGCACATAAATAATTTATTGTCATTCTCACATTTATGTATGTCTGCTCATATTATATAGGCCTATGGGTGGATAACACATGGTACTTTGTTTATTAATACTAAATATCTGACAATTCAGCACAGGATCAATGAAAGTTTTGATTTATATGAACACTTTTCCATTGAAATTTCTGCATATACACGAAATATTGCTGTTATGACTTTCACCATTGAATGTGCTGGAGTATATTCTCCGTTCAGAATAGGTTTACTAATTTATTTATCTGTGGTATGCATTATACATAACATTATTGATTTACATAATATTCGAGTTTACTTGTCCTTTAATTAGTATACATCTCATCACGTCTGCAAGTATGTTAAATTTTCATTTAACAAATTTTACTTCAAAATCGTATTATCATAGGCACATTTTGCTGTACATTTTAGGTAGACTTTAAAGCACCTGCATTTCTCTGTGTCGTTCCACCTGGTTACGTCGGTAGCTACTTGACATTGTTCTAGAAATTCGGATACATTTACCTAATTTTTCCCAGCAAATGTTAGAATTTTTTCTTCCTGGAATATTACCTGTACTGGTTGTGGGTTTTCCATGTTGTGTGTGTGTACTTCTCCTAATTGGGAGTTTATGTATGTTGTAGCTGTGATTCTGTGTTTTGGTATAAATTATCTGTTTGGAAGATGTGTAAAATCGATAATGATCTAGGTGTGAGATAACAACTAGTGCTGTCTTCGACTGGGTGTGGTTCTGTGTGAAGCCTGTTGTCTGAACATAGTGCTTCTCGGCTTGTGTTAAATGAATAACCAAAAGGTTGTGTGAATAGTGTAACAGACGTGTTTTGTTCATGTAGTAAAATACTCTGTTCTAATTCTCTTTGCTTTATAGAGCATTCCACATCTGTCAAAACTAATATCAAGGCTTTAGCAATTTTGTGTAGTGTAGATGTCCTGATTTACTACGAGTATTCATGAATATTTATTGTTATATTTAATATGTAGTACCTTGGTTATTGACGACAATTTGTGAGCAGAAAGTTTTACTGTAATACATGTTCTGTTGTAATGTGTATGTCACACTCTGTGTATCTTATACTATAAATTTCTAGTCTACAAGCAATTTAATAATGCTCCACGAAGTTGCGAACACACTAATAAACTAGCTTAATAATTGGAGACTCTTTTCAGTACAAACAAATTCGGAGCCGAAAAGCAGTTCCATTGATCCAGCATGCATACAATTTACGAGCAGTAAGCAGACTACAGGGCAGGTCTAAATGGGAATTAGATGCATAAATAGGACTTGGCTAATTGTTGTTTTGCAAGTGGTATTTAGCTACGCAAACAAGGTTACAGTTGGCGGGCGATGTGTCGATTGCAGTTTTTCGCTGTAATCGTACATAAAAATAAGCTACTTGAATGGCTGTTGAAACTACTACTTCCTATACATTTGTTCGAAGTATTTGCCCCCTTGTTGTCAATGACACTGTTCAGTTTATATTTCCTTGAATCTTTATAACTCTTGTCTGCTTTACCATTTGTCTCCGTTGTAACACTTATTACAATAATTTAGTGGCAACTGAATCTTGACTAATTATAGCAATTATAGTTCCGATTATCGGCTGAATTTTAAGTCCTTGTTCCTATCTGTCTTGCACACATTTGAATATAAACATCGCGTTAACCTTTGCTATGAATTAGAGAAGAAGAATTTTTTTTGATGGTGGTCTACGATGTGGAGTAAAACCGGTGTATTTGCTTGCATAACTCCTAACACTGCTTTAATATTAATTTGCTTTGTTCGCATGAGATTTGGATAGAACTGGTGGCACAGCTAGTGTTATTTATCCGTTAATTACCTATAATTCAACAGTCGAGGCTAGCTAAGTTAATACAAGATGGGATGACATAGTCAGAAGTAAGATATACTTTCAAGTACTATTTACTACATGCCTTTTAATTCAGCTCAGACTTTACATGAACCACATAACGTTTATAATAATCTCATATGAACTGATAGTAAATTGAAGATAGATTAATTCGTAATGCTTCCTCAGTATCATTGCACAGTAATAATACTGACTCAATCAGTATTACTTTTGTTCGTGATCTGATATATTCCTAACCAGGCCTATCCTGCATCCAGAACTTGAGCGTCACACCAGTGAGTTTCTGACGATGTTCGACAAGTGCGAAGGCTCCCTCCAGACTCTCTGCGTCGTGGCGTTCTGTGTCTACATCTCTCAGCGTCGTTGCCTCCACGTCGAGCAGTCTTGTGTATATGCATGTTTATTGATTGGCGAACGAGTCTCGCACCTGCTTCTATAGCGCCAAAATCTCCTGGCCTGGCTTCCCCTTCTTCTTGTCACCCTCACCTCCTCCTACTCCTACTACTGTGTACCGCTTTGGAGGCTGCAGTGGCTGCTCCCGAGTCAGCGTGGCCTGCCTTCGAACCTCGAGATGGGGTCGTAGCAGTATGAAGACTTTCTGTACTTATTTATGTACTTGAAAATGCTAAACTCAAATACGGTTGCTTTAAAAGGGAAATTGTTTAAATGACTTCATTTTAATCATACCAATATTATGTTTTTGTTCCATGTGCCAGAAAATATTATACTGAAAAAGTAACACATACTATGGAGAGGCAAAATTTTTCTCTTTCAAAAATTATTTTTAAATGTTTATAAACCAGCTAGAAGCGATTACATACTTTACATTATGACTAATTTTTCGTAAAGAAAATTGTTATTTTAAGTTAATTTTTCCTCGTTAAGACAGTCAGATTGCATGCTAGTTAGGTTACTGTAACTCTGAAACAGAGTTTTATAACCTACATGCGCATATGACTTTTTGTTACTTATGACCTATAGAAAACGTTGGCGAAGTTTGTCGGATTCGTTGCGCAACAACCTATAATATCAAAGAGGTTACGACATACAACGAATTAAACCATATCTAAATAATGATGGTAAAAATTCATTCTACTTCACCAAACACAAAAATTACCACCACAATTTACAACTGTTTCCAAAATAGCCAGCGGTTTTTACGAACACACTAGTAGCGCTCTGATGTATTATTCCCACATAAAATATGAAATGCCGGTATTATACAGATTCCACAAAATTGGTGTGTCCTATTTATACCCTTTGACCTATTCCCACCTTCTTTATGGAAAATGTGTGATACCGTACCAATACAAAAAAAAATTATGTCCAGGATCGAGTTGAGTATGAAGCAGCGCATGAATAAAAAAGCAGAGGTAACTGGAGAACCCTAAGTAAACCCACTGACCAACGCCATCGTCCTGCACGAATCTCACGTGCGACAATCCGGGGGCGGCTCCACCGGGAATTGAACTCGGTTCGCTTTGGTTCAAGGCGAACGCTCTAGTGAATGTGCCTCCATCGCCCTCTCTGATTATTTTGATGAAATCAGTTTATTCCCCTACTACTGTTCTGGTCAGAATAAATAATATTAAATTGTTAAAATTCCATTGAGTCTAAAATATATTAACATAATAAAGAAAATGGTGTGTTTTTCATATCGGTTTTTATAGCTATTTAGACTCTGGTAGGGATTTCAGCATCAACTAAATACACATCCGTGAATAAATTAGAGAATTCACTTTATATTAATTTACTGAACAGATCATTCGCGCCATGTAATATCATATATGTACTTATGTAATGTTGAATAAACCAAGTATAGTAATTTATATTATCAAAAAACCTTGGTGTATAAGTATTTAAGAAAACCATGTATAGGTTGTTCACGGTAAAGTGATCACTTTTTAAGGCCCTCCCAACAGTCATTAACCACTAATAAATATATCTTATTACAACCTCAGGCATTACGTTTTGAAGATGGTGAAATGGATACACTGCGTTTATTTGTCACGTTGCCATGCGTATATTAAAAAGCACGTGGAAGATATAGAATTTGTATGAAAGGAAAAATTGAGAAGGACCTTAAAAAGTTTTCACTTTACTGTTATACCAGTAGCCTATACCAGTTAAATTACGAGTATATAGGAGTGTAATTAAATTGGAAAGCATATTTTGTAACAGAGATTTTCATCATTTTATTCTATTATAAACAGTACCAAATAACTGTTGTAGCAAAACCACTAATTATTGGAAGACACATTTATCCGTCGCAATAATTTACACACCGCCATTTAATTACCAAATTTCAGTGGTTTAATATGAAACAAAAACAACACTAAAGGAAGTAAAAGCAAAGATTAGTATATTTTTACAAACATCGAGTAAAATCACATACAAATGAAATAATATGTTATAATGTAAAGTACACTTGTGCGTGAACATGTCGTCCATTTACAATGCTATTTATTATTAAAAGTGTTTTATGTGTGACTTAATGCATTTACCTTTATTTAGAGTATTATTATCTCAGGAATGTAGAGACATAGACGTTTACTTCAGAATTCATTAAAAATAATATGTAATTTCATTTCAGGCTAATGCATTTATGTTCTATATTTACACTTCTCAATAGAAATTGTATTGTATCAAAATTATTTAAAGAGATTTTTTTCTTTAAAATATTTTTTTTAATAGCAGCAATCTCGAGTAAAAATAGAGGCCCTATTCCAGAAACTATTTTTTAAATTTAGAACCGACACCTAGCACTGAAACTTACGTTTACTGCAGATAAAAATTCTATGCTTAGCTTGATTGCGAGGAAAATTCTTTTGTCCTTCCGGAAAAATTTGTGTTTCTGAACACAAATTATTTTAACAAAAAGTTCTTCAGATGCGTTAATTTCTTAGTATTGTAATTTCTATTCGTTTAATTACTGCCTCGAAAAATTATTGTGTATGTAATTTTTATAAAGCATTGTTAGTAGTAGGGATATGGATATTCTGTTGCAGAAGGCTAGGGCTGAAGGATCTGAGGATTGAACTGCCATCTTTAAATCTGACATCCTACTCTGTCATTCTGGTAATGCGACTGCCATCTTGTATTCCATTATCTTGGTAGCCAGTATGCCGCCATCTTGGTACTGCCATTTTGTTTTTGCACTTCATGTTCTAGCATTCCATGTGGTTTATTTATGTGCTATAATATTCTAAGGTTGTTCTCTGAGTGCTAATTTTTTTTCTTTTTCGCTCTTTCCTTATATTGTTCTCTTCCTTTCTTTCTATCCTTCCTCTATTTCACTTCTATTTCTTTCTTCCTCTCATTCTCACTTTCCTTCCTCTCTTTTCTTTCTCTCTCTTACTCTCTCTTTTTTCCCAATTTCTCACATTTGTTTCATGTTTGTTTCCATCCGCCATCTTGGATATGTTCGTTTATAATTTGTTTCCGACCACCATATTTCCTTCTTTTGTTTACATCAGCTGTTGCAATGGGGCACACACATCATTCTTAGTTCTAGATTACTCAATTCGTTCGTCCGCCATCTTTGTTCTACAGTTGACATCTTGGGGCGAAGGTGTCGTCACACTCGATCGATTAGTCGCTTTCGCTCCACTGCCATATTTGTTTATGGATTTTCCCACTGGAGGCACTGCTTTTTTTAAGCTCAAAATATAATCTGGAGGAGGGTGGGCTCTAACTGTCAAACCTTGTGTCGCCATACTGATGCCTTAGACCACTCGGATATCAGGACATGCGCTGGGACAAGGGTTTCTAAATAACAGTACAGGAAAAAAACACGAAGCATATAATTAGTATTTAGTAACTTGAACCAAGTAATTCAGAAACACTATATGATGGTTGAAATTTCTCCTGACAGAAAATAAATATAACTTTACTATAATAATGAAAAAAATACACATTAGCAAAAAAAGCAGTAGTATACACAACTTGCCTGCCATCAATTAACCCCTTAATATGTTATCCTGAGTACACTCTGTCCACTGCCTCAAAATTGAATATTAAATCATTAAAGGTGGGATACCTTTAGACTGTTCTGTACAACAAAAATTATATAACACTTTCGTATGTTGGCATGTAACCCCTAAAATCTAGGTATGTATGAACTACTGACAACTGGGCATCTGCCATCAAAAATGTCATTATTCTAACATTAAATACAGCTTAAGAATTTCTGCTATTTAAAATCGAGCTGCATCATGAAAACTGGGCTCAAAATGCTTAACATATGTCTGAAATTATAAAGTAATGCTGTAATTTTAAAAACATCTATCTTATAGGCAGGAAACAGAATAAAAAAATTAAATGTATTCAGGTAACAATAATTTCAACAACACTCTAATTGGCTGGTGTAAAAACAATATTATAAGAAATTTTTTATGTCACATTACAAAATGATGCCAGCTACAGGTATAAAAAATTCACTGGTGGTTGTCAACAATCCTTACCGTAGCTCATATGAACAGTCTTTAAAGCAAAACATTCGCGCACGACTATCTGAATGTACTGACGCACTGCAGCCAGTTCATGATTTAACTTAGTAGACAGGTAGATTGCACAGCATGTGTGCCGATGACGCCCATATTTGTGCTGTGCTAAGACGTGTCACGATGATCCGGGATGTGAGACAGATGTAGACAGCTTAGTCAGCTCCAACCAACACGACAACACCAGGAGCTGGCTTCCGGCAAAAGCCAAAATTAAATTATTTCGAGTCAAAGAAACCTTAGCTTCTAGACCAGAAACATTTAAAATGTATCAAAATCAGTATTAATTCCAGTGCATTACTAGTTTTGTGCAAAAAATTTGTAAAACGATAAGCACAAAGAGACCATTAAAATCCACACAACATGTGTACCAAACTATACTTACTTTCTGTTATTTATTGAACGTGAAGATATATAACAAAAACTGGATGTGTTTATATGTTAATTTTTTTGTTTATATTGATATTTAGGAAATATATACGGTGTTATATTATATCTACACTCAGCTAGTTTAGGTGTTACATCTCTGAATAATAATTGTTCGATTTTTAAACTATGGATTTCTAAAGTGTGGGTCATGTATTTGGTTGTGTTGAGTATCAATAATTTATTGTGTTAGTTAAACCTTTATTTATATATATATAGTAATATTAGTAACAAAATGACCTAACAAATATGGATTGTTGTCCTTAGCGTATTCAAATTTACACTGTTCCTTTAATGAAATAACCCAACACATATAAGTAACAAAGGGTTAAATAATTATGTCATTTTCCCCAACTGGTCAAACGCAATTGCTGCAAAATATTGATGTGTATTATGTATAGGAAACTATGGCGAGCTTAACAAATGTGTTGTTGCTTTACATAAATTAATAATCATAAGAAATATCACCAATATAGAAATTGTCAAAATGCTAACCAAATCTGTTCATAGGGCTAAATTGCGAACTTTCGTACAAAATTTTTTTTAATAATTTGACAAAATATTTTGAACAGCTATAAACAGTAAACAAAGCATTTGACAGTGTAATACATTTAAGTCAAATGGCAGAGTTTTATGTATATATGTAACTGGTAACCAATATTATAACTTTAGCAGGGCCTCAGAATGGACTATAGGCAGCATTATTAAAGTTGAACCACACAACTGCTAACAGATCGTAATATCCACGGACAAAGATAGAGAAAGATTTACGTATCATGCAAGATAAGATATTTAAAATAACAAAAAATGATGCGCTGTTAATTGTAAGCATTGACATATTGTTCTAGACCGCCATGACTACAGAATCGGGCAACCAAAATTCGTTAACATGGGGAACGTCGTCCAGGTGTAGAAAAATATCTGAAATAGACTTTAACAACTCTTCTCTTTATTAAATAATTAGCTTTACATTAAATTGTCAGGAAATAACAAGCTAGTAATGCTAATGCATTATAAGCTCTGACCAAAGCCTTTCACTCTACACGCAGAACATCTGTTAGCTCAACAGACTAGAAGCCGTACTTTACAACATTCTACTTAAATTTCATGCTCGATAACAAGTTTTCGTAACTACGCCTAATGCGACGGTCACCTCTGGCCCTACGCAGTCTATGATTACCACTTGGGCCACCGTTTGTGACACCAGCTTTTGTGTAACTTATTTTATGAAAATTTTTTTTTTTGTATATTCCTTTTCATATACATATTATATATATATATATATATATATTGCAAAACCGGTGTTCGGTTCGGCCATTTCATTTGCCTGTGCTTTGGTCTGGTAACGTTATTATTTCGTTTTCACTGTTAATTTCTGGTAGTCACTGTTACTGCGATCTAGTATGTTATTCTGGTATTTATATTATTAGTTTACTACATTTGTGTCATAATATTTTTTATCTTCATAATTTTTCATGTTTCTAATTTTTATAGTAAATTTATTTTATTGGCCAGGATTTTCATCAAGTTTTCTGCATTTCTGAATTAAAATTTCTTACAATGTTAGTAACACATTGTGTACTTTATTAATTATCTATGTATCGGGAAAAATATAATATCAACAAAGTCATGTTTTATGAAAAATACATTTTTCTGACTATTGTACTATGTTGAAATATATTACTAATTATTGATCTTAATTTTGTCAATTCGTTAAAGTTAAATCACGTGACTGTTTTCTTCATTATCGTTAATTGTTATATCGATTGTAGCCATAATTGCCTGAATCGATACCTGGCCTACGACCACTTCCGCCAGTCTCGTTTCCTTCTTCTACATCGTTAAAACATGGTGTGACAATGTCAAAATTTTGATCTCTATTGCATCTTCATGATTCGTTGTTAATTTTGTACTTTCTCGGCTTCTGGTAATAGTGGCTTGTAGCCCTTTTTGCCCGGCGATTTTTAATCCTTTTAGTTTTGGCAGGCTATTGTTTTTTTATGTGTTTTGGCATGTTTGTTTAGCGGTTCGCGTGTAGGCCTATCTCTAACATGGCTTAGATGTGACGAGTCTATTTCTTGGTGTCAATTTTCATTATCTTCTTGATGGATAAATAACTGCTACTTTCTGAGGACCATTCAGGGCTTGTGGGCGTTTTCCTACTTCCTACTGCTGCTTTCAGCTCAAAAATATTTTTTTTTTATATTAAGCATGTGTATTGACTTACCTAATTTTTCTACCTGGTGTCTGTAGTCCGACCCTACTTTTGCGATAATTCCAAATATTCAAGCAGTTATGGCTTTTGCACTTCAATAATAATACCCCAAAAAAAAAAAGAAGAAAATATAACTTGAAATTATAGAAGATCCATTTCAGCTCTGGCATTGTGCCATCTTAAACTTAATGAAACTACAACTTAAAACTATACAAAATCTGCTTCAGCTCTGCAATTGTGCCATCTTAAACTTAATGAGAATGTAACTTAAATGTTTGTGTTCTGGTATCACCTTAACCTTTAAAAGTATGTAGTCGGGATCCCATTTATTAAAGAAGATGGATTTTAACATAATTATTTATATTATGTAGGCCAATTGCCTAGTGAACAAGAGATCACAAGAACGTGTGTGTTCAACTTTACAGAGATACTTTATTTTGATTAAAGTGTGTAACTATGACATATTGTTTTTTTTTTTTTCGTTTTTTAAAATTTGATTACCTTTTAGAACTTAAAATAATTAAATGAATATAACAATTTAATCTACCTTTACAATGCAGACAAAACTATTCTTTGTAAAAGCGCATGCAAGTTTGTCGAACTGGGCTAGTGTTCGACCCTGTGTCTTATCTACTACTAAACTTTGTTAATCCCTACTCGACACAATTGGCCCATTTTGTTATTTGAGTGTTTGCTGCATGGGGTCGTTTGAAGCAAGGTAAGTTCTAAGGTATTTGCCGTATGGTGTGTTTCTCCCAAGGCGCTGTGTAGCACACCTGGTAGCAGGAGCTGGTGGTTGTGTTTGAGATGGATTACTCGTGCATGATTTCTCCATGTTGCCTGACCTTTTGTGTGGCTTTCGGGATCTTTTTGTTTGATGGCGTGGCACCCGGATCATTGACTACACACACAAAATAATTTTTAGTGTTTATTTCTCTTGTGTTTTCTTGTGATAATTTGTGTAAGTTTTTGTGTATTGTGTGTCCCCTTTTGTGTCACTTTTCGCCATGGCTGCCATTGTCCCTGAGTTCCTGTTGAAAGATAAAGTTACCTATGAGTGTGCGGTCAGGGGAGTCCAACCTGCTGATCCGACAGTCATGGCATGTAGAATTGCCCTTCGTGCAGCACTCAATACTGGCACTCCCATAATTGAGGAATATTTTTCTGGCATAATTTTGATGAGATGTATCGTGTATCCGCCACTAAAATTATTTCCCTTCAGGAAATAGCTGAAAAGCTTGACGACTCTAGTCCTACAAAGTTTTAAATGACGGCTTACTCGTCGTATTACTAGGGCGAACAATTTGCTCACTTTCTGTCTTGACAATCTTTCAGAAACTCAGTCCCAATCTTTGAAAAATGTAACTGTGCAGGCATAATCTTTATTTGAACTTGCGAATAATTTAGAAGCAGGCAAACTACCCACAATCTTGAGGTTGTCACTGTCGCCACAGTAAGCGAACAGCTGGTTAACTTGAGCTGCAGTACTGCCACCAACATTTCACAATCCACACCTGGGCTGAACAGTCTAGTCACTTTCCCCTCCATTTTTCAACCTCATCCACATGTCGCTTTTTCCTCTACCTCAGCACACATCCCCACCACATCCTTTCCTACTCATCTCCACTCTGTTTTTGCCACCACTTCACACATGACACCCTCAGTGACACCAACCAATGAACCCCTGGCATCATATACTTTCGGCAAAATTACCCATCCATTGAATCATTTGTTGCATGAGTTCCTTGTTACACATGGTCTACATGTTCATAAATTTCTTGACTTTTTGAAACTTATTAATAAATTGCTCCAAGATAATACTGCCCCTCAACATCAACTTTTACAAATTATCTACCCTTTCACGCAGATTCTCCTCAGTGAAAGAACCAGGCAGGCCATTTAAAATCACCTTATCTTCGATCAGTATCATGCCAACATACTTCACTATTTCGCACCATCCCATTTACTCACACAGTTGTAGTCATGCATGTTCAACAGACTACAAGAGTATAATGAGAGCCTGTCAGTGTATGTTAGCATTATTAGAGAAGCTGCAGTCATCCTGTGCCTAAACTTATCTGAAAGAAACATTGTAAACAATATTCTTGAAGGCTTGGAGCGGCAGGAGCATTCGCTCTAAGTTTTTTTCACATTTTCTGAGCTAGACCGCATTTGTATTTACTCACAAAACATTAGGTATGTGGATCAGCAATGAGACCAATTTTCTGCCCCATACAGGCATCGTAAAACGTCCAGTCCCACTGTTGACAAGAAAAGTAAGCCACTTGGTCCCGACAATAAAGCTGTGTGCACTAGTAATAACAGTAAATAAAATAGTAAAGTAGTTACACGCAACAGTTTCTCACAGTGAGCCATAAGCATGTTTTTACTCCAAAGTAACTGGCCATTTGATAGCTAATTGTCCCAAGCATTTAGCAAAAAACGAGTCCTGCGGGGACGAAAAGTGAATGTTCCTTCCCGCAATGTTAGCAATCTTGCAAATTCACAATTCAATGCTCACATGGTAAGGACTACTAATCTAGGACACTGCTTCCAACATCTTGTTGGCCCTTATGACGCTGGTAACCGTAAAACTGAGCATAACTACATTCAAGTGAATTTTCCTAATGTTATAAGTGTACAATTCCTCGTGTTCAAGTGAATTTAGGTCCTTTGTCAGTTCAAGCTCTAGTAGATTTGGGATCAGCCCGTACTATCATTTCAGGTAAATTATTTTAGCTTTTTAAAGAATTAAAACTAGTAAAATCTGTTGAGCCTTCAGGAATTAAGTGTCATACTGCTTCAAGTGAGGCATTACCTATTTTGTGCTCTGTTAAGTTTAAATTAAAAAATTGAGCATTTTTCATGGTTACATAAATGCTTAGTTTCAGAAAAATTTGGTTTACCCTTTATTTTAGGAGCTGACCTTATGGCTTCCACTGGGTTCGTTTTAGACATGCATTGCACAACATATTTTGTTCAATTTTTGTCCTTATGAATGAATGGTTTTTGTTGATTGTAACCAAAGTCAATCTCCCTCGTCAGAGTTTTATGCTGAGCCCATTATGTCTGTGGACCCTTTTGTGCAATTGGAACTCCAACAACGTCTTGTTATTCAAAATCTTTGCAACGAATTTCCTAAATATTTACTCCAGAATTAGGTCTTACCGATCTTTTAGAACATGAAATTAAGTTGGTAGACTAAGAGTATGTCACTAGCCACCCATATAGGCTAGCCCCCCTCAAGATGGAGATTTTGAGGGAACAGGGCCAGTAACTATTGGAAAAGTGTGTAATTGAGCCTTCCACATTCCAGTATGCAAGTGCAGCTTTTTTGGTCCATAAACCCGATGACAAACATGAATGGTTATTGATTACTGTAAAGTTAACAAAAAAATTTTAATTGAGTCTGTCCCACTTCCTGACTTACATACGGCACTTAATTGGTTTGGTAAAGCTAAATTTTTCATCACTATTGATCTAAATGTAGACTATCACCAAATTCCGTTGTCCCAAAATTCCAAACCAATTATAAGTTTTTGTGTACCTTGGAATTTCTATCTGTCCACTCGCGTACCTTTTGGATTGGTCGCTGCCCAAGTTCTTACACATTTGGATGACAAAATTTTCCATTATGTGAAATTTAAATATGTGTACAACTATTTGGATGACCTGGTGAGTTATCTGAGTTATTTGAACAGCATTTAGAACATTTGAGAGAAGTACTTTTTTGTTTACATAAAGCAGGTCTGACCGTTAACCCTAAGACGGTTAAGTTTGCTGTTCAAGAAATGTATTTTCTGGGCCATAAAATTTCGGCACAAGATGTCACCATTGATCCTGAACCAACAAATTGTATTATAGATTTCCCCCCACCACCATCTCAGGATTTTAAGGGCATTGCCCGTTTCATCGGCATGGGTCAGTTTTTTGCCAAGTTCATTGCCCACCTAGCTGAAATGTAGTCCCACTTAATTGTTTGTGTAAGATATCAGTACCATTTGTATGGGGCGAAGAACAACAGAATGCTTTCGATACACTCAAAAATAACATTATGAATCCTCCTGTTCTTAGGATGCCCAATTTTTCAAAAGGATTCATTCTGCAGATGGGCGCTTCCTGTTTGGCAGTGGGAGTGGTCCTGTGTTAAGAATTTGATTGCACCAGGCTGCCAATTTCTTTTGCATATTGCAAACTTACACCACAGAAGAAATTGTCCATTTATGAGCTGGGGTGTTTAGCCATAATTTTTGGCATTGACAAATTCAGGTAATACTTGGAACATGCAGAGTTCCTCTTGGAAACTGACAATCAGTCATTGTTGTGGCTTTGCTTAATCCACGACAACTTGGAAATATTGGTCGTTGGGTTGTTAGAATTGCTTCCTTGAAATTCAGAGTTCAACATATTAGATGATCGTAAAAACATTGTGGCTGATACACTCTCTCGTATGTTCGAGGATACTAAATAAATCTTGTAATGAAACCGCAGATCTTCCAAATTGTAACCTCTTAGTGAATTCACCTTTGACTTTTACCAAAATTAAGGAACATCAAGAGAAACATCAGGATTTAAATGAAATCATCTCAAATATGAAGCCAAGTCTTGAATAAAAATGTATTTCCTATCCATAGGTGTATTGTGTTGTAAAACTCGGAATAAACTTAAACAGGCTGTGTTGCCAAGCCATCTCAAACCCATGGTTTTTGAATATTTCCGCTCATCACTCCTTGGTGCCCATTTAGAAAGCCATAAAACTATTCAGGCCATCGTCTCATGCTTCTAATGTTGCCGAGAAGCCCATGCAAAAATTTTTCATTGATTTTGTCCTCCCTTTCCCTAGCAGCAGGTTTGGTAATAACATTTTATTAGTTTGTGTTGAAGCATTTTCTAAATTTGTATGGCTCATTCCTATGAGAAATGCTGATGCAGCGTCAACTCTTCGGGCCTTACAAACCTGTGTTTTTCAATATTTTGGTGTCCCCACATCTGTTTTATCTGATAATGGTTCGCAATTCACTTCCAAAACTTTTCGTGACATGTGTTTTTCATTTGGCCCTCGCCACATTACGTTGTCTCTGTACAATCTGCCCCCTTCACATGCGGAGGATTTCAACAGGAACCTTCGTTCGGCCCTTATAGCCTTTCATGATTTGGATCATGTTAGGATAGCAATCTCCCTTGGTTGCAAATGCAATTCAATTTTGCTAAACATGAGACACATAAGAATACTCCATTTAACCTTGTCTTTTCTTATCTACCCAACAATCCTTTGTCAAATTTGTGGAGTTTGGATGATTTGTTGCTGGATGATCCCAAGGATATCCATCAGGTCTGGGCAGCAACCCTTAAAAATCTCAAGAGAGCTCATTTTCGAAGTCGTGTTAAATATGATAAAAATAGTGTTGACAATCCATTTTGTGTGGGTGATTTGGTTCTTTGTAAATCTCACCCCATCTGCAGTGCAGTCTTCAAGAGAATGACTAAGCTTTCGTTCTGTTGGATTGGTCCTTGCCAGATCCAGTGTTTTCTGACGCCAGTCACTGCCAGTCTTTCTGACCCCAGTTCTGGAAAATACATGACAAGATCATACATATCTCATTTGAAAAAATTTCATGTGTTCAAATATATTTTGTGGGTTTTACATGTCTAGGAGCTGCAGACCCTAGCTGTAGTTATAAGTTGTTTTGTTAGCCTGGCCAGGCCTAATCATGTTTCGTCAGGGGCCTAACCCTCCCCAACTTGTGAACCTTTCTTTGACCTTGACTTGGTTAGACAAGGGGCCTGATCACCCTCTAGTTTGAGTTGTTATGGTGTCATTATTCTTTGTGCACTATATACATGCAAAATGAAACCCTAGCTGATAATTTAAGTCATTTTAATGATATTCTAAGAAATAGTTTTTGTTATCATATATAAACTTGGGAATTTTGTAAAATATTTTTTTTACCTTTAGTATGGGTAATAATCTGCATTTTATGGGTGTATTTGGGAATTTTCCTTCGGGTTTTCCTCTTCTGGTCATTTTCCTCTCTTGTTTGAGGCTACTTTGGGTTGTTTGCGGTTGTTGTCCAGTAACTAGTCATTTATTTTAATTTTGCAGTGACATTTTAAATTCGGGCTATAATCTCTATGAGTCTGGTCTAGTGATGTTTCCCATCGTGTTGTTTACGTGTACCGCAGTTTTGGCTGTCGCCAGTGTGGCATTGGCCTCAGTCTCCATCACACATTTGGACTCAGCGGTGGTTTTTGAGTGTGAGGGCGATCTCCTTTTTTCGGCAATTCCTTATCTGAAGGGATAGGAGAAATTCCCGACATTGTTTCAGGACAAGATAGATTTCAAATGTGTGTACACTGAAGTCACCTTTGCAATTGGTTCAGAGTTTATTAGGCACGCCCTGGACTACTCTGCGTCAATAGCTGAATTGCCAAGGAACAATAAGTGAATCCAGCAGTGCGAAACATATGGTAACACTGGGACAGCAGCCAATGAACAAACATCTGGATTTCGCCTTTACAAAGGATTGTGGAGTCTAGCATTGAGGTCACTGAACTCGCGAAATGTTCCTATCCCTACTTATCTGTGGTGGTGAAATTTGATTTAATTTCTTTAGATAATCAATGCAATAAACTCCAGGAGATTATTGAAACCATTGTGTCTGTTCGTCAGCAAGAACCTAAGAATCCAGGCGATACTTTGTCTTTTGAGCAGAATTTTGATCACACAATTATCCAATTGAAGAGTAGTTTCCACACCTTCCAATCTGAAGTGCAAACATTTACTTCCTTGTTGCTTTCCCGGGCAAAGCGAGCATTAATAGATTTAGGTGTTAAAATTTTGAAATCTGTGTTTGTAACTCTGAACAGTGATGATCTTTCAGTTTTTTTAAACAACATTTAGACTACTAGAGACATTCAAGAAGATATTTCAATTAGTATAGCCAACCAGATCATTCTGTTAAGAAATATGGAAGACAGAATAATCAGCAACACTGCATACATCAAAAATTTAGTCAACTATATTTGGAACACTATAATACTATCTTCAAAAATATTTATTTTGCTCTTTATGGCAGTCTTGATGCTATGATTATTTTGAGTTATCTCATAGATTTAAATGGCATGCTACTTAGAGTAAGTGAGGTGCTCACCAATGTTCGTGTGGAAATTTTTGACCTTAGACATGCCATTGAAACCAGTGTAAGTGGTAAGATTGGTACCTCCTTAATGAGTGCAGTTCTTTTCTTAGTATTCTGAAACACATCCAGCAATCTCATACCTTGCTTTTATACATGTTAGCACCTGTTGTGCATGAAAATTTGTATATGTACTATGGTTTAAGCAATATCCAGGCTGTTGTGTACAACTCATCCCTGAATGTGGTGATCAACGTCCCATTAACAAACACAGATAGTTTATTTGAGTAATACCATATATATCCAGTTCTGTTTCTTTTTCCAAAATTTAATAAATATCGTCTTGTTAATGTAGTTGAGTACTTAATTGTCAGTATCGACAGGAAACATTTTGCATCATGTAGATAACTGCAAGTGCAATATTTTTGTCTGAAGAGCATATTTTGATTTTTGTAACAAATCTGTAATTGATTTAAACTTCCTTTTTAAAGGAAAACTAATTCAAATTTGGATTTTTGCTATTAGTGGCTCCTTAAACGTCACATTTTTGTGTAGATCTACCACTGAGACCTTTTCGCCTTTGACCTAAACCTTATCAAGTTCCAGCCTGATTAACAATGCTTCTCACTGTGACCTGATGAACCCTTCTTTAGAATTTTTGGTATGGTTAATGCGGCTCTTCAATATAACATGTCTTTGCCTATCATGCGCATTCCCAAACAGGTTGCTAAACTTTCCCATGTTAATGTTTTAACTTTTCCCGACTTAACCATGAGCGACTCTCTTGTCAAATAATTGGATAACCTTTTAGAATCATGTCCTCATGGTGCAGATTTTCATGATGTCCTACACATATTACTCTCTCGTCCATCTCCTCCTTCAACCTACCCAAACCTCATCGCCATTACAGTGTCTCCAGTCGCTGTACTTTGATGTGTGACCATCCTTGCATTATGGTTGAAATACAAATTTTGTAGGAAAACCAGTCCACCCCCTGCACAACCTACGGTTGTTCCAGAAAGTTGCGTGATACTTCAGTTATCACCTCTCAGTACTTCAACAGAGAGTTAGTCCCCCTTTTGTGACACTTAGGTCTTATGCCTCTTTTGTGTGTGTGGTGCCTATGTTTATTGGGTCGCGCCGTGCTACCCATAGACACGCATAAGGAGTTGAGTGTGTGCCACCGTTTGTAACATATGCTTTTCTTTGCCTTCTTTTATGAAAATTTTAGTTTTTTGTATATTCCTTTTCTAGGAATATATATATATATATATATATTCCTAGAAAAGGAATATACAAAAAACTAAAATTTTCATAAAAGAAGGCAAAGAAAAGCATATGTTACAAACGGTGGCACACACTCAACTCCTTATGCGTGTATATATATATATATATATATATATATATTGGCAAAACTGGTGTTCGGTTCGGCCACTTCATTTGCTTGTGCTTTGGTGTTGTAATGTTATTAATTGGTTTTTACAGGTAATTTCTTTTAGTCACTGTTACTGTGACGTGGTAAGTTATTCTGACATTTATATTATTAGTTTACTAACATTTGTGACATAATATTTGTTATCTTCATAATTTTTCATGTTTGTAATTTGTCTTGTAAATTTATTTTATTGGCCAGGTTTTGGTAAAGTATTCTGCATTTAAAGTTTCTTGCAATGTTAGTAAAACATTGCGTACTTTAATAATTATCTATGTATCGGGAAAAATATAATATTAACAAACGTCATGTTTTATGGAAAATACATTTTACAGACTCTTGTACTATGTTGAAATATATTAATAATTATTTATCTAAATTTTGTCAGTTCGTTAAGGTTAAATCACGTGACTATTTTCTTTATTATCGTAAAATGTTATATCGATTGTAGCCATAATTGCCTGAATCGATACCTGGTCTACAGCCACTTCCGCCAGTCCCGTTTCCTTCTTCTACATCGTTAAAACATGGCATGACATTGTCAAAATATTCATCTCTACTGTATCTCCATGACTCGTTAATTTTGTATTTTCTCGGCTTCTGGTAAGTGAGACTTGTTGCCCTTTTTGCACAGCGACTTATAATCCTTTTAGTTTTGGCAGGCCATTGTTATTTTATTTGTTTTACCATGTTTGTTTAATGGTTCGCGTGCACGGGTGTATTTAACATGGCCTTAAGATGTGATGAGCCTGTTTCTTGGTGTCCATTTTCATTATCTTCTTGATGGATCGATTACGGCTACTTTCTGAGGACCATCTAGGGCTTGCGGGCGTGTTCCTACTTCCTACTGCTGCTTAAAGGTCGAAAATATTTTTTTTTATTCTAAGCATGTGTTTTGACTAACCTACTCGTTAATTTGATCTTTTCTACCTGGTGTCTGCAGTCCGACCCTACTTTTTCGACAGTTCCAAATATTCGAGCAGTTATGGCTTTTGCTCCTTAATAATAATACCCCCCCCCCCCCAAAAGAATGAAGAAAATGTAACTTAAAAATTATAGAAAATCTGCTTCAGCTCTGGAATTGCGCCATCTTAAACTTAATGAGAATGTAACTTATACTGTGTTCTGCTCTACATTGTTACGCCTTATCCTTTAAAAGTATGTAGTCGGGATCCCATTTATGAAATAAGGTGGATATTAACATTATTATTGATATTGTGTAGGCCAATTGTCCAGTGAACAAGAGATTATATGAAGGTATGTGCTCAATTATACAGAGATGCTTAATTTTGATTAAAGAGTGCCACTATGAAATCTTGTTTTTTTATTGTTTTAATTGATCTCCTTTTAGAACTCAATAAATTATGTAAATATAACCATTTATACTACCTTTACAATGCAGACAAAACTATTCTTTGTAAAAGTGAATGCAAGTTTGCCCAACTGGGCTAGTGTTCGGTCCTGTGTCTTATCGACTATTAACTTTTGGTAATCCCTACTTGAAAAAATTGGTCCATTTGGTTTTTTGAGTGTTTGCTGCATGGGGTCGTTGGAAGCAAGGTAAGTTATATTGTATTAGCCCTATGGTGTGTTTATGCCGAATTCCTGTGTAGCACACACTGATATAGCTGCCACAGATGATCTGATGTAACTCGAACGACACTGGCCACGCCGAGCTCGCAGCATCGTCGTATTACCCTCAGTTGGCTTCGATCACAGCTCTTGGTGACCAGCATGCAGTCACTGGACAGTATGGCAAGAGAGAGTTACTTGCGGCCTGCTTATATATCGGGGGGTGTCCTTCACCCACATTCTTCATACCATCCTGTTTGCCAAACAACTCCATGCCTGCCCCGACGCTCTGCTGCCCCTGGACCTGCCCTGGATGGCCCTCTCGGCTTCTCAGCCTCGTTCACGACATGGCCCTCCTCCTCCAGAAAAAGAGTGCCCTCGTTCGTAACTCCTGTTGCCGCATCGAGGCGGCTGAGTACAGGGTGGTGTCTTGCTAAGGGTGCCAAGGATCAGAGACCTTTTCCCATCCTCATTGGAGGACATCGGCAGTGCCTCTCTTCCATGCGGCAGACACGGGTTAGATTGCAGTGGTTTTAAAGGGAAGTGCCTATAGAGTGTCCTCGTGCACTGATTATTTAGACCTAAAGATGCAGAAGTGGCTGTCCATTTGAGTGTGATAATTGGAGAAGTGGGAGTATATATTTACATGTATAATGTTACTAACAAAATAGTTCTAGCGTGTTACTATGTTTATATTTATATTGCTAATTACAGGATAGATCTGCATAGTTACTAGAATAATAGATACTGGTAATTACAAGATAATTCTGCATTGTTAATATAATTATTTTTTACTATTGCATGATAAAGTATTTTCGATATACTAGTGATGTATCATGCTGTTAACTAATGAGAGATTTCTCTTTATCTATTTATGTCGTTCTTGCTTCCTGTCGGTGCATGGACTTTGGAGTGTGCTCGGCACATTTGCCCCCTTAAATTGTGGTCCCCCTAAATTGTCGTAAGGCACCGAACACCAGGAGCGTGTATGGGACAGTTAGGCGGTGCACCTATTGCCCCGGCAGTCTGCAGTTAAAGTTAGTAATCCGATTTTCTATTTAATTACATTTGTACTAAATGCCAAATTTTTCTATTGCTCTTTGTGATTCATATAATTAAATATTATACCTAATGTATCATTAGCTAAATTTCTACAATTACACTTCTTTATTTATTGTTTTTTTATATGTTAGTATTGCCACTAAATGAAATTACTTATTAATTGTACAATTTGTATAATATTTATCCTTTAATGACATCACATGTGTAATACTTATGATCTAATGTGTTTATCCCTTTATTACATTTCACACATATTGTAAAGCTGTGGGCCACCTGCTTGGTTTTACTTATTTGCAAAGTTCCATGGTATTCGCGCCGTGAGTCGTCGGCTGTTCAATGCTGCACTCTGCCTGATTGGACCTTGTACTATGTGAAAATGACTGACCCGACATTATGTACGTGGCTTCACTGCGAGTGTGAGCTAAAGTTTCATTGTGGGGATTTTGAAATCTTTAAAACCTTATTATGGCTCGACCTTCTGTTGTCAGTATAACTGAATTATCCCTAACTTATTGCGCTCAGAGGATCAGCATCCTGCCTGTCATACATAATAATTTCAAAACTGCATTGTTGCTTGAAAGTTATAACCATATGGTGCATCACATGTGAAAAAGTGCCTGGCATGCTGCATGTTTTAAATTACATGTAGGTATTGTGCCTACATTGCTGTTGGTGCGCGAATATGGTCTTGTGTGAACACTGAACTGTTTGTTGCGCGCAAATTGTTTTACAGTCCTATGATGTGGTATGCTATGTACGAGCCATTGATGACTGCAGTTTGTTTTATCCCCCATTTAAAGATGGTGTTGAGCAGTGTTTATGGTGCATGTGGTTAGTTTTACTGATAGTTACGCTTGAAATATCCCAGTATGGGGGTTTTTGAAAAGGCATGTGCCCCTGCATTTGATGCATTTTCTACTACTTTCTTGTATAGTGTGGAAAACTTTACTAATTTGATGTAGAGTTCTGTCAAAATAAATATTAGTGTGAGAATTACCTCTGTACTAATGTAGTTGTAGTGTTCTAGCTATAATGTGGAAAATACTTTATTTTGGGTAGACAATATCTGGCCCATTTTGGTGTAACTTGGGATTTCTGGCAACCAGGCGTGTTTAATTTTCCAATCGGTAATGAGGGATTTATTTAAGTTATAAAATTGGATAGCCTCGTCTGGGCGTAATTATTGTAGTTCAAAATCTGTGTTTAACAGTTATTGAATTGGGATTACCTTGGGAATGTTTAATAATTCGGGTTTGGCCTGTTTTCAATAATTCTCCGCATGACCGTGGGGCTCTATAAATCATATGGTATTACACATAACATGAGTTGAAATCATTGTAAATCTTCTTGTCGGCTGGTACCTCACCATTCTCCCTTATCTAAGAAGTAAAATTAACAAGGGCAATTTACTCTTGTGTTGGTACTGCTGGCGTGTGTAGACGCATCATCTTGCATTACCAGTTGGTTCGCCGGCCCTGATCAGAGTTCCCTGTCTCCTAGGGGGGAGGGGGGGCTCTGTTGACAGATTGGCTGATGCAACAACACTGTTGTGGACACAGTTTCCATCCCACTGGCTGCAAACCTCTCAGCTGCTCACTGAAACTTAGAAATCATGTATTATTATACTTTAATTAATTTGGAGTGTGCATTTTACTGTCTTACATTATGTGGGTATTCACTGTCTCTATTTTCGGCTCCCCGTGTTTATTCATTTGAATTGCTTATGTCGAAGGGTCTATACTGTCAACCACACAGTAAGGCCTTTTTGTATTTAAAGGTGAGGGCTTTGCTCTGCTGTCTTTTCTTTACCCAAACCCATTTACCTATTTCTACAGTGTTTGGTCGGACGTGTCTGTCAAATAGGTATTTCTGGTTTTGTTGTGCTAGTAATAATGGAGTTTTGATTGTTCTCTGTCATTAAGTAATTTTGACACCAGTTGTCCCTGTGTTCGGAGTATGTATTCGCAACTACGTGCGGACGTTGTGTAACTTCAACCCCGTACATTAAGGAGAATGGCGTAAACTTTGTACTTGTGTTGACAGAAGTGTTATTATTGAATATATAATGCATTGCAAATACTCGTCCCAGATCGTTGTGTCCTCATTAGCACACACACTAAGCTACTGCTAAAGAATTTTATTTACACTTTCAACTAAACCATTACAAACTAGGTTGAACACAGTGGTCTGTAATTTTTTTATTTGAAGTGACTTTAATAGCTCCAAGACCAACTTGTTAAATGATGTACCCCTATCGGTAAGGATTTGCTTAGGGCAGCGAATTTGAGTATTACGTCCTTTATGAACTTTGCACATGTTTGTGCATCAATGGATGATACTGGTTTAATAACTTCATGACAGCTAAAAACTTCAGTCATGACCAAAATGTATCTGTCACCTTTTGCTGATTTTTGCAGTAGACCTTTAACATCGACTCCCAAGAAGATAAGAGATCAGGAGGCGTAATGGGTTGTAACTGGCCTATAGGTTGTTGTTGGGCGGCATAATTTTTGTGAAAATGTGACAGTTATTTATATAATTTTTCATGTCTTAGTTCATAGTGTCCCAGTAATAGGCATTCTTAATTTTTTGTAGAATTTTAAAATTGTTGAAGTTCCCTCCTCCTAAAAGGCCATCATGGTGTGCTGCAGTGATCTCATTAACATAATAGGACAGCACTACAGTAAGTTTCTTTTTGCCTATTGGCGTTCACATTTTGTTATAGAATTCGCTGTTTCCTGAAAGTCTGTATCGCCTAACTAATTTAATTTACTTACTAACGGCATTCGCCGAATCCGTTTAAGCTATTTTTAAGTTGTGTATATGCATATCTTTATTATATTCCCCTTAAAATAGTGACGTATGGCTGTCAATGTGGCATATAAAAATTTCTGCAATGTTTTCGATTTTCACATATTCTTGTTCGTGATGATACATGGGCAAGTATTTTGTGTTTCTCTCTATATCAACTATTAGAATTTGGCAATTAAATAAGTGATCTATGCAAGTTTTTTGAATTTGTTGAAGTGATTTTCCAGTAGTCATTCTACATTTACCTGAAATATTTCATTTATAATTTTAACTATTGCATGAATTGGAATGTATTCCTCATTTATAATGCTTTTACTAACTTGGGATTTGTCTTTACTAGTTACCAAGTCCTTCAAAAAGTTTTTTATTTCAGTCCAGTAGTTTCAGCTTATGCTTTGTATATTGTATTGCAATTTGGCATATAATCTTTAACCTTATAAGAGTTGCCATTGATGTGTATACTCCTAAGACTGGTTTGTCCTACCATTGGTATGCAGCTCATCGCATCGACTAGAGTGTTTACTTTACCTTGTTCTATTTTAGCATTAAAGTCATATTGACCAGAGCAGTTGCCATCATTTGAATCCTATTACTGTGTTTGGCTATGCTTTTAAGATATTGCAATCTTACAGGATCTGTTTCTATAGAAAATTTTCTACCATATAAATATTGTCTCAACTACCTAACAAATTATTTTATCTGCTAAGTTCCCGTTCTGTCATACTCCAACATGTTTCGTTCAATGAAACTTTTTCAAGCAAATGCGATAATTGATCGTTCCTTGCTGTGAGTATTTTCTTGCATGAATATCACCCCGAATGCCTTTTGAGACGCGTCGCATGCAAGTATTTTGTGTTTACTTTCGTCGAATTTTTTGCTATATGGGTGAATTTTGTATTAACCGTTTTAATTCAAAATAGGCTACTTGTTCTCTTTCACGCCAGTGGTACAGTGTGTCGTCTTTTGTCAGATTAACTGAGGGTTCTGCCTTGCTAACATAATTCTGGATATACCTACATAGGTACGAGGTCATTCTCAAGAATGTTCTTAATTTCTTTAAGTTGCTAGGAGGAGAAATTTCCTGTATCGCCTTTACTTTATCTGGGTCCGCAACTATGCTTTTTGAGGTTATATAATGCCCTAGAAATGTTATCTCTACTTGCACAAAGGAGCATTTCATGACGTTAATAGTTACAGTAAACTTTTGAAATCTTTCCATCGCTTTTCTGATATAATTAAGGTGTTCACACCTATATTGAATACATCATAAATATATACTATTGTGGTATTCCATCGTAAAAGCCCTACTAGGATAGCAATAAATTGTTGGAAGTATTGGGTGATGTGAATAACCCTATAGGTATTCTGTTGTACTGGAATAAACCTACTAGGTCTATAGTTAATGCAAATTTTCCCCTGTCTCCTTCCTAACAGGAGTAGCATAAAATCTACAAAATAAATCCATAGATGCAATAAGATTCTAATTTTGCAAGGCATTTAAAATATCTCCAGTCCCGGGCAGTGGAAATTGTACCTGTATGAGATATTTTTTTGTGATCTAAAGACTCTAATAAATCTGAATTCTTCTTATCTCCTTCTGATAAATAGCTTGGTGCAGCAAAAGGAGATTCGGAATTATGTATAATCCCAACTTGTTCCATTGTTAAAATTGGTTTAATAATTCTTCTTGAATTTTTGGATTTATTCTATATGTTCTAGTGTGGATTGATTTATTTGTGTTTAGTTCTAACTTGATTAGGTAATTTTTGGCTTCAGTAAGTTCAAGCATGTTATAGGTGAACCTGTCCTTATATTTACTTAACAATTTATTGAGTTCTTGTTTTTGGTAGCTGTCTAACCCATTATTTACTTTCCCCATTACTTTCTCCTCTATGATAATTTCTATACACTCAATTATATTGCTAGAGTATGGATATAATTGTTTTAGTCTCACTGAATTACCAAAGTGGAATGGGTATTTGCAATATTTTATTGCTATTATTTCCATTAATAAACATTAAATTCTGCTTTAGGAATGGAATGACATCATATTTCTTGATTCAATCAACACCCAAAATAATATTGAATTTCAAATTATCAATCATTAAAAACTCCCGCAAAAAAATATCTCCTGCTATACTGAGCATTATGTTAGTTTTGTATTTTGGGGCTCCTATTCCGTGGGTTTTTACTAATGAAAATTCTTCCATTACAGGCATATTAGGTTGATTAGTGACTAATGTTGTCACAATGCAACTTCAAGAACATCCTGCATCTAGAAGCATGACGTATCATTTTCCTCGAATTTTTATTAGCACTTGTTAATAGCAAGTGGTTACATTTGTGGCTTTGCACACTTTTTTGTTTGTTTATGATGTGTGTGTTGGTGGGACCCAGTGCTGCTCAGTTGAACTTAGCCTTTTTAATTATTGCCGACCTGTTGTTCTGTGTAGTGTTTTTGAACTTGACTGTTATGGCTTGGATCCCCTTCCGTTTTGATGCGGAGTCACACCTTTACGATGCAGAATTTATTTTTAAATAGCCTGAACCATACAACAATATCTGTATAAAATACTTTATCCTGTTTGGGAAACAAGTCGCAATTGTTCGCCGAATGTCCATTGTATAGGCACAAAGCACATGTCCTTTGGGCTTTGTTCTGTGATCCAATGAAGGCCATGATATTGAGCCGTGTGTTTGTATTTTGTTGAGTTGCGCATTCCTGAACAGCAGACGCACTGTGGTTGTGTTCACTTTCTTTGTTTGTTGTACTTGCTGTTTCCTGATTACGCTGTGGACTAGCGGCCTTGCATTTGTTTGTTAACCTCGCCTCACTGTCCTGGTTTTGCATGATTACTTTCTTATTTGTGTATCGAAAATATATTTGGGACCTGGGCTGGATCTGGTTTCTTGTGTTACTTTCATGTTCCGTACGCGGTTTTTGTAGAACTGCCACACTGCCACTTCCATTACGTTTTGCATTGTACCGTGCAATTTCTGCCTATGTTCTATTAGGTACTCTCATACTAAATAAGACTTTGCACATGTCAATTATCCTATTTTCCATGGATGTGGCACATCTTTCACTTTCATATTGCCTTTGGTTGTCCTGCCTTCTACAGTAATTTCTGCAATGACTTTGAGTTCTTTCACCTCTTTTCTCATGTCTATTTTGTACTCTTATCTTATGTAATACTCTAGAATGGTCCACCGCGATCTACAATGGGGTAATTCTCTGGTTAGGGAGTGTGTATTTATATTTAGACGTGTGTTGCGACATTTTGATGTCATTTTGCATTGTATTTTTTTTGGTTTTCCTGTGTAGTTTTTTGTTAGTGTGCGTGAGCTTAGCTTATTGTTCTTTAACACCACTATCTCCTCTTGGAGTTTATTTTTATCTTTAAATTGGGAATCAATTTCGTTCGTCATTTTCTAATGCCACAAGCTTATTTGCTACAGTTCGCAATAGGGATTTCCAAATAATGCTAATGAAGTCAGGCTCTGGTAACTGTGGATCACATTTGTTTTAGTAGAAAATTAAGTCCTGTACGAGTGTCTGGCTACTTTTACCTTGTTGTTGTTTAGTGTGGTGTAGTTTTATGTACTTGTCTGTGTTGCCAATTGGTGTAAATGTTTTTATTAGCTTCTCTTCAATATCTTGCATGTTATTTCATGCCAATTTGTGTAGTAGATTTTCTTTTACATCCATTTGGCTGTAACATTCAAATAAAATTTTAGGTGTCTATATTTCTCTATTTGAGTCCATCCATTAAGTTCACTGGCTATGTTGTATACATAAGAGTCTTCCACATTTTAATTTGACTGGCCTGCAAATGTGGGAAACTATTCTGGTTGTTTTACCACAATCTGAACTGGTTGTGCTGTGTATATGTCTTGAGTATTTTATAATGGGCGTGGTTTAAGGTACCGACTCGTGCTTTCCTCAGATGTACGTTTGTTTCGTGTGTTGTGTAAATTGACACCTCTGTGTAGTCCTGAAATGAGTTATCAGGGGTGTCGTTTTGTTGTGTGGCGGAGATGTGTTCTGTATCTACTAAGGTACTTGCCTCACTGTTTAACTGCGCTGTTTTTATAACTTTTTATCTAATGTGCACTTTGTGCTGCTCAAATCTAGTGTGACTGCTTTACCAAATTTCCTTACAGAAAATTGGGTGGATTTACTTTGTTTGCTCATGTCCGTCTAATTTATAAATATATGAGTTAATGAAATATGTTGTATGTCATTTTTTTCCATTGATAGTGTACCTTATATGCTATTTTATAATACTACAAGCAATCTAAATTATCCCACAATGAATAGCTGGTACACACTATACTTGCATTACGTGGGTTTAGCACTACTGCTAAGGGAAAAATAGCAGTTCCTTTTAAATGCATTCATAAAATTCTAAAAGCGTAGAATACTACTTTTTGGACGACTGAGAGGGACCTTTGTTTTACTGTGCTGCAATGCGCAAACTGCTGGCACGATATGGTTGTTTGGCCGGAGTGCGTTGCTCGCTCTACGTAGCGTGTTTATATTTCCTGGTTCTTCTGACTGACCGAATGAATTTACTGTAGCATATCGACTGATTTATACAATTGTAATATCGTCTATTATATAAGACTACTATTTTAATTTGCAAGCAAAAGAAATGGAGCACCGTGCATATTTAACACTTTGATTTACAAAAGCTTTTAAAGTTTAGTGGGGTAGCTAGATGTGGAAACGTGAGGCACCTCCACCAGTTGTTCAGGATCGTTCTGACTACATGATCAGGCAGACAAAATAGGTTAACATGGGATGCATAGTCTAGATGTAGAGAAAGATCTCTAATAGACTTCAACAACTTGTCTCTTTATTCTACAATAAGCTTTACATTAAATTGTCGGGACAAAAAAGCTAGAGATGCTACTGCATTATAAACTCTGACCAAAGCCTTTCACTCTACACCCAGAATATCAGCTAGCTCAACAGGTTGGAAGCAGTACTTTACAAGACTCCATTTTAATTTAAAGCTCGATTACAGGTCTTCGTAATTATGCCCACCACAATGGTCCCCTCAGCGCCTACTCAGTCTTTGCTTACCACTGATTTAACTGCCGCAGACGACATGCTGTAACTCGAATGACATGGGCCCCGCGGACCCCGAAAAGTTGTTGTGTTGCCCTCAGTTGACATCGATCGCAGCTCTTGGTGACCAGTATGCAGTCACTGGAGAGTTATGTTGAGGGGGGGGTGGGAGGTGCAATCGGCTCGCATATATATCAAGGGGCATCCCTGGCTCCCATTCTTCGTGCCACCTTGTTTTCCAAATAACTCTGCACCTGCCCCGGTGCTCGGCTGCCCCTGGACACTGTCCTGCCCGGTGTTTTTGTCTACCCAGCCTCGTCCATGACAGTATACATAATACATATTTAAAAGTTACGTTTCATCAATATGCACGGATGGCTTTAACAATGACTCTCATATATTATTCCAGTGTAAAAAAACATGATTATTTTGTTTTTCACAACTATGATATATTTCTGTGTGCAAGCAAAATCTTGAGTTTTGCTTCTAGGCCAGCGAAAAAAAAAATTAATATTTTTTTCGCATTAAAAATATATTACAAAAGCCTTCAGAATGCTTAATCATGAAGAATCAGTGAACGTAATTATGCACGTATAGGTTATAATTTGAATAATATTACTGAAAAGACGAAAATGACATTGAAACTATAAAATAAAGTGTTAGCAATACCATTACAATTAATAATTAGAAAATATGTATGAAGAGTTGGATGGCTATAACAGTTCATGCCAATGATTCTGAATCAGTGCCAGTATGCAAGAGAGAGGGAAAGCAGAATATCCTCTATAAAACCTGTGGCATCGTCCGGTGCAAGAATAATGTGATTAGGCATATATCAATGTGTTATATGGCGGAGGAATACAAAAGTAGACCTTGAGCAGGGCTTATTTGAAAGTATTGATCGCAAACAGCCTACTATGCTGCACTAGCGGTTGATGGCTGCTTGCAAGCCAGGGACCCTTATTTATATACGAAAGTCGGGGGAGTCAAAGTAATTAATATATTTTAAGCTGAATATACCATCACTATAAGTACATACAAATTTCCTGTTGTACATACAACTTTTCTATACAACCGAATTTAATTTCCTTATTCTAAATTAATGTTCTTACAGGTATCAAACAGCAGTTTGATTAACAACAGCCTTCCATCATATAGTGTCCAAAGCCAGCAAGTCTGTAAACAATGGATTAGGCATATTAAGATGTTTGAAAAAATAAGCAAATCCTTAACACACCACTACCAGTTTTTTGCTGCCATGCCCTGAAGTCCAAAACGAATCAGTATTTATAGTAGAATATAACTATCTTCAGTGCTTACAGCTTTATGACAAAACAAATTGTCATCCTTCGTTACATCATTATTGGCACTCGCTAAATAATGATAAACTCGTCCAATAAAAAAAACACTTTTGTACATTTTTGGTTTACAAGTTTTCCTAACTTAACAACATCACATCGCATCTGGGATGGATGGATTACTATTCTCCTTGAGTAACTGTCACTGAGTAGAGTATCAAGCTGCTAATCTTAAGTGCATCTTCGCTTTTTCTGAGTATCTGAAAACAATTAATTAAAATACAAGTACAACATGCTGCAAGAGTTAATTGTCCCTGAAATTACCCTTTCAGGTGAATGAGTTCGCTGATAATGGTCACAATCAGTAAGTGAATAAGTATTATTAACGTGTGTCATATAGCTATGCTATGAATCACTTTGGTTTGTAGCAGAGTGGTGCTCGGACACCTACTATTGAAAATTTGTTAGTTGCAAAGAACGTTTATTTATAAGCTCTTCTACTCTTGCCTCTGAAGTAAATAGTAGAACATCAATAATAAATTGCGACATATTCCATACTATTAAAGCACAATCTTCTGAGTGATACACAAAAAGAACATACTCTGATAACTATTGCATAATACATTTTATAAGCTAGTAACACCACAATTAATACTCTCCACTTCTTTGGAAAGCCTACGATTGAGATGAGTATAGAGCAACACTGGAATAAAGAGAATTCGGAGATCACCGAGGAAACCTGCCGGCCAGCCGCATCGTCCTGTTCGATTCTCATGGGCGAAAATCCGGAAGCAACCGCAGAAATATGATTGTGTATTCACTTAAATAAAAATTCCCCTGATTAAAAAGTAATTGGATAATATTTTTATTGAAAATTAATTTTGAACACAAACAAGATTAAGTAGAAAATAATATTGAATAAAAATGACAAAAGGAAAAAATAAAACACTCAAATGCACATAGATAAACTATTAACTTCATGCACAGTCAATACGAAACATATTTGTGATAAAAAAAAAGTAAATTTAGTTCTCTACTTTAAGAATGTCACATGCAAGGCTAAGCAGTTCTAGAATGATGGTTAGCATTGGCTTCTTGCGAAATGCAGCACCAGGCTCGTCTGATCGTCTCGATGGTAGCCTTCTTCTTGGGCCCGGGATGCTGTGAACATTCGTGCCCGCCTGGGGAAGCTCCACGACACAGTCTAGTGGGTGGATGGTAGCAGGAATCTGGGCCGAGGTGATGCAGGGCAGCTGCGTCTGCGGCGTCATGTGAAATACGACGCAGGCCGGTCGTCTCGAACAGTACATTTGAAACTGCATTGGTTCATAGACGACTGGATAATGCGCGAAACGCAAAGCTGTATGCCACTACGAACGCAAGTTTCAGTGTAGTTGGGCAGATATCCATCTTCTGGGATGAAACTGTATCCAATACTGCCATAGTCAGGCTTGGCATTTACATAATTGTTCGTAGGACAGAATGGAGTCATGGGGACAATCATACCTCTAAGCGACGACTAAATAAGCGCACTGAATGTTGCCATACTATATATATATATATATATATATGTATGTGTGTGTGTGTGTATGTGTGTGTGTGTGTGTGGGTGTGGAGGACAATGAAGTGGGCAATCATATGAAAACTAAAATGGTCTTATATTTCGGGTGACTTTGTGTCAAATCGTAATTTGTCAATTTATGGTCTAAGGACGAGGCACACAATTTTCACAGCAGCTGTGTGTTCCTTCATGTACGTGTTCAGTCAGATTCTGACCTGTCGCAAACATGTTGATGTTGGTCGTCGTAAAGTTTCGTTAGCTTGCGCAGCTAAGGACAGCCATACTTGCACTGCACATCGATGATTTCAACTTCGTTTATGCACAAGTTGCTAAGCCATTTCTTCTGCTCGGGCCCCACTACATAAACCAGTCCTTGCGGATTCTGTATCAGCAAGTCGCGCAGCACATTTCTTACCTGATGGAACAGAATTTTGCCTTCATCCCACTCTATTCCATTGTGGTACTTGGTCAGCCAGTCGTTTGTCTTCTTGCTTTTCTTTTCCAAGAGTTCCCACGTATAAGAGGAGCAGAAGGAATGCATACACCTTTTGTAATCGTCGTTGAAAATCACTGTGATCTCCCTGAGTACGTAGCCACTCTGGTTCTGGAAGCCAAGCAAATTACAGTACATCCTGATACAAACTAAGGTGAGAAGCAGTGATAATCTCGTTTATACGTGCATAGCTCACCATGTTCACCTGCCCCGAAAAGCAGCTGTAGCTCACTATTCTGACATGTAAAATCAAAAAGTATGTAGCAGTGTTTGCAGCCAAATTTTCCATGAAATAATTTCTATACAACAATCCACCCCGCCTTTTCGAACTCGCTCGTTTTGTTTGGACATGTAGAAGACCAGCAATGGTACCATTTCACACAATTTTTCTGGGCTCAGGACAGGGTAGGACTCGCGACCATAGTAGGAGTCTTGAAACATAGTATACAGATAATATGGCAACACAACTACTTCTTGGTCAAAAGAGGTGTTCAAATCAATGAACGGATAGCTTTCGCTGTTCAAAATTATATTTACGTTCTACACATTGCAGTGGTCGAAGGTCGAGTTGTCCATCGAGATGTGTAGCGTGTTTGTTTGAAATGCCAGTACGACGTAACGAGGCTTTTCCATGCTTTAAAGACATCTTTACGACCCAGTGGTTACCCGTGACAGATGACAAGACCGGGCAAGTAACGAAATTCCAACTTCTAAAAGTTATGTCGACAATTTTTTCTGTCTTAATGTAGTTCAGTAGCTTCATGCATTCATAGGTGCTCGGAATCACATGGGGAATGAACAACTCCATGTTGGTCAAGGTTACAGCGACTGGCTGCTGGTTTATCTCTGGCTCCAAACAATGCATAGAAATGCGAGGTGGCTAGAATTATCACCAGTTCTTGTTTGGTTCAAATTATTATCTTAGGCAAAACCAAGTATCATCGACGGTGGCACACTGGCCTCGAACTTGCCTTCTGCGAAGATGGGAACTTTGTAGCCGTCTTCCCTTCCTCAGCCTGCCATTTGTATCATGTCGAGATTTTTAGGGGTGAGAGAAAGGTAGTTTTTTATGGCAGCGGTTAAGCCCACATCCCGAATTTTGTCTATTGTGACACTACTCATTTTGTACATTACTCGCTCGAAAAGGTTAAGTATACAGTTGCGAACGAACACTGTGTTGGTGGACTGGGTCGTATCATCTTTCGTGGGCATAACTTAGATGTGCAGGAATGATTGCGAAGGCAGGGTGTAAATATAGGGATGCTGTATCGGGATTCGAACCTCATGGCCCAGGGCATAGGGGACGGTCAGATACGTCTGGTAGCAATGTAGCTCTACATTGTCGATACTGTAGTCAAATTTTGCCCACTGCGTCATGTTCAATATGTTGTCGTTTTCCGTTCCTGTTCACATTCAACCCTAGACTACATAGAAACTGCTCATTGACATGTGTTAGCACGTCTGTTTCTCGAGTTTTACTGGTCTTGGGTTTGGTGCTCCACTTTAATTTTTGCCTGGTATGCTTAACGAAGCTCAATCCCGTCGCTTCAAGTGCAAGCACAAAGTGATTTGTTTCCGAAGTCTATCAGCTTATCTTCCTGATCAATGATTGACACATCCATTTTGTGTGCACACTTCGCAATAATTGGAACGTAAATGGTGCTTTCCGGAACATCGACCATTTTATAACCTGGTATGAACTTGTGCAGGGTATTGATGGTTTTATCAATGTCATAGCAGCCGCTCGCCAAATTAGAGTTTATGCGTATCACATTCACAGGTAATATGTTTACCTGTCGCAACAATTTGTGCATTTTACCAGCTTCAAAGCTGTGTGTCTCAAAACCTGCATTAGCCCGATGGTATCTGGTTTCTGTGAAATCGATATTGGTACTACAATATATTTTTGCATTCAGAGTATTTGAGTTAACATGTAGTTTGTAATTCATGCACGATGGCATGGATTACTTGATGGAATTTGCGATGTCCTTCAGTTCATATGCCCTGTTGGGAATGCTGATTCCCTTTACATCTCCTGACACTATGTACAGGATTGCGGAATTTACATTTACTTCTATGTTGTATTTGGAGTTGTAAATCTGAAAATCCTTCATTCCGGCGACCCACTCATCTTCCACCTACAAGGGAATGTAAAATGTCACCCTCAGCTTGTATGTCTAACTACTTAGAATGATGGACACTGACATATTGATTGGAGAATATAGGTTCATAACATTTTATCTAAAAGGTAAATAAACAATTATTCACCTACCATTTCTTTTTATTCCACCTAACCAGAAAGTGAAGACACAAGTGTCTGCAATTTCATGGGTTCTGCATCTGCTCCATCTCGTAGTTGTAAATCAGTTTACATTTATTTTTCAGTTACAGTTGCAGATCGGGTGGAGAACACCAATTCTTAGAACTGTCATAATAGTGTGCATGTTTTCTGCATTTCACATAAATAACCCAGTGCATGCTGGGCCCGGCTGTCATTACATATTCTTTTATCTTTGGTTTTAGCAGGTAGTTAATCTCTCATAAACACTCCTCTAAAACAAGGAATATTCTATTTGCATGCAAACATTTCCATCTCTACATTCTTGAGTGGTCGTTTCGGTACAGATTTCATTATCGCCTCCTCCTTCTGTGACTCTTATACTTTCTCGCACCTCCTCCTTGGCAGTGCCATCGTATGTAATAAACTTGGCTATTTTTTCTGCCCTCAGCAATAGCTTCTTGTTTACAGTTGTGGCGATGGTTTTCTCCAATTACTTGTGTTCGTTCGAGGCTCATTTCACCACACTAACAATATTCGTGACTACTCCAGCATTACTTTCCAGAGCACCGATTGCAAGTATCAATGCAGGAATGAATCCTCCCGTCTATTTCTTCCCTCTCCTCTTGGAACTTTGTCTCTGTTACTTTGTCCCCGTGCCTATCTTCACCTTAACTTTCATCATGTTGGAAACACCCCACATAGCTATTTTTACCGATTTATTTATCTGACAATTTTTTTTATCTCGCCAGCCTTTTGTGCAAGTATCTTGTCTGCCTGGTTTGGAGATCCCTATGCTGGGAATAGGCGATATTGTGCCACTTCAACACCTCGTCCAGCGCGTTGATGTCTGTATTGCTGTATGTCAACCTTTTAGCTAGCTTGGTTGCTGGCCTGAAGAAACTGTATCCAGGAATGTGCAGCTCGAAAGGTAGACTGTTGATATGTGTATAAGTGATCCCTCTTCCAGATTTGATCTTTCTTCTACGAGTCATCACACACTACTAGGATATGAACCAATATAATCCCGATCTTTATAATTTTTCCTTTCAGTATCATTCTAGTATTGGTGCCGTATGGACATAAAGTGCTAATGATGCATCTGCTTTGTCGCTTTTGTGGTAAATCATTCACAGCTCTGTGCAGTGTTCATCGACATGAAATAACGACCTGGAGAGAAAACTTCAATGTAAACTTTGTCAACATCAGTTTACCCGAAGGGACGCTTTAAAGATACATTCTAAAACTTGCAGCACTGATTATATACAATCACAATTAGCACCAGATACACCACAATCAGTACCACATACACTACACTCTGCCCCAAATACACCACAATCAGCACCACATGCACCGCAACCAGCATCAATGCCATTACCACCACCACATATACAAGGTTGTAGCAGTAACTTACATATTATTAAACAAGATGTTACTTTACCCATATGTATTCATGTTGAAGATGAAGCTATCTCCCACGAATCACAACATGGAAGCGTATTCTGTAATACAGTGTGCTACATCATCATAGGACCATCAAATTGTGGGATAACATGCATCCCATTGAGCCTGCTTGAAGAAGAGAATGAGCTTCGGTTTGAGAATGTGTACCTGTTCTTTAAATAACTCTAGCAAACTAAATACCAATGAATGGCACAAGTACTGCAAGCTGTGAATTATGTGGGTTATTTCCCCTGCAGTGATGATGAAATTGTTGTACCGCCGAGTTAAGTACTGCCAAAATCGATATTTATATTATATGCCATTTCCTGCGAGAAACAAAGTTGTATACAGGAAATATTTTAGCATGGGACGACATGCGAAAGTGGACTGTGTGTACATCGGCCAGACTCATTTGTGCATACACAAACAACTGCTTCGTGATAATGCTAATGTTTTGGTGATGTTTCGCATGGATGATATAAATTTGCGGAATTTGAACAGTGACCACTTCAATACTGACATGTCATTATCATATTTCAGGAGCCTGTGTGCCTTATGCTGTATGAGGAGTACTGATTTTTGGCGATCGCAAAAGACTGGCCTCTATATAATGGTTGGTACATGCATGGCTTCGATCTGTTTGTAATAAGATGCTGACCAAGAGTAAAAATAGAATTTACAAGTTCGGACATGGTTTACGCTCTGATGATAATGATGATCATGGAAATGTGCTAATGGAAGCTCGCCTCACTGCTCTCTGCAGAGGCGAGTCGCTTCTTGGGCGAAAGATCGACAGCATTATTGATGAAGGGGTGAAAGAATTGGTGACTATCGACCGGCATGTGGGGGCGCAGAAGCATAGATAATAGACTTGATCAATTTGTCGAATTCACATAGACGGGAAGAATTAAAAACTCTTCAAAATACGTTAACATCCAAACTGGCTGCCAAAACCGATGTTGCGAAGAATAGCAAGAAGGTGCTGGATATTTGCATCCACCAAATATAAAGGATCAAAAATTCACTTTCCTCAATGCGAGAGTGAATATGTATGTGTAGTTACGTGTTTATTCCATTATATTAATCATCTCGGACTGAACCGAAATTATCACTGAGCTTCAGCGGGCCATCATACCTGTTCGTGCGAAATATCTACTCGTGAAAAGTTACAAACAGGCTCTCGAGAATCGCTGGGAAGAGGTGTAAAGGGTGATAACCAGCCATTTCGACGAACTTGGACAGCACCAGGAGGAAGCTTTGCCACAGCCGGATATCAAACATGAAATCAATGTGGAAGGACTGACTCCGATGAGTAAATGGAAAATAAGTCCGGAAATGCTGGAATTGAAAGTTGGCTTCACTAGCGACGAAGATGATCTGCTCCTGATCGATTTGCTGTGTGTATAGGAATGGAAACGAGCACAAGAGTGCGGACCCAAGGTCGGCACGCTGGTCGGGCAATACATCGTTTCCAACTCCGATCGGAACAGCGAAAAGATGTACAGCCTGCGACACCACAACGAAAATTGGTTTTTCGGAAAAAAGGGAGTGATTTGTTTCCATAAGACGTGATGCAGATCTGCAAGCACAAGGTGAAAATGAATCATGTTCTGTGCGAACTTTTGTTTTGTATATGTCCCGAACACAACACCGAATCAGATTTTCACAGGTACGGTCGCCTGCTAAAGTTCAGTCGTGCTCATTATTAGAACGATAATCCCTTAAGGCGCTGGCCTTTTATCTAGTTGGTGTTGACCGTTAGCCCTAAGAGTTTTCGAGTCGTCAGATGCTCGTTAAAAGAGTCCGATAGTGGACGCGCCCATTAGCGCTTTATCCCCCTCTACCAATATGCATTTCTTATTACTTCAACATTTTCTTCTCATAACCCTTTCCGTTTTCCAAAAACATGTTGTGTTAGTGATTCGCCGATTAGATTGTGGCTAATGTTTTAACGAGCAATTTGCTTAAATCTATACGAGTAATTCCTCTCTAATGAATATGGGTAAACTTAAGGAAAAGCGCATGGGTTTATTAGTGCGTGCCATTAGTAGCACTGCAATTATTTTTCGGCTGGGAATTTTTGATTAAATACTCTAAAGGTTTTACAATCGTGCGGAAAGTACGACCGATGTGCGGTCGTCCATTTGCGACCCAACAGTCACCTCCCCCAATGTGTACATCCCCAAAACCTCACACAGACTTTTAACGCGCAGGGCATTTTGCGGCGTTTATTTTAATGTGAAAATGGAACAATATTTATTTCAATCTGCGGAATTAACTAGTGGCCTTTGAAATGTGAAATAGAATTACAATATATGTGAGAGCGTAATAATAAAGATTGAAAAAATTCTGGAAACTGCGTAAGTTATTTTTATTGCTTTGATTGTTATAAGGGTGAACATTATATTTCAGTGGTCATAGTTGTAGTAGTTTTTGTGATGTTTTGTACTTACATGAGGACCCAAGTTTTTAGTTTTATTACTATATTTGTTTTAGGAAATAATTTCTCATAAGATGGACGTGATTACAATTTAAAATTGCAGTAGCAGTGTTCTGATTTGTAGTTGTAACATGTTGACGGAACTGTGTAACCCTTCGTTAGTGACTTTTCACAAATGTACAACATTTCTGTTATGATCTAGGGAAATATTTCAAGTAGGTAACAACAAGCAGTTAACAGTTGGCCAACTGTTGGCAGTGGTGGCAAACAACTGCATTAATTATTTTCAGAATTTCTTATATGGTTTACAATCAGATTATATAAGTAAAGGTGTTATTGCTTATTTTCTAAATAATCGTAATGTGGGCCTTTACAATCACAATGATTAATAGAATTCAATAGACGATGCGATATAAAATGGTAATTTTTACTTACTGCAGAGAAAATATTGGAGCAAGTTTGTGGGAAATGTATGCCACGCCAACTGTTTACCTACAGTTAAAAAATATATTATCAGCAAGCTAATGGCACATGTATGGCATGCCAAATGTTGTTTACTGCTAGGGAAATATTAGCAAAAAGCTTGTGGGCCACTTATGGCATGCCACCTGTTACTTACTGGTACTGCTACGGACATTAGTAGCATACTAATGGGTCACTTTGGCAAGCCAACTGTTCATTACTTCTGAAGGGACATCAGCATGGTTATGGGCCATTTATGGCATGCCAACTATATGTTGTAGTGAAATAGCAAATAGCATATCTGAATTGACTTAAATTTTATTTTCATTTGTGTGAAGTAAAATTATCAGATGATATTCTAGTAATACGAAAAAAATTGTTTATAGACTGGAAACCTGAAAACCATACTGTGTAAAAAAAATGTATTTTGCATTTTAAATATTACCTGAAAGTATCTCGAAACTAAAATACTTATAATTTATAGAAAATTATAAATCTCAGTATTGAATTGTGATACTATCATAAACTGTGTAGTGTATCATGCAATTGTTCAGTGTTTAATGCATTATAATTACGCAAAAGGTTCTACATGAATGCATGGTGAAGTATTTGGTGTCATTGTAGACTCAAGGTTTGTGAGTTCGATTCCATGTTCATCCCAAAAAATTTACTAAGTGTTAAATAATACTAAAGATAACATACACGAGGGCGGGAAATTACTCAATTCTTATTCGTGTGAAACAGAATAATTTTTTTGGCCTTGGAAACTACTTTGGCATGGCAAACTACTTTGAATATATCAATATTTCAGTCAGTATTTCTAAACGAGTATAATATTTGGCCAACCGAATGTTTAGACTAAACACCTAGGTCAACCGACCAGACAAACCGACCATATGTTAAACATACCTAAAAGAGACATACTCCATAAACTATAACTCAAAAACATACATCAACACAATACCTCAAAACCCTCAAACACATTAATTTAAAAACATGTCTCTAAACTATACCTCAAAACATAACCGAAATCGAACCTCCAAAACGATATCTCAAAAACAATAACTCAAAACCTACCTTAAAATCATACCTCAAAAACTATACCTCAAAAATATATTCTTGGCTTCTCGGTTGTAGCCGCATCAAAGTTTAAGGGAAGTCAAAGGGAAAACAACGATTTTGAAGAGGCTACAACCCGGAAGGCAAGAATATACAGAAAATGGCTGCGAAAGCAAACGAACTTTATACCTACAAAAAAAAACTCTTGCAGTCAGTTTGTTAAATGAGGGAGTCGAGACATAACTTTCTGCATAGGTAAAAATAATTTGGCAAATAAATTCAATATACAGAAATGCGTATGCTCCCTATGCAATAATCGAACACGGAGATCATTGCTCCTACATTCAGTGACAATCTAACAAGAAGTTACTGTGTAAGTAATCCACCTAAGCATGGGAGGAATTAATTTTAAAATGTGTTTATAAAAGTGTTGGTAGGCAGGACATGATTTCTCTTTGAAAACAGTAACATTAGAAATGAAACCAGAAACTTATGCAACGTAAGTGAGACAATTACAAATACTTACGTACCTTTCCCGGGACTTGAAACCAGAAAACTAGCATGCAATGTAATGCATTACGGAGGTCGAATTCAAAGAATCAATTTCAGATTTAATAAGTCTAATGTTTAGAATAATAAGATTCAATAAACTTAAATATTTAAAGGGTCGTCAGTAGTTAGTAAAGGCCGACTCTGATACAGGGGCTGGAGGAGGGGAGGAGGGAGCCAGCCGCCACCTTGGATTGCAAAACTTCGCAAAAATGTGTGCACAAAACCGCTGAGTGGTCATCGTGTAGCAGAATTTCCTGCTCTATCAATCCTATCAGTTGCTTGTAAGATGACTGCCTGACACTGGTAACCAGTTTTTTGCACAAAAAAAACGTGTTTTTCGCACAGAAAATGGTCAAAAACGGCTAAAATAACTGCAAAATGCCCTTTTTCCCTCGAAGTTGATCGTTTTTCCTTCGCGAAAGTGCCTTTACTCAATCCGGCTGACAGTTTGCACAATGTGGCTGACGTTTGCGGATTGTGGTTTAAAGTGTGCAATTATGTGCAATCATGTACAATAATTGTGCAACCATTCCCTGGCAATCCTAGCACTGGCTAGCAAGTTGTTGGAACTTTCGGCGCTGGCCGGCAGGCGGCAGGAAAGGTCTCGAAGCGTCGCTATGCTGAGCAACAGAATGGCGCCTGTGTACCTGTACTGGCAAGCAAAATGGTGGTCCCTATAACAGCACCACCCAGATA
Source organism: Dryococelus australis (assembly GCA_029891345.1). Lineage (NCBI taxonomy): Eukaryota > Metazoa > Arthropoda > Insecta > Phasmatodea > Phasmatidae > Dryococelus > Dryococelus australis. The sequence continues at coordinate 168,463,359 of CM057009.1, read as the reverse complement.
GTGTCCCTATGTCAGCTCGTGTCCCTATGTCGGCGCCACCTATCTGGTATCCCGATGTCGATGCCACCCTAAGGTGATGCTGGCTGGCAATATGGCGGCTGTGTCCCTATAGAGACGTGACCCACTGGCTGTGTACCTATGATGGCGCCACCCAGTTTGTGTCCCTATGTCAGCTTGGTGTTCCTATGTTGGCATGTGTTCCTATGTCGGCATGTGCCCCTATGTCGGTGCCACCCTATGGTGATTCTGCCTGGCAAGATGGTGGTTGTGTGTCCCACATTGTAGCATTTGACCCATGAGAGATGTCACCACCGGTGACCATGTTGCTGACCAGTAAGCCAGTGGTGGCCATATTTGAAGTCGTACTGTCTGGCCACTGACTGGCAAGATGGCGGCGACCATGCCAGTCGCAGTGGCCTGCTGTCAATCCGATCTTAGCACTGACTAGCAAGATGGGCGGCCATGCCAGTCATCAGAACTTCCTGCTCTGTCAATTCGGTCAGCCATCTTGGAAGTAACACTATCTGTTGGCTGTTCATACCTGAAACCCCCAATGGAGGCCGCATACCATAGTCACTGGCCATCAAAAATGGTGGCCACATGTCCCTATCTCGATGTCGCCAATGGAGCCTGTGTCTCCCTAGCCATAAGCCCCAGTCAGCTGGCCGAGAAGGCTTGCAAGGCTGTTTGACCTGTGTCAAAGTATAATTGGCTGTAATTTCCGAACTATGTAAGTAATAGTTGTCAGGCTCATAACTTAGAATTCACCCCCAATGATGATAAGGCTCGCAAGGCTAAGTTTGACCTATGTCTACTTATAAGCATAATTGGCTTTAATTTCCTATCCATGTAAGATATAATTGTCAAACTCATAAAATAGATGTCACCACAATGATGAGAAGGTTCGTAAGGTGAAGTATGGCCTATGTCTACTTATAAGCTTAGTTGGCTGCAATTTCCGAACTGGTTAAGATATAGTTACCGAATTCATAAAATAGGCAACACCCCATAAAACAAGAAGGCTCGCTAGGTCAAGTTTGATTTATGTCTACTTATAAGCTTATTTGGCTGTAATTTCCGAACCATGTAAGATATAATTACCTAATCCATAACATAGCCACAACTCTAGATGCCGAGAAGGCTCGCAACGTCAAGTGTGTACTATGTCTACTTATAAGCATAGTTGTCTGTAATTTCCGAACCATTAAAGATATAGTTGTCAAATTCATAACATAGGCATCATCCCAGATTTTAAGAAGTCTCAGAAGGCCAAGTTTGACCTATGTCTACTTATAAGCATTGTTGGCTATAATTTCCGAACTGTGTAAGATATAGTTGACATAATTGTAATATAGGCACAACCCAATATAGAGGTTATCAACACTGGTAAACATAGTGGACCATCTTGTAGTTAAGAAATAGTATTTATACACACTTTAATAATGCAGAATCTCTTCAGATGTCGACACTGACAGTGTTAATGTCATAGGTGGCCCAGGATAGCTGGTGAATGTTAGTTTGGGTTTTCATTATAATAAAACGTTTTCTGCAATTTTAATGTTGTTTAGGAGTTTTAAGATGCCAGTTTTAAGCTCTTGTTCCCTATATGGGAGTGCGGGTACATGGCCCACACTTGACAAATAATTTTTAAAATGTATATTAAGATTGTTGAGATGTTATTCGCATTTTGTATGTCGTTCGAGTAAGAACTCTCTTTCTCTGAGTGAGTTCGAGTGACACTTAAACCAATTGTGTTTTTTTTTGTGAAAACAGATATAAGCTTGCATTCTGTATGAATCTTTTCACTTCATCGATAGATGTGATGAAAGGTAGATCGTCACATGTGAAATGATCTAGTGATATTGTAAGCTTTTGTAATAAAAAGACAGTAACAATGGGTGAAGACTTACCATCTGTAACAACTTTAGTAAGGTTTTCTGAAGATTTTTTACAAACATTACAGAAACAATTTTGTTATTGTGGAAAATCATTTAGTTAAATTAACAATGTACATTGCCACAAATGTGTTCATTATTTGCTCAGTCCAACATATAAGGGATTTCACTGTGATAATTGCGAAGCTGTATATGTAATTAAGTATGACTTGACTGCTCACAATATGATTTGTAGTATACAATTTAAGTAAAGCATAAATACTTTTTATTGGAGAATATGTTTCAGTGTATGTAAGTAATACTCTGTTTTTTTATATATATGTGTGTGTGAAATAAAATAAATTGTATGAAAGACTATTGTATTTATAATTTTCCCCTTCAATTTTAAGTGTTGGTATGATCATTCACTTAGAAAAGTTAAGCAAATGGTAATAAAGTGGTTAATACTTGAGTTTTCTCATTTTGTTCCCAATCGCGAATGTTTTCTGTTTTTCTTCTGTAAATTTACAAATTCACTAAAAATTTTCATTATTTTTGTTTTATATGGTCGATTTTGAACATTAACTCACGAACCTATGACATCGTCATATGCCATTAACCAAGTAAGTAGTCTAAACTTGAGTTTTCTCAGGGTGTTCTCATTCGCGAAGGTTTTACGATTTTTTTTCTGTAAAATTACAAATTTGCTAAACATTTTGTTTCTCTTTGTTTTATACAGTATATTTTGAACATTAGCTTAAGATACTATGTCATTATCTTTTGAAATTAAACAAGGAAGTGGTTAAAATTCGAGTTTTCTCAGGGTGTTCCCAATCGCGGAGGTTTTATAATTTTATTTCTGTAAAATTACAAAATTTGCTCGAAATTATGTTTCTTCTTTTTTTATACAGTAGATTTCGAACATTAACTTAGCTTCTTATGTCACCATTCTATTACATTAACTGAGGAAAATGTCAACACTATTCATTATAGTAAAACATTTTCTGCAAATGTCGGTTAGGTTGAGCAGTTTAAGGTGTTAGAGCATGTTCTCAAACGTATAGTTGTCTTCCTTCTTTGTATTTTTGTTTTTCATCAGTCGATGTGTATTTGGCTTCATATCAATACAGACATAGTCGTTGTAGTTGTATATTCATTATGCCAATACTTTGGTTAAAGTACTTGCTACATGAATGAAATAAATATTTACTTACCCTGTCTGGTTATTGAATCGCTGTGTATGCTACTTATATGTAAATATTGTCGCTAAATTTGTATTTATTTATGCGACTATATATATATTTTACACCTGATGATTAATAATGTGTGTGCTCAACTCTCCCGATTTAAGCCTTACTTATCATAACCGATACAATTATTTAAAGTTTCTCAAAATGTAAAGCTGTATAGATAACAATTAAATAAGGTGTTCTTCGGAAGTTAGCAAGAATTTTAAGCAATTTAAAAAACAGTCTTCCTGGAATAATTAAAAAGATTAAAATGTATTTGGTTATGATACGGTAAGTTAGGTAATGTATTAACTTGCATTTTGTAAAGTTGATGTTAGTTGTGTAATGAATACTAAGTATTTGTGTTTTTACACTATAATAAATAAGCATGTATTTAACTTAAAGATAGATAAAAAGAACGTAAATTTTAAATGATTATTTAATATCTTATATTTAAGATGAGTGGGTTGAAACAAATATTGCATATTGTAATTCATGTACGCTTATTTACCTCATTGGAACTTGAAACAAAGAATATGTTTTTATAGCTATACAGGCCTGCATTTATTTTGAAATATTAACTGAATGAGTATATATGTTTGAATATTGATGCATTTCGAAGTAGGTAAATATCTTAACTTTTAAACAACAGTAAACATATTGTGCGACGAAAAATGGTTTAATTGTGTAAATACTTGTTATGCATATACGATCTAAGTAATCTAGACGAATTGAAGGAAGAGTTAACAAGAGTAGCTCTTAAAAAATATTCTTTAATTAAGGGAATTTTTTGAAATAAGCATACTATTGCTACATGTAGTATGGGAAAACATGATTTGAGGGAGACAAGTGGTTTATTTGGATCTTAATTTTGTTTTAAATGCTGTTATATAGTAACTTAGAAAATGGATTTATGAAAAGGTTTTTTTTTATTCTTTGTATATCGTGTTACTTTAAATTAAATATGTGTGATAAATTGTACTGGAACACAGATGGTGGAGATTTGTTAATTTGTGTTGAACGATATGTTGGTATAGTTTACAAGTATTAAGTTTCGCTTGTAAAGTTTGATATGTTGTTAGTAATATATTTTGAAGTGATTCCATGATATGATCCTGAATTTTTGTATGTTTTGTTCTTTTGAGTTGTATTATATGCTGATATATTTTTTAAGAATTTAGTTTTGCTTGTTAAGTTTGATGCTATGGGATTTTGCAATTGCTTGGAATGGCATATGCAAATGAGTTGTGTTAGTGTGTGCATGCATGGGTGTGTGTGCATGTTGTGTGTTTGTGTGCATGTTTGTGTTGATTGACGTGTGTTTGAAGTTAATGATTTAATATAATTCCCCATTAAGCAAAAGCCTATACCTTTCAATAATTTTCATTTCATATTAATGGTTTATCTGTGACCTTTCTCAAGTAATAACCATGTATCTAATTAATTTTATTCCAAAGGGGTTCCAATCCCTACTAGGGCACTTCATAACCTATGGCTTAATCAACGACGCTTACAAAGCGCCCTACCTTACAGTAATTTAATATGCTCACTTGAAAATATTAAAATGTTTTAAACCAATTAAAACAGATAATATTAAAAAAAAATATTTATAGTTGAATTAAGTTTAAATGTCAGAAGAAAAGTTTACTTTAAAATGTGTAAACATCAAGACACCATTAAACTCTAAGAAGTTGTTAAGGTTCGCGAGAATATAGAAAATATTATAGTGTATGACTGTTTAACTACAGAAAGGAATAAAGTGTAGAGTATGTTAAAGGTTATAATATGTTATATTTCGAAGGTTATAAAAATAAACGAAATTTCAAATATCTGTTCGAAACTCGTTCTCTGTGTCAATCCACTCACTGTTTATTACAGAGATCCTGTCCTGTCGGCTCTCTGATCCATGGCGCATGCTAACTGAGATCCTTGGTAAGCCTGCAGGGTGTAGGACCATACTTGTAAGTGTATGCATGGGTGTGTGAGTGTGTGTGCAGGTACAATAACCATTCCATGTCTAGTGGGTTGTAAAGTGCTGGCTCATGTGTTAAGACGACATCTCACTTCCTCTTCGACGACACTATATGCATACTTGCGTAAGTAAATGCAATTTCCACTTCCCTAACTCACTTGAGATATTTAATGCATGAAATATTATGTGACTTGCCTGATAATCAAAGCCAGTACACCCAAAAAATAACACTACATTAATTGCTTTAAGCATCAATACAACTTAAATATAATTTTCTTAAACAAATTCGGAAATAAAATAATATTAATCGATTAAAAGGTTAAGTGTTCAAAGGGTTAAGAAATGGTTAAGTGCTAAAAGGGTGAATTGCTCAAAGGGTTATGTGTCCAAAGGGTTAAGAGGTCGAAAGCTATGCTTACAAGTTTGTGTGTATATTATGGAGACATACTACACTTTAAAAATGTTCTGCAGTAAGGTATATGTTGCATTGTAATTGATTTTTGGTGTGATAACATTAAAAAATAAATAAAATTAAATGGCCTAGTGCAGATTTTACCCAATTGCTCATATTTATATCGGTTTTTTTTTGTATGTTATGAATTTGATTATTGTATATTTAGTAGATGCGAAATTATGAGTAACTATGCTTATACAAGTACATAACTCATAACTAACCTTATCAGAAAGGCCTTAGGGCTTAAATGACCTTACCATTATGGTGGATGTCGGGTATGTTGTCTATGTTATGAATTTGAAGACATTAGAAAAATGGTTTCGAAGGAATGGCTATGTTTATAAAAGGGCTTAAATGCATAGTTGGCCTTGCCAGGAAGAGTTTAGGACCTGAATGCCCTAACCATTGTGTTGGATCTCGGTTATGGTGCCTATGTTATGAATTTTATCCCTTTATCATCAATGGTAAGGAAATCATGAGGAGTTTTACAAAAGGGCTTAAATGCATAATTGACCTTGACAGAAAAGGGCATAAGGAAAAATAGTAATGTTATAAGGTAATGGATGTGTCGTTTTGATGTTTGGAATTGTTACATATTTATTTTTTTTTAATTAAATAATGATTGCTTATATGCTTACTAAAATTTTCAATATGGTGATGATTATACTTGCATAATAACTTTTACTGACAACATAATTATATATATGTATTAAAATATGATTCTTTAGATATATTGTTTGGTTATTATTTGTTTTGTAAAAAATGATAAATATGTTTTTAATTTAAAAAGATAATGTTTTTTATAGATTACGGTTTAACTACTCAATTGTTTAATCACAAGTACTAAAAATTCGTTTTGAATATACGAGTTCGTAGGCGTGTCTTTCTTTATATATCATCTTAAAGTTCTACTTCTACATATGATGCGGTAGTCAGATGGAAGGAGCACCGAGTTATCTAGCCCAGGTTCAGTCCACTCTGATGCAAAATTTTTATAATGTACTGAAGCATTACACATATGCTGGAGAAAATTGGCTTAAGCATACGGCCTACCCCAGCGCTCCTAGTAACAGATAATAGCATTAAACCACATTGACTGGGGCGGGCGAGCGACTCACGCACTCTCTGGCAGTCGATGCGAGAAATCAATGTTATCGATTCATCGAGCTTGTGTGCTACCTAGTCACCGATGATGGCATCAAGAAACATCCTTTCTCCTGGCAATCACCTCTACAACTAAGATGGTGGCCGATGGCCATAGCAGTGCTGCCTAGCTGTCAAGTTTGAAACTGAACACAGCCTACCTCACTGGGAAGGAGTGTATGGAGAAGAGGGTTGGGGGAGGCATTAAGCAATCACAGGACAGCAGAGGGGAGGTGTGCGGAGTGTTTTTAACCTTATATGCGGAGAAGAGAGCCTAGAATCTCGCAGGAAGGATCCAATTAATTATAGAAGTACTCACAATATAGCTTGTGAGGGAGTCCGCACTCAGCTCGGTTTGCTCCGCAATCAGCTCCTCAATCACTCGGCAATCTGCTCCGCACTTAGTTGTCTATCTTTTCCAGCGATTGTTGATCTAGGTTATTCTTATAGCACTACGTCCCCCCATCTACATATCATTCGCCAAGTGGTCTCGGAGCCCGCCGCGCCTACTAATATATTAAGTGTAGGGACGAATCGTGCATTTTTAAATTATTGAGGTATAGAAAGAGAAATAATACATAACATAAATGTGAAAAGTATACAAATAACAATTGTAACAAATGCCTGCTATGTTTTGATAGCTGTTGAATAATATCACAGATATAACCTTAGATATTATTAGGATCTCAGTTTAAATACATCAGTATAAGTAGACAACGAAGTGTCACTGCCTTTCACTTATGATGACCACATATTAATGTGAGTGAGATGTTATTATACTGAAGAAATGGAATTAATGAAAACCTTTTATAGAATGTCACTTTTTGGTTGCATTAACACAATACACAAGTCTGCAGTTAAGGTTGTCTGCCTTAGCATTACAAATAAGATCTTACACAGATATGATCTACATAGTCCTTGCAGATACTTGAACTAATGAGGAGAAGCGTGTACTGGAATTAATGCTAATTTTCTATTTTTTTTGTGCTATGAGTTACCGGGCAACTGGTTTACGATCTGACCCAGTCGTACACAAGGCTGGCATGATGTCACATATTTAATTCAGAAAATAGTAATAAATAAAATTAAAAAGAAAGTATTTACTTCTGAAATCAACACCTCCGGGTGTTAAGACAAAAAAAATGTAAATAAACACGATGTGTTCCTTAAATCATCACTTACCAGGCTCACAAAATCGGTACCAATGATGGGAAATTTGCTCAATTTAAATATTTGCTAATAACAATTTAAATTTACATGATAAATGTACTTATATGAAAGCAAAAATTATTTTGTAACACCTTAAAAGTAACACATAATACTCAACTAGGCATATGTTTGCATAAGGAAATTCATGACTCAAAAAAATCATTTTTACAATATAATATTAGCGTTTCAGTTTGCATAATGTTGTTGTGTGTGACCAGCTGAACACATTTTTCTTGACTTTATTTATATGTTTTAAATTACGAATTCAAAAGGCTTGCAAAATATATTAATGCAATGTAGAGCAGTTCATTAGCTCTGCAATAAACCCTACCCTTTTGTCAGATGTATTAAAATTTAACTTGAAGTAGCAGTATTATTATTATTTATTGAAAAATGGTTTTTTTATTCATATACAATTAATTATTGCAAATAATAATTTGTATATAAAAACTTACAACTATTCATTCCAAACTAAAAATATATTTTGCTCTTTGTGCTTGGTGTGTATATAGAACCTACAATATGCAAGAGGCTTTTTTTTTAGAATTCATTAAGTTTGGCGCTGAGTTGGCATATAAAATATAAATATATATAAAACTTACTAACATGTAAGCATGACCTTTGAAACCCATTAAGGACAGTTCTTTCCGTGTTTGTTCATTGTTATCTCCATTGATATCCCAGCACACTACAGTAGCGCCTAGCTGAGCAAACTGAAATGCCAGTTCCTTACCGATGCCATGTCCAGTTCCGGTGACCTGAAAAATAGAGTGCAATTAAAATAATACATTATTATATTAGTATATTTGTAAAAAATATTTCGAATAACCTTAAGTTTGAATTTTTTCTGTATCTAGCAGATCATACAAATTTCGTATGACTTGAAACAACATTGCATCACACTTGGTAAATATTCTTCGAAATTTTTGGCGAACAGCTAAAAAAAATCTTATATTAGTTGTTTAAAACACATTTCTTTTCTCAAGTAAGGGCACATATTTATCAAAGGAACTCGATTATTTTTTAATATTGCTTCTCTCAAAACAGAAATTGCACTATTCGAAATTATGTGTGTACTACTATTTTTGTGGTAAATATTTTCAATTTACAAAACACTGTAAGAATTGTTAAGTAGTGTGAAAGGGGGCTACTGATGGGGACCCAGGGATCTTCTCGACTGGGTCATTGACCCCGCCTGTGCTTATTTCGGCTCTGTCATTCCGGTTTGGTTGGGGCCATCTTAGATTTTACTTATGTTTGCACTTTTGTTACCTAATTCACCTTCTAGAGCACACCACTGGTGGAGGACTTCTTGTGCATTTAAGCTTGTAATTCAATTTCGGCAGCCATATTGTTTCCGATGCCGAAACTATATTACACAGATGGGGTCGACTAATCGTTTTTCTTTGTTTCTGATGACTTCTGCTAGGTGGCACCAGTGTAAGCATCCTTATTCGTTTCTCTCACCACCTGCTAGATGGCGCTCGTGTGTATTATATGAGACTTTCGCCTCGAACATCACGTGTATTTTAATGTAACTTAAAAAATCCTCTGGAATAGGAGACGCTCGAGATGGCGGACCAAGTGTTGGTAGAAATGTGCTGTAGCCTACTGAGCTTTCGAGATATATGATTATCAGAAATGTTTAATGAGTTATATGAAAAGTAACACATTCACATTTTTAAATATTATGTCTATGAATCATTTTTAAACATATATATTTATTTTAAAAAACGTCTCATTTATTATTTCTTTTTTATTTACTTCTAAACTCCGACTTACAATAAAATGTATGCTACTGAAATATTCTATATTTAAAAGTACTATGGTGTTAAAAATCTTACTACATAAATATTTTTGCTAAAACATAAGAATCGAATAGTTTTATAAATGCTTTATGTATTTACAGCTTAATTTGTTTCTTTATAGTACAAAACAATTTTTTAACATCCAATACAGTAGTACTGAACAATTATTAAATTGATAAATTATTTTAAAAATTTATTCATTAAGTAATACAAACTCTTTATGCAATAACCTATAAAATCCAATATTCAGTATACCTTAATAAGTAAATATTTCAGTTATTATTGTCTTAAAAACAACATTTATTAAATAAAAAATAATTTAATTTAAAAAATTCTTAATTTGTCGGATTTTAGAATGATTTTGTATTACTATTGTAATCGATTGAACGCTATAGCAGAAGCCAATAAAATATTTACGATTTAACAATGTGTTTTTTAATTGTTTATATCAATAACACTTATCAAAATATGTTTTTTCTATAGTAAAACTGTTAGGGATGTGTGCCCAATGGAGTTGGTATGCTAACCAGACAGTACTTGGTAATATACTTTCAATAAAGCAGTTCGGCCAATCAGACATAATACTGAATGTTCGGAAATAAAACGCCCAAACTGCCGGAGGGGATACCTTATGAAAAATAAAGTCGAAAATATACAGGACACCATACACATAAACGGAATATTAAATGGAATACGAGGCTATGAATATTGGGTTTTGAAACGTATTTTGGTCGAATGCCGTACAATGGTTACAAAATCCGCATCAAAATGTTGACCTATGCTTTCCATGTTGCAGAGACACATGCGGGCCATCCTCGGTCCGTGCGCACTGTTCTGCTTGAGGAAGTGATACGTCAGCATATCAAAGACATGCCCTCCACTAGTACATGCTCCATAGTGCGCCAAATGGGCGTGTCCACTCAACTCTGTGGGAAGTACTGTGGGTAAATCGCCACCATCCCTACCGCTAGCTGAAGGTACAAGGCATTCAGCGAAAATACGTTTTCAAAACACAATTTTCATAGGCTCGTATCTCCTCTAATATTCCGTTTAGGTTTATGGTGGTCTGTATATTTTCGATTTAAATTTTCGTAAGTAATAATCACATGCATTTTGGGAGTTTAAATGCCGAATATTCTGTATATACTCCCCGAGGCTCGCGCCCAGAGAGCGACCGAGTGATGAACCTCCATGGCACCTCGTTTCTGTGGTCTTACATGTTCTATGGCTAAAACATCTGCTACTTCGCCTCACTCCTCTATCCACCACAACTCACCAGATTCCAATTTGTACCATCTCAGCGGCATTATTCCATGTCCCTCACGCTTTCTCGACCTTCGCCCACCCCCTTATTCTTCACAAACTTCATAACCTATATACCCCACTAAATTATTGCCACTTGAATTGTATCCCAAATAACAATCGTGACCAAAACATTGTAAGCACATGTTATTGCTCAAATATATTTATAACCATAGTTGGATAACTTTTGTGCACTTTTGAACTTGTTCCTAGAAATTAAGTTTTTAAGGCACCCCGAGAATATATGACTTGTTCCACCCCAAGTATTTTATAGCCTAGTTAGAAACCATTTGTGAACCTTTTGGGCTGGTCCCTGGAAATTCAGTGCTTAAGTGCATTTATGACTACGAGAATGTAGGTATGGCATGAAAGGACTTGGTGCATTTTATAAACATAATTAATCGCAATTTTTAAACCACATGAGCTAGGCCCTTGTGTGCCGCCCCTTAAATGTATACCCTGAAAGGGATCACGAAATTTATGACAGAAGGCAGCTAAATTTTATGATCAAAAAAATTCTGAATTTTCTTTGTTAATTATTTTGTTATTAAATTAAAACTGAGGATAATTTTTTATTTTGAAGTCATTTTCCATGGTATATTTCTCCCTGGGCTTCACAGCCAGTGAAGCTAGGTGCAGGGACACGTTCTCACAGACCGTACATGGTTATTGGTAGATGCAACACTGTGGCGCCACAGAAATATGATTTCGTGCGTCGAGTGCGGGATGCAGTCGTAGTGTATTCTTACCTCCTGTGCAGCTGTAGTAAAGTCCTCGCTACAGGCGTATCGAGCCACATTTCTCCTTCCTGCAGGCACCTTTGATGCTATTGCATTTCCCCACACCCTCTTCCGCGGGAATATCATCCCATTCGTGACCTATCCCATTCGCCCTTTGGACTCTACACGGTTAGAAATGTCTGTACAATTACGGACTTTTCAACGAAGAATGTCCCTTGAATTAACGAAGAGTTCTTTTTAGCTATAAATAATTGAATATTCGTAGAAGTTCCATAAGAGGAAAAAGGAAAGAGATACTTTTGCTATCTTTATCTCTGTTCTCCGAGTTTCGATTCTTTCTACGCATGCGCTAACGAACCTTCGGCCGTTTCCGTTAATAACCGTGAGATTCCAAGCTAGCAGCTTTCGTCTAAGGACCTTGTCAAAATTTTATTTTGTCGTGGTAATTATGGATTTGTATTTCTTATCGTTGTTTTAAGTAAGTATATTTTACGTTATAAAAAATTATTTCTTGAGTAATAATATCATGAATATTTGTGCTTAACCTGCCCTATTTTATTAATAATTTTTTACGAAAAACGCTTTCAAAATAGTGGACATGTTCCTTATTGTTCTACTTACTAATTATCAACAAAATGGTTTGAAGCTAGTCAATAATAATAAAATGCCAATTTTGAAATCTTTTTTTTAAAACAAGTGTTCAGTTCATGTTATTAAAATACGCTGTGCTTCATTTATATAAAACACAACAAATTTTTTCAAAGTAGCTATTTCATAAATTATTATTTATTTATTTATTTATTTTTATATTTACAGGATTCCAGTAATGATTGTATAAATATTAAGGGATTAAAAGGAAAAATTTTACCTAAATGTTTATTTTCATCTCTAACATCAGGAATTGAAAAAGGTAAATTCCTCTTACTTTTATTTTGTGGGCTAACAAATATCTGATTAGATAACCAGAATATTTCTTTCAATTCCTTTATATTTTTTTCTGTTTATTTTGTAACCTCAAAAAGGAAAATTTGTAAAATAATTCTTTGTTTCTTCGTTTGTAATAGATGTAATTAATTCATATATTTTTTCTGGTAGATTTTTTTTTTTCAACTTTAGCTTTAACTCATAATTCCGCAACTTTTAAATTATTTAGATTCTCTGTAGGCTTTTTTAATTTATGGTTACTTGTTTTTTAAAATATTTGTAATTTAATCATCTTTACTTTATTCTATAAGTTTTTTTATATTATTTTCCTATACTTCTCAAATCATGCACTCTATTTTCACTCAGATCTATTATCGAACTGTACATCACCATAACTGTTTATTTATAAGTAAACTATTTTATAATAAGATTACGACGTCAAGTTCCACCTACCATCTGACCTTATAAGGACTTAATAATAAATCATAAATGTTTGCATCCATGTAGGGGAAAGTAGGCTCGCTAGGTATTACGAAATAATAAAGCAAATCAAGCAAATCAAAAATAATAAATATAATGGAATAAAATCGAACAAGTGATTAAATTTATGATAAATTATTAATTTATAAGAATACAAATTTAATAAGATTGCAAATAATATAAAGGAAATTAAATATTACAATTATAATATATATAAAGTAATAAAATCAAACAAGTCATTAAATTAATTATTAGTGATTAATTTATAAGAATACAAATTTAGTAAATTTAAAAAATATATAATGTAAATAAAAAGTAATGAGTTAAAAATGAATTAAACATAGTTTAAATTTGTGGGTAGAATATATTTAAATATAATAACTTTATTTATCACTTGATAACCCAATTTTAATACCCATGTCTTCGTACAAATATAAATTTTTTTTTATGAGCCATTTGTTTTTGGGCTTCTGTATCGAATAAAGGAAATACTTCTTTAATGTTATTTTTATGACAATATTTCTCATTTAAAATTTTTTTACATATTGATGCATGTTTGTCTTTAGTATTTTTATCAGGATAAAGTAATTTTATTGGTTTATTCTCATAACATGCTCTACATGATTTGTTTGATAATTACCTTTTTTAATTTCATATAGAATAACTAATGTTTTATTGAGTGCTTTAGTATTTTTATATATTTTTAGATGTATATTAATTAAATGTTTTCTATAGTTCATAGCTTTTTTTTCTTTTTTTAGTGCATAGTGATTTTTACCATAATCAATACAGTATTTTTACAGATGCTAAAAATCTTACATTTTGTGCCATGTGAGTAAAAACTTTCTATGTTTAATGCAGCACCACGCTTTTTTCAAATTTTTTTAATTTTCCATTTTGTAAGATGGCATCAATTGTATTTTTTAATTTATAAGAAAATAAATATTTCTAAGAGAACATTTCTTTATAATTTTTAATGTTTTACAAATTTTTTCTTTCTCTTACTAAATTTTTTCTATTTAAAAAAAAAATGGAATCACTTTTCAACAAGTTGAACAATTCATATGAATATACTAAACTACAAGACCTCGAAATAAATAAATGTTATGAAGTTACAGAATTTCAAATTCATGAATCTAAATTTGGAAAAGATTTAATTATATTCTAGATGGTAAATATAAAATTAGTTTACCTGATCGTTATTTAAATATATTTGATAAAAGTACTTTCAAATTAATAAATAAGAAAAAAGTTTTTCTAAAATATAAAGGTTTAAATGACATGAAAAATTGGAAAACTATGCATGATATGAAATTCCTTTAAAATATATAAATTCTACTAATTTTAATCTATCAATTATCTGTTTAATATTTCATTTGGTTTTAGCTTAATTTGCATAAGTTTTGATTAAATTTTCTTAAATTTTTCGCTTTATTAAACTTGCATTTTTTGGTATAAATTTGCTTCATTTGATGCGTAAGTGGCTGATTTTGCTTAATTTTTCGCGAGACATATTATGTTCACTATTTTGTGTGGCTATGAAAAATTATATTTGAAAATAAAACAATGTATTGGTGTTTATTGGCCATTTATGACAGTTTTTTGCCCATTTTTGAAGCTGTTTTGAGGGCTTTTTTGCTCGTAATTCGAGGAAAAAGCTTGAAATTATTGGAAAAAACATGGTATATGATTGAAAAAAAAATATGAAAAATCGTGGATTTTATGGTCTATATTGTATTGTACTATATGTACCCAAGTACCGCTATGTGTGTTTTCTAACCCAATATATTACCAACACTTCCAACCGTATGACAACTGTTGGGCCAATGTATGTTGCTACTTGGTTCCGAGCGAGAGATGTTTGGTGCTCGCACCACAGGCCGGTCAACTATGGAAGCCTTACAGATTCTCAAGATGTTAGTTGATCATACAACGATGGCCGTGCCTGGTGCGTTATGCTGCTAGTGTTGTGAGTGGTGGCCGAACGCTGGATATGATGGTTTTGTTTCACTCGGTTCATGTGGAAGGCATTTGCTTGTCTGTTGTACTGTGTATGTCGCTTTTGTATTGTCTAGCATCATCTAAAACAGCATTCAGCACACGACACATGTGTAATATATAAAAAAACAATGGCTTGTAAGTGCATAAAACATTTTTGTATCAGTTTTATTAGTGTGTAAAAGTGTTGAACTTGTCGTTCCCGCATTGCACAATGGAACTTTTTCCGCAAAACGTAACATATAGCGCTCAATGATCACACAACATGCATTGGTTGGTAAAGAATTATAACTATCTGCTTTTATAATTGTTTACATCTGTTTGCATCAGCACGTTGCAGTGTCCTCATTCTCTTGTCTGACTAATGGTTTAATGTTTTGTGTGTATGTGCATAGAGTTGTAGCACTATAAATGAAACGTATTTAAAATTGAATCTGTTGTAATTTTGTACTGTATAACAGTTCCTCTTGTTATAAAAAAGCGAATATATATATATATATATATATATATATATATATATATATATATATATGGACTGGTCTGCAACCATGGAGCCTGAAGTGTCTCTCTAGGCTATTGTTATGTATCATCCCTTCGACTTGTCGAGACCTATGCACAATGTTAGTTCATCGCCCAACATCATTCAGGTCAGATGCTTTCTGCTGATATTGCTTCTAGTGTTGATTGTACTTGAATTTGATGTATTTTTTCACTCTGTTCGTATGGAAGGTATTATCTATTGTATTATATTAAATAGGATGAACTGGTCTTGTCTAGCATCTTTTAATACGGCGTACAGCACTCGTCGCTTGTGTATAATCTGATTGCAATAATTGGTAAGTGCTTATAAATATTTACCTTTAGATTTTTTTTTTATCTGTTTGAAACAGAGTGTAGGAATGTTGATGTTATCGCGCCTGTGCTTCTCGGCTTCATTGTAGTATTTTTTTTTAGACTATCATGACTTACAGAGTTCGATGCTCGTGCAATATACACAGGCTGTTTAATATTTGTAATTGTTTACCTCAGCACACAGCGGTGACATCTCTCTTGCTATGTTAATGGTTTATGTTCATGTGGTTTTGTATGCGCTACAGTTATAGTACTATAACCAGAATGTTTTCAAAAGAAGTAAATGGACTATTTGCTTTTATAGGGCTGCCTTACAGAACAACATGACATTAGTTGATTGAGCAATGTCGAAGAGGATGGACGCGTTATTCTGCTAGTGTTGTGTGTGTTAGCTGCAATCTGACTTTGTTGGTTTAGTTTCAATAGGTTCGTACGGAAGGTGTTTACTATTCTGTAATTCTACCCAGTACGGTTTGGCCTTGTCTTTCATTGTTTATCCCACACAATGTACATCAACCAACACTCGTGTAATATGTGATTTCACTGGTTAGTGGTAAGTGATTGTAAATATTTTCTTTTTTATTTAAGTTTTATGTATGTTGCAGTGTAGCAGTCCTGTCCTCGTAATACTACCACAATTCACAATGGTATTTTTTTTCACCTAACATAATGTACAACAGTCTATGCTCGCGCAATATCGACACCTTTGAGGAAGCGTACTTATTAGTCTACATAGGCCTTCGAAATTTACATGTACTTTAAAAACTTCACATTTGACAGCATTTATGTATGTATAAAATGGGATTGAAGACTATGTGCATGGGAGTAGTTGATTGACGATTGTCTGCCAGTTTGCGCGTATGTGTGCTATTTCAAACCTCCCATAAACTCCTACATGCACTGGTAACAGCTTACTACCACATCATGATTGAAATTGCATCTATACCCTCCTTTATTTTCATTACATAAATGGCTAACTGTCTCACGTTATCCGAACTTAAATATTTTTGTCAGTTGCCCTCTTGTGCTTATATCTATGCTTAGAGCTCGAATCATCCTTATCCCGTTAATTATTTTCAGAAATTATAACATTTCTGTATATATGTAGGTTGTGGCTTTCGAGGATAGGAAATGACAGGCAACTATGCCAAAAGATTAGTTTAATGGATAATTGACCCTACTGCTCCTTTGGGAGCAAAGCATATGATTTAAATTTAACGACTTTGTCCTCAGCAGATAGGAAATAATTGTCAACTATGATTATGACAAAATTGGTCTTGCGGCCCTTTTTGCTGTTGGGGGTGATAACTATGTTACAAATTTGGTGGGTGTATAGTGAACAGTTCGTTTATTACAGCCAACCATAATTATAATTGTAGTAAGTACAAATTGGTCTTGCAAACCTTTTCGTGGTCTGAGGCGATACCTATGTTATAATTTGTTGGTTTTTATCTTAAACAGTTCGGAAATTGCAGCCAACTATTATTATAAGGTAACCCAGGTCATTATTGATGTCTGCTTGTGTGGTGTGACTCAAAGGTAACACAAATGAGAAGACCTTGCTCCATGTCGCACAGGTAGAATGACAGAGCATGAGAATCGCCCCCCACCAAGATATCGTATCCCAGAAAGAATATGAGAAAACTGCAGCAGAATTACACAGCATGAAACATATCTACTCGTTCACAGTCTCTGCTAGGATGACAGGTGATAGGAGACAAGAAGGACAATGAGAAAATATTGACGGAATGTCACAGGATGAGACCTGTCCTCGTCAAGATGGCAGGAGAAAGGATCTCAGATGAAAAATGAGAAAACCCTTTTGGAATGACTGAGTGTAAGACCCGTCCCTCACCAGAATGCTAATGAAAGGATCTCAGAAGGAATATTGGAAAACTTCCTCCAGGACAGCAGGTGAAACTATCTCAGGAGGAATATGAGATCTCACAAATTGTAATGACAGAACATGTGAGACTCGTCCTCCACCAGGATGCTAGTTTAATGGATCTCAGAAAGAATATGAGAAAACTTAGTTAGAATGACAGGTTGTGAAATAGGGTCATTTGGCGAGATGGAAAACACGAGCATGAAGTGTTGAGGTGGAATGACATAGAATGCTGGTACATTCAGTGAGAAGGAATGCAAGATCCTGAAATAGAGAAATCAAAATCGCCACCGGGAACGATTGCTAAATCCGGCGAAATTTTGCTCTGCTGGATTAAGCCAGATTGTGCAAAAGCAGTGGAGTCAGCATTTAGGAGTCAGCGGTGAGGATACATCAGTTGGGAGTCAGAAGTAGGAGTCATCAGTGAGGAGTCAGCAGTGTGGAACCAGCAGTGAGGATTCAGGTGTGAGTCGGTAGCACTACGTAGTTGTACAAGTGTGTGAGTTTACACATAGTCTTGAAGATTTTGAAAAAAAAAAAACCAATGAAGGTGTGCTGTTGAGTATGTCTTGTACTACTAAATGCAAAGCTTCACCGAGTGTTCAACAACTACATGGTAAATAATATATTTACTGTGGCATGGTTTTCAGTAACAGTTGCAATGCACAAAGTAATAAACAGGGAGAATGTACGAAGAAACCTATCTTCATATTACTGACATGCATTATTTCTGGGGTAGCATTTGGTAGAAGCGATAATCTGAATTGAGGCACACTTGATATATGTAAAGGTAATGCAGATTTACTTGGCATTGGACAACATGCAATGAACTTATTGCTGCACGACAAGGCTATGGCTAGTCTTCCTGCTGATTCATCGTGTAAACTAACGATGGTTCGAGCGCCATTACAATAATTGTGCTAACATCGTGGTTCAAAACAGAGTGTGAAAATGAAAATACGAGAGTTGCAGGCACTTACTATGAAGAGTACGAACAATATAGATCGTCAGAGGTTGTGAACAATATACATGCACCATTAACCTATAAAGTGAAAAGCCAAGATGATAAAACTGTCCAGGATGCAGAGAACGAAAATGCTGCTGATGATGATGAAGAGCCGTATTCTACAAAGCAAAAGTATAAACGTGTTACTGAAGGTAAGGCCCACATGAAGTTGGGACAGAACAAAGATTAATTCTAAACTAGTACACTGGTCCAGAGGTATATCACAACCTACCCATCAGGGAAGAAAATACGTGCGAGATGTATCGTGAACCTTCTGCTAAGAGTGATGTGAAATATAGCTACTTATTTTCTGAAACCCCCAATGAGTTGGTTGATAAACTACGAGTGTTAATTCTAATGCAGATAATTAATTTTTTTTTCTCGATCTACTAAGAAATGTTCCTGTCTCTGTGTCTGTAAATGACTGGTATGCTGCAAGTAAATGTCTTGCTATAATATTTCCACACACACTTCCCGATGAACGACATAAAATACCTTTGTGTTACTTGCTATAACTAAATTCAGACTATCAATGCAGGCGAAAATTCAAATCCTACTTTCATGTCGTAATGCAGTACAGCTTTTACTAAATGTATTTCCACAATAGCAACTTTGATACCGTAATGCTTGTAGCGACTTTCCAGAGTTCCTTGCTGTTGACGACGCTGGTGGCATTAAGTCTTCGACTGCTGGTCCCTACTTCATATTGTAGCAGCGTACGCAATTGTGGTAGACATACTGATCTGCTTTCTGCCATGCTCGACGACGAAGTGAGAACTAATTTTTACACGATTCATGCTTATCATACGATTATAACTACATGACGGTTAGTGTTGTCTGTCTCGGCTTGTCACAATGTGGCCTGCTT
Source organism: Dryococelus australis (assembly GCA_029891345.1). NCBI lineage: Eukaryota > Metazoa > Arthropoda > Insecta > Phasmatodea > Phasmatidae > Dryococelus > Dryococelus australis. The sequence continues at coordinate 168,443,615 of CM057009.1, read as the reverse complement.
GTTACCTACTTAAAAATGTATAGCAAACTGCAAGTATTTGAGAAGAACATAAGAGTATTTTTGTTGTAGATAAATGTGACATTCGAATTGTCGCATTACGTGCACGATACTTAATTATAAATATATAGATTAAACACAATTTTTTTATTGCATATCCAGGTGTATTTTTTTTATCTACGAAATGATTGACTATCAAGGAGAGCGAACCTGTGATACCTTATTCGCATGGTCGGAGCAAACTTTCCGGGCACCCATCCAGTTATATGATTTATTGCCTATAAAAATTTACAATTGTATATGTAGAAAAATTAGTACAATTTGTCAAGGGTGGCATAATTACAGTACCTGCAAGTGCCGTGTTACTTTCTTGGTCGATAATTTATACCATGTACGGCCATGCAGGACGGTCATAATGGTCTGTGCGTTCATTGAGTTCGCATCGGTTGCTGCGAGATGCACTCGTGGCCTCCGGTTCTTCTTTGTATGAAACAGCTACACTAATTTTGTTTCAGTTAAGTTAAATCTCTTCTCTTTATGTTTTGGGTCTTCTAAAAGCAGATTACATAAATTGTACAACAGTGTGTGTAAGTGTGTGTAATTACTGTGTGTGTGTAATATATGTGTTAATAATTAGCATATGTGCGTTTAGGTTTGCAAGTGATTTTGTTACTGTTTATGAACTTAAATTTGGTTGGTATATACCATAATATTAATTGCCTTTCAGACTCAGACAAAATCTGATATTTTTTTCCTAAATAAAAAAAAAATTTGTAATTTTAACTCAGACATTCTTTGTAATTTTACAAATGCTTGTAACAGTACAAAATTTTTCTTGTAAAACTACATGGTCCGAGTTTGTAATAGACCTTTGGAAATGTTTGTACTATACTGACCCGTTTCAACGCGCTTCAGCAATATGGTGAACACTCAACAACGTAAAACCGCATATAGCTGTTTGTGCAAAAACTATTGGTGATGTAAAGTGTAGCTGCGTGCAAAAAGAAACGTATTGCAAGTCTGAATTACGTAAAACACTTAAGACAACTATACTATGCAATATTTGTTAGTGTTTTTTAGCTACACACAAGTCTTAAATCGGCTCTTCATACACCGTTTTTAAGAGTCGCCAAATATCTTAACTCAACAACCGAACTCTTAACAAGAAATAAATGTACATATTATTATTAACCGTATAAGTTTAATATAATTTTGTATGTTCTTGAACGTAGATTTACAGTAGATTTACATTTGTTTCCTAGAAGAAAAAAAAGCATTTTTATGTACACTTCTCAATAATATCAATTGTAATACAAAGATATTATTTGTAATAGTACAAAGAAATGCTTTGCAGATTTTACAAGAAAACTCTTTATAGTTATGCAAAGGATTTCCTTGGAAACTGGGTTTCCAAGGATTTTCCTTGTAAAAATACAAAACTTTTTTAGAGTGTAGTGATGCAGAAATGTTTTAGTTCTGCATGATGGAGGTGAAACTAATACAGGCAAAGGCACTAGACTATCACAGCAGTAATATATACACTTTACCATTATTTTACAGAATTCACATAATTATACTCGGTATATGCTCAATATATCTATCAGTTGGGCGAAACAATTATGATATCTGCTTTTTAGAACATTTCCGGCTGTAAGCAATCAATTACGCATTGATCACATATACCGCACTGTAGTTAACACATTGATAGGTCTTGTAGGCAATATCAAATGGACAATTACTCTCTTCATGTAATTTAGTACGGGTGTTGTTAGCGAGTGTATTGTCGCCATACTTAGTTTCGATTCTTAATGAACGTCAAAACATTGCCTTTGCACTTCTTACTATGTTTATACTGGGCTTCACAATGGATAAGTACAGCATAGCAATTATCACAGAGAAACACTTTGTATGCTGGGCTGAACATGCAATGACAACTTTCATGTTGAGGTGCATTACCGCTGTTACTAAAAGTATTTTCAACTTAGTACCATAGATACAAAAATGCTTGTAGTCACTATTCAGGTTCCTTGCTCTTGATGACCATGCCGATGCTTTTACATTGATTCTGTCTTCATATTGTAGCAGAATACACGGTCGTAGTAGATGAATATTCGCTTAACGATATGCTTTTTACCACTGCACACGCCGACGAAATGACGTCCGTTTTTACTTGATACCCGTTTGTTAACTGTTCACACTTCATGCTAGTTTGCATTGCCCGTCTCGGGTTGTCTCTGTTTATAATTGCTGTCTATGTGGTGCAAACATCAGCATGGTTGCTGGACTGAAGTATGTTTCATTATTCGGCCGATCAATCTCCAGCTTGGGAATTTGACAATTCGATTTCTCAACTGCTTTACACTCGTTCATCGTTCAGTGTTGGAGGTGTCTTGTTTTAACAATATTTTATTTAACTTCACTTGCATGTATGTGGGTGGGTGTTGTTTAGTGAAAATTTTTCAAGTCGATTTTAAACCACTTCCCGTTATCCAATCGAGCTGAAATGATGCATATATGTATAGCTCCCATGACAATTCAATATGAAGCTACCACTGAGAAGATCTGATGATGGAACCGGAAGTTACAAGCTTTTATGTAACTTCACCTGTATGTATGTAAAACCACTTCTTGTTATCCAATTGAGCATAAATGATGCATAGATGTGTAGTTCCGATGACAATATAATATTAAGGTACCACAGAACTGATCTGATAATGGAGGCGTAAGTTACAAGCTTTTATGTAATTTCACATGTATGTATGTTAAACCATTTCCCATTATCCCAATGAGCTGAAATTATGCACACATATGTAGTTCCGATGACAAAACAATGAAAAATATACTCCTGAGCGAAAATGATAATGGAGCCGGAAGTTACAAGCTTCTGTGTACCCTCACATGTATGTATGTTAAACCACTTCCCGTTATCCAATTGAGCTTGCTGCAGCAATGTTGCCAGGCCTCCTTGTCTTTGACGGTCGCCCTTGTGTGGGTGGCACAAGCTTGCCTCGATCAGGCAGGGTGGCTTGGTGCGTCCGATCAGCTATGCTAGCGCACACGTGCTCACGCGCACGTGCACATAGAGTTGAGTTGCGTCGTTATCTTGTTTATTAATAAAGGCTTTTCAGATTACATTACTAATGTATTTTGCTTTAATGTTTTAGTATGTTGCCGAAATTTTGAGAAATTTGATTTCTTGGAAATTATTATTTAAATTAATATCTCTCCTCACATTGTAAACGTATCGAGTTTGGCCTCGTTGGACTTGTCTCGTTGAGTACTTTGTTTGGAGGTTGTGACAAGGGCCTGATGATGTTCTTTATTTTTTAATTCGACAGATGTAACAATATACATTAACAGGCAAAGCTTGTCGCGAAATGTGCATAACTACATACCATGATATCAAAAAAATTTGTGAAACAAAAAGTGGAAACTAGAATAACCGTTTAAAAAACTGTTAAAACCAAGCTGTTATTTATAAATGCACTAAAAACAGAAATATAATAATAATAATTACAAAATTTGTAGAAATGGTAAGATTGGGTCGAACTGTCCTAATAAACTTAACTAAAAATTAATATGTTTGTATCAATTTATATTTAGTATATAAAAGCTTGGCGCAATATAGAATGTATACCTCATTTGCGTAAGTATAGTAAGCTCATATCTTGCATAAGGCTCTTAAGAGGGCACGGAATATAAATCAATGCTATTGAGGTTAATCTTATTTTACACATTTTATAGAAGCCGATAGAGAAAACCAAGGAAGCGCAACCATACAGAGTAGTTTTTACTAACTATGATAGCAAATATTTTACCTGAGTGACGTTATTCTGCCAAGATATTTCTGACGCAGTCAATTTGAGTGTGTTTTCGTGGCGCAAGACATTATGCGAAATTGATACAGTAATACTGCAAAATACTTGGTCGTTAAGTTGGCGAAACCTATTATCTAAGATTGCGATTTTTAATTTTTTGTATGTTGGCTTTCAAAAACCAGTAAACAACAATTTACGTATTTGGTGTTAATTTATGTCCCACGCCCCCTTAGTAATCACAATATAGAATGTATACCTCTGTTGTATAAGCGTAGTAAGCACATATTTTGCATATAACTCGTCGCGCCAACCTTTTATATACTAAATAAAAATTGATACAATCATATTGATTTTAGTAAAGTTTATTACGGCTGTTTAAATACATCTTAAACTTCTACAAATTGTGTAACTACTGAAATAATTTTTTCTCTATTTAATACATTTATAAATAAAAGCTTGGTTTTAAATGTTTTTTACATTTTTTTTGGTACTGCTGCTCGCTCACATTGTGGCCTACACAAGTTCGTGGTGTGGCGTGTGTCTGTAATGGTAGCACTGCCTTGAAAACATTCTAGGCATGGGAGGGAGCCAAGAATCTCTTCTTCTTGTTGCAGATAAACCGGTAATACATATCCTATTAACACATATGTAAGAAGGAATTCTTTTAGGTAGGTATGCAAGATCGGTTTTTGTCAAATGCTACATGTGATTTAAGCTTTTTCCATGTGTCACATTAACCGATAAAATATTCTGACTGCTTATACAGCATGCCATCATTTCAACTATGTCATCTCGACGTGATAAAAAGTTATGGGTGTTGTGTTTTGGTACGAACTATTTTTCTAGACCTAAAGTGAGTAGGTTGGATAGAAACGATATCCTTTGCCAAAACCAGTTTATAATACATGACATTTTTAAAGAGTCCTGCTAATATTAACATAGTGATATTTTAAAACCTAATTAACTGTTACATTGTACTGTGTAACTGATTTCACATGTGTAACTTGGCTGGTCTGCCACCCTGGAGCCTAATGGCTATTGTTGTATACCATCCATTCGACTTTCCGAGCGACACCTGTGTGGTAGCTCGCACCGCAGGCCGGCCACCAGGGGTAGCCTTACAGATTCCCAAGATGTTAATTGATCTCACCACGATGGTCTGTTCGGATGCGTTCTGCTGCCAATGATGCAAGTGATGGCTGAACCCAGAATTTGATGAATTCGTTTCACTCGTTTCGTATGTAATACAATTGCCTTTCTGCTGTACTGTGTAGGGTAGTCTTGTCTTGTCAAGCATAATTTAAAGGAGCAAAGAGCACTCGATGCATGTGTAATATATGAATAAAAATGGCTGATAAGTGCTCGAAAATATTTGTATATCAGTTTTCATCAGTGTGTAGAAGGATTTAACTTATCGCTCCGCATTTCACGATGGAATTTTTTCACATAAGGTAAAACATAGTGCTCGATGATCTCGTAATATACATTGGTTGGTAAAGGCTTATAACAATTTGCTATTATGGTTATTTTTTACATTTCTTTGTATCAGCATGTAGAAGTGTCCTCTCGCTCTTGTGTGACTAGAGGTTTATGTTGTGTATGTGCTTACAGTTCTAGCAATATAAATGACATATATTTAAAATGGAATCAGTTGTAAATTTGTACTGTAGAACTGAGTTCCTCTTGTTATGGAAAATACATGCGTGTCTTGATTGGTCTACCACCTTGGAGGCTGATGTCTCTCTCTCTCTCTCGGCTATTGTCATGTACCATCCCCTTGACTTGTCGAGAGCTACACTACCGGTTGTGTGCCTGGGCTGACTTAAATATTCTCACGATGTTAGTTGATCGTCCAACTTCATTCGGGTCGGATGCTTTCTGCAGCTAGTATTGCGAGTGTTGGCTGTACATGAATTTGATGGTTTTGTTTCACTCAGTTTTTATTGAAGGTGATAGCTATTCTCTTATACTGACCAGGACGAACTGGTCTTATCTAGCATTTTTTAACACAGCTTACAGCACCCGTCGCTTGTGCATTATGTGATTGCAATGGTTGCTTATAAACATTTCCCTTAAATTTTTTTCTATCTTTTTGCATCAGAGTATAGTATATTAACGTTATCGTGCCTGTGCTTCTCGGGTTATTGAAATAATTTTTTTAGACAAACATGACGTATGGAGTTCGATGCTCGTGCAATATACACAGGCTGTTATATGCTTATAATTATTTGCCTCAGCGCATAGTGGTGCCATCTATCTTGTTATGTTGATGATTAACCATGTTGTTTTGTATATAGGTACTTACAGTTCTAGCACTATAAATAGTATGTATTTAAAAGAGTACATATACTACCGAAGTAGCAAAATAAAGTTGGCCCACAAGTGCAGATCTGATAGTGAACAAGTAGCCCACAAACGGCATCCACAGTCATTTAAGAAGTTAAATGCACCTGCAAATGCATATGGCACACATGATCAATGATGACTGTGGTATGATGTGTTTATGTGTGGGCCACATACGGATATTGAACAGTTAGCAGATGTCTGGCAAAACCAGAGTTCTCTGTAAGTTAACCACAACCAGGTCAATTCTGGATGTACTGTTGGCTGAAGTTAGGCAAACCCAGAGTTACCCATAAGTACACTTCTTGCTGTACTGTTGGCTGATGTCTGGGAAAGCAAGAGTTGCCCGTAAGTTAACCACAAGTAGGCTACATCCGGCTTTATAATTCTGGCCTGCAGTAAGTAAACCACATGTCGTTAGCCAACTGTTGGTAAGCCACTTGTGGCCTAGGTATTGGCCACTTGTGGCCCACATAAACGCAGGTTGGCATGGATTTTCAAAACCAAAAAATAATTTTTATTAACAAAACAAAACTGATGTATTTGCCATATGCATATGTGTTATCTTCAGCTTTATTTCACAATTAGTAAATTTATTTGGAGAAACCTGGAATTGAACTCGCAAGCCTTTCGTCTACAGTCAAGTATGCTATCAACTACTCTACTATGTATTAACATACAACATTTTAAATAAATCTGAATTCTTATTTCACATACATTGTGCATTATTAGCTTTGCTATATAGACAATGTTAATATCACGAGGCAATACTGGGATTTATGTGTTTTGTTCAAAAGACTAGTAATTTTGTTTCGGACTTCTTTCAGGTTGAATTTAAAATGCAAAATAACGAATTTTTTTGTGTGTTATGCTTTGCAAGATTCTGGTCTAAAAACTATTTTTTTACTATTACTAGCAATGCCACGTGATAATTTTACTTCATATATACATGAAATAAAAAATCAATTTAATACGCATATGCCATTTGCTACTGCACAACAACATATAGTCAGTATGCCTTAATGGAACATAAGCTTGCTGATCATGTTTCCTCAGTGATAAGGAACACTTGGCATACCACAAAAGGCGATACCTATGTACTCTTCGGCAAACATAACCCACAAATTCTCTACTCTAAGGTGTCTGTGGGTGTTAAACAGACATTTGCTTGTGTGCCATATATGAAATTCCGTCAGTCATTTTGTGTTATATGGCTCCCAATTTCCCACATGATGATGCCCAACAATCAGAAATGAACCATTCTACCATGCGAGGGCTTTACGTGCAAACATGATCTGATAATCATAATCTTTGGCATACATCAGCCACACATTATTTAGATATTCTGAGATGCCTGTGGGTGTTTAACTGATGTTTGCTTGTGGGCCACATATGAAATTCTGTCAGTCATTTTGTGATGAGCGGCCCTTAATTGGCCACATGATGATGCCCAACTATCATAATTGAACCTGTCTACCACATGAGGGTTTCATATGGAAAAATTATCTTTGGCATACATCAGCCACATGTTTTCCACATGTTATAAGATGCTAGTGGGTGATTCACTGATGTTTATTGTGAGCCAAACATAAAATTCTGTGAATAATTTTGTGTTTAATGGCCCAAATCAAAAATACTTCGCAAGCAAATACAGTCACCATTGTTCACTTGGTCTTATTGTGTACCACATAAGATAAAACTTAGTCATTGGGCGAACATGTACCACCTGTGCCAACAGTTGGCCAACTGCTACCTACTTGTTGTTTGCTACTTGGGTGTTTGCTTTAATAGGGCTGCCTTGGATATCAGTTGATTGTGCAATGTCGGAGAGGACGGAAGCATTCTGCTGCTAGTGTTGTGTGTGTTGGCTGTACTCTAACTTTGTTGGTATTTTTTCAATCGGTTCGTAAGGAAGGCATTTGCTATTCTGTTGTACTGCCCAGGATATTTTGGCTTATCTAGCATTTTTTAACACACACAGCATACAGCACCTGAAGCTTGTGTAATATGTGATTGAGATGGTTTTTAAGTGCTTGTTATTATTTAATTTTGTTTTAATTTTTTAATCTGTTGCATCAGCATGTAGCAGTTTTATCCTCTTATTGTTCCCGCACTTCACAATACTATTTTTTTGCCTAAAATAATGTAGAGCACTCAATAATCGCGCAATATAAACACTCTTGACAAAACTTACTTCTCTACATACTTATTTGAAATTAACAAATACACTAATTGCATCACCCTTGACGACATTTATGTATTTATAACACTTGTGGTAGCATACTGCTATCATGTTGTTGGGTGATTGACGAGTGTGTGAGGACATGCACATTTGTGTGCCATTAAAAACCTCCCCTGCATGCAGACATGCTTTGGTAACTGCTAACGACTACGATATGCTGCAATTGCATGTATACCTCCCTTTGCTTTATTTACATGTATGGCTGACTATTACATGTTAGCCATGCTTAATAGGTTCAACATGATGCCCTCCAATGCTGATAAATGAGCTTAGAGTACAAATTATCTTTATCGCACTGATTATATTCAGGAATTACATAACAGATATGAATTTTTCTGTCTTGGCTTTTGAGGAATAGGAAATGACAGGCAACTATGATTTAAAGTAAGTTTAATGCATAATTGACCATCCTGCTCTGTTGGGAGTATTGTGTAGGATTTAAATTTAACTATGTCCTCAGAAGTTGGGAAATTGTTGTAAACTATGCTTAGGACAAATTTTCATTGCCTGGGATGATGCCTAAGTTATGAATTTCTTGGTTATATCTTAAACGGTTCGTAAATTACATCCAAATATGCATATAAGCATGTTTAGGACATACTTGGCATGTGCATATGTGGTGTGACTCTAGGCTAGAATTCGTGGGCAGGCCTCGCTCAATGTCTCACAGGGGGAATATTAGAGCATGGGACTCGCCACCCTGCCTAGACGTCAGGTGAAAGGAACCCAGAATGAACATGAGATAACCCCATTAGAATGACAGAATATTAGATTTGTCCCCTTATTTCAAACTTCCTCCAGGAATTAATGTAAAAGGAGACAAGGAGGAATATGAAAAAAACCTCATTTGAATGTCAGAGCATGAGAATTATCCCCTGCCAGGATACCAAGTAAAAGGATTTCAAAGAAATATGAGAAATTCCCATTGGAATGACAGAGCATGAGACTTCTCTCCCACGAGGCTGCTAGGTGAAAGGATCTCAGAATGAATATGAAGAAACCTTGTTGATTAACACAGTATGGGACTCGTCCCCTGCCAGGATTCTAGGTGAAAGGATCTCAGGAGGAAAATCCCCATTGGAATGATAGAGCATTGTACTCGACCCCTGCCGGAAGTCAGGTAAAATGATATAAGAAGGAATATAAGAAAACACTGTTGGAATGGCAGATCATGAGACTCATCCCCCACAAGGTCTCTTGGTAGAAAGATCTCTTAAGGAATATGATAAAATGCGAGGACATTAGGTAAGGGTATCTCAGAAGGAATATGAGCAATCCTAATTGAAATGCAGGATGTTAAACTCGTCCCTTGCCAGAATGCCAGGTGAAAGGATCTTAGAAGGAATATGAGAAACCTCCATTGGTATGACAGAGCATGGTATTCGACCCAAACCAGAATGCTAGGTGAAACGATCTCAAAAGGAATATGAGAAACCCCCATTAATAAGACAGAGTTTAAAGTAGGGTCATTCGACAGGAAGGAATTAACAAGTGTGAAGTGCTGACGTGAAATTACAAAGCATGCTTGCGTAATCGGTGGGAAGGTATGCAAGAGCATGAAGAAGGGAAACCAAATTACCGCCGGTAATATTTGCTCAATCTAGTGGAATCTTGTTCACTTTCTGCTGGATTTTGCCGCATCATACAAAACCCCGCCAGATTGAGCAAGTTATCCGGGAGAGGAAAAATCCATGGGAAAAAAGTATATTTAGATGTAAAAAAGGGCAATTCCGAGGAAAAGGAAGGAAATTCTGAGAGGAAATTAAGGAAAAAAGGCAAATGCAAGATGGCCACCATGACGCTGTTGCGCCAGCTTGTATCATTACATTCAATATAACATATTCACACCTGTGTTATATTATACCATAAACAATGAAAGTGTAATTTTACATACAAACAAATTATAATACCGCTTGGGGGAAAAAGGGTTAAGTACTAGTTTCCAAAGGAGAGAATTTTCCAGGTCTGGTGTGAATGTTGCATTAGCATAACTATCGAGTGCGAGAGGTCAAAGAAGAAAGAACAAGAAATTTGTACGAATACATCTATAGTTGCACCTCCACTTTTTAACATCCTCTGTTATTAAATATTGATTTAAATTTTAAACTGATGCATAATTGAAACTTTGATTTCGTAGCCTTCATATATATAACAATTATTATTCATTTGTCAAGAATACAAATGTAGGAACTTTTAGGAACTTTTTTTCATTTTATTTATCTGTTTTATGCAGGCAGAATAATCAGAGGTTAGCCTTACACACTAAACTAAATGTGAACGTACATTAAAACATCATACAGTATAGTCAGCCCTTGTACTTTTGTATTTTACGTGGCTCTCTTAGCAGTAAGGCCTTTCCGCCGCCACAAACTCCCAATCGGTGGGGGAGATTGATCACATAATCTCATGGCAGGCAACCCTAATTCAGGCCTGCGTTGACCAAATCCAAAGCCCCAACCTGATTAAAATGCACATTAGATACCACCCTACCATAAGATTCCGAGACCCTCGCCCTCAGATATCAAGCATATGGTCTGATCAGGGTTCTGTCTATACCCTCTTCAGAGCACAACCAAAGCGGGTTGCTGCTCACCGCCCGGTCTTTTTAAGAGGGGGAATCTCTCCAGACCTTCTCCAGCCTACGAAGTTAACCACTGCCAGCATGAGACCAACGTCTAGTGATCGGAACAACGGATAAAACCTCTTGTAGGGCCAACCCGATCAGCCCGTGCTCCTACTTATTTTTCAAGGCACTAGGGCGTATTCAAAGACCGACCACTCCACAAATGGCTAGAGTCAGGCGATCAGAGGCAGCCCCTTCTAATATTGGCTGTAGTTAAGGACACTTTAAAGCCTCAGCATGACATAAATATAGATTAAAATTAAGCCATTGACGTTTGCACCAAGAAACAGCAAAGAAGATTTCAATTTGCTTCGTAAGGCATGATGTGAATTGAACGGTTCCTTTCTTTTAGTAAATGGTAGTCAATAAGGTAATAAACATTTTTATTGAAAATATTTATATTTAACATACGGAACTGTAAGTACGGGTGGCGGAGCCCAATTTATGAAACCAGGGGTGAAACGAGGAGCCTTGTGTCTCCATGAGTAGAGACAGGCTGTAAGAGACACATATTCCATCCTTTATTGTGTCATGTGCGATTGTAACTGTGTTTCATTTTATAATTCAAATGAAGATTTTGCTTGTTTGGTAAGTAACTGCTTCATACAGTCATCACGTGTTCTGCATGGACCGCCAAAGTCTCCTTTCTTTCCGCCAGTAATATATATATATATATATATATATATATATATTTATCGCCCATTATTTCAGAAATAAATTGGAGATCTGATCATGTAATGGGTTACTGAATAAGAGATCCTTTATTAACTAAGCAAGCAGAAGGCAAGCCATATCGCTTATTTCACACCGTAGCTCATCGCAGCTTTTGCTAATTATCTTGTCTTAATAGCAACATTGTTTTCAATATCCTTGGATAATCGGTGGTTTTAATGTAGTTGTCCTCGCCAAACTCGATTTAACTTCTTCAGTGGACTACATCATCTTCAAGAAGACAAGAACACATACAACCAGACTTGCTGAAAATGACATGTATCGAGAATGGCTGATCCGCGGACCTAAAGAAGATACAAACCATTGAGTTAAACATGGTATGTGTGATCAAAAGATACAATATTTCCCATAAAAATATTTAAAATCCTATATGGTGTGATATATAGTACAGTCAAACAAGGAGGAGGAAAACTAATAATTCCACCGAAAAATGTATACCCTATTTGTACTTTAAATAAGTAAAAATCATTGACAAAATCGAAAAACATGGATTAATCTGGGAGCCATCGTGGAATGATGTTACCATTGAAATTATATAAACTAGCCCACTCAAATAACTTCGCAAAAGACACATTGCAATCCATCAATAAAGTTGAAGAAATATTTATGTCTCTTCTCAAGTAAGAAGCCTAGTTTATTATCACAGAAGAAATTCTAATGAATATTTTTTATAAAAAAATATGAGAGCACTCATATGTTTGATATAATACAATAACTGTTAAAGAAACTATTAAAACCAATTTTTCTAATAAATTCATTAAAAAGAGAAAAATTATTATAGTAGTTACACAATTTGTAGAACTTGTAATATGTGGTCGAACAGCCGTAATAAACATTACTACAAATTAATATGTTTGTATGAATTTATATTTAGTGTATAAAAGCTTGGCACGAATAGCCAGAAACCTAACACAAGATATGTGCTTACTGCGCTTATGCAACTGAGGAATATGAACTATATTGCGAATAGTTAAGAGCCTTACGCAAGCAAGAGCGTACTACGTTACCGCAAATGAAGTATCCATCCTATGTTGCGAACATTTAAATTCCTTACGCACGATATGTGTTTACTATTTTTGCGCAAATGAGGCATATGTGCTATATTGCGCCAAGATTTTATATATTAAATATAAATTGATACAAACCTGTTAATTTGTAGTACAGTTTATTACGGCTGATCGATCACATCTTGCATCTTCTACTAATTGTTTAACTACTAAAATTATTATTCTCTTTTTAGTGCATTTATAAATAAAAGATTGGTTTTAAAGATTTTTCAACTTTTTCATTTTTAGTTTCACAATTTTTTATTATCTTATGTCGCAATGTACACTTCTCGTCACAAAAAATGAACGATCTCGTGTAACAGAAAATATTTCTAAGTCCCACTTCGGGTATGATCGGCAGGCTGCTCCTCTCCCAAGTGACAGTCGCATGCCGCAGAGTGGGCGTGGCTAACTGCTGCAGGGAACATGGCTTTGGAGGAAAAAGTATACAAAACACGAATAATATTTATTTCAGCTCAGTTTAGTCCTAATATATTCCAACGCATTATATATATATATCAGTTAAGGTAAATTAGTGGAACAAACCCGTCGGAATTATGATATAGCCTGTAACCGATCTGAGAAACAAATAGTAAATGATACATTTGAACAGGCCACACTGAACCACTGGAAAAAACTACTTCCAATTCATGCATTATTTTAAATTTTATATGAGGTATTGCGTTATAATTCCCCTTGCAAACACACTAGATCTTTGAAAACCTAAAGTGATATTCACTAAAGACGTTAAATTATACATTATGTAAAATTATTTTTTTCATATGTAAGATAATTAGAGACCATGAAAAGTGTTAAAATCAAAGGTCTGAAGTACAGACTTCACAGTCCAATGTATACCCGATCAACTACTGTATATTCACTGCGTGCTTATCCAGTAAGTGGCCAATATCACTCCAAACCACACAACACGTGATCGCAAGTCTTTTCTTGCAAGTTTCGTATTTGCTTCACACATTCCTGAGTGAGCCTTGTTAACTGTAATCCAATGCAAAGGTGGATTACGTCTATAAGTGTGTAAAGTTTACCTTGTCATCAAAATAATCCGCGCAGATTTCCTGATCCATGTGATGATAATGCGGAAAAGTTAAACAATTTTGTTCCGTTCATAAAGTAAAAGTCTATTTACATGCACCATGATGATTATCCGACATGTCTTAACCAAATTTTCATTACGGGAAATATGTATTGATTATTAAGCTGTTATAAGACGAATTCACTACTATATGATCTGCGGGAGTGATTATAGACTCTTGAAATATCTATGTTAATTTAGAAATACTCAAAATATTCACCTTTAAAAAAGAACATAAATAGAACACATGCAGCGAGTTACTAGATATATATTGAAAGAAAATATTTCCATTAATTAAATGTTTTGCATAAAAGTGAGCACTTATTGATGCCTGTCGGGTTTAATATATAGATGTATGCACCTAAATGTCAATAAAGACATTTAGTTAACTCAGATTTATTTTCAATTATGCACGAACTGGAGTTAAATAATAGTGCTTGCATATGCCATGCATGTGTTATAGCTCCATTACGAAAAAGTGTAAAGATCTCATTTTGGCACGAACAGCCTATAGCACCGTTACATCTAAGCTGGACAGTTCAACTCGACTTATTTTGTCATGATGTCGTTTCTCACCCAAATGCCTCCATTGGCTATTCGTGCTAGTAATGTTAAGTAACCCAATTTGAAACACTTGGTGACTGGAAAATACCACACTGACCATCTCCTTAACTGATTGGTGAATACATGTGAAAGAATGCCTTCTAGCAATTACTCTCTTAATGTTTGACGTCATGTTATGTGAATGCTAGCCACTGTGGCGTACACAACAATATTTGTTTAATAATATGTCACATTGTGATTTCACACATGATTGGCCAAAATTCTACATATATATATATATATATATATTTATTATTAATCGTTATCAATCCCATGCCTATAAAATAAGCAAAATATATCCCAATTTGATACTTGCGTTATCTTGGAATGCCTTAAACACGAAACATTCGCAAATATAAACATTTACTAAATAAATGATTCTTCTAAGAATTACCTTCCTTGTGGGATAAAGTATAGCATTTTCTAAGTGTGAGTCCAAATTGGTTGACCAAAAAACGAAAGTTTAACCGTCAGAAGCCTGTATTCAGTGTCTGTAAGAAGAAGACAAATAGAGATAGAGAAATTAATTTTCTTTATAACACATTTACCAAAATTTGACCGTAGAGATTATACTGGCGTAAAGAATCGAGGGAATGGAGGTACGTTTTAAAGATTATTAATATGACATGCAGTCAAATGAAATGATACTGAGCCAGAGTTCCAAAATTTCGTACAGGGATGTCCATTCTGATCTACTCAAGCGTCATTTCTCGGTGATTGTTTAGCAATATCTATTAATTTATAAACAATTTGTGCTACACTCTAACACTTTATTATCAATTTATTATGTTTAATTGTGCAAGTCAGAAAAGTAACAAAGTCACAATAACAATTTAATTTGTAATGTCGCCAGTAGTATATAAAAAAGACTTTGGCTCAAGGGGAGGGGTGATAGGAGCGGAGGAACCGCCCACCGCCTTGTTGGAATTTCCGTTTTGTCCATTTTGCCTTCAAAATTTCCCTTTCTTCCCTAGCAATCGATTAAATTTATCTACATTTCTTCCTTCTTCCTTATAAATAACTCTCCCCCCCCCCCCCCCCCCCAATTTTTTTTCTGAGGCGGATCAGTGACCATGGGTAATATCAGGGAGCTGGATTAGCGACCCAAGTGACCCGGGGTCAGGAGAGCAGGACTCAGGACCTTTGAACTTGACCCTTGATGGTTAACCCAAAAAAATCCAAAAAATAAAAAAATAATTGACATCTCAAAAAATAAAAAAAAATATTAAAAATGCTATAGAACATATTACTAACAGTATTAAAAATTATTTAAAAAGTAAAAAAGTATTTAAAAATCGTTAAAAAATATATTATATATTATTAAACACATTAAAAAATGATTTGAAAATGATTAATCTAAATTTATTAAAAATTCGTTAAAATATATATCAAATTATTATATAAAATTAATTAATAAATATAAAAATCTTTTTAAAGTGTATTTAAAAAATGAACTTTCCAGAGGTCATCCCTCACCCATACCCATTCCACCATCTCGGAAGGTGCAAAAGACGACCATCGTGATAGGTGACCACCACCTTGGTAGGCGACCACCATCTTGGTCGACATCACCTGTCCGTCATATTGGATGCAGGTAACAGTGATCTCAACTCCATGACCATGGATGACTTTGAAAACAAAAACTGTAGAAAAAATATGTAAATGACAGCAATCATAATACATTACTAACTAATTCCACAATATTAGAAGTAGATGACATTTAACCTTGACACAATTACCTTGGATGACCTTGAAAATACATGCTAAAAAAAACACATAAAAGTCACAAAGCAAACTAGATTATCGACTACCACCGCCATATTGTATGCAGACTACCGTGACCTTTGCCCCATGGCTTAGAATGACCTTGAAAACTACAACTTGAGAAAAATACACAATAGTCAGCAAGCATAATACATTACACACAATTACCACCGTACTGTATACATTTACCCTCGTACTTGACCCCAAGACCTTGAATGATATTCAAAACAAAATATCGATGATAAATACACAAAAGTCAACAAGCTTGTTATATTTATAACTACGACCACCAAATAAAATGCAGGTGACCTTAACCAGGACCCCATGACCTAGAATGACCTTGATTCAAAAACTCGAGAAAAATACATAAAAGTCAATGTGAATATTACAGTACTAACTACTACTACCATATTAGATGCAGGTGACCTAAAGCATGACCCCGTGACCTTGAATGACGTTAAAAACAAAAACTAGAAAATGCATTAAAGTCGGTACGCATATTACATTACAGACTATTACCATCATATTTAATTATTCTAACATGTTCAACGCCATTTATAATTTAGCAGGCGTTGGTAAAAACCTGCTCAAGAAGAAAATATGCAGTATATCCTAAGCCCTCTGATAAGCAATGTAACTATTGTTGGCTGCCATTTTGGATTAGTTGTTGTTTTGTATAATTAATATATAGCATATGTACTACTTTTGACCTCTATCAAGGCAATATGGTCCAACATGCTTTAAAATTCTTGTATAAATAGTTGTATGCCATTTTCAATCCACTGAGGTTAAAGCTGCCAAATTTATAACTTAGGTCCAACTTATGTCCTCGAACAAGGCGATTTGGCCATTATCCTTTTCTCTCTTCTGGTAGACACAGTTGCCTACAATTTTCAATATGGTGAACCTATATATGCCATATTAATATGTAGCACTCGTGATATCAAACAAGGTGATATGTATATATTTATATGAACTACTGAAAAAAAAACCCCCTTCATTAAACCTTTGGATGAACCTGTTATTGATGCCAGAATAGTTATCAACCCTATCAGCTTCTTTGTTGTTCAGCATGCCTTAACACGTATACCTATTAGCCTCGCGGTCACAACACCTAACCCTACGTTTTACTACTTCCCTTTCAATTCTATAAATAGCCTTCGTATATAATCCCAAACATTCACCGAGATCTAATGAAATCGAAATCAGCAGTTAAACTGCGAGTGGTGGAATGTTTCTAGGTCGGATGCTACAAAGCCAGAGCCGCGTACATAGTTGTTTCATCTCTCCAAAACAAACCCCCGCACCCACGTTCATACAAGTGTCACTACGTCTGGCGCAGACTGTATCTTGCGTCTTGAACGCTGACACGGACCTCCTCGAGCGAGCGTATACATGTCTGCTCCGTATCAAAGCCAAACTATCCTATAGGGCGTTTGGAAAGTTTTCAGTCATTCTCGTACAAATATCCCTGCATCTGAGAGTGCAATGTCATCTCTTTTCGAAATATTTTTAGCGCTTAAAGCTTACAGATAATTAACCTGCATTATCTTCAGTTCACGGCATGGCAATGTGATATTTTCGGATATACTTTCATACTAGTTTCATCAGCTACGTTGTTTTTATTCCTGTTAAGAAAATATTCTTTAAAGTGAGCTTTTATGCAGACATAGCCGTTTAAAATATTGCGTTGATATTAATACACTTAAACACACTTGGTTTTAGTGTGTTATTACATATTTGCTGTTACGACGTCATTGTGTATATAAGTCATAACTATAATCCAATAGTGAACATTAAGCATTCCTGGGGCCACGGCGGATTAGTGCTTAGACTACTCTCCTCCGACCATGGTGAACCGGGTTCAATTCCCGGCCAGATCGCCCCCGGATTTTCACATGTGGGAAGCGTGCAGCATGATACCGCTGGTCGGCGGGTTTTCTCACTGATCTCCCATTTCCCCCACCCTTGCATTTCGGAGCTTCTCCATAATCATCTCGCATTACCCTAAAGGGCTCTCAAGACCTCGGTGTTAAGAGTCGCCCAAATCTCTTCACTCGCTCATTAAGCATTCCGCCTACGAGGACGTATTTTCCCCAGAAGGGCTAAACGCTAAGGACGACCCAGTCACGCGCATCGCATGCGCCATGGTCTCTATGTGCAAGGTACTGAACACGTGTGCAGTCTTTCCTTCAGAAACGTACCTCTGAGACAACTTTAAAATTAGGCATTTTTAGTCAAATATTTGTAACATTTTCTGATTACCAAGCAATAAAGTAATATATATATTTTGCTGCTAGTTCCTTGTCATGTATTTACATCGTAATCCTATATTCCTAAACTGAGCTTTCACCCATGCACGAAAACGGTAATGCTGAATATCTGTTTACATTTGGAAATCTTCATTTGGCGTGATCGGTAAGAATGTAAACTGAACCAGGCTTTAGTGTGAAATCGTCCAACGGACACGCTGGAAAATGCTTTTAGTAAAGATAATAAGTAACCGTGCCGTTATTAATTTCCGCCCGCTGCAGCGCCCGTTCCGTGTCCAGCCCATTTCTGGCGGATGAGAAAGTTCAAGGGCCACGATGTCTGGTGTGGACAATAGTGCGAGCTGCAAGTAGTGGGAACCTCATACAGCCAGGCGGACTATGAATCGGTTGAATGGGGTAACCACTTGACTGCGTGTTCGTTTTGCCTCGGAAGTTGGCATAACTTGTATAAAAAGACGTCTATTGGCCTATTTACTCAAATAAAATCTACTTAATTAATTCTTCGGCCAAAAATATCTTTGAAAAGCAAATTTAGGGTGCAAACAGATTGTTTTTGATCATGTATTTATTCATAGTTACACGTATTCATTAGATTAACAAAAATATAGTTTGACGAAGTAATGCAATACACTGCAGGTGCATTGTAATTTTTCCTGTATACTTTTTCATGTCACATTTCTTCTCTTTTATATTATTATTATTTGTTTTATCTTTCTCACAAAACATTTTCTTTTAGGGCTGGAAGTATTAACACTAAAAAATGAAACGAGATTAACCGAAGCTGAGTAATTGCGAGTTTCATAAGAAAATAAGTCTTCCACAAAGACTTATGGTTCCGAACATAATCATAATTCAGTCGGCAAGTTAGAACATAATAGGCATAATAGGAACGCTTTCGTAAAGCAGCACGTACAAAACCCGTATTTAACGTCATTTCTATGTGGCATCTGCATGTAACATATGATATTCGATAGTTACAAAATTAACATTAATTGATAACGGAGATGAACAATGTAATGTAATACTTTGAACGATCAATGTAGATGTGAAATACTGCATGTAGGTGAAACACAGTCTTAAGTTAACACCAGTGACATGAGAAAGACGTAAGAGGCGCATAACAACGAAGGTTTTCAGCCAACAGAAACACCCGCCATGTTTCCTACACACCATAATACGGATTTGACCCCGGTTTGTCGTGGGGCGAGGTGAGTAGTATGACAGTTACAACACCACAGTTACTATAAACGATTAAATATTATAAAAATACACATCCCTTTCTTGGCGAGCTGGTACTCCCAGATAAATAACTTCCCCTTTTCTTTTGTAAAAGCGATAAGAGAAACGTGAAGATCTGCATTAATGTTATTTTACTTGTATTTTAGTGCTTCGTTAAGTCAGCAAGAAAGGCAAATAATATTGATTCCTTGAAAACCGCCATATAGAAGAAGAGGCCCTACTTCCATCCAAGTCAAATGTTATAATGCTATTTAATGTCAAATGTTTTAATGCAGACTGCCCAATAAAGCCAATGTAATCAAATACACCGATTTCTACTGCTGTGTTAAGCGAGCTAGGAGATGACGTTTCAGGTCGGAGATGCATGCGGCAGCGAAACAAACGCTTCAACTCACATCATTACGTTTGGGCTACTGTATCGTAGAAGGCCACAGACAGTTCCTTTATCACCGTTCTTCAATTTCCTAGAGGGCTGTGCTTTGTAAAATTTATCGTATAAAGCGCAGAAAATATACACATTTAGGACGATTAAATGAACTAGCTTATGATGTTTTGAAATCTGGCCCTTGAACTTGCCAAAGCTGTCAGAAAACAAGCGAGACACCCTCGGTCAACTTAGTTGTGCAATGTCTCTCATTGGAAAATTGTTGCCGATTAAAGAAATTAATCCAATTTTTAACAAACAGCCACAATATATTTTCTGCATAGGAAATATTGTAGAGAATATAATGTTCTACAAAAATGATTTGAATCATTGTGTCGATATTTTAATGGCTGAGAATATGCACACAATCAAACTCTAAGAGACATATATTTGCGCACATACGTACCCAATTTATGAACGATGAAAAGAAAGTTACGCTGAAGGGCTTTGAAAATTCCTGTATTAATTTATGTTAAACAACATGTAACCTACAAATATTGACCCAGAATGTAATTCTGCCAGATATTTTGTAATGTATAACATGTTTTGCTTAAAGTACTGATGAAGCATCATTTTATTCGAATGTTTATTTTCAATGTGCTGTGTAATTTCGATCAAATTTCCGAATTTCCGATAGTATTCACTAGTACATGTGCAATATTTCAAAATGGTATGACCCCCTCACCCCCTCCCACTCTTTGTTTTCGCGTTCCTTGATTACACGTTTCCGTGTCATTTTAAAAATAAGTGACCGACCCACGTAAAACATAGGCCTATATGTTTATTTGATCACCATGGTGAATCATGTTTGCCAAATTAGGTATTAATATGTTTATTGTTTCCCGACATTTGACACAATATATTGTTGTGTAACGCTACCTTAGAATATTGCGGACAAAAGAGACAATGCACGAGCATGTTTAATGCCTGTAGGTGATACGAACAACACACCAAGTTTGGTTGAAATTGGTAAAACAGCAGGGTACACTGTTATACCAAATGAACCTAAAATATTTATATAGTCACCATGTCGAAAACAAGTTTCTTACACATTTAAATCGCAAATGTTACCATGGCATACATGATATTAGATACCGTATACAAAGTTTGGTAGAAATTGGTCACATCGTTTCATAGACACAGTATAGTTATGAAAATGTCTATATTGCCACCAATTTAAAGTAAATGCCTTACCCAAATAATTTATAACTGCGTACTTCTTGTTCGTCAAATTTGGAAGGAAAGTGTAGATTGTATTCCTAGTTACGATTCAATAGTTTTATTTTTTCGTGTTGCGCTGTATTAAAAGATGGCGAACGAATATGTATATATATATATATATATACATACATATATAGCACCATTTTGAAGTTGCATATTAATCTTTTTTGTATAAGGTACCACGGTCTAATATACGCCTTAAAGGTACTAGTTACCTGCAAAATGTGGCAGGAATCTATTGTGTTATTTCCGATATATGATGTAAACGCTTATTTTTTTCATGTTTCCACAATGGTGAACCAATAAGGACGTACCTTCCTAGATTTTAAAACGTACATGAATAACTGTGGAAATACGTTTGGTATTACCTAGTAAAATGATTCCCCAGATATGAAATAGCGCCCTATTGTATTAAAATTGCGACCGTTTTGAAAATAAGCAAACGGCTTGGCAGAACATTGGAAAATTGGGTGTCCTTACTGAGTTATATGTGTACCGAATTAAGTGAAATATGTTTCACGGGTTCGAAATATATTGTTTATGACAGAAAATAAATTTCTCGTACGAAAAGAATAAATGAATGGTTTAAATATTATAAGCTGAGTATAAAGTTGTTTTGTTAATGCTTAAATGGATTCAGAAAGTGTTTTGTACAACTACTGGCGTACCCTTTTGGGTTTCGTCGCATGTATTGGTTTCACAGAATTCTTTGTGGATGTCATTATTTTCGTTTTTCCTTAAATAATATAGCGCAATGTTATGTACTTAACATTTTGTTGTTTCAGCGATGCAATGAGATACTGTTTAAACTAAAATGTTCAGTTTCATTTCATGCTTCATACTCTAACGCAGAAGAAAACAATGAGAATTATAAGTCTGGCGGAAGAAAGTTTGCCTCGACTTGAGAGATAATTTAGGTAATGCCACACACAAAAATCTCTACTGGAAACACTCTCCAAAATCTTGTTTCTTTTGTTACCTTCTCTAAAACATGCGGTAATAAGTATTCTTCTTTCTTTGCAACCCGTAGAACAAATATTTACTGATCTCTGGCTAGGGGACAAAATATTACGTAATCATGTTCGATTCCTATTTATGCCTATATTCACGATGAATTCACACGTCACACTTTATGATTGTTTAGTTTTGTGTGGAGTGTTTGAAGTCAGGAATGCGATTCCATAACGTACAATATATAGGCTACGTAAAGAAACGTTAAGTATGTGCTGTCATGAATACGGGCGGTACACGCAGCGATGTGTGCACAGCTCAAGGCAGGTGCCAGTGCATATACAGCCTGGCCAAGTTGGCCAGACTGTTGTAGCAGCCTACCTGTCTACATGGGTCCCTCGCATATCTGAGTGTTACACTGCCGTTTTGATGGCGTGGAGTACAGTGACGTTAGCTGTTCGCTACCGTCTCTCAGACCCAAACACAATGATTTACAGTTTATATTGCTGTTTCGAATATTTACTGTATACAATATATATTACAGTCCGCTACGTTTCTCAGAACTACAATTTTACTAATAGTTACCACTTTCGCAAAATGGTTATTAGGTTAACATGCAGCAAACGAATTCTTCTGAAATATTTAAAATTACGCCTTCGAATCGCAAAATCATTGTTCTGCAAGACGATATTTCGAGATCACAGTTACAAACATTTTAATGAATAAGTAAATAATATACAAATAACTACTCATCAGTTAAACTTTCGCCATACAGGGTTCTGGATTTGTTGACTGCGCAATAAACAACTAATTCCAAGATGATGTGCATTGAACCGTAACTGTAAACCGAGGGAAAGCATATTTTACTATGTTTATTGATATGCTTGGAACTTGATGTAGAATTGTTTGCTTCTTTAGTGTTTCCTTTAGAATTTTCAAGGTGAAAATTTAAAAATTCCAATGTCACAAATTCCAGTATATATGTCGGTTACAGAACCAAAATGACAAATTATCTGTAATCTTTAAATTATAGGCTGTTCACGGTAAAGTGAGCACTTTATAAGACCTTCCCAACAGGCGTTAACCACTAATAAATATATCTGATTGCAGCATCAGGCATTAAATTTTTAGGGAGGTGGAATTTATACACTGTATTTATTCGTCTCAAAGCAATGTTTATATTAAATAGTTGCAGGAAGGTGGAAATAGGATGAAAGGCAAAATTAAGAAGGGCCTTAAAAAGTGTTCACTTTACTGTGAACATCCTATAGTAACTTACAACCAAGTACGTGAATCCTTTATTAAAATCGTCAAAACAAATATAATTGAACGGGTAAATTAAATATTTATAATATGTTGTGTAACAGAAAACAACATAATATGACAGTACTCGCACTGGACGCACATGTTAGGATGATATACAGCACGTACTTATATTTGGGCAGGAAATGAAGATAAAAGCAAATTTCTGTCCATGACACATTTTTACGATATCCCTCCTTATATTGTCTTCATGAAATTGTCAGAACTAATTGATTTATTGTATGTATAATACGACAGTTAAACTTCCATTTTTCATATAATCATCATATAGGATTTGAGGCTGCTGCCTGATATTGACACTTTGTTGATCTAAATGTATTTGGATAGGTGATGTTCTGTTTTGGCAAAATGTGAACATTGGATGTAACAATGTACTGTACCGTACAACTAAAACGATAACAAGAAATTAATTTTCAATTTCTGAATTAAATTATCTGTGTACACAATGAAGTTACAGACTGACTGACACATTCACCAATATACAGACAAAACGATTAGATGCAAAGTTTGAAAATGTAGTGTTGGCTTTCCTTCTGGATGCAGGCGCCCAATGAGAAAGGATTTCTTCAAAATTTAACCCCTAAGAGGGTGAAAAGAGGTAAAGCATGTTTTTGAGGACTTATCAAAAGCTGATTAATCAGACGAGGTATGATTGTGCTTTCAGCTTACAAAATTTACCGTATATATATACACACACGGCAACATTAATTTCAGGATTATTTTAAATCCAACAACTGAGAGGGTGAAAAGCGGTAAAATGAATGTTCGAAGAACCCTGAATATCTTATTAACCTAATGATATATCGCAAATTCTCTTAACGTTAAACGATAACATACAAAATTATTTTAAAATTTAACCATTAAGAGGGTAAAAAGTGTTCAAATATGCTATCGACGTCTCCATAATCGCGCATTAAAGAGATAATATATTGCTATTCTGTATGTTTCAAAAGGCTACCTATATAAATGCCTAAAAATTCATTGTGGGTAATTTTTTGAAAGTCATTACCTTAGGGGACGAAAAGAAGAGGAAAAATATGTTTTGGAAAACTCATCAATAGCTCAGTAACTCGATAAGATATAGACATGATCTTTGCTTTGAATGGTTGGTTATATAAATACTTAAAACCCATTTCAGAAATTGTCCAAATTCAAATCCCTAAAAAAATAAAGAAGGTTCGAATGTGTCGATGATGTTTTGTGAACTTATGAAACGGAAAAGTATGGATAAAAATTTACCTTTCTCACTGGCAAAAAAAAAATTATGTTTCTTACATTCTCAAAAAACCTTTATTAAATCCAAACAGGTTCAAACTATATCAGGCTATGTTATGTTTTCTAATGAGGTTCTCTGTCGTACATATTGTGCTATTACATTTTATGGCGCAGTTAATAATCTCACACGTCATTTTTAATCAAGAGTGAATTATGATATGAAACCAATTCCATCTGCACAGTAACCATCTTTGAGTAGCAACATTTAATTGATTCGTGGAAACAGAACTATCAGAAATATAAAGTTGCGAATCAGTTTGAGAACTGCTAACATGACATGATATAACAATGGCGAGGTCATTTGTTTATGTTTCTTTTTCCAACAAACCTGAGCCTTTATTCACATTTGAAACTATTCCAGTATCATTACAACTATAAATGTTCTGAATATACTAATCAGTTCACACAAACTATATTCTGTACTTTGGGAGCTAATCGACAAATATTTGGTAATTGCCATAGAAGACGATATTACGAGAATTAAAAAACAAATTAGACTCAGTGTTAAAATTGGTTGAATGCAGTCCATTACCCCAAGGCGTTCATGAACAGCTTCTGCCTTTTTTAGACTATAACAACACAAGCTTCTTCTTAAGTTTGTATGTCCTTTTAGCTTTAACATAAGAAAATAGTGATCCCTGTTACTTTGGTATTTGTTTGAGATAACAATTAGAATCCAACAACTCTGGCTAGATTTGTACAATAAAAAAAAATGGTAATGAAATCGATATTTTATATTTAAAATGAAACAAATAATATTTATGTTTTTAAAATGTCAGTTATCCTGGACACAAAGAACTGAATATTATTTCAACAGGACAATTTTGTAGCAATATACTACTAAAAATGCAGATTAAAAAAGTTGGTGAGAGCATACCTCTAATAGGATGCTCCAAATACTAAACATTATAAACTCTGAATGTCACTGCATCTTAACTGATGCCATAAATGTGGTTTGCTTATGCAAAGATAAAGAGGGAAGAGTGTACAGAGAGTGAGAAACTCGCAGGTTTGCCAGGTATACAGATCCGTTTGAGTCAACGTCTAGAACTTACGGCAACCCATTACTTCACGCTACGAGGCAAGTGGCGAGTGGCAAGGCGTTTTAATTGCCCCTGACCTCACGGACAAGATATCAAGCAAATATCTCTCATAACCACAGCGAAAATACATTGAAAGTGAAGTGGCTCGGTTTTGTGTGGTAAAGAAAGCGGGAAATCAGTTAACGTATTGTTTATTTCTAGCATACATGTCAACTTAAGTACATATCTGCTAAAGGCTGTTCACAGCAAAGTGAGCACTTTTGAGGCATTAGTTACTAATTTTCTTTTAGCCATTTTTAACATATAACCACCTTTTAACCATTTATTTTATTGTTCCAATGCTATACTTTACAAGTTGACTTTTGCATGAAATTAAAATATACTCTTTTTGAAGGCACTGAATTTTTTCACACCACAAAAGAAAGTCACCATGTTTATATATATATATATATATATATATATATATATATATATATATATATAATTTGATGACTTTCTGTTGTTCCGGCACTGGGTGATTATGGTTGTTAAAATTTAAAGCGCAGGATTAAGAGGAGACCATAATTACTCACAGCAAATGCTATTAATTTTATTATTGAACTTCGTCATTTCTATTACAGGTTCTCACAATCCTTAATTTGAGATGAAAATAATTGTATGGCAGAAACATTAGTACGAGACACGACACTTGAGAACTATAGCAACAAAAGCAGAGGACGATGTTAAACGGTCAGGCCCCCCCCCCCCCCCTCTTAATCCACCCGGTGCAACTCACTTTACCGTCTTTCAAAGCAGCAACATTGCACTACTAGCACTACATAGTCGTGTCGTCTGCGGCGGTCGGCAGGGGCGAGCAGCAGATTCACTACACTGGTGCGCTGCCTGGGCATATTTAACTGGTATTGAAGCCATACTGATGTTCTATGGGGCTCCATTAATTTTAAAGGTTGTTCACGAGGAAGCGATCACTTTTGAAATCAACCTAAGAAAATGTCACTTCTCTACCTGCATATATTTTAACGGGCACCCTAAGTGACATGCGTCCAATACAGTTGATAAAAATGAATGGAAACCCAGCAAACACAACCTATCAGCAAAGTGTCGGCAAATTGTCGGCCCGACACCTGTACTGTCGGCATGATATCACAAAGCAAACATGTTGCAAACATCTTAAAATGTTTCTTGGCCGATTCCCACAAAGCATCTTTGTTTATTCGGTAAGCTAGCTATTATCTTATTTATCCCGGCCTGGTAAAGTTTTCGAGACAAGGCTCTTTATCACAATAAAGATATAAATATGATATCTTTTTACCGACAAACATTTGTAAAGTGTTTTTAATAGGAAATATGTTAGCTAGCTGTTAATGGCATTATGTCTTTTTTGAGACAGTGTGTTAACCATTAGCATAATTTTTTCGTGATTATATGTGTGTCATTTGGTAGCCCATGGCATTTATTGATTTTGAAATTTTTGTAATTGGTACAACCATACGAAAGATATATTAAAAGCTAACAAATACTATTTTGTTTGCAAGCCTCTGAATAAATAGTTTCTGATTAATCTGTGTTTTAAAAGTATTTGTTATATTGTCATAACATCTATACATTCCGTTATAATAATTTGTGTCATAATATATTTTATAATTATTGAAGGATGACAGCAACTAACCCCATGGTGTATAGGTAAGCATGCTGGACAGTCAACTCAAAGGCCTTAGAGTAGAATCCCGCACTTGGCAAGGAAAATACTTTCATATCTTATGTGTTGACAAGTCAATGAAATAACTATTACTAAAAATTTTAATCGAAAATTTTAATTTTTTTTTTCATTGTTATACTGCTCATTTGTTGACATCATGCAGCCACAGGCCCGGCATCGTAACTACATCCAGCCGTTGCAGGCCTGGTATAATGAAACATCCAGCCATCGCAGGCCCAGCATCATAATGACTCCCAGCCATCGCAGGCCCAGCATCGTAGCAACATCCAGCTGTTGCAGGCCTGGCATAATAACAACATCGAGTCATCGCAGGCCGGCATCGTAAGGACATCCAGTCGTTGCAGGCCCAGCGTCGTCACGACATGCAGCTGTCGCAAGCCCGGCATCGTAACGACACCCAGCCATCGTAGGCCCGGCATCGTAGCATTATCCAGCTATCGCAGGGCCGGAATCGTAACATAATCCAGCCATCGCAGGCCCAGCATCGTAGCGACATCCAGCCGATACAGGTCCGGCATCGTAACGACGTCCAGCCACTGCAGGCCTGGCATTGTAATGACATCCAGCATCGCAGGCCCGGCATCGTAACAAAACGTAGCCATCTCAGGCCCGGCAACGTAACGACATCCTCCCGTCACAGGCCCGTCATCATAACGACATTCAGCCATTGCAGGCTCGACACTGTCGGCCAACAGCTAGCCGCCAGTCCATTTTTCCATCGGGCCGCTTACGGCATAAGACAGCGGGACAGTATCGGCTGGCCGGAGTTTGTCGGCTAGCTTTTACCGGCCCGATTCAGGCCTGTACTTTTAGTGGATGTTGGGCCGGAATACATTTTGTATCTTTCCGGTAGCGGTACAGTGTATTTTTGATACTGTTGGAAGACAGTTAGCTGCCAGTCCATATCTCCATCGGGCCGCGCCCGGAATAAGACATCAGGAAGGTACTGGCTGGCCAGTTTTTGTCGGCTAGCTTTTACTGGCCCGATTATGGCCCGTATTTTCCGTGATTGCTGGGAAGTAATTCCATATCTCAACATCGAATAAAAGGTGTTAGCTAACCATTTCTGATTATTAAAATTATTTCTTTCGCATTCTATTTTTTTTAATATATCGAAGTGTAAAAAAATTAGCAGATTTGTTAAATATATTTACATTTCAAATAATTTCACAGTTTCACTTGACCGACGGATGAATAGAGTGATGAGACCC
Source organism: Dryococelus australis (assembly GCA_029891345.1). Taxonomy (NCBI): domain Eukaryota; kingdom Metazoa; phylum Arthropoda; class Insecta; order Phasmatodea; family Phasmatidae; genus Dryococelus; species Dryococelus australis. The sequence goes on along the minus strand of CM057009.1, from coordinate 168,414,674 downwards.
ATGACAATGTTAATATTACACAAGGCGTAATATTACAGAAAGTGCATACAAGTATATCTTAAGTAGAGAATTCAGAATTGCTCATTTTATCGTGAATATCCTATACCACCAAAATGCTGCTATACACTCTAAATCTGAATCAGGGAGAATCTCACTGTTATAATCTGTCAGCAGTACCTGGCTAATTCAATAGTCACTTAAGTAAATTTAACTGATGAATCAGTGAAAAATTGTCATATTTACGTCATGTATCGATTCAGTGACGTTTTCCACTGATTTATCAGTCTGTTTTTTCACTATTTTTTAGTGGTTTGTTTTTTGATTGATGGATCAGTTAAACAGAGTGTAAAAATGGCTGCCAAGCAACGTTTCAATATGCCCATTAAAAAATATGTATCAAGTGAATTAACAACGAATAAACTAATAAACCCAATACAAAATACTGTCTAAAAGTGTTTCTTCTTTCAAATCACCTTTTTACGAGGTAATATGTTTGAATTTCTTTCATTTCGTTTTCATATAATCACCACAGTGGTCTGTTTGAAGGTTTAAACTGCATATAATGTGGTGAAGAGAGTGCATTCATACATAGTATTTGTTTTAACAATACTAACAGTACCAATTAAACCACATACGAAAAGCAAGGCCATACAAAATCTTCACCATTTCGATAAGACGCACAAGACATATAGCTTGCTCTCATTTTTAAATTAACCTGGTAATACAGATGGTAAGGTAACGGCCTAAAAGTGAAATGGAAATGGTGTGTGTGTTCATCCCGGCCACCTCCGATATTGTTTTTACTTCTTTAAGTTACGGTAAATCGCGCAATATAAATACTAAACTTTCGTAAGTATGTTTATTTCATGTACTTTTTTTTGGCTAAATTCAACAAAATCAATATTTAATTCGACACTTCATTCTGTTGTCACATATTCACTCAGTGAAATAGTTTCACGTCACTACTTCAGTAAGTGAAAGTTTTTGACTGAAACAATCAGTGGTTTTCCACTGATTTAAAGTGAAGTCATTTGCATTGATTTGAGTGGTTGAATTTCACTGCGAATGAATGGTTTACACTGATCCGAATTTAGAGTGTAGCACTGGGCTCAAAGTGAAGGCTTGACAATAAGATGTAATCAAGGTCAGATCTTCCTGTTCAATTACAGTTTAATGCCACTGCAAGGCAAATTTGTATAGGAAATACTTCATATACTCAAGGAACAAAAATTATAATCGCACTTCCAAGATATAAATTCACTAAATCATACAAACGTTGAGATACATTATTATTATAAGTAAAACGTTCGATATTCGGCTATACTACTAGATTCCTAAACCCAGTTATCCAGTGCTCTTCATTAATAGTTTTATTGTTCTTTGTGTTACTTGTTTTCCAAACTGTTCTTGTATATTTGCGGATAATGCAGAATACTTACCTTTGGCAACTTTCTTGATCATTCTTGATCATCATAGAGGTTTCCCACCACACATCCATAATTTCATTTTCGCTTTTTCTTGTCTCCATATTGTCACCAGGTGCAATTAGGATTGCATATTACTATACTTTCGGAGGATCTTTTCTACTGAAATGTGTTTCCAGTGTCTATGCAATGTGTGTGTAAAATCAGATTTGTTTTACGACATTTTTGAGCGTTTCTAAATGCTTAGACAACTATACACTAAATCGTATCCCTTTACATCTCATTTCGTAAAGAATTGTAAGGGGAAGCCAAGAAGTTATCGGTCATTAAAGTTGGATTAATTATTCGCGAGATTTAATTTTTAATTACATAGTACAAAAATTAAAAGTCAACAGATCCACTTGCTGTGTTGCCCTGTCGGCCAGATTTTGTGGGCGGCCTAATCTTCATCGGTTTATTAAAGCTTTCGATCAAGGATGGAAACTGTGTAAGTTAAAAATATGTAGTGCCACGGTCACTCCACAAGCGTTCCAGTTCAGAGAGAGAACATTTTAGTGAAGAATTTTCGCAATTTATCAGGTTCTGCGGTGCCTGCAACAGGAAGCTGTATCCGCTCTAGTACTGCCTGCGGTGATTTCAGCAACGCGTGACTACGATTGGCTAACCACGTTTGACAGGAAATACGTCCTGTTTTTCACGATATCTTCGTCCCATGACTCCTGGAATCACGCGCTGCATCACGTGCTATTTTCTCGTCACATGATTTTAAAACCACACTTTGGGGACGTGTGCAAAGTTACAGTTCATTGGTTGACGCCCTAAAATTGCTCTCTCATTGGTTGACGACTATTCTCGCCATGACTTCTCATTGGTGAGAGATTGCTCATTCTTGGTGGAGGGAGACTACTCCCCTCTAAAGATATGTTGCTTTATTATGCCATGCACGGCCTGATGAAGAGACACTTCAGCAGAGGACACCAAAGACTGCACATCACCGCCTGGGACGACTCGCCTGAGCTGCGCTGAGAATTCACTCTCCTTCACTAAGTTATTATATCATGTTTTTGCTTCAATCGTTCATATTTTATTCTATATTAACCCTTCCCATGTCGTCTTCTGCCACATCGCCAAGTAAGTAGATGTATAACTAAAAGTGTAACCATTTCAGTGTTTGATTAAATTAAAAGTGTTAAATTGACTTAGATAAAATTTTTTTTTGCGTGTTTGTGCTCAGCCCTAGACCGCTCGGGCTCCACAAACTGGTGGCAGCATTTTGGGTAGTTGCTCCAGATGGCTGTAACTGAACCCACTTCGAAGGGTTATAGGTTTATAGGTTGTAAGTGATATGTGAAAAGTGTTGGGTCGTTGAAAACAAAGTTAGGTTTTCCTCCGACGAATTGAAATTCAGTTGTTTTGTCTTATTCGCACGTTGTGTTATGAATCCGTGTCGTTAAGTAGTAAACGAGCTGAGCAGTGTTGCTGAGTGGGACTTTTTAACGTGTCCTGAAGCGTTTAGGATCGTGCGCATTTCAGTTGACGAATCTAATACGATAGTTCGTGAAAGAAGAGATTTTCAGGATTATAACGAACCCGTGTACAGTAAGAAATCATATCGTTTTAATGTTGAGTATGTCCACAGACCTATGAATAACAGAGTAACTGGTAATGTTGATTGTGACGTAGCTTTGGAAAAAAAAACACCGTATACTTGGGTTAGAGTTGAATATTGAGGAAATTACTTGGATTCAGCTCCACTTCTTTGCTGTATTTTGCAAAAGCACTAAAACGTTATGCTAAGGCTCTTATTATTTTTTTCAGAGGTAAGAAGGGAAAGTAGTTGAGTTTACAGATTTGAAAATCTACGCAGTTTTAACTAGTAGTACTGAGGCATTGAAGGGTTTAGAAGAATATTAATATAAATTGATACAGACATTTTTTCAAAAGCACACATGTTTTGACTTGTCTCAAGTAGAGCCATTTCGTGCTAAGTTGAATGCATTAACTACAGGTTCGGGACTGGAAATAGCTTTCAAAGGAAAACCAAAGCGGTATTTTACGACTCCCTTATATAAAGTATACGAGTACGAAAATTCTTCAGGACGGGTAGTGTTGGAAATTGAAATTCATATAGTGAAGAGATTCATACCTCGAGATAGTATTTATCCAGAATTTTAAATAGAAAGGCTCGACATAGTTGCGAACACAGAGCCTTCAACTTCACAAGATGCGAACGTAGAACCCGAGCAAGCGTCTACTAGTTCTTCATGTTCGGAACATATTGCCGTTCTTAAGAGAGAAAATTTGAACACGATTCGCGAAACTAAACCTACAAGTATTATTACTCATTACCATACTCCGAAAAACGGACTCACGATCGTGAGACTTGGATTCCGCTTTCAAAATTGAATGAATAAAATTTAATAAGTTGTAGTAGCACTGTTCTGGTTGACATGGATGACGAAAGACGTCGTCTACTAGCCCACACGATACCAGCACAAGCTCAAGTACCAGCTCAAGTTAAAGAGTTGGAGGTTATTTCATTAGTAGAAAAAATTGACTGGCGAAAAAAGGTTCGTTACCGGTACACGACTTTCTAGAAAGCATAGAAACTGCATCAAGGATAGGAAATCTTTCAGATAAGGACAAAGTAAAATTAGCGAAAATGAAATTGAAAGGTTTAGCGTAGCGTTTTGTTGCGATATGTCCTAGATTAAGATGGGACATAAAATTTAAAATGTTGAATGATGAGTTGAACGACAGATTCAAGGAAAATCAGCCGTTGCAATTTCATTATTACATGCTGCACAATGTTAGGCAGAAACACAATGAGGATGTGCAGACATTTGCAGATAGGTGTCGTAAATTATGTGAGAAACAGTTCAGAATTTAGATGAGCCTGAGAAACAGGAAATTTTGAATCAGCCCCGGGCACCACACGGTGGTAATTACAGTTGTAGGAGGAAAAGAGACCATAATATCAGTTCTGGTCGAGGGCCGGTCTCACTCGTTCTTAATTGACACAGGGTCCGATATATCTCTTGTTCGACCTAGATTCAGCGGGAATATTATCGATGAATCTCGGTTAGGAGCGAAAGGCGTAACTGGAGACTCTCTCCAGATTGCAGGTACCGAGTATGTAGAGTTGTGGGTAAATGGTCAATGTTACCCATATTGGTTCTTTGTGTGCATATCAGAGCTTCCTTTCGAGGGAATACTTGGAACCAATTTTCTCCGTTATTTTGATGCCAGAATCGACTTGAAAGAACAGACATTGCATCTCAAAATACATTTGATTTAGATATATATAATTCAATAACTTGCATAATTGAGAAAGAGCAGCGGAAACAAGCTGAGAGCCTGGCCCTCTCTGAACTTGTATCTCGATCTGTTAACGGCAATCAATACAATGAAGTGAAAATGACACAGCACACGATTCTGCCACCAAAATCGGAGACAGTGATAGATGTTGCTTTGCACACGGTGGGTTGGGACACTGATTCGAAATTGCTTCTTATAGAACCGACATTGACGAATGTACTGGGCATCCGTGTGGTAAGGACAATATGCAACTTAATTCTTACCGGTAAGAGCCTCTCAGGGAACGAGGTGTATTGTAGGAGCAGTATGGCTAGAAACTCTATAAGGACATGTAAAATATTCAGTGAGACGAATTTGGAGGACGGGGTGAACGACCGTTAGGGTTCCTGTGTAGTTGAAAAGAAGGAACTTATGAGGATGAGTGACCAGTGTGTTATCCCCTTTGTTTCGGGTCAAAGTGATGCGTCCCAGTGTTTCGTTCCTCATCGTGATCACGTCAAAGGGGGCAAGAGAACGTGGTGTCCTAGTAGCGTGGAAAATGCAGGAGCGACATGTGAAGTAGGCAGTCATGTCGAGAGGACTACTGACAGGGTAGGTCAAGCTGAGTGTTCAAGGAAACCTCACAGTGAAGGTTCAAGGAAACCTCACAGAACGTTAGCCAACGCAGTAAGGGCAGTGACAAAAATTGTGAACATTACTAATGAGACGCTCGTCGTGCCAAAGGGTACGGCAATAGTATTTGCCACACTTGTCTGTGACGTTGCTGGAGTACTATGCAGAAAAAGCATACCCCGAATATCCGAGAGAAGTTGTATAAGTCTTGGGTCGGAACAAAGTTATTTAGTGTCGCCATAAGAAGAACCACAGGAGAAAATCCTCGCAGATGTCTCTAGAAACAAAGATAAAAAGTGTTCGCTTCCAGGCTCCGAAGCAGTAATCCCCTTGGATTCTGTTAGCCAAAAGTGAGTGAATTAGTTAGCGAGGTTACGGAACAGGACAGATTTTGTCGCTGTGTCCCCAAAATCCGCCGAGATAGTGTATGCCGAGCAGAGGCAGTTCCGATTCCAAATGAAAACCCCGAGTCCTGTTGTAAAAGGTTTGAAAAGTTTGAATTGTAAAAGTTTGATATGTGATAAAAGTTTGAGATTTATAAAGTAGTAGAAACAGATTTGTTAACTGTACCGATGTTAGATAGTTCGAGTAAAATGAGAATAAATGAGCCGAATTATGTACAGACTCAAGGTAGTCAGAGTTGTGAAACTCGCACAGAAAATGCGTGTAAATTATCGAATGAAGAGAATAAAATGTTAAATGTGCCAAATTGTTTAGTGACTCAAAATAGTCTGAGTTTTGAAGATCACATGGCAAATAGTGAATCAGTGAAGCAGAAGGGTAAAAAGTTACTAGAACTACCAAAAGATGAATTTATAGAAGTGGAGAAAATTGTTAGAGATAAACTGAAACATTTGAGAAAGAGTGGTTTTAATATAATGTTCCCAGTGTTAATGAAGTTTGCGTATATATTTCAAGTGGAAGATAGTTCGAATTTGGGGTGCACAAAATTATTGAAACATAAGATAGATACAGGAGAGGCCAGACCAATAAAGCATAATCCATATAGAGTACCGCATGCATTGAAACCAGTAATTACAGAGCAAATAAATGAAATGCTCGATAAAAAATATTATTTCAGGGAGTAAATCACCTTGGCAGTTTCCCGAACAGAAAAATGAAGACGGTTCTTTTAAGATGAGATTTTGTATATTTTTCCATCAGTTAAATAAAGTTACGAAGAGGGATCCTTATCTAATTCTGAATGTCATGGAGACATTAGATTCCTTGCACGGGTCGAAATATTTTCAACATTAGACTTAGCGAGTAGCTATTTCCAAATTGAGTTAGAAGAAAGAGATAGGGGGAAAACGAGTTTTCCTACATTCATGGGGAAATATGAATTTAATAGACTCCCGTTTGGACTGTGTAATGCCCCAACTACATTTGAAAGGTTAATGGATAATTATGTTCTAACAGGTTTGTTATGTGATCAGTGTTTAGTATACCTTGATGATATTATAATATTTAGTAGTACTGTGAGAAAACATGCCGAGCGCACGAGTAAAGTATTGAATAGACTAGAGGGAGCTAATTTGCGAATCCAACCTAGTAAGTGTTCATGTGTACAAGATAGTGTAGAATACTTAGGGCATGTTGTAAGTTCAAAAGGCGTAGAACCAAATCAGAAAAATCTACAAGCAATTAAAGAACTCCCCAGACATAAAAATGTTACAGAAGTTCGCTCAGTGGTGGGTTTATTTCAGTATTATAGGAAATTTGTACCGAATTATGCAGACATTGCAAGGCCATTGACGAAATTAACTAAGAAATATGAACTATTCAATTGGGGACCAGAACAAGAGGAAACTTTAAAATGTTAAGAGAAAAATTAATTTCATATCCGATTCTTGTATATCCTGGTTTTTAACAACCATTTACTGTGAGTACAGATGCTAGTAATTATGCCATAAGTGCTGTCCTGTCTCAGATGAGGAACGGCCACGAGAAACCAATCGCCTATGCCAGTAGATAATTAAACTCAGCAGAAAGGAATTACAATACAACAGAAAAAGAATTGTGCTCTTTAGTTTTTGCCATAAAACAGTTCAGAACATATTTGTACGGACGTAGATTTACTGTTATTACTGACCATTCTGCATTGAGATGGTTATTTAATTTGAAATACCCTAGTTCGAAACTCACTCGATGGACTCTTCGTTTAGCAGACTTTGATTTTGAAGTAGTCCATAAACCAGGCAAGAAACACGCAAATGCAGATTGTTTGTCGCTAATGGTAAATGCTATAAATTGAGAAGATTTAACTAGAGAAATAATAAAGAAAGAACAGAGGGAAGGCTAAACATGTCTAAGTATAATTAATAAGGCAGATAAGGGAAATTTCTTTATTGATAAGGAAGGCATCCGATACAAAAGAGAAAAAGATAAAATTTTAGTAGTTGTTCCAAAGTCGCTCGTGACCAAAGTAATTAGTCATCACCATGTCACTCCATTTTCTGCTCACCAAGGCGCGAAGCGAACTGAAAACCTCCTAAAATCTTTGTACTGGTGGCCAACATTGAATAAAGATGTAGATGAATATATTGTGAGTTGCGATGATTGTCTTAGGAGAAAAAGTATGAAAATGTCAAAGCACCGTTAGGTACTTTACCACGAGTAAATTCCCCATGTCAGTTGGTATCTCTAGATATTTTAGGTCCCTTACCGATGAGTGAGAAAGGGAATAAATATGTGTTGACATTTGTTGATTATTTCACAAGGTACTGTGAAGCGATACCAATTACCGATCAAACTGCAGAGACAGTAGCGAAATATTTTGTATAGCATATAATTTTAAGACATTGTTGTTCTCAACGACTGCTGACAGATCAAGGGAGAAATTTTGTATCTAGGTTGATGTTAGAGACGTGCAAAGTGTTAAAAAATAAGAAGTTACAAATGACCCCTTTAAGACCACAATGTAATGGACGTGTTGAGAGACTTCATCGAACCCTAGTGGACATGATATCTCATTGCGTAGATGAATATGGTAGTAATTGGGAAGAATATTTGTCATATGCAGTGCACGCATATAGGACGTTTCCACATTCGGTGACGGGTTATAGCCCACATTATTTGTTGTATGGGAAAGAGGTTAGGTTACCCACTTTAGCTGAATTGAGTAGTCAGCCCAATGTGTTAGAGGAAGGTATGACAGCCAAGGAACACGTAGAAATTTTGAGTTATATGTTAAAAGAAGCACATGAAGTAGCTAGCGAAAGGAATAAAGTAGGTTTTGAGAGACAAAAATGTATTATGACATTAAGTCAAAATCACCAGATATTGAGGTAGGTGATTATGTGTATCTACACATGCCAAGTGTTAAGAAAGGCAGAGAATCTAGGTTTCATAAGTTTTGGTCTGGACCTCATAAAATTTTGAGAAAACTGGGCTCAGTCACATTTGAAGTATTATTAGATAAGAGAAAAGTTATTGTGCACAGTGATAGATTAAAGTTGTCAAAAAATTCTATAGAGCCAAGGAGCTCGTGTCTAGGCCGAGACACAACATATAGGGAAAAAGCCCCGCAGATTATTGATAAAGAAGAAACAGTTGAGAAATTTTACAATAGTGAAAGTGATAAAGAATTAAGTGAGGAAAATGAAGAAGAAAAAGTATAGGCTCAAAATCACACCCAATTTTAGCAGATATAACAGAGTTAGCAGAAATAGGTGAAGTAGAGGAAATATGTGTTGAATGCCCTAGGGACGACAGCCACCTCGATGATAGTGAGTGTTATGATAGTGTAGAAACTGACAATGTTTGAGAACCGTCGCATTATCTAAAAGGGAAAATTCGCGAGAAAGTAGCTTAATCTAGTGTCAGGTATAATTTGCGTTCGAATGTAAGGAACCCCTCAGTGGAAGAGGAGGTAGCATATATAAGTTATGCGTAGCCTCAGAGTATAATGTAACCTAGAATTTGATGATAATTACGAGTTTAATGTGAAAAACTAAATAAGAGGTATATTGGTTTGCATTGCAGATCACACAATAGGTGCTGGCGTGATTCTGGTCCAAGTAATGGACATCGTATTAACTGGAGAAAGATGTACAATAGTACTAGACATACCTATAAGAAAATTGGAGAGTATTAATCAGGAATTTAGGAACGAACTGAACATAATTAATGGGATGAAGTTTTCTGGAAACCAAGATATCGAAAAACCACGTTCGGAGATAAATTTTCTTGATAGACTAATTGCAGAACTAGAGGACGAAGTAACTTAATTAACTTTCATATTATCTACAAAAACGTCTCGCGAAAAAAGAGGTTTGATAGATGCAGGTGGGAGTAATCTGAAATTTTTATTTGGTACACTTACGAATGATGATTATGTCCGTATTCATCAAGTCACTAGTGAGTTGCGGACGAGACAAGAAAAATTTATTCATATAGTAGAGAAACAATTAACTTTCGTGAAAGGGATGAATGCCAGAGTACAGAAAAACTCGAAGGACGTAGGAATTTTAGCAAAAGAGTTAGCGAAAGTAATAAAAACTTTGAACCACATGACTAGTTGGAATACTTTAACAGCCTCAATGATTGAAAGCAATCACAGATGAATGATTAGCAATTATGGGGAAGCACGTAAATACAGTAGTTAGCTGAGAGAATTAGAATTAACTCTTCAGTCTTATAAACAAGAGGTAATGAAAATAAAAGTGGCATTGGATATCGTAGCGACAGGTAGGTTACTCACTTCGTTATTGGCTCCAGGAAATTTGTCAGAAATTATTCGAGAAATTGCTATTAAATTACCCGCAGACAAGACTTTGATAGCAGGAACTGATTAAGATCAAGTTTACAATTATTATGAAGTAACGGTGGTACATGCACTTGCTACAATTGTTAGTATACAGTTGATAATTGAGTTTCCTTTGAAATCCACCAATAGGTATTTCACAATTTATAGAGCTCACTCTTTTCCCGTGTTTGAGAGAAATTTTGAGAGATACATTCAGATGGTGCCAGATACACCTTATATCGCGCTGTCAGAGAACATGCAGTTTTATGCGTTTATGTCTGAAGCAGACATGAGTCAATGTAATGATGGGAATAATATAGCTTGTCCAGCTAACATCCCAATGTTTTCCATAAAGATCCCGAATTGTCTTGTGAATGTAATATTGTCACAACCTGGTTACGATTATAAAATGTGTAAAAGAGAAATTATAGGTTACTCGTTCGTGCCAGTGTTTATTAGATCAGTAGATGGTGATAGTTGGATTTATTCAGTACCAGGAAAGATGAAAGTTACTAATATGTGTCCTTATGAAAATAATGAAGCACACATGGTGGAGGAGTGGATCTCGGCGCAGGGAGTCATGTCCCAGGTAAGTAGTTGTCTGATAATTAATGAGAAAATTCAGTTGCTACCACACAGTAACAAGGTAACGCATATAAAATACAAAGTAAATGACGTCAAGTTCTTACCAGTTCTGCCCCTTATTAACAAATAGTGAACCAGTATTCGTCGGATCCATGAAAACTGACTTCAATATTAGTCTGTCAGAGTTAAATACAGAAGAAGATGTAGAATTGAATCATCTCATGTCGGACATTTATGATTTAAAACATAGAAACGTTCTAAGTCAACAGATCGAACGCCATAGTCACTGCTTGGTGGGGTTCGTTATTATGGAATGTCAGGTACTCGTCATCTGGTTCCTGAAACTTAGCCTGTGTGAGTCACTGATCAGGTGTCCACGTGCCTGCCTCCCACATCTGAAGGTAGCTGAGACCACAGAGCCTGTCCAACTTCCCAAGGATCAAGCAGATGCCATGGAGATGTGTGTTGTTTCGAGCACAAGTCCAGCCCTGCAGCCGACATCGAGGATGACAGCCACTACTTACTTTAAGAATTCCATGATACGTTGAAGTGATTAAATGTTGATGCCCAGAGGCAAAATTAAAGTAGAGTCAGTGAAAAACAGCGTATAGTGTGGGGAATTTTGAAAATTTAATGTTACAGCATGTAATATTACACTAGGAATTTGAAATTGCAGAGAGCAACAAAAAAGTGTGCCAATGTGTTTGTTCAATTTTTTGATTGTAATGCAAAGATTGATTAATTTTTTGATGATAATTTAACTCAAGTATGAAAACCATATTAACTATTGTAAGATTAACCAATGAACACAATATACATGTTTTTATGAACATATATTTTCCACAAAATAATATTTCTTTGTTCAATTACTCCATGAACATTACAAATAAATGATGATCGAACTATTTAATAGTCTTGGTATGCAAGACAGAGCTGTACCAAATATTTGTATTAAGCATTATGTGTAATGTTATCCAATATGTATATTGTGTACAAGGTTTGTTTCAGCTGCACTTTGGGAAATTACAAAGGCAAACTTAAATAATGAGGAAGGTGACATGGTACTCCCCATTTTGAGTTCAGCTAAATTTAAATTTATTTGATGGAAGAGCAATTATATAATTCCCTTTTTTAACATAAAAGATTCAGTCGACCGCGATTATGGAAGCCATTTCATAAAGCTTTAAGATAGAAGACTCCTGTGTCAACATCGCTGCTACACGATGGCTGTTAGTTGGTCGACCAGAAACCTGAATTTCCGTTGCTGGCGAGCCCACATCCTGTTGTTTCTGATAGGGCAGTTACACTCTCAGACTCCATACTCCAACCAGCTTCACTTTGATGACCAACTCACATATAGCTTCAGCCACATATCTTTCTACAGTTTTGCTCAGTCCGAACAAAACTTTTCAAAAAGAGGGAGTGATGTAGTGCCGTGGGCACTCCGCAAGCATTCCAGTTCAGAGAGAGAACATTTTAGTGAAGTATTTTCGCAACTTATCAGGTACTGTGGTGCCTGCAACAGGAAGCTGTATCCGCTCTAGTACTGCCTGCGGTGATTTCAGCATCGCGTGACTACGATTGCTAACCACGGTTGACAGAAAATACATCCTGTTTTTCACGATATTTTCGTCCCATGACACCTGTAATCATGTTCGGTATCACAAGCTATTTTCCCGTAACAAGATTTCAATAACACACTTTAGGGCCATGTGCAAAGTTCCAGTTAATTGGTTGATGCCCCAACCTTGCTCTCTCATTGGTTGGCGACTCTTCTCGCTATGACTTCTCATTGGTGAGAGACTGCACATGCACGACTTCTTGGTGGAGGGAGACTACTCCCCTCTAAAGATATGTTGCTTTATTATGCCATGCACGGCCTGATGAAGAGACACTTCAGCAGAGGACACCAAAGACTGCACATCACCGCCTGGGACGACTCGCCTGAGCTGCGCTGAGAATTCACTCTCCTTCACTAAGTTATTATATCATGTTTTTGCTTCAATCGTTCATATTTTATTCTATATTAACCCTTCCCATGTCGTCTTCTGCCACATCGCCAAGTAAGTAGATGTATAACTAAAAGTGTAACCATTTCAGTGTTTGATTAAATTAAAAGTGTTAAATTGACTTAGATAATTTTTTTTTGCGTGTTTGTGCTCAGCCCTAGACCGCATGGGCACCACAAATGTATTATCTGTAGATGAAAATTATAGTATTTTGTACAAAATTATAGTACACTCACGAATATTGTAAACAAGTACTGTATTTACAAAGCAAACACAGAAAAAATGGCAGTAGAATATCCATAAGTTATTTATCATCATTTTCTGTGAAAATTAAAATAAATATATGAAATTAATATGGCACATAAGTAAATTAAAGGTGAGTTTGTTTAAAAGAATAAAAAAAAGTGGGTATTACTGTAAATAGTAAAGATATTTTAGATCATAAATTGCATCCCACATAAGATTTTCTTCTGGTTACAAGCTACCAAAATATAGTTTGCTTGTTTTCCGAAATTTTGAGTACCACAAGTAATGACTTACAGAAGCTCACACAACAATTCCTACATTTTCTTCAATTCAATTTCTGTAAGTCTACATATCTAACTTCAAAGAACAAGAACTTGGAGAAATACCTCTTTTCAAAAGGTATATATGCAGCAGTTAGGTGGAAATTTCATTGTAAGAGTTCACGAAACCTCTATGGCAGTGTTACCTGAGATTATTTGCTAACAAAAAAAACTCACTATATTCTAGTGTGTTAATCAATGTGCAGGATAATTGTCGCACAAACCAGATTAAGAAAGTTTAATACAAATAGTTCAATTATAGTGTGTTTCCTTTAAAATCATTTATATTTTGCATACTGTAATTGGTTTGCTATAGTAAATCATATGAAGCTCAAAACTGTAGTACAAATACTATAATTGTAATACATTTTCAATCGCTGCTTTCGATTCTCTACATCACTATATTATACGACTTTGTACAAGAATGTTTGGAATTTCAGGGTCTTATTTGGGTTTTACAATGCAATGAATAATGGTTTGACTCATTTCGCCAGTAGTTTCCTTCCCTTTTGCAAACTTTTAACATTGTGTAGCCAAATAGTCACACCATTCAACACGTTTGAAGTGCACTATGCAGCTGTATGCAGCAGAATATATCAGTGAGTTAGTCTGTCCATTGTTTCTCTATTCAAAACAGAACCAAATTAATTAAAATTATAATTCAATACACATTGTTAGCATGATATTCTCATCGCATTTGTTTTACATGTTAGCACACTTCTAAACAAAAACAAATTAGATCCATAGATACTAAATACAAGCAAAGAAAAATCTATTATATATAATGAATAAACTTATATAGCCCATCTACATCTTATATGTTATACGTGTAAGTATGCTTTCGAATAAGTAGGAGCATTTAATTGGGTGGTAAACACAGTTTTTAGAATTTGTAAACCCTTTGCCTATAAAACACATATGGTTGCTGGCTTTCGGAAATAATCCGTGGGTCACGACCATGGCTACCTTTCAATGTTAAGAATATTAAAAATGGTCACAGTAGTTGAGTTGAGATATCTGGGCGGCTCTTATCATCGAGTTCTTGAGAAATGATGAGGGCATAATGAGGTGAGAATTGAGCAGTATTGGAACACAAGGGAGGACGATATGAGTGATCCCCGAGAAAACCAACCGACACAATTCCCACAAGCGAAAATCAGAAGTTACCCAGCCAGGGATTGAACGTGTTTCACCATGGTGGGAGGCAAGAATACTAACCACTTAGCCCCCATAGCCATTGTATAGAGGAATTGATCGAACATTAGCCATGGTCATTTAACTCCATGATCAAAATTCCTGAATCTTGCACCAACACTTATCATATATGTGTATTATTTTATGAATATTAGCTGGCCTTTGATATTAAGATTTAAAATGTAGGAATGGAACAAAATAAAGAAGTACGAATTATAGTTCTAGGCACAGTTCTTTAGTGTTTCCTCTTTACTGGACTGGAAATGAAAAATGAAACACTATGTTAATTGAAGGCAGGTAGTATAATTTTGGAATTTTCCACTTAGAATTACAAATATCTGTCTAGGATGACACCAGGAAATACGAGATATCATTCGAGATACAGTAAATACATATTTATGCTTCAATGAAATACATTTGCAATCAGCAAGAAACTTTGTGGAATTGGAGAAGCACACTAAATAACCAAACCGACCATCAAATCATAAGATGCTGTTTAATTTCGTTACCCATCGCTTGACTGTGCTTGCAAAGTGGTGTATTAAAACACAAATGTGAACAGTAAAACACAGACATGTTATTTTGTGTGGAAATTACCCTTATGTTTGACAATACATTAACTTATATTATATTTTGATTTATTATATGAGACAAAAACTAGGCAGCTAAAAAATGTAGTAATATTTGCCAAGGCCCAAAAATAAATGAAGAAATAGATTTCCTACAGATCATATCGACTGTCTTCATGGCTCTGCGATCCTTCTCTTCGTCAGGGGTGATGTCGGTGTTATGAATTTGATAACTATATCGTACACAAAATTGAAATAACAGCCAACTATGTTTATAAGTAGACAGAGGGCATATTTGACCCTAAGACACTTCTTGTAGTCATTGATGATCCCTATGTTATGAATTTTACAACTACATCTAAAATGGTTAAAAAATTACAGGCAACTATGTTTACTAGTACACAATGGACACACTTGGTCCTGCGATCCTTCTTGTCATTGTGGATGATGTATATGTAATGAATTAACAACTATATATAATTTGGTTCAGAAATTACAGTCAAATATACTTATAAGTAGATATAGGGTATACTTATTCCTGTACCCCTTCTTACCATCATCGCTGATGTCCATGTTATAAACTAGGCAACTGTATCCTATATGGTTCGGAAATTACAGCCAACTCTGCTTATAAGTAGATGTCGGTTATATATGATCTTGCGATCCTTTTCATTATTTTGGATGATGCTCATGTTAATAATTTGTCAACATTATCTTACATAGTTCTAAATTACAGAAATATGTGCCTATAATAAGATGTACATTATAGTTGACCCTGCGAAACTTCACTTCATCATGGGTAATGCCTATGATATGAACTTAGTACTATATCTTACATAGCTCAGAACTTAAAACAAACCACACTTATAAGTGACATTAGGTTCACTTAGCCCTGCAAACCTTTTTGTCATAAGTTGTGATGCCTGAGTTATGAAATTGTAAACTATATCTTACACATTTCCTAAATTAAACCCAACCATGCTTACAAGTAGACATAGGGTGTACTTGACTCTGACACCCATCTTGTCATTATAGATTATGTTTATGTTATGAATTGAACTATATAATATGTGGTTCAGAAATTACAGCCAACTATGCTTATAAGTTAACAAAGGTTAACCCTGCAACCCTACTCGCCATTGTGTATAATGCCTATGTTATGAATTTGGCAACTATCTTACATGATTAAAAAATTACAGCCAACTATGCATATAAGTTGACACAGTGTATACTTGGCACTGCGACCTTTCTCATCATCAGGGGTGAGACCTATGTTATATATTTGACAATTTTATCATATGTGGTTCAGAAATTACAGCCAGCTATGCTTATAAGAGGTATTGGGTATAAGTGACTCTTAGACTCTTCTCATCATCATGGGTGAAGCATATGTAATGAATTTGTCAACTATATATATTACACAGTTCGAAACATATAGACAACTATTATTATAATTATATATACTGTTTACTTGGCCTTGCGACCCTTGACATCATCAGGGGTTATGCATGTCTTATGAATTTGAGAGATTTATCCTACATGGTTTAGAAGTTACAGCCAACTATGCTTATGACTATACATAGGGTATACTTGACTCTGCGGCTGTTATTTTCACAGTGGATGATGAATATGTTATGAATATTGGTAACTATATCTTATGTGGTTTGGAACTTACAGCCAACTATGTTTATAAGTAGAAGTAGGGTGTACTTGGCGCTGCGAGCATTCACATCATCGTGGATTATGTTTATGTTATGAATTATGGAACCATAACTTATGCTGCTCGGAATTACAGCCAACTATTCTTATAAGTTGACATTGCGTATACTTGGCCCTGCGACTCTTCTCGCCATTGAGGATGATGTCTATGATACAAATTTGGCAACTATATCTTTCATGTACGGGAAATTACAGCCAACTATGCGTACAATTAGACATGTTATATGTGTCACTGCAATCCTTTTCTTCATCGGGGCTGAGGCCTGGAGTAGAAATTGACAATTTAGTCTTATGTTTTAGGAATTTACAGCCAACTATACTTAAATATAGACATATGGAATAATTGACACTTCGACACTTCTCATCATCGTGGATGATGCCTATGCAATGAATTTTTCAGCTATATATATATTGAAGTTCAGAATGTACAAAGCACAATGCTTATAAATATAAATAGGGTTTGGTTTACTTGACCCTGCGACCCTTATCATCGTCAGGGATGATGCTTGCATTATGAATTTGAAACTATATATTACATGGTTTGCTAGTTACAGCCAAGTATGCTTATAAGTAGAGATAGGATATACTTGCCCTGCAACCCTTCATTTCATTATGGATGATGCCTATGTTTCGAATTTTTACTGTAACTTATGTGGTTCGGAACATACAGCCAACTATGCTTATATGTAGACATATAGTTATAATTTTCCCTGCGACCCATCACTTTGTTGGGGGTGGTGCCTGTGTTATGCATTTGACATTTATAACTTACACATTTCAGAAATTACAGCTATCTGTGCTTATTAGTGGACATATTGTATATTTGGCCCTAAGCCCATTCTCGTCATGGGATGATGTTATATGTTATGGATTTGGTAACTATAACATATGAGTTTCGGAAATTACAGCCACCTTTGTCTATAAGTAGACATACGGTTTACTTGGCCCAGTGACACTTCTCATCACTGTGGATGATGCATATCTAATGACTTTGGCAACTGTATATTATGCTTTTCAGAAGTTATTGCCAACTCTGCTTATAAGTAGACATAGGGTACACTTAACCCTGCGAACCTTCTCATTGTAGGGGGTGATGACTATGTCATGAATTTCACAACTATGCATTAAACATTTCACAAATTACAGCTTAATGCTTATAAGTAGACATTGGGTATACTTGGCAGTGCAATTATTTCTTATTGTCATGGGGCATTACCTTATGTTATAGATTTTGTAACTATAACTTATATGGTTTGGAAATTACAGCCAACTTTGCATATAAGTAGACATAGGGCATACTTGGCCCTCCAACCCTTCTCGTCATTGTAGATGATGCCTATCTTATGAATTTAGCAACTCTATTTTATGCATTTCAGAAATGATTGCTGACTATGCTTATAAGTAGACGTAGGATATATTTGGCCCTGTGACCTCTCGCAACATTGTGGATGATGCCTATCTTATGAATTTGGCAACTGTATCTTACACATTTCGGAAATTATTGCCGACTATGCTTATAAGTTGACATAGAGTATACTTGCCCCTGCGATTAATCTCATCTTCGAGAATGATGCCTGCATTATGGATTTGGCTATTATATATTATGTGGTTTGGATATTTAATCCATCTATGTTCATAAGTAGACATCGGGTATACTTGACCCTGTGACCCTCCTCGTCATGGGTGATGTCTGTGTTATGCACTTGGCAATCATATCTTACACATTTAGGAAATTAAAGCCTTTTATACTTATCAGTTGTCATAGGGTATACTTGTACCAACGAATCTACTAATCGTTGCGGATTGTCCTATGTTATGAATTTGGCCACTCTTACTTACGTGGTTCGGTACTTACAGCCAACTATGTTTATAATAAAACAAGCATATATCCAGCCCTTTGACCTTTCTCATTGTCGAGGTGGAAGTTTGTGTTTGAATTTCACAACAATATCTTACATGTTATGGACACTACAGCCATTGGTATTTTTAAGTAGACATATAGTTATTCTTGGCCTTTCGATGTGTTTGAATTTGAAAACTATATCTTAAATATTATGGGAATTATATGCACCGATGCTTTTCAGTAGACATATGATTATACTTTGCCCTGCAGACCTTCTCGTCATTGTGAATGTTGCCTATGTTATGAAATTGGTGACCTTATCTTACAGAGTTCGGACATTACAGCCATCTATGCTTATAAGTAGATGTAGGGTATACTTGACAATGCAACCATTCTTGTCATTGTGGATGATTCATATGTTATCAATTTGACAACTATATATTGCATGGTCCCGAAATTACAGTCAACTATGCTTATAAGTTGACATGAGGTGTACACAGCCCTGCCACACATCTCATTGTTAGGGGTGATGCCTGTGTTACGAATTTGACAACTATAGCACACATGGTTCCGATATTACAGCCAACTATACTGATAAGTAAACATAGGGTAAACTTGACCCTGTAAGCCTTCTTGTCGTCGTGGATGCTGCCTATGTTATGAATTTGTCCACTATATACTTTTTGGTTGGAAACTTGCAGCTAACTATGCTTATAAGTAGACATTAGGTATACTTGTCCCTGTGACTTTATCATCGTCGTCGATGATGTCTATGTTATTAATTTAGCAACTTATCTTATATAGTTTGGTAATTAACAGACAACTAGGCTTTTAAGTAGACATATTTTATACTTGGCCCCTGGACCCTTCTCACCAGCGTGGATGATGCCTATGTTATGAATTTGTCAACTATATCTTACATGGTTAAGAAATTGCTGCCAACTATGCTGATAAGCATACATGGGGATACTTGGATCTGCAACCCTTGTCATCATTGCGGAAGAAGCCTGTTTTATGAATTCGACAATTATATCTTATGTGGATGGGAAATTACAGCTAACTATGCTTATAATTATACATGGTGTATACTTGGCCCTACAACCCTTCTCATTGTCGGGAGTGCAGTCTGTGTTATTAATTTGGCAGTTATATCTAATGTGGTTAAGAAATTACAGTCATCTATGCTTATATGTGTGCTTATGTCTGGCGAGCGTGTAAGCAGATGCTGGTGTTCGGCACCACATTACGATGCTAAGCTGACATCTTGAAAGGGATTACAAATCATGGGAGTTGGGTCCCACCAGGATGCTAGGTGAAAGGGTCCCAACACACCGGCATCGGATTAACAGAGCAGGAGGTTGGGATTCAATATGGCCATCGCAGGTTAGAAATTGTTTGGGCGAAAATGGGAAAAATGAGACAAATGGAATCAACAAATATGGAGTCGCCTAGTTCCCTTGTGCGCAGTTCCAAATTCCTCTTAGATTGCCTATTTGTATACTACTATTAAGTCATTATATCGTTCGTAGCTTTACTTGAATAAATGTGTAAAAAATCAGTACTTAGTGATTACTATATTAGAAATATAATTATACACAGTTTTTTGATGTTCCCATTACATTTACTGATGATAAATCGGTTGAACAGTTTCTGAGAAATGCTATTGGATGCATTATATTTGATGTAGCGCTTGTCTTCCATAGTGGCTTCCAAATAGACGTATCTAGTGGTACCGACAAACTTATGTACACGCGAGTCCCCTCTCAATCCCTAGACTGCGGCTCGGCACTGTCCAGTCTCTAGCTGAGTAGAAAGACTGCGACCCGGCAATATTCGCGCGGATATAAAACAATTGAATATTTTGTCTTGAGTAACAGCAAATGCAAAACTGGACAGAGACTTTTTACTGGCAACACGAGGAAGCAGTGCTCTTGTGACAGTGTGTGGTGGAGGATTTATTTACCTCCTGCATGTATTCCTCGATAGCATTCAGTTGCTTTTATTTTAATTGAGTCAAATTTTTCTGTTCAAATATTTAATAGTATGGAATTAAAATGATGTTAGATAAAAGTAACAACGATGAAGATGGAATACTTTCTGTGGTATGATGCATCAACATAATACCTACTTCATTTCTACATTTTCATTATATCTTTCACCATTAAAATGGGGGTGAGTGGAGGATACAAATATTTGATCTGAAGGTTTTATGGCATGGCGTAAGAAATATCTCAACAGGAACGCATTACTCAAGACAACATTTGTTCACAAAAATTGCAAACATTGAGGGGCTTGAGACAGCTTAATGATAAGGCAACTAGAACATATTTTACAGCATAGCAGTTTTAATTTTTAAAAAATCAGATAAATTAAGCAAATAATAACTCAAAAATATTCGTACAGAGTTGCCATCTATCTAGCCAATGCCGAATGTAATTTCATATCTTATCCATTGTTGAGGCACAATATTTTTGATGACATGGAATTCTTGAATTGTGTCTCTTGTCGAAATCATCAATCACAATACAGGACAGAAAATAAATGTATTCTAATAATGAATAATAAATTTGATCAATTTAGATTATAATAATGTTCTATTAAATGATAAAGGAATATTTAGTACAGTAACTGCTAGACAATAACACAAAATAGAACTGAGAAAAGAATAAAGATAATTTTTTTTTAAAACAATGTTCAAAACTTTGCCCATAGTTTCAGCATTTAATATAGTGTAAATTTAGGCAAGTGAATGCCAACAAAGATGGCAGTTTATTATAGATACATTATGTAAAAATTAATTACTATATTACTTAAATTAAAACTTAGAAATTATCTCCAATTAAATAAGCTGATTTTTTTCACTTAAAATAAGTTCTTATAACCACTGACAATGTTCCGGTTGACCTATTGACTTCCCCCCTGTGGCGCACTCTGTTGAGAGTGAGTGGTTCCAGTTTCGAATCCTGGGTAGAACAAGGGTGTGATTTATGCTTGTCCGTAGGAGTCAACCTTTCTTGGGAAATGTCACTTCCAATAGGAGAACTATGAGAAAATAGTTGTCACACAATAAAAACATTAGTGATCTAAATCTGGAAATGTGTGTGCATTTTAAGGGACTTTTACAAACTAAATCTTGAAAACTTGTAACAAAAAAAAAACTTGACTCTTCTTGTAATGAATACATTAATCTACTAAGTGGGCTTGCAATATTTAGAAATTTGACATTAAAGTCATACTTGTATTTCAGTCACATTTGTAAATTGAGAATGTAAATTAAGATATAACAGGCTTTCAAACATAAATTTATATATACCGCAAATATAATATAAAGATTATATTATATATTATATTTAAATAAATACGTTACAATTAGAAATCGAACATACAACGTCTTGAGTTTATATGTGTGGATTTAACTTCAACAACAACAACAAACTAATTAACGTATTACTATAACGATAGCATTAGTTTTTAATCTCTTTGTCCAATAATTTGAAAAGCAAATCACTTTAAACTGTTAATGAATTAGTTTTTAATTCTTTTCAAATATTATTTCACATTTGCACATTCTTTGTTTCAAAATCAGGAAAATATTTTCTCTTTATGAATGTTGCATTTGGAATAACATTTTCTGGCATAGATTATACACAACTCTTTATTACGGTCTGTTAAGTTAGTACAAATAACTGTATCATTAATGATACAGCTATATTTTTCGAATGGATACACCATATGCTGAAGCCAGCATTATTTGGAAAAAACATCTGTACAGGTGGCATTAATTTTGCACGTGAATCGGTATTCTAGAAACAATACATAAACCAACAATATAATTAACACCTTTTAATATAAACTCTAAATGTTTACTGTGATTTTCGTGAATCTGAACTACAGTTCAGCACTGCAAGAATGCTTCCAATCAGATTAATTGGGTGGAATTTGTGAAGTAGATGAACCTTATGCTGTAGATTGTAATTTTGTTATTTTATTTCTTGTTTTATATACACTGTGCATGGGCTATGCATTATTTATAAAGCGAGTCAGTCTACAATGAGTAAAAACAGTCATTTTCGCGACTTCGTGCAAATAAAGATATAAAATCTTTCCTATAGTTTCAAAAGAAAATAACTGGCCGGAAATTACTGTTTTTTTATAATTTGATAAACTGTATGTATAAATTATTCACGCAAAATTGCACCAAGTGTTAAAAACTAAGTAGTATTCCATTTGTATAATTTTTTTATGATATGGAGTTTTATATATATATATCATGTTCAAGTGAAATTTTGTAACACTGAGGACAAATTTCATGTAACTCTGCAAAGTCCTTCGTCCTCCATTGCCTTACATATACCTGGTCCCATCATAAACGATGTTTATGGAATAACCGATAGTATGGCCAGACATGCATGCTCATCTTCCCCCCCCCCCCCCGGCCCACAAACCAATTGTCCCGCTTTAACACGTTCAATGCACTCAGACGCGCACAGACTTCTGCCGGCTACAGTAGTTAATATGAAAAATGCGTAAGGATTTGATTTTGCAGCGTAGAAATTGACCCGGTTAAACAGGATGTAGCTTTTCATACAGACTGCAGCTTGTTGAAAGAGAAACATTCTTGATGTGCGCATACAATAATTACATCTGCAACTTGCGCCGATTGTTTCACTATGTTCAGTGACTTTATTTACTTATGAATATAGGCATATATTTATGTAAAGTGTGATATTCGGTTTTCTCAATTGCATATGGAAGCAGGAAATTGATTTCTGTGTATCGATAATAAGAGACAAATATTATAACGTCTTAACGTGTCACATAGAATAGGGTTTATTTTAATTATTAACAGAGGAATTATGCAGTTATCTGTAATTATAGTCATTACACAGACGTTTACTGTTTCATTGTTTGAAGCATCGAATTTCGCATACATACCTCGAGACAAGTTATATTGCACAACACTGTAGCTGAGCTCGCCTTTATGATTTGTTTTCTTTTCGCTAAGAGTTGCTCGCTAGCACGACTCGCGAATGTTTAGTGTGGAGCTCAGGTGAGGTAATTCCGCTAAATATTTCAGAACAAGCTATGTTACACAACACCGTAGCTCAGTTCGCCTTTATAATTGGTTGTTTATTCCACTAAGTGTCAACTGTTTGTGCGTGTGACACATACTTCCAGTGTAGAGTTTATGTAAGATATGAAGTTTTGCATTAACTTAATAAATTGCAGGACGAGTTGCTTCATCCAATTAAATAGGTTATATTCACTTGGAAAAGAATATTTCAGAATCAAGCTCCAATAAATGCTGAAGAGATTCTTGGCGCAGTTAAAATGCTGAACGATTGGACAGATAGTTCTGTTTAGTTTGTTGCCTAAGAGCCAAGGCGATAGATCTTGTCTAAACCCGAAGATTGTGGAAGGGGACTTTAACTTTTTCCATCGCTCATTTATTCTGAAGGGAAGTGTACATCTCTCGACAAGCTTTATGACTGTTAATATGTATTGCTACAACTGTCGAATTAAGTACTAATGAACATCGTCAGACCCTGGTCATAATTTTCAACCAAAGTACTCATCGAGACGAGTCCAACTAGGCCAAACACAATACGTTTACTGCATGTAGTTGTAAAGTTCCTTTGGCCACCTTCTGGCTCCATCATCAGACCTTGGTCACTATCTACAACCAAAGTACTCATATAGACCATTCCAAGAGGCCAAACTCGATACGTTTACTGCGTGTAATTATAGAGTTCCTATGGCTACTTTCTGGCTACATGATAAGACCCCGATTACATTCTACAACCAAAGTACTCATCGAGACAAATCCAACAAGGTCAAACTCGATACGTTTACTGCATGTAGTTGTAGATTTCCTTTTGCCACCTTCCGGCTTTATCATCAGACCCTGGTCACCATGTACAACCAAATTACTCATCGAGACAAATCCAACGATGTCAAACTCGATACGTTTACTATGTGAGGAGCGAAATTAATATAAATCCGCATTTCCAAGACATCGAAGTTTCAAATAAACTTTCGCCAACATATTAAAACATTTATGCGAAATGCATTAGTTATGCAATATGAAAAAACAGCATTAATAAAATAGATAACGGCACAACTCGACTCTGTGTGTGCACACGTGCGCGAGCAGAGCTGATCGGACGCACCAAGTCACCCTGCCTGATCGAGGCAGGCTTGTGCCACCTACACAAGGGCGACAGTCAAAGACAGGGAGGTCTGGCAACATTGCTGCAGCAAGCTTAATTGGATAATGGGAAGTGGTTTAACATACATACACATGAAGTTACATAAAAGCTTATAACATCTGGGTGCATCATCATATCAGCTCAGAGGTATCTTCACATTGTATTGTCATTGCAACTACACATGTAGGCAACATTTTAGCTCAAATGGATAATGGGAAATTGTTTAACATACATACACATGAAGTTACATAAAAGCTTGTAACTTCCATCTCCAACATCAGATCAGCTCAGTGGTACCTTCACATTGTATTGTCATCAGAACTACTCATGTATGCAATATTTCAGCACAATTGGATAAATGGAATTGGTTTAAATCGACTTGAAAAATATGCACTACACACATCTACCCACATACATACAAGTGACGTTAAATAAAAGTTAGTAAAAATATGAGAGGACTTTGAGAAAACCCACATATACTTTCTAGGCGAGGAGGTGTCATATATAAAAGTTAATATGCAAATAACTAAAAATGATTTATTTTCTACACATTTACAAGATAAATGAAAATTTGGCGGAAAGAAAATCATCATATATTATGGATACAAAACAGGAGTCTTCTAAAACAAAATTTATTTCCACTATTAACATCTTGAATGTTTTAATGCAAATTTAATCTTTGTGCACCATTGCACTTACACCATTTTAACACTTGATGTCGTGCGACCTTGAACTTTACCTTTCCCCACCATCTCCGATTTCATTCTTCTAAAACAGAAAAGAAACGTAATCGATATAAAAATATTTTCAGAAAAAAATTATTAGTCCTTAACTGTCGTCAGCTTCGTCGTAGACGAACACAGGAATTTATAAAATTATTCCTGTATTACTTAGGTATCTTCTATTTTTGTTTTACCAAAAAAATGACTTTACCTACATAATTAATTTACTTTGTATATACCAGAAAACAGCAATTTACACTTTACAATGCCGTGTATACAACACAGTAATTGAAAATAATTAAAATATATTCATTTTTAAATGAGTCCTAAGTAAAAAAACTCCAATCTGGCTTGTATAAAACACAATAAAATTAGATATATATTTCTCACACCATAGTTTGCAGAGTGCTTTTCAATTGAAAAATATATATATCACCAGATTTAATGTTTTTATCTTGTAATTATCATTAAACTTTAATTTTAATGTATTTCATAAGACAAACAGAACATGGGTGTTTATATATTACATTTTTATACACTCACACCTTACTAATATTTGCACGTATAAAATAAATGTCCAAAAAATATTTTTCTTCGATTCAAAAACTGAATAGCTCCCTCAATTTACAATCCCCAAGAATTGTCGTATTCAGATCTCTACTAATTACACAATAGAGAAAGAGTTAGTATATAAATAACACTGGAGTAATTTTCATACCGGGAAATTATTTTTACCGACATTAGTGGAAAACGCATTAGTAGGGGGAGCAACCAGATTCTGAAATCAAGGAAGAAGTGTTGCACATGTGACACATTTGAATAACCTGTAAATGTGTTTTGCAGGGAGGGATCACTAACTGATGCTATCTTTTCAAGGTTAATTCACACCCTACACCCCCTCCCTCACCAGCAGCCGTACCACTTATGTTGTGATTGGCCCATGGTTGAGGCAATGAAATCCTGATACAAGAGCCTTTGTGTGTATAGGTATTTACCCTTCGGTTTACGACACACAGTGAGCTTTGAAGATTCGTTGGGCTGCTACTCTCACTTGATGTCGTCATACATTTCTAGGAATGCTGTGGTAAATTATGTCTTAAACTCTTTTATGAACATAGTTATTCATAATTTCTGTACCCTTGAAGCTGTAGTCATCAATGTCATAACATACACATTGTCCCCAATGTAAATGAGAGCACCAGGATCAATTATGTCTTAAGCACATCTATAATAATAATTAGTAATCATTTATGTACCGATGAAGCTGTTGTCATCTAATTCATAAGACACACACTGTCCCTGATGTCAATTAGAGTGTCAGTTAGTCATAATCCACGGACTGTTGAATTTATGGTCATCAAATAAATATCACATGCTTCGTACGCGATGTCGATAAATGTGGCAGGGCCATTTATGACTTAAGCCTTTTATAAGTATACATGAATTGATACAGAGTTCGATTACTGGACAGGGCATTTTATTTAATTCCTTTACTTAACCTTTCTGCTATAACGATCAGTGGGCAGATTGATACTGACTTCGATGGCTGAACAGAGCATTTAAAATCTTTTTATTTATTTCCTGCACCTAGGGCTCTGTCAACTGTCAGTAGGAGAAGGGGGGGGGGAGGATTGATACGAGGTTCCAGTTGCCGTTTAGGATACGTAAATTTTGTTAGCACACCTACACAATGAGACTAATTACTCATCAACGCCCTAAGAAAACCAGCTCTCGACTATACCTGTTGGTATATACCAAAAACTATTTGTCTCAACTTTGTTCGATGAATAAGTCGCATGTTCCAATTACATATGTTCGACTAACATATTGGATTTCAAGACTATTAAAAATTTAAAAAAACTAAATTTAATTAGATTAAATAGTATTGCATCTGCCAAATTATGTGTGACGAATTATTTAATGAATATTTAATAAATAGCCACTTGCACAATGTAATGAGAGGGAGATATATCCACTTCCTGGGAGCATAAGCACTCGACTGAAGATCATTAAATATATATAAAGCTATTTACCAAGCAGTTATTTACACTTGTTAGTAGTAGGGGCAGGGGGGTTCTGGCTCACAATGTTAATTACATGTGGATGGAGCGTATTAATATATGGATTAATGGCTAATCCAAAAATAGGGTAATCTGGTTAATCACAATCAAAATAATATGTCAATTGCGTAATCGGATTAAGTCTTAATCGGTTTTATAAAATTTTCTATTGTTTCAGGGGAAAAATTCATTTTTAAATAAATTTTTATTTCTTATTTTTGTATTTTGGGATGTGTACAGGGGAAAATATGTATGTGTAATTCAGGAGTTATGTTTACTCCCTTATGTATGGCAGCCAACTGAGCAGAGATACATAGTGTGGTGTGTATATATGTGTCGAGGTTGGTAAAAGAGAAGCATAAGCATCCTCTACGATTTTATTTGTTTTAAGAGCATCGATGTTGACCATAGGATATCTGAAGGTGTTCTGAGGATGAAAGGACCAACAGCATCTCCATGCAGCTAGCTCTCTGATTGTAGACTGAGCACGTGCAAGATATTAGATATGTGAAACGGCAGAAATAAATATTATTATTATTCCATCGAACAAATAAATACGAAAAGTGCCACACATATTAAACCAAACATGAGAGAGTAAAATAAATTATGTTACATGAGAGAAACAAATGAAAAGCACATTACAAATATTAAATAATATTAAGTGGTACATTTAAAACATAAGACAAATTCATTGAAATGATTTAATCTGATTACATCGCACACAACAGAATGGACTACAAAATTTATATTAATATCGTAACAAAATATGAAGAAACCAATTCCCTAGCAATATTTCAAAAACCAGAGAAAACTAAACAAATGCTAACTCACTAAATAAATTTCCTTTAAATAATCAAACACACTACAAAAACATGTCGCATGCCCCAATTATGATGCAAATACATAAATACAATTTAAACAGACTGATGAACACATAATGAATGGTCCATAATACTATTTCCTTATGAATGAATGAAAAAATGCTGACTAACTGAATTTTCATTAATCAAACACATACACATACAAAACAACTAATGACATGCCCAAGAATCCAGCTGTCATAAAAACGAATTTCAATCAAAATTAAAACTCACCTAGGAATATGCACTTCATCCCTCAACAGCTCTCAAGACCAAAACATTATTTTCGCATCACACATACAAGTAGATACAACGAAACACAGACGAAACCAAATGAACAATCTTCCACTAACTGAATGAACACATAAAGTCCTACAACACAAAACGGAAATATTAACCAGAAATTAATCTAAATTACCCCAAGAGTGCAGAGCATGCTGAGTTAAGTGAAGTGCTAAGTGAGGTGTTAAGTGAGGTGCTAAGTGGGGGTAGTGTGGTGCTTTGTGGTGCTATGTGGTGCTAGTGTGATGCTATGTGGTGCTATTGTGGTGCTATGTTTGTGCTAGTGTGGTGATATGTGGTGTTCTTTAAGGATGTGGTGTTGATTGTGGGTGTGGAGGTAGATGTGGAGGTATAATGTGGATGTGGAGGAGGTCGTATAGGTGGAGGCGGAGGTAAAGGTGAGAGTGGATGTGTATGTGGAGGTGGAGTTTGATATGGAGGTGAATATGGAGGTGTATTTGGATTTGGTGGTGTATGTGGAGGTGGGAAATCAGTGTTGCAAACATTACAATGTCTCTTTAAACCAAATTGACAAAAACTGTTTTCTCTCACATTGTTGTTGAAAAACCACTTTTATTTAAAAACAATAGTTGCGTGTTCATTTTTGTTAAATAGAGTGCCATTAATTTAAACACATAATTAAATAATTATATCTCTTGACAGCAGACATCCTTGTGTTGACTCACAGGCATAGTAAAAATCATAAGTTTTTATAGAGTTATCGATAAGTATGGGTTTCCTTTTAGTTTGTTTTTTATTCGACAAAGTCATTACCAGCTAGTGATGCTCACCACTAGACATTCCTCAACTGCACTGTGTGGCAAGAGGTCGTATACCTGAATTGTAACTGTAGTTCTCTATCTCTTGCTTTCTCCCAGACCACTTCTGCTTTGTCCATTATCAAAAGTGTAGGTTGTTTGACCAAAGTGTTTCAATTTCATGTTGGTCGATGGGCTTTCTCGAGTTTCTACAAGTCCCTAATTTCTTTACTTTCATATTCATTCACATGATTTTCTCAGTTACAACCATTTCTCTACCCCTTTAACTTTCAGAACTTTTATGCTCTTGTTGGTTTTCAAATTATGTAAATAATGTTATAGTGTTGTGTAAAACAGAATTAATTTATCTCTGTTCATCCACAAATACTTCATCTTCAGATGCACACAATCTCAATTAATCCACAATATATCAAACTGTAACATAAGAAATTGAAACTATTAAATAACAAGACACGTAATTTCGTTCATCAATTAAATTTTTTATCATAATCATTTTTTTTCAAAAATTTCCTTTTAACTATATTTACAAACTATTCAAGTTGAGAACAATTTCTTATTACTTTTCACAATCATTTAAAACAAATCTTACAAACACTTACATCCAAAACAAAAGTTCCTTTAGAGTTTATAATTTTTCACAAATTTCTTGGAAACTTTTAAACAAATCTTTAAAACTTTTATAACTTTACAACACATTCATATAACTTTCACAAATATTTGAAAACATTTAAACAAATTTTACAAACTGTTACAAAAACATGCTTACATATTTTATACAAACATTCATTAAAATAAAAATGTACTTGCACCTTGCCACTAATACTTATAACTGTATTGTACAACACTTCAAAAATTTATACAAAAACCTTTTTGCACATGTTGAAATAAACTGATGTACAAAACATTCATGCACACACACATTCATACACATCAGATGTTAGTTGTAGGGATATTGACTCTTGGAAACATGAAATATGGTGGCATATGTATACATATAAAATGTTTCCCCTCATCACATTCTCAAACTCACTCCCACCCCCACATTAAAAAAAATAGAAAACAAAATAAATAAAAATTAGTTTAAGGAATTATTTTACATACCACTTACAAACTATTGTAACTACCCAACCCACCCTCATATCATTGCACATTCGTCACATTCAATCATTTATATTCAGCATTCACTCATCTTTTACCATACAACTCATTCTGAGTAAACTGTAGGGCAAGTGGAGTGCACTTCCAAGTATGCAATGCATAAGTGGCATAGTGCCCTTTAATTATTAGTTTACTCCATCAAACACACAAGCAATTGTACACCCCTCCCACTTCCTTGCACACAAATTGTTTTACAAGCTACTAACAAATTATCTAACTACCCAACCCACCCTACAATTATTCCACATGTCGCATTCACACATGTCCATTTATCATTCAGTCATTCATCATTGTTCAAAATCATTCTGAGCAGAGTGTGGTGGATTGTGATACTGTCATGCCTTCTGTCCATCATAGTGACAGCAGTTTCCACCTTTTTTTCACTGCTCCATCAATCACTCACAATCAACCATAATACCCACCCTAAAATATCTTACAAACTATTTAAAATCCCACCCCTTAATATTTAGTCCATATTCTTCACATTCATTCATGTCTATTCTGCATTCAATCATCCAACACCATTCAAAACCATTCAGAGCAGAGAGCAGGGCAGGTGTATGCCACCTCCAAATGTGCTGCACACAAGTGGCTTAGATCCTCTTAATTAGAAAATCTGTAACAAATACTGAAAAATAGTTTATACGAACAAAGCTAAACTCCCGGTAGAAATACAATAAATATTAAATTCAAAACTATCGGGATATTAAACAGTATTAAATGCCCTAAATGTTAACCCTATTTACTTACATAAAGTCTACTACCAAAGGTGGTAGTCGGCGAGCAAGGCCTGTACCCCAGCCAAGCAGCTGAGGGCCCGAGCGAGGCTTGAACCTCGGCTAGGTAGCTGAGGGCCAGAGCGGGAAACGGAATACCAGGCGGGCGAAGCAGGTAGCTGACGAAGTCAGGCGTTCGGTAGGCCTAGGCGGGTCCGAACCCTGGTGGTCGGGTATACCCTCGTCGTGGCGCGACAGTTTGGGATTTATGAGGGGCGGGCAGGGGGAATACGTTCGCCGAGTGTCGCCGAGTATCTCCATTCGTCGTAAAATGTTTTCTTCACTCTCGGAACGCCTCGTTGCCTCGGTACTGTTATCAATCATTTGTAATTTGTGTTCCCTTTCTGGGAACTGTTGTGTTTCGTTTAGGTTAGGGCAAAACTTCCTGCCTTCATCTAGTGCTTTATATTTTTTTTGTATTTTGGAATGACAGCTCAGAATTTCGTTGATACTCTCCTTTTGTTACGTTCAGTTATTTATATTGTATTCAATTTTAAGTAAATAATGATGTGAATCCTTTAATGTTCCATATTTTATGTAATTAATTTCTGAAACTCTAATATAATTGTTCTCCGACATTTTGTATTGCCAAAAACCTAATTGTGTTAGGGTTTTTTTTTTTTTTGCCAGCCATCATGTCAGTTTGGTACACATTTGTTACTTGATTTTCATTATATAACGTATTTTGTTGGAGTTTTACAGTTAAATATTCTTTTTACTAAATAATTATTAGGTCAAGCTGAATTTGTGTTCCAAAAAAAGGGTTGTTTTTTTTATTTTTTTTGCAGTCGACATGTAATTTTGTCAGGGTATAAATATATTAATAAATGTGAGTATGGGTAATTGAAGCTTTTATTCTAACACAAAGTATTATTTTATTATGGTAAACGTTTGTATTAATTCATGAAAATAATATGTTGTGATCATATGTTCCAAATCTTTAATTTTTATGTAGTCCATTTCTTTAGGCGTCTTTGGGTAAGTGAAAAATTTGCATTTGTGTTTCGGCTTTCTTTTGACATAACTTTTGTTGTCAGCTCGATGATATTTTAGTTTTCCTTTGTGTGTAACAGTGGTGCTCATAACCACCAAGTAGTTACCTGCCTTATCATGCATGGCTGAGTGTTTTACCAGCCTAGCAGCATCAAGTATGAAGCTGCCTGTCTGATTCCTGCCCTACTTCGGCAGATTATTCATGTGACAGAGGGAATTTTCCCGATATGGGTTTTCGCCTTGACTAACCTCTTCCACGCATTCATTTTTTTTATATTTAGCATGTGCATGCTGAATATCGTGGTCAATATGGCCGATTCACTTTATCAATATAGTATGCTGCAATTTAGTGTTACCTCTATTTCGTAAACTGAAAAAAGTGGACTGTAAAAGTTAAGGTCCAAAAACTATACTAGTATAACCATTGTTATACATATTTTGGCTTTATAAATACAATTATAATCTAAAATAAATTTTATGGCCACTCGCCGACATTTCTCTCATGTTGTAATTTAACTTAACTGTCGGCAAAATGTTTTTACTGTTAAAAATGGATAAATCTGATCCCAACATAAGCATAGTTAATTAGTTAAATATATTGATATTATCTGAGATTAAAAATACTGCATAAAGGAAGTAATGTATGTTACTACTATTCATGTTCGTTGAAAGTCATTCAAGTTTGTATATCCAGAGTTTATACCACCAGAACAATAAATATGTGTCGCCTACCTGAAATGTTTTAAAATAATTTAATATCGGGCAACACTTTGTTACTTATGACAATTCAATTTAATTTACTAGTGAACCATATTACCCTACTTTTTCTAGGTTGAACCAAAGTTATAAATTTCTATTTTTTTTTTTTTACTTTTAATGTCAATTGTAGTGAATGTGATTATGAGCAGCAGTTCGGCCATGTTGTTTAAACTTTTGTAGTAATGCACACTAACCACAACTAAATCCATGGAGCTTCCTGTTTGTGGTGTGATTGGGTGCAGGAATCACTGCAGCTCTTATAGGCTGTGAATTAGTTTGCCCCCGATTGCCACCACAAAGTTGGTGATATGATTAAGTTCTGGAATCACTGCAGCTCTTTTAGGCTGTGAGTGAGTTGGCCCTATATTGCTGCCACAGAGTTGGTAGCAGACCTAGCAGTTGTGGTTTGGTGTGCATAGTTGTGCATTTTTATGCATATTTGTGCATGTTTTTGCATGTAGACACTGTCTTTGGGCGTGAACCTTGGTTACAGATCCTGGCCCTCTGAATATTTGGACACATACTTTATGTTTGATGTGTTAGTAGGTGTAATTTAAGTATTGGGTTATAATATATATTTAGGGTTTTTGTGTATTGCTTTGTGTCACTTGTGTAACTTCCCACCATGGCCACTATTGTTCCCGAACATTTGCTATGTGACAAAATATTTTATGAATGTGCAATTAGGGGAGAAAGCCCCAGAACAAACTGTTATGGCAGCTCACAGTACCCTGCATTGCAATTAATACTGAGACTCCCATCAACCTTGAGTACCTGGAGTCTATCAGTGTAGACACAGAGTATTCTGTGTGTGTAACAAAACACATTAACCTTAAAGAGATATATGACAATTTAGATGATGATTCCAGGTCACTAAAATATCACTGGTTCAAATCCCAGTTACTCCAACTTACGAATAGGGTGAAAAACCTTCCCAACTTTTGTGTTGAGTCACTCACTGATTTACACACACAGTCTTGTAAAGTATCCTGGCTCAGGCACAGACTCTGATGGAAACTGTCTGCAATTTGAAAATTAGTAAGTCACAAAATTCTCTTAAAGATGACTCAGTTTCCCTTATCAATGAACAACCCCTACCCCAACCAGTAATATTGCTACAAGTATTATTTCATCTTCCCAACCTGCACAAGTTTTACCTGGTAACCTCCCCCTATTTCCTAATTTGCATCACTTTCTATGAACTCCTTAGTTCATGTTCAAAGGCCCATTCCATCTGCCACCATTGCCCTCTCAACTCTTGCTAATGTCATGATTCCAGCAATGGTTCCAAATGCACACACTTTTGTATCATCCCCGCCCCCAACCCTTGGCAAAGTCACTCATCCTTTAGAGTGTATGTTATGTAAATTTTCAGCCACTGATGGATTATAAATTACCAAATTTTTTGTATTATTGAACGTTATTGTAAAGTTGCATCAGTGTAACACTGTTGCTGAAGCCCAATTATTAGAGATCATTTACCCCTTCACCCAAGGCCCCCTAAGTGAGAGAACTAGACATGGCACTGCACATAATTTCACTTTCGACAAGTAGCATGAAGACATCTTAGATTATTTTGGCCCATCCCGGCTGTACACCCAGTTAAAGTTAAAAATGTTAAATAGATTGCAGGAGAATAATGAGTCCTTATCTGTGTTCATTAGCAGCATCAAAGAAGCAGATGTTGATTAGCACCTGGCCTTGAGTGAAAGTGATATTGTCAACACTATTTTGGAGGGATTCGAACACCAGGAGTGCTCCCACTTCGTTTTTATGGGAAAGCCTAATTATTTTGCTGAACTTGATTGTGTCTGCATATGCTCACAAAATATTCGCTATGCAGACCACAAATGGGAGGATTTATCATCTTGTGGCTGACAGCCTAAGAAGACAGGGCCTGTCCCTGTTCAGAAAAAAGGTCAGGCTATGCAGATATTAATGATGTACCTGCTGAAAAGTCAGATAGCATGCCTACGACTCAGAAACATACCACAAGGGCTTCAGGTAAGGAAACACGAGCATGTTTCTAATGTAAAGAAACAGGCCACCTGATTGGCAATTGCCTTCAGATAGCTGCAAAAAACAAGTCCCGTGGGGACAAAAAGATAGCTTTCCTCCTTCCTATGCGGGCAATTTCGGCAATTCTCTGCTACATGCTAACTTGATTCGGACCAGTAATCTCGGTCGATGTTTTCAGAGACTGTTAGGGCCCTATGACCATTGTGGAACAAAAACTCTGTCCAAAAGTTGTAATGTTAACTTTCCTAATGTTGTTGGTCTACCGAACCATGTCACCCCACATGTTGAGGTTAATTTGGGACCTTTGATTACCCATGCCCTGGTAGACTCAGGTTCTGCCCCCACTATTATTTCTGGTGAACTTTCCAATCAGTTAAAGCAATTAAAATTAGTGAGAACTGTTAAACTTAGCAAATTGCAGTGTCATGCTGCTTATCATGAAACCTTACCTATTTTATGTCCAGCTAAATAAAACTAAAAATTAGATGCATAAATGTTTGATTCCAGTCAAGTTTGCTTTACCTTTCATCTTATGGGCAGATTTTGTGGCATCCACTGGTCTTGTCTTGGATATTCAGGCATGTCAAATTTTCTTTAAATTTTCCCCTGCTGAAAAAATAGCTCTGGTCAATTATGAATGAAGTCAACCCCTATTGTCTGAGGTTAGTCTGGAATCCAAAGTGGTCATAGACTCTTTTGCTCACTTGGAGCCCCAACAACGAGAAGCCATAAAAATGTTAGTGATATTTTTCCCAAAGTTCTCACCTGTGTTTCAGGTTTGACCGATTTGTTAGAGTATGAAATTAAGCTTGTGAACAAGGAGTATGCCACTAGCCATCCTTACACATTAGCACCCTCCAAAATGGAAATACTCAGAAATCAGGTTCAGGAATTACTAGATGCTGGTGTAATTGAGCCTTCCACTTCCCAGTATGTCAGCCCTGCATTTTTAGTCCCAAAACCTAACAACAAGCACAGAATGGTTATAGTTTACCAGAAGGTTATCAAAAAAATGAAATACAGTCTGTCCCAATACCTGACCTCCAGTTGGCTATTAACTGGTTTGGAAAATCCAAATCTTTATCACTATTGATATCATTGCAGCCTATTACCTATTCTGTTGTCTAAAGAATCCAAACCAATAACAAGTTTTTGTGTACCCTGGAATTTATATCAGTTTACTCTTATACCTTTCGGATTGGCCACTAGAGCCCAAGTATTTACACAACTGTTAGATAAAATCTTTCACAAAATATAATTCGGGTGCGTGCACAACAATATGTATGACATAGTAATATAATCTGAGTCTTTCAACCAACACCTATTACATTTGAAAGAGGTCCTATCTCGTCTGCAGAAGGCAGGTTTAACAGTTAACCCCAACAAGGTTAGGTTTGCCATTCAGGAAATGTATTTTTTGGGGCATAGGATTTCTTCCCAAGGTGTGTCCATTGATCCTGAATGCACTAGCTATATTAGAGATTTTCCCTCACCTAGGTATGTCAAGATTATTGCCCACTTCATTGAAATTGTACAGTTTTTCGGAATGTTTATCCCCAATTTGGTTGAGAAAACTGCCCCACTTAATCGACTATGCAAAAATCGAAAACCTTTGTATGGGGGAGAGGAACAGCAAAGAGCTTTCGATATTCTCAGAATGATATTATGATTCCCCCGTGCTTTGGATGCCGGATTATTCCAAAGGATTCATTTTGCAAACTGACACTTCCTGTTATGCTGTGGGAGTTGTCTTGGGTTAGGAGCTTGATGTCATCCGGCAGCCCATTTCCTTAGCATCCCATACCCTCACTCCTCAGGAAAGAAAGGCATTCATCTACAAACAGGAATGTTTAGTCATTGTTTTTGGCATTGATAAATTCAGGCTGCTCTCAGAACTTGCTGAGATCCTCTTAGAAACAGACAATCAGACGTTGTCATGGCTTTTGGCTCACCCATGACAAATGGGCATAATTGGCAGTTGGGTCGTCAGGACCTCATCTTTGAAATTTAGGGTACAGCACATTAGAGGTTCACAACATAGAGTAGCTGATACTCTCTCTCGAATGTTTGAAGATCCAAAATGTAGTAAGGATACAATGAATTTTCCAAATTGCAGTGTTTTAATGGAATTCCCTTCAGCATTTACAAATATTAAATAGCATCAAGAGAAAGATCAGGATCTAAAATAAATTATCAAAAATCTGCAATCTGGTACTGAGAAAAATTCACATATTTGTCCAAAAAGACCTCTATTTTGTAAAGCCCAGGACAATGTAAAGTGTGTAGTGCTCCCTACCCACCTCAAACCCATGGTTTTGGATTACTTTCCCTCTTCACTGCTTGGTGCTCCTTTGGAATTAAGAATACCATTCAGACCATCAGGAAAAAATGTATCTGGATGTATGGATGCTGAACTAGCTGAACGAGTGAAATGGCCTTAAGTTGTGTGCTTTAATTAATCCTGGCCAAGACACACACCTAGGTCTACTTTCGTCTAATGATGCTGAGAAACATATGCAGAAACATTTAATAGATTTTTTTGGACAATTTCCTCGCAGTAAAATTAGAAATAAGATGTTAGTTTGCATTCAGGCCTTTTCCAAATTTGTATAGCAAATTCCCTTGAGAAAGGCTAATGAGGCATCAACTATTGGGCTCTGCAAACCCGTTTCTTCCAAAATTTTGGTGTGCCCACATCCCATTGTGCCTGATAATAGCCAAAAGTTCACTTCTAGAAATGTTGGTGATATGCGTTTTTCTTATGGCAGTGGACCTTTCACTCTGTCTCCATACAACCCTCCACCTTCAGATGCGGAGCATTTCAATCGAAACCTCCTTTCGGAGCTTATCGCTTTCCATGCGATGACCATTCGCGTTGGGATAAGAATCTCCACTGGTTGCAAATGGCATTCAATTATGCCAGACACGAGTCCCATGGAAATAGTCCATTTTTTTAGTTTTCACTTGTTTCCATAACAATCTGTTATCCAATTTGTCGCATTTAAATGATTCATTGCCGAATGACCCAAAGGACATCCGTCAAGTCTGGTCATCAGTCCTTAAATATATCAGACGAACTCATTCCTAGAGTCCTCTTAAATATAATAAGAATAGAATTAACTATCCATTTGTGTTGGGGATCTAGTTTTATGCAAAGCCCACCCCATCGGCAGAGCTGTTGACAAGAAAATGGCGAAACTTTCGTTCCATCGGACTGGTCCCTATCAGATCCAACATTTCCTAATGCCAGTCATCGCTAGTCTCGCTGACCCCAGTTCGGGGAAGTATGCAACTAGAGCACATATTTCGCATTTAAAGAAGTTCCATTCTTTGGCACCAAAATAACTCAGTGGGTTTTTCTACATGTCTAAGAGCTGCAGACCCTAGCTGTAGGTTGTACTGTGTGTGTATGTTTGTTTGCCAGGTTGCCAGCCGAATATTTAGTTGTTTGGGCACCTAACCCACCCCCATCATGCTTCTCCTGGGGGAGGCCTTACCTCACTAGGAATGAATTCTCACGACCTTGACTTGGTTTCGAACATGGCCTGATCACCCACTTGGTTTGAGTCTTCTTGATGTCACCTTGTTTGCATGCTACAGCTATAAACGTCAAAAATCTTAGGTACTAATTGTAAGCAAATTTAGATTATTAGGTTTAGTTTGGTTTTGTGGGTTTTGAGTTATAATATATTTTGTATATTTCCCTGTGTGAATCAAAGCAATTGAATTATACCTCTTTTGTAAAATACGTTTCCAGCACTGGATTGAATTGAACTATTAACATTTATGGGTGGCCGTCTTTAGTTCTTTTTTGTATTTTTATCACATGTTCGGGTTATTTGTGGGTCGGGTAGATAATTTAGGCGATTCTTGGGGCATCCTCACTTAATATATTTTATAAGGGTGACAACTTAAATTTCGGGGTATACGCCCTATGTCTGTGACATGTTTTGTTTTAGTGTTTTTTCCCTGTTGAGAAACCATGTGCCTTGTCTGGATTACTGTTCTGACAGTGGTTTATGTTGTTTGCGAATCTGTCACATTCACCCCACTGGACTCTAGTGTCGTTTTTTAACGAGAGGACGGTGTACTCTTTTCCGACAGCTTCTATTCGGTGGTATTAAATTTTTATTTGATTCCTTTAGACAATGAGTTTAGTCAACTTTAATAAATGATAGAAACTATTGTATTGGTGCACAATCAGCAATTAAAAAACCCTAGTGATATTTTTTCCATTTTCACAGAATTTTGGCTCTACGATTCTCCAACCACAAGATAGTTACAATGCAATTAAAATGGAAGTTCAAACTTTGAACTTGTTGCTCACTGCCAGGGTGAAAAGGGCTTTAATTGGACTGGGAGGCAGGATTTTAAAAGCTGTGTTTGGTATTCTAGATAATTATGGTCTGACCCTTTTGGAATGGTGGTAAAATTCCTTAGAAGATAATCAAGACATCTCACACAACATTGTTAATCAAATCATTTTGATTAAAAACTTGGAGGGTAAAGTAGTTAATAAGACAGCTTACATCAGGAAATCATGTCAATTGTATTTGGACCACTACAACAACTTATTTCGCAATATCTCTTTTGCTCTTCATGATGCATCAGATGGCATGCTTGTTTTAAGTTTGCGTGTATATTTGAATGGGATGTTCCTTAGGATATGTGAAGCACTTACCAATGCAAAATTAGAAATTTTCGATCTTCGCCAGGGCATTGTGACTAGTGTTCATGGCAAGCTCAGTACAACTTTACTAAGTGCAAATTCCTTTTTAAATATTTTGGAAAATATACAAGAATTGCTCACTCTGCCCCTCTACATGCTAGTGCCAGTAATCCCTGATAATTTGTAAGTATTTTACATTTTAAGTAATGTCCAAGCAGTGATTTACAACTCTGCCTTAAATGTCGTCATTAACTTCCTACTGACAAACAAGGATAGCTTATTTAAAAAGTATAATGTGTTCCCTGTGCCTTTTCTTTTTTCAAAACAGAATAAGTACTGTCTGTAATATATCTAGGAATACCTTATTGTAAGCCTACATCACAAACATTTCGCAGCTGTTAACCATCAATCACTTAGTAACTGCAAAACCCACAGAATTACTTTTTGTCCTGATGTTTTCCCTTTTTTTTTTTTTTTCCTTTTTCTAACTCCTGTGTGGATAATTGTGAATTTAATTTATTTTCTAGAAGACCATACTTCGAATTATTTGATAAGTCAGTGATCAACTTAAAACTTCCCTTTTAGCACAAAACCAACTCACAGTGGTTATTTGCCTCAAATTTAATGGTTTATGTCACCTTTCTATATAGATCTGCTTCAGAGATGCTTTTACCTTTCACATTAGCATTACTTGGCTCAGGTTTAATTACCAATGTGTCTCACTGTAACATTACCAGCCCATTTTTCACAACCTTTGGTGTGATCAAA
Source organism: Dryococelus australis (assembly GCA_029891345.1). NCBI lineage: Eukaryota > Metazoa > Arthropoda > Insecta > Phasmatodea > Phasmatidae > Dryococelus > Dryococelus australis. Next base: position 168,374,034 of record CM057009.1, on the reverse strand, counting down.
CCTACTCTCCACTATAATCTGTCTTTGCCAATTGTCCATGTGCCAAAGCTTGTAGGTAAGTTGTCCCGTGTATTGCTTTCACTTTTCCCAATCTCACTATGAATGATTCTCTTGTCAACAATCCACTAGGAACCAATTTTCAAGATGTTGTAAGTCTCCTATTTTCTCGCCCTTTACCAGCTACTACTTGCCCCAATTATATTGCCATTATCATTTCTAGTGATGCTGTGTTTTGATGCTTGTGTGGCGTTGTATTTTGGTTAAAATCCAAATATTATTGCAAAAACCACACCGCCGCCTTCGGCCCAACCAGTTTCAGTTCCTGAAGGCTGTGCTGTAGTCCCATTATCTGTAACTTCAACCTCATCGCAAAAAAAAGTTTTTGTCATTAGTGGTTTTACAGCATTTGGTGTGTGCCAATGTTTGGTTGTACCTCTGGATACCTTGGCCACATTAAAATGGGGAGTGTGTACCATTTGCGGCACTTGTTTCTGTGTTCAATCATTTGTAATTTGTGTTCCTTTTCTAGGAACAGTTGTCTTTCATTTAGGTTAGGGCAAAACTTCCTGCCATCATCTAGTGCTTTATATTTTTTGTGTTTTTTAATATCAGCTCAGAATTCCGTTAATATTTTGTTGTTACCTTCAGTTATTTATATTATAGTAAATTTTAAGTAGATAATGATGTGAGTCCTTTAATGTTGCACATTTTATGTAATTAATTTATGAAACTGTTATATAATTGTTATTGAATATTTTGAATTGTCATAACCTAATTGTGTTTGGGTTTTTAATTTAGCCAACCATCATGTCAATTTGGTTCACATTCATTACTTGATATACATTATCTAACATATTTTGTTGGATTTTCACAATTAAATATTCTTTTTACTAAGAAATAATTAGGCCGATGTGAATTTGTGTAACAAAAAAAAAGGGTTGGTATTTTTTCTTCCAATCGACATGTTATTTTGTCAGGTTATAAATATATTAGGAAATGTGAGTATGGGTGATTCAAACTTTTTTCTAACGTGAAGTAATATTTTATTATGGCGTATGTTTATATTAGTTGATGAAAATAGTATGTTGTGACCATATCTTCATAAAACAACTTATCGAAATCACCCATATTCGTGAATATTTCGGAGCACGCCCACTTTTGCCTTGTTCATTTTTTCTCGTGCAATGTAGCAGCCATATTTTCTTCTAGTTATTCCAACTCTGGAATTTTATGTAGTCTCCTTCTTTTGCCATCATTGGGTAAGTGAAAACTTTGCATTTGTGTTTGGGCTTTCTTTGATTAATTTTTGTTGTCGGCTCAATGTTCTATTATTTTTCCTTTGTGTGTAACAGTGCTGCTCATAACTACCAAGAAGTTACCTGCCTTATCATGCATGGCTGAGTGTTTTACCAACCTAGCAGTAACAAGGATGAAGCTGCCTGGCTGATTCGTGCCCTACTTTGGCAGATTACTCATATGACCAAGGGAATTTCCCGACATGGGTTTTCGCCTCCACTTACGTTTTCCAGGCCATAATTTTTTATTTAGCATGTGCTTGGTGAAGATTGTGGCCAATATGGCTGATTACCTTTACAGGTGTAGTATGCTGCAATTTAGTATTACCTCTCTTTTGTAAACTGTGAAAGTGAACTATAAAATATGAGGTCCGAAAACTTCACTAGTATAACCTTCGTTATACAAATTTTGGCTTTATGAACAAAGGAATAAAAAATAATAGCTTAAAATTAATATTATGGTCACTCTCCGCATTTCTCTTATGTTATAATTTAACTTAACTGCTGGGAAAATGTTTTTGCTTTTAAAAATGTATAAATCTGATCCCAACATAAACTTAGTTAATAAGTAAAATATATTGATATTATTTGAGTTCTAAAAAAACAGCATATAGTAACTAATATATTATACAATTATTATTTTTTTGTGGAGTGTTGTTAAAGTTTGTGTAGTCAGAGTTTTTACCACCAGAACTATAAATGTGTGTTGCCTACCTGAAATGTTTTAAAATAATTTAATATTGTGTAACACTTTGTTATTAATGACCAATCAATTTAGTTTACTATTGAACGATATTACACTACCTTTTCTAGGTTGAAACAAAGTAATACATTATTATTATTTGGAACTTTCTAATTTCAATTGTAGTGCATGTGATGATGAGCAGCAATTCGGCCATGTTGTTTAAACATTTTTAGTAATGCACACTAACCACGACTAGATCCATGGAGCTTCCTATTGTTGTGTGATTCTGTGCTTAAACCAATTCAGCTATTAATAGACTGTGAGTTAGTTGGGCCGTAATACCACCACAGCCACAGCAAGCTGGGTGCAGGAAGACAGTGGCATGTCAGGTGTAGAGAGACAGTGGCGTGTCAGGTAGCTGGCAGTCTGTAGTGGTAAACTGCTTTCAGCAGACAAACAACACTATTTACCAGCTTGGCTCTTGGTCTGAAATGCCACACCTTGCATAATGGGTGCACATCAAGATTTCAATTGTATTTTTTTGAAACATATGAAGAATTATATTTTTTCTGGATATGCTTGCCCTCAGATATTTTTCTCTGAGATTTTTCTCAGCCTTTAACACCCTTATTTCTTTTAATGAAATCTATTTCGTATTAGGAAAATCAAACACTTTAAGAAAATTTTACACCTTTAGTGGTTTGCAACATATTTTTACAAACTTTAATGAGACTCTTTTCTCTCTCTCTCTCTCTCTCTCTCTCTCTCTCTCTCTCTCTCTCTCTCTCTCTCTCTCTCTCTCTCACTCTCTCTCTCTCTTAATTTATCAGTGTATTTATTTATCTTGTTTCTTCAGGAAACAAAAGCATTTCACTCTTACTAAGGGATGATGTAAATAAATTTAGATTAATTAACTATAACACACATAGTTATTTGATATTTATACATGAAAGATTTTTAAAACAGTTTGTTTTAAAACACAAGTATAACATATTAAACAACCCATAATTCCAATGTTTCACAAGCACATAACAAATGTTATAACAGAACACAAGTATATGATATTTCTCAACATACAAATGTTACACAGATTGTTTCAACCACATAACAAATGTTATAACAGAACACAAGTTAAGGATATTTCACAAAATACAAATGTTACACAGAATGTTCCAAGTGCATAACAAATATTATAGCAAACAGTTTATTTTAATGTGTAGCAAATGAAAAAAAATGAAAACACAATTTGTTTAAAAAAATATAACATATTGTACAAGTAAAGGACGTTTCGCAATTTACACAATACAGGTTAATACACAATAATCTATTTACAACTTCAGTAAAGAATGTTTTCATACTCTTACTGAGTATTGGGTCTATGTCTCCTTCGTGAAGACTACTTTCAAGGAAAGAATGTTCTTAAGATCTGGTTTGATTCTGTCTGCTTGAATAGATGCATCTTTACATTATGGGAAATTTAAAACCACACTTTCGACTATGCCTGAGTATGTTTCGACATAGTGCGTGTGCATGTCTTCATTGCTAGATGGAAGAGGTATTATTGCAGTCATTTTATCACGGGACATTTTGTAGTATCATTACATTTAATAAAATCATGAATTTTTTCATCTCCTAGCAGCAAATAAATCACTTTAAAATGGAATACATTCTTGAAATTTTCAGTATACTAATGTAGAAGACAATTAGATGATAAACTATATGATATATTTGACTTTCCTTGTTTGATGCTAACGCAATGATTTCCCAGATGAAAGAATGTCACATTGCTTGTATGCAATCCAATACTCGACAGAGAACAAAAATTAAAGAACAATGTGTGTATGTATTGAAATACCTCCTCTAACATTGCATGTTCAAACATGATTGCAGATAAAAATTTATTTTTGCTAATTTTACTGCTCGATGTACGAAACACTTTGATGAAACACACCCAGTACACAACGTATAACAAAACTTTTTACAATCGTGAAAAAACATATGTATACCTTTGTCACATCCTTCGAAATAATGAAATGATAAAATATTATCTGCTGTATATAACATATTTCAAATACTGTTCTTCCTCACAAAATGTTGTTACAATATGCTCAATCTTAAGATAGTGATTTCTCTCTATTCTGTATGGTCTACACTGATTTTAGAGACATTTTAAACTGTTTCAGTTAGTTGCACTAGATTCAGAAATACATTATTTATTATGTGTAAACCAATAATGCTCAACATATGAACATTTAAAAGGAAGTCTGACTTACACATTTCCTTAAACATAATAGGTGAATATGGTAAACCCTTGCTTACAGAATACCAACTTTTTCAATAAATGAACACTTACAAATTGGTGTTGACATTATTCTGAATTAGCAACTTCACAAGTGTAGATGTTGCACATTGATAAGAAAACTAGACTTCCTTGTTCGAAATAAAGTTGTGGATGACTCCGTCACAGGATTCCTTCCAGCAGATGAGGACTGGTGAGTTGGTAGGCAATTACTCCATTGCCTTCTTCTACTTCCATCTCTTCAGCAAGGCTGGCTAACATCACGTCTTCTAGTGTAGATGGCAGTTCATTGTCGGGGTGGAGATACCTCACAGCACAGTCACTGAATGCCTTCGCCAAAGCAAGTGCCAAGACTGTCATCGAAAGGGTGGCACCAATGTTCTATATCATTATACTCTTGGACTAAATACCACCATATGGCTTAAATAACACTCTTTGGTATCTTATTTGCAGGACATTGTATATGTCAGTAGGCTCGAAGATACTAACCATGACTGACACTTTATACAATTTTTGATTCCTTAATATAGTCTGACAGATAAGATGTTCTTGCTTTGAAAAACTTTGCATTGCCACATACTGCAAAGAGAAATTAATACTTGGTTACCTATAATGCGTAATAAGTTCTTGCTGTCATATTGTTTGCTCCAAACTATATGAAAAGATCAACAACGATCCATTTGCATAATGTATTCAATTTTCTTGCATGACATGTGTATCACAATGTATTTAGATAAAGCTTCAAATACTAACATATTCCCACTCTAGGGTAACATACTGTCAGGATGCAATTTATACAAAGCACATTGTTTCCCATAACAATCATCTAAAACTTTAAAAGTATATGTTGGACTAATTGAATCCGCACACTATACTTTTGTACACCTGAACTGGAATTAATGTCTCCATTACAATGTCTTATGCTGGTAAGTACCTGGAACAAAACATTTTAATTATATTAGTATTTAAACATAGCTAGGATGCAGTTATATATACTGTCTTAAGGCTTTGCTTTTGCTTTGCAAACAAAACATATTTCACACACACTGATTAGTGTTATAGTGTTTAACTAGCGAATTAATGCTTGAACTGTCATTATATCTTCTGATGTTTACAATTCCTGTATTAGCAAACTTTTTAAAATTTCCTTCTTGATTTTTCCCAGTACATAAATGGGATAGTTTTCGAGGAGTGCATCGTTGACATATTGGAAACAGTCTTCACAAGCTGTAACACCGGAGTTCCATTTCAAATCACGTACTTTGTATGTTTGATGCGGAAACATAATTTTCACTTCCAGATTTAAAGCACACCATGCCTCAGGTGATTTTAAAATTAATATTTTAGTATTATTATCATCATTCGCATATGAAATAGTAAGTTTTTAATGGCAAATGACCTGTCTTGATTATTTTCAAGTCCTTGTGCATAGCATATCATGTTTAGATTATAATGTTTGAATCAAGGTTACATCAGAATTGAAGTTTATAACAATTAACCACTCTATTTTATTTGTATGTACCATGTTTATAAAGTTCTGTTGTGGATTCGGAATCGAGTTTGTCCATCCCTGAGATATCCCTTGGTAAATCGAGACGTTTGTTATTGATAAGTTGCATTACGTTTTGCCATCTTTGCATTACACAATCACTTCTCAGATGGATTATGTTTGTTTCGCTGAAAAAAAAACTGGTGCAACGTAAGGGGAATCTTCCCCACAAAGCTGATACAACACAATATCCGCATCACCCCTTAGTTCCTCTGAGAGGAATGGATACACCTGTTGAATCTCATGGGATGGAAAAGTGATTATGAAGGATTTAGGAAGTAGGAAGAGCTGGTTTTCAATATCTATACTTAAGGGCATTTTGCTTTGCCTGTAAGCTAAAATCATGTTAAAAACTCACACACGCACTGTTCATTGCATGAATCACAGCAGTGCCCATTGTGCATTTTACCTGCTGTATGTATTGGTGAAACTTGAAGATTGCTGTATGACTCAGTGATCCCTGTTGACTGACATACACCTCGGAGAAGCCTGTTGATTGATGTATGCCCCGGAGAAAGCAGTAGTAAGTCTCCGTGAAATGTATTGATTGATGTAAATCGATACAACATGCTGTTATACTCCCGAACCGATCTGACTTCGACAACTGCTGACTTAAGACTAAGAAAAAATTAATTTATTCATTTTTATATAGTAATCGAAAAAAAACAGCCATCATTTCCCTTGTATTGTGCTTAAAATAAGGGTTTTCCGAAAAGTTGTTGAAATATTGTTAAATTTCCAATTTTACAACTCCGATAGAACTCATATAAGGCTGTAATCATAATCTTTCATTAATATACTGTCGAAACATAATGTTTTTAAATTAAAATTATTTACATTTGTCTATGAATATGCCTTCTGATATAAATTGTCGACAATCTTGTATGAGAGCATTTGTAAAAGGAAGTTATTTGACACATTCTTTATTTTAATGTAAACAGGCTTTGTGTTATAACATTTAGTCTTGTAGGTAAATCTCGACAAAGAAACGTATTTTATAAGCTAATCATATTTTAGACATTGTATGTTCATTTAACACTGTTCTCAAAACTAGTTGGCTTGATTTCAGGTTCGAAATGCCTAAAATATGACTCGAAGGTAATTTAGTTACCTGTCTCCTGTGAATGATAGCTGTCTGCTGGCTAAGTAGATGCCAACAGCATAGTTATTGGGCTTTAAGATGTGTCACATATGATAGTAGATCGTTGTCTAGCCTTCAAAGCCATCCATCAGTAGACACATCTTCTTTGTAGCCATCCATCTTACAGTTTTTAAAGTGCCGTTTGAATTATTTTTGGTGCAGCGCCCTCCCAACGTGCCTTCCACCAGCTTCTAGAATATGTCGTTTCTGTAAGAGTAGTACTTCAAAGAAAACAAAGTAAATATGGGAGTCAGTAGAGAATATCTTCGTCCTGTTACAGATAACCACGCGGGTGCTTGTAAGCAAATTTAATTTTGTGCTGTCATACATGAGAAAGAATTCTTTGAAATAAATGCGAGTTCAGTTTCTTTACCGAGTGATGCAAGTGACTTAAGCTTCTGATACGTGCCGGTAGCTGATAAACTTTTCTGATCACTAGAACGGCATGACAAAATTTCCATTGTGTACCATCTGTGAGAGAAAGAAATTTTGGATGTTTTCTCTGCTACAAGCTGATTTTAATAGGCCCTAATGGATGGGGCTGAATAGAAGCAACATAAAAATTTGCAGGACAATTACTATTATATTTTAGATGCCTCATGCTCTGCACACTACAAATTCAATGTATAATATAAAACTACTATGTGTTGAGTCAATCTGCATGTAGTCAACCATTGTGTTGTCAACATATGTGTAGTCAATCTGTGTGTAATCAACCTGTGTGTATTAAATCCCTGCGTTGGAATCAACCTTGTGAAGTGTCAACCCTGTGTTTAATCATTCGTGTATGGTGTCAGTCGTGTGTGGAGTCAGTCGTGTGTGGAGTCAGTCGTGTACGGAGTTAACATGTTGGGAGTCAAATCTGTTTAGATTTAATGTGTGTGTGCGTGTGTGTAGCTGGTTTATTAGTCGATATGATACTGTTGGTACATTGTGTGATATATTTATTATGTTGGTTGGCTTTCATCTAGTACACATGTCTACTGACAGTATAACTGGTATTCCAGATTATAGGTATAAGTTATTATTGTAGTGATTGTCTGGGCTGTATATTTGAATTATGTTTATTAATACTGCTATATGAGATTGCTTTGGATCATATAGCTGTTCGGTATGTTGGTTGGAATGGTGTTTAATATATTTCACTATTGATAATAGGTTAACATCGGTATGGCAGATGGTATGACTAGCAGGAATATTTTGTTGTGGGTGTTTTGTTTTCAAATACTTAGTTACATTTTATGGTTGCTGATTGTTCTGAGGGATGCTTGAGATATTATGGATAGGGTAGTATATGGTTAGCATTATAACTTGCGATCAAAACTTGACTGTCTATTCCTAATTGTTACACAATGGCAGTCAGCTTTGTGTTTAAAAGGCCTTGGTGTGGTGCATAATCTATTACATTCACTTAATCTGACTTTACGGAGTGGTGTAACTTAACATTCTGATTTTGGTGTTGAAACGGAGGAGCGTCACACTCGTCATAGTCTCCCATAACGACCGCCTGTAACGCAGCACTTCGTCGCCGATCTCGGTAGAGGTCGGTATCCACTTCCTTTTTTCCTCTCCATGCTCCTACCTGCTATACCCCTCGCATTATGGGTCAAAGTTTTTTTCTAATTTTAATGAATGTTATTTAAGTCCTTGCACAACTCTCCCTCTGGTTAGTGAACTGGTAGCAGCGACCACACATACTTGAAATCTGCGATTGTCAGGGACATGGCGAATATTCACTGGCACCAGACAATTTAAGGATGTCATCCGTGATGTACTACGGTCTTTCCCGCCTAATTAATGTGCCAGAATTTTAAAGAATAATGTTACGTCCAAACGCCCCCGAGCAAACGGTGATTCGTGGTGGAGATAATGTGTGTTGAATTTTTTAGAGCTTTAGAGTTTTCAGGTGTTTTAAGTTTGTTGTCATGTTGGATTGGTGCTAGTGATAATGGGCAAACCGCTGATTCCATTTTTCTTATTCATATTAGTTGCACGTTGAAAAAATACGTATTGTCAATATTACATTTGATGTTTGATTTGCAAAGTGTCATTAAGGCCGTTGTCCAATGTGTCTGCTCTACACTGGTTATTTTCCATTGCTCAACCACGAATCACTCGTTGCATTTCCCTATTGTGGTGTTTTGAATTTCTATGGCTGAACACTTTGGCTGCGTTATGTAAGAATCGCGGTTCAGCTCATTGAATTATTTTGATGCATTTTATTCTGAATTTAAAGTGTAATCAGGCGAGGAATTGAGAAAGACCTTGTTTTGAGCCCTCTAAGGTTGCTCTTTATCTGGTGTTGCACAGGTGGAAAATATCTTTTAATGATCATAAACATTTAAATATTCGATTTTTTATAAATAATGTCAGCTTACTCGGTATTTTAAGCACCCCATGAACTGGCAGGATTGCTCCTGAAGTTGCGTATGATGCCATTCATTGTTATTAATCGCTGCTTCCAGTTTTGTCAGTATTACTTTGCCGCAATTAAATGCCATTTAGTAATTTTATGTACGGAAATGTTATATTTATTTTAATCAAGCATTAAAATGGCTACATGTTGTAGGCCCAAAGGTTTATTGACCTCGGGTGTATGCTTCCCGACTTGGGAGTACAAGGTTAGTCAAGTATTTACCAAGGCATTGTTCATATCTATAACCTTTCACTAAATAAATGAAAGTCTTTGAAACATAGATTTTGGTTGGCTTATATTAATTCTGGAGTGAAATTAAACTCCGTTTGAGCCCTTGGGTGTGTAAGATAGCCACTGAACTAAAGGAAATTTTATGTAAACATATTTGACATATCTTATATTTTGTCTTCGAAACAATTTAAATATTTGCAATAATTTTATATCACGCCTAAGTGTTCAGGGTGAGTAATTATGTACTTATTTATGCCTGATATTGTGGTTCTGGAATCAGCCCTAGCTGTAAACTACTGTGGTTAAAACTTTATTGGCCTAATGTATATAATACAGCAAATCGTAATTTTAGATGTAATAGTATTTGATGCAGCATTGGCAAATTGAAAAATATTGTCATATGCATGCACGGCGGAGTGTCAATATTGAATGTAGTATATAAACATCGATCCTAGCGCAGCGCACTTTTAATCGAGAATTTCTATAAAAAGTTCAGGAGAAAAATAACACAACCATTTCCTGCTATTTTTAACGAAAGTACAAAAATAAATAAAAAACTGAAAATATGAAGTTCGATGAAAAACACTTACAAAATAAAGCAAATTAAAGCTAAAATCAAGTGATTTTTTTCGTTTCCAAGCAACTTAATTCCTGTTTCTAGAAACGTCAATTTTAGATTTTCTAAAAAAAAAGCAATTTTGAGCCAAAATCATGCAAATTTAAGCCAAAAAGACGTAAATTTTCAATTTTTTCACAAATGGACGTAGAATTTTCCTGCGGGTTTTTCTCAAAGAAAATATAAACTAAAATTAAGCAAATTTAGACATAATCAAATTAAATATGATATTATTCATTATGATTTATTTTCGAAGCTCTACCAATTTTCGAAATTCTTCTTCTATATGCTCCAATTCTTGGTCTATTTCTCGAAGTTTATATTGTAAGTTTTGTAGATTTAAATTAAATTGGAAAACTAATTCTCTGAGATCTTCAGACACATGATCTAATCTATAGGAAGGTGTATTTGAAACATGACCACATTTTAAAAGAGTTTATCATACAGCATGGTAACACAGATGTTTTCATTTTTATTTATAAAGAAAATAAATTAACTAAGGGAAAAATTTGAGTGTACAAATAAAAATTACATACAAATCCTGCACAAAAATTAAAATGACACAAATCATACACAAATAAAAATTACACACAAATCCTTCACAGATAAAAATTTTACAACTAGTATTGACACTAGGAGATAAATCTCATTCGGGTTAAACAAAATGATATTACTTATATATAAGAATAACAATCAAGAACAATGCCAAACACACAAAAAGAATGATATTTCCGAAAAATTCTCGATCTGGAGAAAGTATAAATAATACTTTATTTTACCAAAAGAATACTTTTGGATGGGCGATGTTAGAGAATTGATAGATAGAGTATTAGTTATTTATGGTGAAGATAATGTTAGAAATAACTATTATTATAACAAAAAAGTAAATGTAATGAATACGTTAAACAATACATTTTCTGGATTTATTATTAATATTCCAAAGGTGATACCATATATAATAAGAGTTTTGAATAAACTTCCACAATATTTTTGTAATTCGGAACACCATTTCAAATAACAATAAATTGGGTACTAAACAATTTTAATTTACCTGAAATCCATATTCCAGGCTATAATTATTGTGGATCATCTACAAAATTAAACAAAAGATTTGAAAAAAGGAGACACTGGAATAAATAAATTACATGAAGCATGTAAACATCACGATATAGCTTACAGAGATAATAAAGAATTAGAAACTAGACATGAAGCTGACAAAATTTTACAAGAAGAAGCAAAAGAAATTATGTTAGATAAAAATACGCCAATAGGTCAAAAAATTGCATCTGCAGCTGTTGTTCCAACTATGTTTTCAAAAAGAAAATTGGGATGGGGCATTAAAATTTATGAATTATATATTTTTTACTTATAAATGAAGATAAAAAAATATAACTTTTGAAATGCCCATTGATAATTTAAGAGATTTGTATATAGATAAAATATTAACAAGAGGTCAACTTGACAGAAAAAAATTAAAACGAAGAGGTTTCTGATTAACTTCTCAAAAATACTTAAAATATATCAAAAGAAAAGTCTAGAAATGGTTTCCATCATGTAGGATTTCTACTAATTTTATTTGCGTCTTTAGGCATGCTTGGAGCTTAAACTGGAGGAGCTAGTGCAATTTATAATTATGTTGAAGAAACTAAAAAATAAAATTAAAAAGAATTATAAATACAACAGAGACATAATTTAGCAACGGAAATAAATCAGGAAGTGGTTTAGTTGCAAATAAAGGGTGAAGACCAAAAAAAAATTGAATATATCACCATTGTGTAGTTATGATATTGGAAAATATGAAAAATACTTAAAATTAAATATTTCAGAAATGTTTACATGTTTGATGAATTACCAAAAAGAAAGCAGAAAATGAAGGTGTTGTGGTTGATTTTGACATTTCATTAAATCTTGGTACACATTGGATGTGTTATTTTTAAGAAAATTATGATTTTTACTATTTTGATTCATTTGGGGGCAATATTTCTAGTACCTAACATGATTAATGACTTCAAAAATAAAAATATTTATTACAATGATAATCGAATTCTGAATTTTAATTCAGTTATAAGTGGATATCTATGTTTAATTGTATTATATCTTTTTTCGGATGATTTTAAGTTTAATATTATAATATCTTTATTATTAAATGGCAGATATATTGTAATAAAATTTTTGACACTAATGTTTATACTATAGAAAATGATGTACATTCAAGAAATAAGACTATTGCTTCTAATTTTAAAAATGATGTAGATTTAAGTTAAATCACTATTGTTTCTGATTTTAAAAAAAGATGCAAATTAATGATACAAAACTATTTCTGCTGATTTAAAAAAAAAAAATTTAGAATCAAATTAAAATAGTTTAGTCTCTGCTTATGCTTTAAAACATATGTAGATTCAAGATACAAAACTGTTTAATCTATTACTTTATCTATAACTTCTGCTTATGCTAAAAAAAGAAATGTATATTCCAGATTCGATACTATTGTTTCTGATTATACATAAAAATATGTAAATTTAAAATATAATATTATTATTTCTACTTTACAAAATCAAATAAGTAAAGTTTTTTAAACGAAAGATTATATTTCTATTCTAAATCATAGAATTAATTATTTGACTAATCTCATAGATAGTAAATATGCAGTGAATAAAATATTTTTTAAAAAGAAATAGTTGATAAATTACAACATTTAAACCAATCGATTTTGAATTATTGTGATACACTTGTTAACTCGAAAGTGGAAAAATGTAAGGAAGAGAAAGCTCATAAATTTTATTTACCTGCAAAGTGGAATAAAACAGAATATTTTTCACCTAGTTAATAATAAAATGAACTTTACTTTTTTGATAAATTGTACTATTTATAAATAAATGTAGTAAACATTTTGATGTTAAGAGAAGCGACAATTTAACTTATAAATAAAAAAAATCAGTATTTGAATATAATGATGGATTGATTACTATAATAGGAATATTCGTGAAATATATATTATACATATACTATTAAATGGAGAATACTTAGTGCTTGAAGTGGAAAAAAGTTACCAAAATAACAATATAAAAATGAAAATAATAAAAATGGACGATTCATTCACAAAAGTATATATTCAATATGCATATCAAACAAAAAAAAATTTAAAAAAAAAATGTTCGCCCAATGTAAGAGAAGGAATAATTGATTAATTATATAAACCAGAGAGAAAAAAGGTTTCATGAAGAAAGGTAGTAACATATGTAATTGAAGATTTATGGCAAATTAATCTTTTTGAGATGGATACTGGCAGTTCAAAGGGTATATCACATATGAATAATGAATATAAGTATATTATGACAATTATTGATGTTTTTAAAAATATGCATTTGCTATACCTAAAAAGTTAAACAGCTAAAAATGTAGTAAATAGTTTAGAATATATATTGATAAAAAGATAACCACTTAATATTCAAAGTGAAAATATTTCCGAATTTTATAATAAAACATTTAAGGAACTTATGCAAAAGGATAATATTAATCCTTTTTCTACATACAGTGAATTAAAAGCTAGTAATGTGGAAAGATTTAATCACACAATGAAAAAAAATGAAAAAGTTTGCTTTAAATTGCAAATTATCAGATAATTTTGATAAAAAAATACAACAATACAAAAGACAGAAATATCATTATGAAAACAATTGAGGTTAATATAAAAATTAATAAATATATATCATACATATATGTTTACTGAATCGAAGTATAAAGTTGGAGATAGTGTCCTTATAAGCAAAAATAGACGAATTTTTTAAAGGGCTTATACTGCTAATTGGACAACAGAATTATTTAATATTTTTAAAGTTTTAAATTATGGTGTATCTACTTACAAATTAAAAGAAACAAAAGGAGAAGAAATAAAAGGTAATTTTTATGAATATGAAACAATGAAAACTAATTATCCTGATGAATATTTAATTGAACAAGTCTTAAAAACTAAAGGTAATATATTGTATGTAAAATATTTAGGCTTCTATCTTTGTCATAATTCTTGGATCAATAAAACATATGTTTTCTGATTTTTTAATATTTTTATGTAATTATATGTTTCAAATGCAACATCATTTAATGTTAATAAAATACGTTTAACGTTCATAAAACGCAGTCAATGTTACATTCAACATATGTTTATTGTTCATAAAATATGTTCAATGTTACATTTTTACGTTCATGAAACACGTTTTACATTCATAAAACACATTTTATGTTCATAACACATGATTAAATTATATTGATCATTTAACTTACATATTTGCACACATTAAAAAATATAATAAAGACTTTAATTGTATTTCTATACTTTCCATCTTTATTATTTGTACTAAAATCTAATGTTATAAATTCATATTCTGCATCCCAAACTTTTGCAAAAATATCTTTAAGTGTATTATAAGACATGTCTCTACCAACAAAATCACTATTCATGTGTTTTAAATTAGTACCATATTGATTAAATAGACATAAAAAATTCGTATTATCTCTTACCAATTGCCTAGGTATTTTTGAAAAGTTTATGCTAAATAAAATATATCTGTATTTTTGTGTCTTCCTCTAGTACAATATTCTCGAATGATATCTTGGTTTTCTAAAATTATATAATCAAATATAACTAGAGACTCATTTTCACATCGATCTAAAGGTGTCATTTCATCAGTATTATTTAAAATTATGAAATTTTTTTGATAACTCATAAAAATAATTTTGTAACTGAATATATTTCGGATTATTTTAACTTTTTAAACAAACATACAATTTAATAAAATTTTACCATCCTGTCTTATAAATAAAATTTATCATCAAATTAGATGTTCCACCATTACTAGGGCGTACAATTATGACTCTTATGTTATCAGGTATTAATTCACTATTTCTTATATTATTAGATTATTCTTTGGGACTTAAAACACTGACACCACAATCTAATGTTTTCTTCTAATTAGAATTTTTTTTGTGTGCTAAATGGATAATAAAGCATTCAAGTTAAAAAATAATAGTTCTGTTTTAAAGGAGAAAATTCATTATGATTTAATTCATCAAGATAAAAAGTAGCATTGATTAGTTCTAGTACAAAATTTGTAAAATTTAATATAAACAACATTGAATCATAACAATGAAGTTATAATTATACATATAGGGCAAAGCAATTTTGAATTATTAAAGGAAATTATAAATTAAATTGAACAATTTTCTACTAACAACATTGAGCTAACAACAGAATGTGTGAAAAATAGAGTTTTGTTTAAATATAATTTTGATATTAAATTTGACGATCGATTATCCAATCTTCTGGGCTTTGAATGAAATATTACTATTGAAAAAGAAAAAAACCTGTCATTGGCTCTATATTACATAATTTTGATCTATTTAATAGAGTAAATGTTCATTGTAATTTAGCATGTGAAATATTTATATAAAAAAACTATGTTTAGTTTTAGATATTTTATTATTTATGAGCCTGCATAGCCAAATTTTTATAAAATTATTTTAGAGCAGTTTAATCTTTTTGTTTTGGAAATTAAAGATGAAAATAGAATTCTAATTGATTTTGATGGTACTGATATTAATATTGTTTTGGAAACTAAATATGATAGAAATATTGCATATATTTTTAAATCTGTAAAATGTATATAATACATAAATATATATTATAATAATACAAATTTAGGATACGTTAATATATTGGATAATGAATTAAAGTTGAACTTGTTGATATCCATATGGTAATACGTGTATTTTATTTTCTTGTATAATCCTTTTGCCATCACGATAGCTTAGTGCAATTTTATCAATTTCGACTGTATATGTATATGTATATATATCAGGCTCTTTGCTTCTTAATAAATTCATTGTTCTACATGGTATTTTTTTCATCAAACAATCATATCTTATAATCTTCAAATGTTATTCTATTTTTAACTACACATTTTTTACACACTATTGATTGTTTATTTTCTTTATTATCAACCTTGTAATCATGTATTTTTGATCTTAAACCCACAAATTCTTTCATTATTTTACCATTACTTTCATTTTTCATTTTACTTAAAACCTTCTTATTTATGTGTGGCATGTTATAGATAATGTTATTTGGACAATCACTTGTTTCAAATTTACCTATCATTGTCTTCACATCTTTGTAAAAATGTTCTGTTTTTATGTTATAATGGTATGAATTTGTATCTTGATAGCATAATTCAATTTTATCAACATTTTTCGGTTTCATTATATTATAGGGAAAGTCACACATTAACTATTTTGAAATGTCTAAAATTTACATACCCACATAAATGGGCTTGTTAAATTTTACTCTTGTTTTATTCATATGTATGACCACAAGATTCTCATTAAATACAATATAGTACTTTTCTTGAAATTTGGTTTTGCTACTAAATTATCATAGGCATTTTAATCTGAGTTCAGTCATATATATATATATATATATATATATACTCTATTCCTAATATTTTCCATAGTTTTGCCAACCACATAATTATTCAACAGTTAATAAAAATCTTCTACAAAGTCATTTTTAGAATTTTTTCTCATCTCTGTATTTAAATCTATACACTTTTTCAATCCACTAGACTGAGTAGACGTTAATATTCTATGTATTTTAGTAAGTTTTAACTGTTATTTAGACATTGTTTTAAATTGCGATAGTGTATTACATACTTTCTTTTTTATGTAACGTTGTTAATAATTTTGATTGATTTATTCCTGGAACTCCCTTATTTTATGAACGAAATGGAATATATTTATGTAATTTATATAGTTCTTGAGGATAATCTAAATCAACTTCTAATATACACCCATAATGAGAATTATCATTCAAATTTAATATATATTTTTCCCAAAAATCTAATTTAAGTTCTGTTTAATTAACTCATTCGAAACCACCATAAGACATATATAGAAACATTGCCCGTCCATATAAATAATTAGCATCAAGATATGTTAAATAATTAGACTATTGAATATTATTAAAATATTCTAAATATTTATTATTTGCTATAACATAACATTTCCAACATTGTGATATTCCTCTTCTAATCATATTTTCTATCAATCAAATCATATCATAAATCTATAATAAATCGAATCGTTGTTTAGTCATATTTAACATTGGATCCCATGATAATCCTGGCACTGTAAAATACCACGCAGTATCTAAACCATATTCATTTATACATGTTTCTCTACAATTTTCAAATATATCTGTTTATAATAATACATCATATTTTAAATATAAATCATGATATTCACCAAGATTTTTTATATCGAGTTGATCTCATGCACATTTTGCCTGTTCATATTCTTCGTCACTTATATCAGATTCTTTTAATTTATTGTAAAAATCACCTTTTTGAGGAAATTCATTTACGTATTTTTTCATTACCATTAAATCATATCTATAAACACCATTTCGAATAACTAAGTCTACTTTATAGTTTGGAAAAGGCTTTTGTGTATGGATCATTTGATCTTTACTTAAATTATAATTTATCTAAACTACTGGCCATAAATTAAAATGTGTCTATAAATTTGATTTTTTAATTTTCAGTTTTTTTCCCTCCAAATGTTATACACTTTTCTTCGTTATTTGCAATTAAATTGATATATTTATCATCATATCCTAGCTCTTTAATAAATAAATGAGCATCATAACCAGCTAAATTATGAAAATAAATTGGAACAAAATTAGGTAATTGTAACTGTAAGTTACAATTGTTACATTCTGTGTTAATGAATTTTCCAGTTGTATGATCATGATGATGTACTTTTTTACTATCCTTAGAATATTCACATTCGCATACAGCACATCTTTTTGCATTTATTATATAACACTTTTTCTTCTTCGGATAGTGGATGCATTGGTTCAATTTGTGAATATATTTCCCCAATTTCTTCTACTTATTTTTTCATTACTTGTATAAACATCTTTTGTGCATTTGGACCTCGATATACAACTGGTGGTTTATAATCACCATAACTAGATACAATATAATAGGGAAAACCAGAAGCTTCATGTAACTGATATTTAATTGTATATGACTCATCAATCAACTTTAAATCTATGGTAGTTATTTGTTCATGAGTAAGATTATATCTTCTTGAAGTATCTCCCTATATAAACCATTATCAATATCATCTTCTCTTAAAACTGGATATTTTTTCGTTAATTTAAATATCTTTATTTCTCTTGGATCCGGTTTAGTTGTTGATATTTTCTTAAGTATTGATTCAAAATCTGCATATCTTGTAACAAGAACTTTCATTGTATGTTTGTAATTTTTGAGAAATATTTGCTCTCCTTTCGAAGATATGCTCAATCTTACGAATTCATTTTTAGAGCAGTCGTCTACACGTATACGTAATATTTCTTGAGACTTAAAGAATTGAAGGCACAAATCACATATATAAGTTTTATGTTGATTGATATTTTTTGTGCTAATAGCAACTTAAATAAATCTTTAACCTAACAGTTATGTGAATTGTTATTATTTTTTAAATAAAGTAAATTTATATGCTTATACATTTTGAGTTTAGTAAGTTTTAGTGGATATACTGTGGACTTACCTTCAATAGAGTATACATTTATAGATGTATAAATTAGATTTTATATTTTAGGTATATCATCAATTTTAATATGATATGCATATTAATTGATTACTTTATCAATTTTAAGCCCAATATTGTTATATTTAGTTACTGTTTGTGAATCTTTTTCTGTTCTGCTGGATACAATGCAGACTTGATTGTCCAAAGAAAACATTTCTCATCTTCATTTACACTCTAAAATATGCTTTTTTTTCTTAATTGCTTTTGATAGTTCAATATATGACGCACCAGTTAATTGATTATACTTATTTATTGCTAATTGTATTCAAAATACTCTATCTTAATTAATCTTGAACCTCTTCTTTGAATTTCTCGTAATCATGCAAGTATCTCTTTTTTATAATTTTGTAAGTCATTTTAATTTCTCCTTCACTTAACATTGTATAGTTAGATGATTGAAATATAAATAATTCTACTTGGTTATTCTCTTTCTTGAGACAATTGTTATTAATTTAAAGCTAGATTTCAACCCTCTGAAGTTCCTAAGTTGATCGTGTATTAAATGAAATACCTTATTTTTAACTGATTTTAAAATATGATCTGGCTTTACTTAATTAAAGCTATTTTAATTGTTAAATGTTGGTATCCTACTTTAAAAGCTGTATTAAGTCTGTAAGTTTATTTAATACTAGCGACCCGCCCCGGCTTCACACAGGTGCAATTAAGATAAAAAAACTGCTTAACCCAGCTTTAATTAGGTTGGGTAAACTCTCCTAAAGAATTAAAAAAAGCACATTATAATTTAATAATTATTTAAATGATTTATAATTTAAAGTTTTTTTGCTATTTTATATTTTTTTTTGCTTTTTTATAATTGTTCATACATTATATTACAATGCAATTTATCTGAGATAGAAGTATTTAATATGTTATTGGCTAAGACATTCTCTGTAGACAATGTGTGACATCCTCTTATTGTTTGGTAGCAAAATGTACTGTTTCTCGGGACTTCCAACTCGTGATAAACCAACATATAGTTAGCCATGGGAAAAACACTCTTTTCGTAGGTAGATTCCAACCAAAGGGAAAGTTTGACCCTGGGACTTATTAATAGTAATCGCGAATGATGTTTTTACGGGAAATTGCAACCGTTTGAAAGATATTGGTAAATCCGTGGGAATCATGGGAATCCTCGGGATGTTTGCCAGCTGGCCGGCTGCTGGACCGGTGAGGATGGTCGCGACAATCAAATTTTCTTTCAAGTCTTTAATGAGCAATCTTGTGCCATTACACGTGTCAGGAGGACTTATATTCCTTAAAATCATGATAGGAGTACCGACTGTTAATGATAGTTCGTGAGGTGGCAAGCCAGAAGGATTAAGCGAATTTAGAAAATCTTGAGGAAAGTGGACGACATCGTCAACATTGGTGACTGTGTCAATCAACTTATAGGTTTTGACTTGGCCGGGAACTCTTTGTATAATGAGATTGTTGATTTCATTGACAGTGTCGTTCCTAGGCGATACAATTGCCCTGGAACACAACCAGTGAAAGTCTCTTTCTAGTAAATTTTCGAGGCCCGGATATACTGCTTCTATAAGATGCTGCAGACTGTGGACTATCTGACCTAATGTCTCATTTAAAATGATTTCATCAGAATTAGTGCCCAAATTTAGAGAAGGAAAAACTCCTTCTCCAAGTCTGAGCAATTGTTGTGGGAAATCTTTATGCGTGTCTCCACCAAGATAGGCTCTCATATTCGTTCGCAAATTTAGGTATTGAATAGAACTCCATAAGGGAGATGATTTAAGACATGCTTTGATGATATCTGCACGCGTCCCTTTTGTAACTACAGGGAGTCTCTGCCGAAAATCCCCAGCAAACACAAAAGTAACTCCCCCCATAATGGCAGTAGAACTTCTCAGGTCCTTTAACGTTCGATCCACAGCTTCAACATGGGCTCTGTGACTCATCGTACATTCATCCCACATTATCAGTGCTGCGTCCTGTAACAATTTGCCAAGAGGGCCGTTTTTGCGTATAGAACATACGGATTGTTGGTCCAGAGATACTGATAATGGGAGTTTGAAAGTGGAATGTACATAGTCGTCAGCTCTTAGTTGTTGTTGATTTTGACGTATGTAATTTAGTCTTTCGGATATTAATTTTAGCCATCATATCAACACAGTATTGACTAAACAAATCTCTGTAATAGTGTAAGGGATTAAAACAATCGGCTCTGATCATTATCCTGTAAGCATAAAATTGCATACATGAAATCGTTTTATTTCTCGCTTAATTTTGTTGAGGGATTGTTAAATAGTAACCATCTTCGCCTCTCACAAACATTAAAGGGTATTGCAAAGGATCGTACGCACGGTGTAATTCCGAAACTGTTTTTAGATGTCCATCTTCACAATGAATGGCTATATCCCTGGGTCCTTTGTCTTCGTCGACTAAAAAAAACTGCGCCTTCGTTTGTTGCAGGTGAATTGTATCTTCCTTGATGTTGACCATGTGGAATGCGGTCGGCGTGTATTATTAATTTTAAGTTGTCCGATGAGGAGTTATTTTCTAAGTTGTATTTGAGACTTCGAATGTACATATTGTACTGTGGTATGATGGGTCACGTTCGCTACTTTAATAGACACTGGGGCTACCCATGATGTGATAGGCCAGGAATTTCATAATGGTCTTCTCGAATTAAAGATCATTTCTAAAGGATATATTAGTGTGGTTTCGAAAAAGTGTATCTGTATTGCAAATGGCGATCTGGTAAGAACTGACATTTTGGTAAATCTGTGTTTTAGATAGGCAGATATTATTGGACCCACTTCTTCTGGGTTTTCCAGCAGCTTTCACAGAATTTAATTTTAGGCTTGGAATTTTTGGGAGACCAGGGACATAGTGCATTTTGATTCCTTCTTTCTTTCGATTTTGCTTCGAACATCCAAAGAGGATTACAGGTAAATGCGGTACCAGAGGTACTTACATTTTTGAAGAATGTGGCATTTCCGAGGTTGGTTTTATGTTTCAGGTTGATAAGTTGAGAGAAAAATTTGGCGATGTGATCATGCCTCGCATCGGGAGATGCAACGTCCTCCCCTGCAAATTTTCTTTGATGGAGGATGTACCTGTGAGGGATCATCATTAAGTATCCACCCCCTAAGCTACAGGCATTTCATGAAATCATTGAAAAATTGTTAGCTGGCAGTGTTATTTTTTTAAATTTATTCACAAGAATATGGTCCCATGAGCCAATGATCGGGCTTGGGACACCACATTATTTTCACATGGAGGGAGTATTCCGCTATGATAATTACATAAAGAAAACTTAAAACTTAAAAGAACCAATTCTAAAGATAATCACTACAAAACGAAGTACAATTAGCCAGATACAAGAAGGATACATACACATACATTTTAACTATATTAATGTGAAGACAAATAAAGCTTTTACTAATACTGTATAATTAATAGCAATACTTTAACACTCAGATACTAAACTATAAATTCCAATACTTTAGTGCTAATAATCCAAATCATTAGCTAAGGTCCAGGAAAAGTGAATAACTACAAATATATGAAAACAAAAATATATTTTTTTATAATAGTTAAGAACGTCACTATTTCTGCTGAATATCATGTTGTCCACAGTACACCTATGAATAAACAAGTTTATACAATAGAAGAAGAACAAGTGCAGTCAGTATTACAATTACCATAAGCAAATTTACCAAGATTTTGTTGGATAACTCATCCCACAAAGTTTTATTCGACAGGCTTTTGACACATTTTGCATTTTTTTAATTTTTGGCAAGCATGTTAAACATTTTAATTGCTGCATTAAACACATTGTTTGTACCATACTTGCCATTCAGAGTGGCTGATGTGAATGTTTTCAGTGCTTCTTGTAGAATAATTGTACAACTCTTTATTTAATGCAAAGTCTACGATACTGTGGATGCAATGGTTTTTATCCTTATAAATACATAGTACTGTAGACATCAGTATTGACGGTTTTAAGGGTAGAAAGCTTGCCTTAGGGTAAATGTCTTTCACATGTGTTCTGGGCGGGAGGCCAAGTAAATATTTCAATGCTCTATTTTGTAATACTTGTAAACTATTTAAATTATGTTCATTGGTACATACCCATATACTTGACATGTACGAGAGGCGTGAATGAATTAAGGAAAAATAAATGCTTCTCAGAAGTGAACTGGGTGATTTTTTGTGTCTTAACCTATGAAGTATCCCTATGATGGGAGAGATTTTTTTCCTGACCTGGTGTATATGATCTTGCCAGGACAGGGTTTCATCCAAGAGCAGTCCAAAGAATTTTATACAATTCATGCATTTCACAAAGTTTTCATTCAACCCAATGTCTTCATTTTGTGTGGGTTTGTATGATGGTTAATGAAAAATTACATATTTTGTTTTATCGGCATTAACAGTAAATTTATTTCTAGCAAACCACTTAGTATATCTAAGTTCTTCTGTATTTGGCTTTGCAGCTCTTCTTCATTTTTTGCTAGTAGAATAAACTGGTATCATCTGCAAATAGTGAAATTTTCCATTTCAATTTGAATTGGCTAATGTAATTAACGTAAATGAGAAATAGGGTAGGTCGTAGGACTGATCTTTGAGTCACCCCATGTTTAATGGGTAATAATGAGCCACAGACTGAGTTCATATTAACATACTGGCACCTACCACTTAGGTAGCTTCCAAACCATTTTATTTATATTCCTCTAATACCCAATGATTCTAGTTTGTGTAATAATATTTTATGGTTCACAGTGTCAAAAGCTTTTGTGAGGGCTACAAAAAGTACAGTAGCAAGTAAATTACTATCAAGCTGTTTTTGTAGAGGGACTATACCATCTATGACTGCCCCAGCAGTGCTTGATTTGTCCCTAAAACCATATTGAGCTTTGAACCAATAGTTCGTAGTGTTCAGAAAACTAACTAAGCTTGTTTTTCGAAATTTTTTCCATTATTTTTGCTATCACTGGGAGAATACTAATAGGGCTGTAGTTTACTGTCATTAACTCATCTCCAAATTTGAATATGGGTACAACCCTTGCTTTTTTACAAGAAACAGGCACTACCACTATAGTTATTGATAGGTTTATTTTGGATGTAATCACCGGACTTACAACAACTTTACATTTTTTATAAGTTTGTTAATAAAACCAGTCCTGTTTCCATATGATTTCAGTGAAGTAGTAGAAATGAGAACTTCAGCCTCATCAGTGGGATGAAAGAAGAATGGGATAGGGTTACTGATAGCAACAGACAGTGGTTGGGGCTTAGTTGGTACTTTACTGGCTAGTGTATCAGTAATAACTGTAAAGAATGCGATAAATGAGTTACAGATGTCTACATGCTTGGCTAAAAACTCCCCATTACTAGAAATCAACTTGCGAACTGTCGTCCAGTCATTATTTTCTTTTATTCTTTAAATTTTCTTGATACAAACCATACTACCTGTTTATTCTCCATGTCACCTAATTTATTTTTGTAGTAGGTAGCTTGCAGTTCATGCTTTTCATAGGTTACTAGATTACACAAAGCTCTGTAATCTTGTTTTGATTATGGAGATTTTTTATTCCTGATTTTAGCGTATAAGGCTTCTTTACATATTACTGATTGAAGAAATGTTTGTGACCCATAGTTTCTTTACTGTGTCCAGTTTGAAAAACTCTTTTTGAACCATATTCTCTTTTACACTACCCTCAATAAACTGTATGAAAGAGTCACTTAGTAGATTAACATCTGCATTAGCTGTGTAGAACTTAAATCGGTGTTTTTTCAAAATATGTAATTAAACTATCCTGATCAATGTACCTTACATTCCTACAAGTTTGATTATCTACATCCCCGGGCACATGATTAAGTTGAGGTAAAATATCACATACTAAAAGTTTATGGTCACTCAAATCATTTGCAATAATAGAGACATGTATTTTGCTATTATAGATATTACTGTGTATATGGTCTAGTAATGTTTATGTGTTTGTTATACTTATTGGATACAAATGGTTACATAACATGTTTGGTAGCCAAAATATCTACATTAAAATCACCTAGTAACAAGCAATTTAAGGAGTGTTATCCTTCTAACACAGCTTCCAAGTCTGCTAAAAAATGTTTATAGTTGTTGAAATGAGAGTTGTAAGCACCTATTATGTCAAAATTAAGACCTTCTCTGTGGATTGTGACATGCAGTATGCTATGTAAATCACTTAGTGTATTTCTATAATACACAGATAATTTTTCATGTACATAAATAGACAGACCACCACCAGTTTTCTCTTTTATAACATTATGGGCAAAAAAAACTAGAAATATTAAAATAACATGGATTATAATTAGTCATCCAACTTTCTGCTACTACTATTACATCAATTTGGTTAATTCTATCGATAAGTAGTTCAATAATTTCAAGCTTATTTATCTAACTTTTAGCATTCATAAATAAACATCTAAGCTCACCAAAAAATCTTACCATATTCGAGGATAAACTCATCAACTGTTTCAAAATAAAGTTCATTACAGTTCACCTTTAAGATTGAATTACGTTCGATCTCTATGAATAGATTTGTTAACTATAGAATCACACGGAGTTTAGCCCTAGGTAGAATTGGGTTACTGAATATTATTTTGCTGATGATTTCTGGTTATTATTATTGGTTTGGGATCACCACCTTGCACACAAATTAAAATTTTGCAGTCCATTGTCTAAGTAGAGTGGATCAGTCCAGTTTTTTTATTCCGTGCTCTTTTCGTCAGGCTTGCACGCTATATAGTGAGATGCTCACCCAAATAGATGTTACTATTTGGGCCAGAAAAACCCAGCTCATTTGTTGTCGAGCCTTTTTTGGCTCGGATGGCTTGTCGCAAACTGTCCTTTTTCCACCTACATACTGTTCGAACCAGGAGAGGCCTTACCTGCCCCGGTTTGGTCGGCAGACAGTGCACTACATCAATGTCATGTTCAGTCAGATAACCTTCAATTTCCCACCAATGCTACATACTGTTTTGGTTAGGTCCTCATTATCCAGCTGGGCATACGTCTATTTTAAGGTTATTGCACATTTGGTATTGCGAGATGTCCTCAAGAGTTTTACTCACCTGATCCAAAGAGTCGTCTTTGTTGTTGGAAGATTTTTCTTTAAGTAACATCACCTCAGCTGCCATGTCTTCAAATATATTGTTCATGTAATGTGCAGATATACTTCTTCGTTTTCCTTTCTGATTGCATTGCACATTGCATTTACTTTATCTTCTAATATTTTTACCATTTTGACCTCGAGATTATGCAGTAAACCAGTGAGGTTAGGTGGTGCCATGCAATCCTCACGACCCCATTCCCACCTTGCTGCTGTATCACGACACAAATAATCTTTATATTCCTTTTATGACATTTTTATACAGTTTATGTGAAACCAACTCTCAAATTCAGATTCAGATCTTATTGCGCCTTGAGTGTTCTTTCCTTTGTAGCCACAAACTACACATATAATTCCCGCTATTTAACATCAACATCAAATTATTGTTCTCCTGGATTTCTGGCAAGGAAAAGGGGCAGTGATAAGTATAGATAAGTAGTAAATCAATTATTAGTTAGTAAAAAAATTCATAAGAATCCCTTTCCCTTGCCAACTATCGATTGTGCTCTCCAGCATTCGGGTAAAGCCTAATTTTTCGGTTCTTGACCTTAATAATAGTTTTCATCAGTGCTTGTTAGACCCAGATTATAGAAAATATACAGCATTTAGTACACCTTGGAGCCAGTACGAGTTTACTCATATACCCATGGGCTTGAATTTCTGAAGCCAGGCATTGTCACGTGTCTTTGACTATGTATTGTCTGAATTTACATGAAAGTATTTTTTCAAATACATTGACGAAATCGTAGTATATATAGCAATGACCTTCACTCTCACATGTCGTTTTTGCAACAAGTTTTCAGTAAAATGTGAGAGGTAGACCTAACTGTGAACCCAGAAAAAGTCACCTTAATGCCGAATAAAGTAAAGTTTCTAGGATACCTAATCTGCAAAGGACATTTACTTTTTGATCCTGACTGTGTTACTCCGATATTGGATTTTCTGCATTCTAAGGCACTCATGTGTGTCTAGAAGTTATTGGGGATAATGTAATATTAGTCCATTGGGGATAATGTAATATTAGTCCATATTTATCGATCGGTACTCCAAGATTTCAGCTTCTTTGAATGTCCTGAAGAAGAAAGGAGTTGCATTTTATTGGGGAGAAGAGCAGGAAAAGGCCTTCAATATGCTGAAGGAGAAGCTATCGTCGCCTCCGTCTTACACCTGCCAGATTATTCCAAAAGGTTTGTCCTTCAGGTTGACACTACTTATCTGGCTTTAAACGCTGTTCTGAGCGAGCGGACGGAATGTGGATTAGCTCCTGCAGCTTTAGCTAGTCGCACTTTAACTGAAACAGAGCGCAAACTCGGTTTATATGAGGAGACCTTGGCATGTATATACAGGTTGGAAAAATTCTCCTTGTAAATAAAACACAAGGAATTTGACTTGTTCACAGACAACCAGGCTTTGAGCTGGGTTTTAAATCATCCCTAACAGCTGGGTTAACTGGGCGTGTGGATTCTGCAACTATCCCGATTTATTTTCAAGGTGCACCACATCCAGGGCATGGTTAACCAAGTGGCCGACGACCTTTCACGCAAGCATAATAGGGACGATTTTGAATTCAAGGAGGCGGTAGTACCCTCATTGGCGAACCTTATATGGTGTTTTCCCGAATTTTTTGTGAGGTTGAGACAACCATAAGGTGAAGATGAATTTTGCTCCCAGGTGTTCAATGACTTAAATCAGGGTGTAGTAGTTCCCCATAAAATTGAGAAGGATATACTGTACTATTCCGGAAACAGTGGTTGTGCGTTGAATATTGTAGTGCCCTTGTCTTTGCGGCCCATTGTGCTCTCCTATATTCACGACTCTGTATTTGGGGGACACCTTGAAGTGAACCTGATGTTTCACAATATTTCCATCAAATTTTGGCTGGCCATCACTTAAGAGCGATGTGTCTGATTACATGTGCTCATGCGATGCCTGTCAGAAGTGCAAATAGGCATGTCAGGCAAATGTGGGGTAGGCTGCCATCCAACTTCCCGACACCCGTAGGGTACCATCCATTTGGACACTTTCTGTCCCTTGATTCTGTCAAAGAAGGGAAACAATTGTGTTTTGATTTTATTAGATACCTTCTCGAATTTCGCCATACTGTTACCTTTAAGGAACACGAAGGTGTCCATTATCATCAGGGCCTTTACCGAACAGGTATGGAATGTGTCTTGTACCCCTGTGGAGATCCCTACAGATACTACTACATATTTTAAGTTCACCATATTTAAAATCATCTCTTTTCGTTGGGCGATAAAACATATCATGTCGAGACTTGAGACCATATTACCCTATGGGTACCCAAGTAGAGAGTTTTAACAAAAATCAAAAGGTTTATTTGGCAATTTTTATAACAGTGATCATGCATTACGGGATCAGGATCTCGATTTCATTAATGTAGGCTTCAATAAGGCTGTACATGGGTGTACTGGCGTGCCTCCCTCTCTTCCTTTCCAAGGTTGTCCCTTGAGTCATCCACTTCATAACATCTGGATATTCCCCTCTCCCCTTCACCACTAGGCGATATTGAAAGGGACTGATTCCTTGGAGATGTTTATCGGCGGCTAAGCATTGCTAAGATTCAAATTAAATAAGAAATTCGATCAGACTAGATCACCTGCAAGTTTTAAGGTCGGATATATGGGCTTATTTAAGAACTTTAGTCTGGCCGACTTGAGCGCAGATGTATGAAGTAAATTTTGTCCGAAGTTTGTGGGTCTCTTCAGGATCCACAAATTTCTCTCTGTGAATACTGTTACATTTGTTCACCATTATTCAGGTATATATTATAGAACATCTCATGTATCGTACTTCAAAAAGTACATACAGAAGTCTTGAGTAAGCATTTACGAAATAGTTAGTTTTCCTTTGTTAGTGATTGAATTTTTGTTTCCTTTCGCCCTAGTTGCTCTCTTTTGTGTATTGATTAGTTCCCTTCTCTAATTCCCTTATTTTTTTGGGTTTTTACCATTTTCCCCAAAGCTGAGGTTCAGCATCGTCTTGAGGGCGGAATATCTCAACCACCTACTTGAATTGGACCTTGGTGTCTTGATCGCCACCATCCCCCATCCTTGGGTTTGCTGACCCATATGACACTCACAAAGAAACTTGACTCATGGTGCTCGGTTAGTGAACCTAGGTGCCCTCCTATGTCACTGGGAACTATGGACTAACTGTTGTTGAAGTCTTCAAGAGAGGAAGAAATATATATGGTTTTCTATGTT
The DNA here is from genome assembly GCA_029891345.1 of Dryococelus australis. Classification (NCBI taxonomy): domain Eukaryota; kingdom Metazoa; phylum Arthropoda; class Insecta; order Phasmatodea; family Phasmatidae; genus Dryococelus; species Dryococelus australis. The sequence goes on along the minus strand of CM057009.1, from coordinate 168,344,811 downwards.
CGTGAATCACATGACTTTGTGTGTACATGCATTGTAACTGTAATTGTTTATAGCGATTCTTTACCTTATTCTTCATACTTTGTTCTTTAAGTCTTGTTTATCCTACTCTTCAGTGCCTTTGTTAGGATGAGTCAATTCGTAAGGAAGTCTACTCCTTTAGGGAAGTGGGATGAGATGGTGGAACACCATCATCATTATAGTTTCCAATAACGACTGCCTGTAATGCAGCGCTTCGTCGCCGACCTCGGTAGAACTTGGTATCACCTCCCAATTTTCCTCTCCACACTCCTACCTGCTATACCCCTCGCCTTATGCGTCACTGTTATTTCAGATATTAATTAATTTCATTTAGGCCCTTACATAACTCTCCCTCCCACTATTCAAGTGGAAGTAGCTACCCCACATACTTGAAATCTCCGATCGTCAGGGACATGGCGAATATTCACAAGCACGGGACATTTTAGGATGAGGTCTGCAATGCTTTAGGGTATTTCCAGCCTAATTCATGTGCCAGGATTTTAAAGGATTATGTTTTGTCCAAACACCTGAGCAAATGGTGAATAGTTATGGAGATAATGTTAACTTTTTTAGGGCTTTAGAGTTTATGGTGTTTCAGCCCGTTTGTCATGTTGAATTGGTGCTACTGATAGTGGACAAGTCACTGATTTTATTTTCCAAACTCATATTAGTAGCATGTTGAAAAATTACTTTTTTACTATAATTTATTATATTTGTTCTGTAATTTGCTTAGTGTCATTAATGATGCTTTCTCATTTATCTTCCTAATTCTGGTGAATTTACACCCCTCAACCACGACTGGCTTGTTGCATTTCCTTATTATGGCGTTTTGAATTTTTCATGTCTGATATAATTGTTTTAATGGTTTTTATCATGAATATAAAGTGTTATTGTGTCAGGAATTGAGAAATACCTTGTTTTGAGCTCTCTAAGGTTGCTCTTTACCTGGCGTTGCACAAGTGAAAAATGTGTTTTTATGAACGTAAATATTCAATTTTTTATACACAATGTTAATTTACTGAATATACTGAGCACCCCATGAAATAAAAGGAATACTCCTTAATTTGCATATGATTACAGTCATTGACATTAGTAATGGCTTCGAGTTTTGCGGCAACTAAAGTGCCATTTAGGTATTGTACATATGGAAATGTTAATATTATTCTAGTCAAGAAAGAAAATGGCCATGTGTTGTAGGCTAAAATGTTTATTTATCGTAGGTGTTGGTTTTTAAAAATATAAATCGCTGTTAACGCAATTCACGGTAACAATATGATAATTTTTATTATAATTATTAATGTGTTTAGAGTTTTAACATTTTAAATGACATGCTTCCTGCCTTGGGAGTACAAGCATTAGCCAATTGTTGATCAAGCCGTTGTTCATGGCTCTCTCTTTTCACTGGATGAATGAAAGTCTGTGGAATATTGTATTTGGTAGGCTCATATTAATTCTGGAGTGAAATACAACAATGTTCAAGCCTTAGAATGTTTAAGGAATACATTTAGCTAAAGGGAAATTGTTGGGAACAGAATTGACATATCTTATATTTTGTCATTGCAACAATTTTAAATAATTGAAAGGATTTTAGATCATGCCTATGTGTTACGGCTCAGTAATTATATACTTATTTATGTCTAACATTGTGTATCTGGAATCAGCCCTAGCTGTAAACTTTCGTGGTAAAAACATGATTGGCCTAGTGTACATTATTTGGCATGCCTAGCTTTTAAATGAAACAGTATTGATGGAGCATTGACAAATTGGAAAGTTTTCTCATATGCATGCATCTTGGTTTGTTAATATTGAATGAAGTGCCGTTGTATCTGGAATTCTTGTACCGAATTTATTGAAAATATACATATTTTAATGCATTTATTTTGTATATTTTGTGAGTGTCGTCACAATTTTATATCAAATGGTTCGGATATTATATTGGAATTCTTATAAATGAGCTTCGGTTATATCCAGCACCCCTATCAGGGTGGGTGTGGTATCCTTTCTGCATTTAATAGCTATGTATAATATGATATTGAAAAAAAATGCAACTCTGATTATGAAATTGCTTAGAAACCAAACTAATAAATTGATTTTGTTTGGTGTTAAGTAAATTAACTGCGAATTAAATTTGATGGCTCTGCCAGTGATTGTTTTAAATTACCATTATATATGCTTATAAAAGTGCTGAGTGTCTGATTAACTGTTATCCTGTTTTGTATCATGAGAGTTACCTACATTATAAATTAAGTGTTTCTATGTCCGGTGGTTGCAGAAGGCAGCCAAATTTGTTTTTAGGAGGACGTGAGGTATAACGAAATTGTCAGTTTGTTTGGGATCGAGTGTTTAAATTTAGCTTCTATAACTTAAACTGATCGAAAATTGGGTGTAACTATGCTTATAAAATTGCTTGATGTGTAAGGTATTGTATCGTCTTTTCGAGACAGAGAATTTTACATATGACACAAATATATTGGCTAAAACTCCAAGGAATCCTAAATGGTGTACGTATAATGTGCCATACAAAGTGGGATATTCATGCCTCTACATACCAGGTTTCAGGGGCAGGTCCCTAATAGTTCGAAAATTACAGACATCTATGTCTATAAAATTACACAGCATATCGTATCAAACCTATGTTCTTGGAGTCATAAATAATAGCCATATGCATGAGTTCATTGGCTTAAAACAAATGGTTCGGGAAATATGACTAAGGATGCTTATAAACGGGTGTAATACTTATTACGTTGTATATTTATTCTCAGGATCCAAAATTGTGCTTACATATTGAATTTTCTTTGGCCAAACCCGAATGGTTCAAAATCTTCTAGTCAACTATGCTTATGAAATACTGTAAGGCTTATCGCGTACTATAGGCGATTCATGGTATGTGAGCACTTTTTAAGGGCATGCTGAAGTATTAATTTCATCGGATTTCTATCTTCCTGTCACTTTTTATCACAAACAATACCTTCAGACAAAGAAACACAGTGTAATTATTTCACCACTCCCAAAACTTAACTTATTGGGCTGCAATAAAAAATATTTATTATTGGTTAATGCCTGTTGAAAGGGCATTAAAAGTGCGCACTTTACCATGAACAGCCTATACCTATTGTATCGTAGTCGTGGTTTATGTCTGTGTACTTAACTTCATGGAAATTTAGCTTGAATTAAGCTTGAATCTCGCATGATATGACAAGCTTTCTCAGCCCAACAAATTCAAGTAAAACTGCAATTTTTCTGCATGCTTGAAAGCTTACATACTATCTGGGTATGGGGATTACATGTCATACCTACATTCTTGTAGTTTTAAAGGATGCGTATATTCTGAATTTTTGGCGACTTTTCCAAATGGTTCAAAAATAGTTTTCAACTATGCCTCTGAAATATTTGTTGCATAAAATGTCATAGCTTTACATGGTGCTTAATTAGTGAATTTCAAGAATGTAGTCTAAATGTTTGAAATTGTATCCAACTATACCTATGAAAATAATTGGGGGCATATGGTTTCATATATTATTAGGGTACTTAAGTACTGAATTATAAGGGCCTAGCCAAATGTTTCGCAAATAATGGCAATCCATGCCTATAAAAATAATTATGACATAACATTCATACCTTAATTATCTTGGCACCATGTGATAATTCTGATACAATTTTTTGGCTGTAACTTTAGTGGGCTATACATGTGAGAACGTTTGGGAAGAAGAGGGAAGTGGGCATAGGTCAAGCAGCTGCAGTTGACATAGTAGAAAATGGAGGACTTGAAGGAGGATGGGTTGGGGGAAGCGAAACCGCAGAAGTTCTAGCCACAGAGCTTGTAAGTCCACAGAAGCAAATTGGTGTGACGGTTCATTCGAAGTGAAATGGTTAGCTCACTATGCACGAGGATCGAGGGAACAGATATTGTGTCTGATTAACTGTCCTTCATTATTTCAAGTGCGCCAGAAATAAATTCCCGTCGGAACAATTAGTACTCTTAACGGAACGTTTGCAGACATATGACTGTCCCCTCCCTTCTCCAGCCGTATCACTACCCTCTTCCCCTCCATGGGTGTGACACATTTTTAAATATCGCCAGTACTCGGGTCATTCTCTGCTTGAACTCGGCGGTCGGCACCTCCTTCTTGTTGTGTATTACCGGCGATGATCATGATTTATTTTTGAATTACGTGCCAGGGCGTACAAGGCTAATTAATGCTAGTGTTGGACATTAGTAAAGTTGAATATGAATGTGAAAATTGGAAGGTGTCGGCAGAAGTTAGTGAGTAGTGGATACCGTCGTGTATTTTTTTTATAAAATGGGCCTATTTGGTTTTAAATATTTTGTGTGGTAGGGAGTGCTAGTATAGTAGTGGGCATGCTGTTGTTATTATAATATTTTTCAAATGTATTTTGGGCCGCACTGTCAAAATTCTCTTTTGGTTTAGTGTTTGCCTTTTAATGGATAAATGTGTAGATAATTTAATGATTGCCAAATTCATGACATAGGCACAATCCATGACAATGAGAAGGTTCACAGGTACAAGTATTCCCTATGTCTTCTTATAAGCATAAATGCCTGTAATTTCTGGACTGTGTAAGATATGATTGCCAAATACATAACATAGACCTCACTCACGACAACAAGAAGGGTCGCAGGGTCAAGTATAATGTATGTCTACAAAAAAGGATAGTAGGCAATAATTTCCGAAATGCGTTTCACAAGATAGGTAATATCCACGACAACAAGAAGGGTCGCAGGGGCAAGTATACCCTATGATTAATTATATGCATAGTCGGTTATAATTCCGAACCACATAAGTTATATTTACCAAATCCATTACATAGTGCATCATCCCATGACAATGAGAATCAGTCATTTGGCCAAGTTTACCCAATGTCTACTTATAAGCATAGTTAGCTGTAATTTTTTTAATGTGTAAGATATAGATGTAAAATTCATAACACAGTCATCACACCTGGTGACGAGAAGGGTCGCAGGGTCAAGTATACCATGTGTCTAGTTATAAGAATAGTCTGCAATAATTTTCAAAAAGCATAATATACAGTTGCCAAGATAGACGTCATCCACAACGACAAGAAGGGTCGCTGGGCATAGTAAACTGCATGTCCTTTACAAACAATTTTGCCTGTAATTTCCAAACCTCATAAGTTATAGTTACCAAATACAAAACATACGCATCATCCCATTATGAGATTGGATAATAACCAAGTATACCTTATGCATACTAACAAGCATAACTAGCTGTAATTTCCAAAATGAATAAGATATAGATGTCAAATTCAAAACAGGTATCACCCCCAATGAAGAGATGGGTCGCAAGGCAAATTATAACCAAATGTCTACTTATAAGCATAGTTGGCTGTATGTTGGATCTGCATAAGTTACAGATGCCAAATTCATAACATAGGCATCATCAGCCATGATGAGAAGGGTTGCAGGTCAAGTATACCATATGTCTACTTATAAGCATAGTTGGCTGTAACTTTCTGTGTAAGATATAGTTGCTAAATTCATAACATAGGCATCATCCACAATGGTGAGAAGGGTCACATGATCAGGTATACCCTAAGACAACTTATAAGCATAGTGGGCTGTAATTAAGAAAGAACATAATATACAGTTGCTAAATTCATAACATAGACATCATCCAACATGACAATAACAGTTGCAGGGCCAAGTATCTTATGTCTACTTATAAGAAAAGTTGGCTGTAATTCCGAACAGCATAAGATATAGTTGCTAAATTCATGACATATTTTTATCATCCACAATGACGAGAAGGGTCACAGGGTCCAGCATAACCTACATCTAATCATAAGCATATTGACTATAGTTTCCAAACTGTGTAAGATAATGTTGCGAAATTAATAAAATGAGTATCATCTACAACAATGGGAAGGATCACAGGACCAGGTATACTCTATATCTACTTATAAGCATTTATTACTGCCATTTCTGAACTGTGTAAAAGGAGGTTGCAAAATTAATAAAATGAGCATCATCCACAACAATGAGTAGGATGTCAGGACAACATATACCCTATATCAACTTATAAGCTTAAATGGCTGTAATTTCTGAACCATATAATATTTTGTTTTTATATCCATAACATAGACATCATCCACAACAACGAGAAAGGTTTCGAACCAAGTATACCACATGTCTACTTGTAAGCATAGTTTGCTGTAGATCGCAAGATGTGTAAGTTCTAGTTTGCAAATTCATAACACAGACATCACACCCGACTACGAGAAGGGTTGCAGGAATAAGTGTACCCAATGCCACTTATAAGCATGGTTGGCTTTAAGTTCTGAACTGTATAAGATATAGTACTAAATTCATAACAGAGGCATCACCCACGATAACGAGAAGTGTCTAGGGTCAACTATATCCTACATTTACTTATAAGCACATATGACTGTAATTTCCGAACTGTGTAAGATAAGATTGCCGAATTAATAACATGAGCATAAGCCACAATGATGAAAAGGATGGCAAGATCATGCATACCTATATCTACTTATAAGCATAGTTGGCTGTAATTTCCAAACCATGTAAAATGTAGTTGCCAAATTCATAACATAGGCATCATCTACGGCGACAAGAAGGGTTGTAGGTTTAAGTTAACCCTAGATCTACTTATAAGCGTTGTTAGCTGTTACTTACATACTGTGTAAGATATAGCTGCCAAATTCAAAACACAGGTCTCACCCCTGAAAATGAAAGGGTCGCAGGGCCAAGTAGGCAGTCGATATTATCTGTAGGAAATTAATTTCTTCGCATATTTTTGGACCTTGGCAAATAATACTACATTCATCAGCTGTCTTTTCTGTGTCTCATATAATAAATCCAAATATAATACAAGTTCATATATTGACAAACAAAAGGGTTACTCTCACAAAAAATATTATGTCTGTGTTTTAATGTTCATATTTGTGTTTTTATACACCTCTGTGTTTGCACGGTCATGCGATTGGAAATGAAAGTATACAGCATCAGATGATTTGATGGTCGGTATGGGTATTTAGCGTGCCTCTCCAATGTCACACAGTTTCTTCCTGATTGCCCATGTATTTGTAGCCCTGTACTTCATCGCATGATCAGTTGAGAACCTTATTATTTCATTTTCGGACAGGTCTTATGGTCTCCTCCCTTTTTGAACAGATGTCCTTTGACAACACACACATTTCGCAAACCTTGGGTCCCTATTTGTCTCTGGGAATGCATACCTTCTATGTCACAGATAACCGATTTAATTAACATTATTGTGTAGCAATGTCTCACCAGAGCCAGAAGGAAGTGAAACGTCATTCTGTAGCATTGTCTCACCACAGCCAATAGGCATGGGAGAGACTCATAGGCCTTGTTGAGGCGTCAGGTTTGTCTGCCACTGAAACAGGCCGATGTAACGATGTTCCAGAGAGCACTGCATGTCGATGGGTATGACAGTTCCTGGACACGGGTGACATGATGCATCGTGGAGGAACGGGTTTATGGAGGGTGTCGACTGCAGCCGGGGACAATTGTCTTATACCCAGGCACAGTTGACTCCTTTCAAGTGCACTAGTCAGCTAAAACGTGCCACACACTTTCCTGGTAGCTCGAGTACCATTCTGAGGCTCTTGACGGCAGCAGGACGTACTTCAAGGAAACAAAGTCTCACCGATGAGCACAGGATTTATCGACTCGCGTTTGCCGAGGAAAACATTGATTGTGACTGGTCAGGTGTTGTTTATTTTCTCGGTTAAAAATGGCCAATGCGTGTCTTCAGACCTCGTGTGATCCGACACAATCCAGAATATGTGACCAAGTGCTCGCGCTGTGGTTATGCATCCATTGCGTGTTGGGAATGTATGATTGCACACGGGATAGGCGTGGTGCACAGAACTGATGATCGAGGTCCGAGTACATGCGGCCTCAATGCCGAGCAGTATTAGCATATTCTAGACAATATTATGATTCCCTCGGTGCGAGTTTTGTATACCAATGGTGTGCTGTGCTTCCAGCAAGGCAAGACCAACTAGAGCTCGTAGAGTGCCGACTTAACTCCAACTGAGAATGTTTGGTCGGAGACGAGGTGCATGATGGCGGCAAACTGGCCTGATCCCCAGCCAGCAAATAAAGATGCTCTCTGGGAGCTAATATCGGAGGCCTGGAATGTAGTAGCTAGTAGCGAACGTTATGCTACTTTTCTGGTCGCCTCTCTACCACGACGACTGTGGCAGGTGGTTAAGAATGAGGGATACTGGTCCTCGTATTGAGATTACAACATCGGCCCTTTTCAGGGTCAAATAAACACTCATGTAAAAAATGCGACACAAAAAACCAATGGTATACCACATGGCATAATGACCACATTGACATACAAACTGAAAGTGCGAGGTTGTTTCGAACCCGAAACAGAAGGCATCAGAACTATGTTAATGTGTTTTTCATACATTACATGATACTGTAACATCTTGTATTACAACAAAACAAAATTATACAACCGGTAGGAATGAAATTCAAGGTCAAACTGTAGAAACCTAATGTTATTGTGTGAAGGGGAAATGCCATTTCTTCGGCAAGTTCGACAACCATGTCCACATTGCGATTAGCAGACAGCTGGCAGCATGGACTGACAGCAATATATCATTCCGGTTCAAGTTCAAGTCCGGCATTTACTGATATTTAGTTGTCCAATTCTATATTTAATTCTAGGTGAATTGAAATAACATTGAATTATTTCTCGAACTGTTTTTCTTTACTGCGCGATTTCACTCAGTCTGGTATTTTCAGTCTGACAAATAAAGTTCTAATTCAAGTCCACGAATTTCCCAGAACTTTAAGAAAATGTGCGATTTCATTTCCAGTTCACTGTAGAGGAAAAATGAAAGAACTGTCTCTCTAACTATACCTCGTACTTCCTTATGTTTTTATAGTCCGACATTTTCGATTCAAGGTAGACAATTCCAAGACATGTTCACGGCCTACCATGGACTAAAATTATGTTCACAGTTGCGTTTCTAGTTCATTGAAGAGTAAATATTTATTAACTGTATCTCGAACTATATCTCGTATTTCCTTGTGTCATTCTAGGCCGACATTTATAATTCGAAGTGGAAAATTCCAATATATGTTTACTACCTGCTTTGAACTAACACAGTGTTTCATTTTTCATTTCCAGTTCAGTAAAGAGGAAATACTAAAGAACTGTAACTCGAACTGTATTTCGTACTCTTTTTTTTTTTTGTTCCATTCCTACATTTTTAATCTGAGTATCAAATGCTAGCTAATATTCTCATAATCATACAAATATATGATAAGTTCTGGTGCAAGATTCAGGAATTTTTATCGTTAAGTTAATTGACCACTGCTCATGTTCGTCAATTCCTCTATACAACGGCCATGGGGGCTAAGAGGTTAGAATTCTCGCCTCCTATCTGGGCGAACAGGGTTCAATCCCCGGCTGGGTAACTTGATTTTCGCTTGCGGGAATAGTGCCAGTTGGTTTTCTCGGGGCTCTCCCGTGTCCCCCGCCCTTGCGGCCGGACGCTGCTCAATTCTCACCTCATTTCGCCCTCATCTTTTCTCAAGAACTCGATGTTAAGAACCGCCCAGATCTCTCAACTCAACTACAACGGCCATTTTTAATATTCTTAATCTTGAAAGGTAGACATGCTCGTGACCCATCGATTATTTCCGCAAGCCGGCGACCATATGTGTTTTATAGGCACAGGGTTTACAAACTCTACAAAGTGGGTTTACCAGCCAATTTAATTGTTCTTATTTATTCGACAGTGTACTTACATGTATAACATATATGATGTAGATGTGCTATATATGTTTATTGATTATTTATAATAGATTTATCATTGGAAGTATTTAGTATCGATGGATTTAATTTGTTTCAATTTAGAAGTGTGCTGACATGAAAAACAAATGCGATGAGAGCATTATGCTAACAATACCTATTGAATTATAATTTAAATTAATTTGGTTCTGATTTGAATAGAGAAACAACGAACAGGCTAACTCACTGATATATTCTGCCGCATGCAGCTGCATAATGCACTTCAGGCGTGTTGAATGGTGTGACTAGTTGGCTACAGAACGATGAAAGGTCGCAAAGGGAAAGAAACTACTGGGAAACGAGACAAACCATTGTTTCATTGCATTGTAAAAACAATTAATACCCTGAAATTCCAAACATTCTTGCACAAAGTCGTGTAATATAGTGATTTAGAGTATAGAAAGCTTTAATTAACCGATCAAGATTAGACTACCTACAAAATATTGCCGAAAGGGCAACACAGCAAGTGGATTTATTCACATTGAATTTATGTACTACGTAATTAAAAACTCATATATATAGCGAATCATTAATCCCATTTTCAATGACCGATCAGTTCTTGGAATCTCCTTACAATTCTCTACGAAATGAGATGTAAATGGATACGATTTAGTGAGTAGTTGTATAAGCAGTTAACCAAAATTCTCACAAACGAACTTATAGTAGCGGTACTACTTGTAACACCTCCATTAACTGGAAACACATTTCAATAGAAAAAGATCCTCCGAAAGTATAGTAATATGCAATCTTAATTGCACCTAGTGACATAATGGAGACAAGAGAAAACGAAAATGAAATTATTGATTTCTGGTGGAAACCTCTATGATGTTGATCAAGAATGATCAAGAAAGATACAATAGTTAAGTCTTCTGCACTATCCGCGAATTTGCAAGAAGAGTTTGGAAAACAAGTAACACCAAAAACATTAAAACTATTAACGAATACCACTGAGAAACTATGTTTAGGATCCTAGTAGTATAGCTGAATATCGAACGTTTTACTTAAGACGATAATGTATTTGAATTTTTGTATAATATACTGCATTTGTATTTGTGAAATGCATTTATAATTGTTTCTTCCTAGAGTATACAAAATAATCCCCCACACAAATTTGCCTTGCAGTGGCATAAAACTGAAACTGAAATTGAACAGGAAGATGTCGCCTTGATTATATATTTTGTTACGCCTTCACTTTGAGCCCAGTTCTACACTCTAAATTCGGATCAGTAGTAAACTATTTATCAGCAGTGAAATTCGTCCACTCGAATCAGTACAAATGGCATCACTTAAAATCTGTGGAAAACCACTCATTGTTTCACTGAAAAACTTTCACTTATTGAAGTAGTGAGGTGAAACAATTTCACTGAGTGAACAGTTGACGACCGAATGCAGTGGCGAATTAAATATTGATCTTATTGAATTTATCCAAAAAAAAAAACGTGAAATAGACACACTAACGATAGTTTAGTGTTTATATTGTGCGATTTAACGTAATTTAAAAAGTTGAAACAATATCGGAGGTGGCCGGGATTGAACAGGTACACCATTTACAATTACATTTTAGGCCATTACCCTACCATCTGCGTTGCCAGGTTAAGTTAAAAATGAGAGCAAAATGTATGTCTTATACTTCTTATCGAAATCGTTAATATTTAAATTGTATGCCCTTACTTTTCGTATTGTTAAAACGAATACTATGTATGAATGCACTCTCTTCACCACATTATATGCAGTTTAAACCTTCAAACAGAGAGATGTGGTGATTACATGAAAACGAAATGAAAGAGGTAAAAACGTAATGAAATTCTGGATGTCCATATTACCTCGTAAAAAGGTGATTTGAAAGAAGAAACACATTTTAGACAGTATTTTGTATTGAGTTTATTAGATTATTCGTTGTTAATTCACTTGATACACATTGTTAAATGGGCATTTTTAAACGTTGTCTCACTGTAATTTCTACACGCTGTTTAACTGATCCATCAGTCAAAAAACAAACCACTAAAAACAGTAAAAAAAAGTGACTGATGAATCAGTGGAAAACGTCACTGAATCTATACGTAAGGTAAATCTGTCATGTTTTCACTGATTCATCAGTTAAATTTACAGAAGCGGCTGTAGAATCAGCCAGGTACTGATGAACTAATTTTAACAGTGAGGTTCTCCCTGATTCAGATTTAGAGTATATTGCAGCGTTTTGGTGGTATAGGCTATTCACGGTAAAAAGAGCACTTCTGAATTCTCTACTTAAGATCTACTTGTATGCATGTTGTGTATTCTTCCACCTTATGTAATATTAACATTGTCATGGGTCTCGTCACTTTATTCATGCATCGGTCAAGTGAAACACTGAAATTATTAGAAAAGTAAATATTTTACCAATATGTTCATTTTTACACTTCGATGCATAGAAAACAGAAAGCGAAAGAAATAATTTAAATGTTCCGAAATGGTTACCAAATTTTTTTTATTCGAAGTTAAGATATGGATTACTTCCCAGCAAATACGAAAAATATGGGCCAGAATCGGGCCGGTAAAAGTTAGCTGACCAACTCTGGCCAGCTGATACCAGCCCGCTGTCTTATGCAGGAAGCAGCCCAATGGAAATATGGACTGGCGGCTAACTGTTGGCCGACAGTGTCGGGTCGGCAAAGGCTGGATGTTGTTACGATGCCGGGCTTGCGATGGCTGGATGTCGTAACGATGCTGGGCCTGTGATGGCTGCATTTTGCTACGATGCCGAGCCTGTGATGCCTGGATGTCGTTACGATGTCAGGCCTGTGACGGCTGAATGTCGTTATAATGCCGGGCTTGCGATGGCTGGAAGTCGCTTCAATGCCAGGCCTGCGATGGCTGGATATTGTTACTATGCCAGGCCTGCAACAGCCGGATGTCGTTACGATGTCTAGCCTGCGATGGTTGGATGTCGTTACAATGCCGGGCCTGCGATGGCTGGGTGTTGTTACGATGCTGGGCGTGCGATGGCTGAATGTGGTTACGATGCAAGCCTACGACGGCTGAATGTAATTACGATGCCGAGCCTGCGATGGCTGGATGTCGCTACGATGCCGGGCCTGCGGCGGCATTATGTCCAGAAATAAAAAGTATAACAATGAAAAAAACCTTATCTTTTCGATAAATAATTTTAGTTATAGTAATTTTTTCTTTACAGTTATTCATGGCATTGAGTTGTCAACACTATATATGATGTGAAAATGTTTGCTTGCCAACAGTCGGATCCGCCCCTAAGACCATCGAGTTAACAGTTCAACATGCCAACGTATACACTATGGGGTTAGTCGCTGTTATTATCCAGTAAATTAAAATATATTATGACACAAATTATTATCAAGAAGAAAACAAATTTAATGACAATATAAGAAATACTTTAAAAATACAGATTATTAGGAAACTATTTCTTCAGAGGAATGCAAATCAAATAGTTTTTGTTAGTTCTTAACATATCTGTCGGATGGTTGTACCAATGAAAAAAATTCAAAGTCAACAAATGCCATGGGCTACCACGTGACACATATAATCACGAAGAAAAACATGCTAATTGTTAACACACGGTCTCAAAATACATCATGCCATTAACATCTAGCTAACATCTTGCCTATTCAAAACACTTTCAAACTTTTGTCGGCAAAAATACATCATATTTATATCTTTATTGTAATAAAAAGCCTTGTCTCGAAAACATTACCGGGCCGGAATAAATAAGATCATGGCCAGCTTACCAAAAAAACAAAGATGCTTTATGGAAATCGGCCCAGAAATATTTTTAAGATGTTTGCAACATGTTTGCTCAGCGATATCATGACGACATATCTTCGGTGATAACCATCTTTTATCCTAAAAATACAGTTGGCCATTTTTTTCTAAAAGCAAACATTCTGTCTCAAAAAGGACATCAAGCCGTTGTCAGATGGCTATCTTCTGGCATTGAAACGACAGTTGCCGACAGTACAGGTATCGGGCCAACAATTTGCGACACTTTGCTGGCAAGTTGTGTTTGCTTGGTTTCCATTCATGGTTACCAAATTTATTGGACGCATGTCACTCAGGAAGTCCGTTAAAATATGTGCAGGTAGGAGCAGTGACTTTTTCTAAGGTCGATTTCAAAAGTGCTAACTTTATCGTGAACTAACTTTAAAATTGATGGAACCCCAAAGAACATCAATATAGCTTCAAAACTAGTTAACTATGCCCTGGCAGCGCGCCAGTGTATTAATCTACCGTCCGCCCCTGCCAACCGGCCCAGCAAACACGGCTATGAAGTGCTAGTAGTGCAATGTTGCCACGTTAACAGATAGTCAGTGGGTAGGATGAGAAGGGTTGGGGGGGGGGGGGCAGAACGTTGAACATATTCCTCTGCTTTTGTTGCTATAGTACTCAAGTGTCGCATCTCCTTCGAATTTTTCTGCCATAGAATTATTTTCGTCTTAAATAGGAGTGCAAAAAAATAAAATTAAGGAATTTGAGAACCTGTAAAAGAAATGACGAAGTTCAATAATAAAATTAATACCTTCTGCTGTGAGTAATTATTGTCTCCATTTAATTTTGCGCTTTAAATTTAAAACCATAGTCACACAGCACCGGAACAACAGAAAGTCATGAAATTATAGATGCATATAAACTTGGTGACTATATTTTGTGGTGTGAGTAAATTCAGTGCCTTCAAAAATTGTATATTTTAAATTTATGCAAAACCGAACTTGTAAAGTATGGCATTGGAACAATAAAAGTATTGGTTAGCGAAACTTTGATACAACGAAATTAAAGGTTGTTTAGAATCAATCGGATACAATGTAAGTTTAACCTGTGAACAACATGTGAAGCACTTAAAGGAAAACTGATATGTTATTATTTTAGAGAAACAGAGTTACCTGTAATACTACACACGCCATCGAAAATATCCACCACAGTTCTCGTATGCCAGTATTCGAACCGTGCTCATGTGTGTTCAAGATTGAGATGCAATGTAGTGGGACTGGCTGGAGCACTTACAACAAAACCACCACTTCCCCTTCTTGAACAACCATAGAAAGAGCAGATTTTAATAAAATATATTTCAATCGGGAATATCACCTCGAATAAAATTATTAATTTCAATTTCTGAATCTTTGTATAGTTGGAAAATATTTTTCACATTAACCACTGAAATAATAATGAAAATTAGTATTGTAAACACTTTTCGTTCCAGACCAAAAACATTGTAAGATTAAACTTTAATACCTGAAACTTAAAATATCAGTGCTTTGTTAGAAAAGGAAATTAATTAGAGAAACTTAGTTTTAATTGCAATTGTTACTTTTAACATACTTTTTCAATAGGCCTACCACTAACTTAAGCACCAGCAATAAGAACACATTATATTATGCAGTTTTGTGTTAACAATACTAGTAGCCAAAAGTAATTATAACTATTATTTTTAGAGACCATGACATAACACATGTAAAACTGAGGGCTGCATTTAACATCTGACAAAAGCGTGATCAGGGTTGCCACAGGTTTGGAAAACCTGGAAAACAGGGAAATGTCAGGGAATTAAAAAACTGTCAGGGAAATTTCAGGGAATTCCAAACAAGTTAGCTAGATGTCAGGGAATTGTGGTATGCATGATATGTTTGTCAGTTATTTCATAAATTATGCACCGCTGCATTATCATATAAAGTTGTTTTGGTGATTGTGGACTAAATGCTTAGGCATTTTTCTTTGCAGTCTATGTAGTGTATAATATTGTAAGATCAGAGAAGTAATTTCGTTTAAAAGTGTGTTGTAAAGAAAGTACAGAAACAAAAATGTTAGAAAAAGGTCAGGGAAAAAATATTATTTTTGTCTGGAAATCAGGGCGATGTCAGGGAATTTTCCAATGGAAAAAATGTGGCAAACCTGGTGATTTAAAACTTCTTAGTATTTTGTACTGTCAAGCAATACCACAAACTGCCACTATAATATATTTTTTCGCCATTAAAATGCTCACTATTTTAGATATTGTAAACCAAGTGTTTGGGATAAACGTACATGAAGTAAATGTGCGTATTGTGTAAACGACAATTAAAAATTAAAGCCGGCGACATACCGAGGAACACGTTCACACAATTTTACTGCGTATAAAATTCCTAAATAAGCTTTTATATGTATTTCGTTCCAAAATTGATAGCTCCTTACCAAATGTAGGTTAAAAGCTAACTATTCACCTATGGCTAAACTTACAGTTATGTGCAGCTCTACTGATCCTTCATATTCGTTATTTGTCTATACCGTCTGAAATGAAAAAAAATTTCTCTAACCCTAATCATGGAGGGATCTCACCATATACAATTTCCGGCAATATAATGTATATTCGTAGTAACTTACATAATATTTTTAAAAAATGTGAATACAATAATCTGTATTGTTCGTCGTGCTTGGTGAAATTATTTATATGTAATAATAATGTTCTTGAAAGAATGTGGAAATTGACCACATGTTTTTAAATACAGCATTGAATAATGCTTAGACTACAATATTTTTTAAGAATGTGGCAACATATATATATAGGTACACATTTAATGCGTATTAGTGGAAAACCACTGATTCGCAGTGAAATTAAATTGCTCGAATAAGTGAAAGTATATCCACTTAGAATCGGTGGAAAATCACTTATTGTTTCAGTGAAACAATTTCACATATTAATAACATAAAAAAAACTGCGTGCAGAGAATTAAATATCATTTATATTGAATTTAAGAACGTCATTAAGAAAAATAAACATATTTCCAACATTAGCTGTTTATATTTTGGAATTTTATGTAATTTCGATACCGAAGTAACAAACATTTTCTGGTGTCTGGGATTTGCACGTAAAGCATCCAGCTTATAGACCATTATCTTACAAACAGTGCCACCAATTTAATGTTGACGTTAGGAGGGAAAATATACTACGTATTATGATAATTTTTAGAAAATATGTAGCTTTGAATTGTATACCATATCAAGTATTTACTGAGCTCGCGGCGGAACTGTAATTATTTTGACACTATGTTGTGAGCCTTTTGTGTTGTAACTCGTTCCAAGCCAATTTTGAAATTCCATTTATTCCATTCAGTACTTAATAATTTTGTGTGTTGGTAATTTTTTTTATGGCAACGGGTTGTAGTTTTACATACAATTTTTTTTTACTTACAGCAAGGTAGTAAAATTTAATTTTCTAGAATCAATGTAATGGTTAAACATTTATCTGGTTATTTTATTATGTTGCTCGATTCAAAAATACCTTTCTTTACGCGAATTAATATTTATGTATGTAATATTGTGTCAAGTCTTATTTTCTTATAATTAAAATGAATATTTTCCTTTGTGATGCATCAGACATCTTCTAGGCCTTTGAAATTATTATCGATTGGACACTCGAAACAACTTCCTTCGTCTTCGTTTTGTCGCCATACAGCATGTAGTTGCCTGGTTTTTTTTTCCCCTGATATTCCATCTTTTTTCATCTTAGGATGAAAAAGTGTTCATCTGCCGTTTTGAGAAAGTTTTTACCGCGGATATGTTATTTCGCTACTTGGTAATGTTATTTCCTTGATTGCCTTGTTATCGAAGTTCCCTTGTTTCATCGGTTTGCGGCACGTGTCGATGATATTCTCGTGGCCAACCATTTCTACCTGAGTGATGTGAGTCCTACACTCATTTGTGGGATAGCATTCTTGCCATCGTGCAGCTTTGACTTTCGACCGTCACATCGTAGTAATTAAAAAAAAAAAAAAAAAAAGGAAAATATGTAACATAATTTTTTTTTTGTTTCGCCTGCCGCATGACTTCATGGACGTGCTGAATATTTTTTTTGGTCTGGCGTGCTACTTCGCGTTAAAATATAACCAAAACAAAAAGATTTTTGGCCACATATAAAATAACAAATTTTTGTTTTAACAAAAAAAAAAATATAGACATATGTAATAACGAATTATATTGTTGTCAATGTGTAAAAAAAATGTTATCCTCAAATAATACTCTTGTTGTGGCGAAAGATTATGTATAGTATTATAAAATTTTCTAAAATAGAAATCTGATGTTTGATTTAATATTATTATTATTATTTTCCTAGCTTCCTTTATATACATGAGTTTCTAAATATAAAGTTGTGGCTGAAAAGTTAAATTTACACCAACATTTTACCTAATGCCAATTCATGACTTTGATGTAATAAGTAAAACAGGATCACGCCCCTACCGTGCCTCCTGTGGTATACACTTGTCTACAACCTATGTTTCTAGATACTACGTTCAATTTATGTGCTATCTGATGTCAATGCGAGAATATTTAAGGGTGTCCCCGATTCCGTCGCGAATGTGGTACATTACATGTGGTAGTAGTAGCTAGTGGTTCCTGGTTGTATATTGGAGTTTTTGTTTTGTGCATTCTTGTTGCATATATTGTACCTCTTTGTTAATAAGGCAAGCGCAAAAAGTGTTGGTGAGTGCTCTGTTAATTTTTAATTAAGTTAGTTTAAGTGCTGTACCTTTGGGAAAAACTTATGCTGGTTCTGGTACCATGGCTTTTTTTATAGTGCCAGAATTTTTGTTGAAAGATGAATGCTAGCATGAATACACAATCCATGGTGTACGGGGTCTGATTATATAGCAGTATTTAGAAGCGCATTGCATGTTGCTTTAAATTATAATGTCCCTGTTTCTCTGGTCAAACTGTCTGATATTGAGACGATATAGAGTATTGTTCATGTACCGATGAAATCATCTCTTTACAAGAGTTTTTTAAAATAATTTAACTAGAGATTATACGTCTTAATCAAATTCCCCAATTGAAGAACCGATTACCTAATCTTAAGCGACGTGATCAGTATCGTTCGAATAAATTTGGTAAGCAGTTGTCAAATGCTCAGTTTGATTTACTTGAGAGCATCGTGTGTAAGTCCCAATACCTTACTGCTGCTATTTCAAGTTTAGAATTAGTCTCCATCAGTGTTGTTAATTATAGCAACGTGAATGTTCCTACCACATCCATTAACTCGGTCGTGCAAAAGTTTCCTCGTATTTGTGTCAGTAAACTATCCCGTTGTAATACAGCCACCGCCCAATCAATTCCAGTTAACATAGTAAACCACCCATTTTCACTTTTGCATCAAACTCCATTCCACCTACTGTTCTCCAATCTGTTTTAATCGTCCACAACTAATATTCATTTCATCCGAACAGTGTTTCCAGTGCACCTATACACATGTAATCTTCAGCATAACCCCTGTATCCACCTGTTTTTGACAAAATCACACACCCACTGAAAAACATGCTGCGAAATTTTACAGCCATTGATGGGCTAAATGTCGCAACATTTTTAGACTTTTTGAAAGAGTGTTCATCTGATGCACGATCGTCTTCCCTATATTGTCCTTCGTGGCTATTGTTAGGTTAGTTATTTTAATCTACACTTCTCGCTCATGTGTAGCTATTAGTTATGTGACACTGTGGACTCAGCAGGGATATAAGGTGGGCATAGTCACCCAGCGTCACAGTTCTTCGTCTGATACGGCAGTTGAAAGATCGTTTTCTCCCTCCTAATCTTCTTAGCTCTCAATTCGGTAAATTATTTTACATCAAAATGCTCACTCACAATTTGCTGTTGGTCATGTGACAATCGGGTTGAGCATGTATATAAGACGGGCAGTTTCGCATATTGTCTCAGTTCCTCGTCTGATACGTCAGGTGACAGATCGTCGTCTCTCCCCTAACCTTCTTAGCGATAATTTTATTAAGTTATACGGCATTCTGCTTATCCATCACAGTATGCATGTTGTAATTGGTCGTGCTCGTAATAAGGCGTACATATTTCCGCTTGAAAGTAACACTCTGCAAAAATTTAAAATACCTGCCCGAGCCAGCGAAACATTACTGCTTATATTCCGCGGGGAATGCTGCTTTCGGGGGCAGCTGCGGCTCTTTAGTCTTCTCCCAGCGATCGACATAATATATGAAAACACGCCTTTACGTGTGATGATTGACAGTTTGTTGGCTCAAAGAACTTCTTCGTGTTGTTCAATTTTGAAGACGGCAGGTACTCGGCCAGGAATGCTAGACTGTGGACCATGAACATAAATGTATCGACAAACTGCAACGAAATTCTGCCTCCCAATTGCTTAAAAAAAGTGATAGTTTTCTCGCATGTGTGAGGAATAGTGAATATGTCTTTCTGACCGTATTCCAGCTGCCTGATGATGAAATTTTTGCCGTAGCTTAGGTTATGGAAGAAAACGCCAGTTTCTTCGGTCTTCGGCGCAGCAGATTGCAGCTGGTGCATGAAGGCATTATGTACCACTCTGTGAAGTTGTAATGGTCACACACATTTAAGTTTCTACTCTGAACTCTAATCCTCGTCGCCTGTGAGTAACTTGCCTTTCCAGTTGGTGTGAGCAGCAGCATTTGCTTCGAAATGGCGCAAATATCTTTGACCGCAATGCCAATATCAACTATTGCTTCTGTGATGTGCTTCTCTGTATCCAGTCCTCTATACAGTACCGATTGTCATGAGTGCAGCCACAGTGGGGCAGGGTAGGCCACATGCCCCTCCACCCCTGGCTTATGTAGTCAAGAGCGAAAAATATACGAAAATTAAAATACCTAATATAAAAATTTACATTTCAAAATTGGCACGCAGCGCATATTGCACGGCACAACACATTCGGTTTGGATTAATCGAGCGCTCGCTCAACTACCTACTACAAAAAACAAATATACTCGCAATCAATAATGGTACGTAGCAGTGATACTCAGAGGAAAATCTGTCCTCTATTGGTACGCATGACTCCGCCTCATATTTCGTCCTTTATTTGTTCGCGTGACTACGTCTCGCTCTTACACCCGTGAACTCTCAAAAGCAAGACCGCTCCATGCCTCGATCTAATCTTGTCTGGCAAGCGTAATTTGAATGATAGGTTGATATACATTCACCAGTGCATGTGTGATGAGTGTGTGTTTTAGACGTGTGCAGGATTTTCTCGGGTAAGGTATAAATACACTATCTGTGAAATGGATTTTAGAATCTTTTTAGCGCTAAAGTTATGTATCTATAATTTTGTGATAATGTTTAGGTTAGGAAGATTTTCCGCTAACAGTTAGTGGCTATTGTTGATTCACAGTATTTTACTCCTTTTCTGAAATCCTGCTGAATTTATACTTTTGGTTACTGAATACGTATCCTTCAACTACACCTTAACACAAACACTACCGTGTGCCTTCTACTTTTATAACTGCTAAATCCATTGTTTACTGTTTACAAATGTTCAAAAAATTATGTCATATTTCAAAACCATTCCGTACGAATATTCACAATTTAGGCCTATAACAATATTTAGGTCAGCTTTATAACTTTTTAAAAATATCTATGTGACGATAGTTCTTACGGATTTATTTTACCTTCATTATTAACATATTTGTTATACAGGACATAGCACATCACACGTAATACACGTTAATATTTTGCCGCTATTTCGTTTAACCCTTTGTAATGTGTATGTAACAGGTGAAGTGTGAAGTAACAGGCACCAAGATCGCTCGTAATTTATGTACACAACAAACACCACAATTACATATAATTTATAATTAAGCAGTGTATAAATGGAATTGCAGTTCTGGGTGGCGTGTAGCGAGTCGTAATTGTAGGACGTACCGTGTTCCTTCCATTATCATTCGATTATATATATATATGTATATATATATGTATGTGTGTGAGTAACAGTAGGGCGAATCTGATAGATCAGTGTACTTAATATTTACCACGCTAATGACTGACAGTTCTCCCTACAGAACCTCTTGGCAAGTATGATCGAAAATAAATTATTTTCTCATACACTGTACTCAGTGAAGTGTTGAGGTTAAGTTTCAGTTTCTGCCCATTTATTCAATTTTATATTAAATCAATTGTTGCTTTATTTTGTGCTGAAAATAAAATTCAATAAAACAACCCGGATGGCAATGTGCACAGAATTAAAATATGACGATTCTAGCTGCCGTTACGTAGTGGTCGTACTAAACTGTCTTTAAATATCCTTATGTTTCACGTAAAAAGGTATGGCTTACAAACTGACATAGTGTAGTCCTCTCTCAAATAAAAGTGTTTTAGTTCAAATTTAGTAAACTTACGCATCGGCTGCAATAGATAGGAGCACTCGAACTCTTGTTAGGACTTTTTGTGGTTAAGCTGTGCTGAAATTTGAGCTACTAATACCTTGCCAACATGGCGTCGGGTAAAAGTTTCTACGACAAATGCCATCTTGTATGTGTAATGATAAGTACAAAACTTAAATACCATACCTCTTATGCTGGTGTAGAGTTGCTCTCGAATGAAATACTATTTTATTTGAAGGGAAAGGACAGGATGTCATCCAGGCGAATCGGGCTCCGACAATGCGTAGTGAAAAAGGTTTTATCATACGTGGCTCGCGGCTCACGGACGTTGCGACGTCTAGCTAGCTAGCTATCTCCTGACAGCTGCTTAAAAATATATTTTCGGAGATGCTTTTAAGCACACTACACAACGATGCCACTTAAAACTAACTTAAAGCAAGCTGTGACAACAAAAATACCCTATCAACTAACGTAAAAACCTACGCTTCGTCCAACTTCTGGACGTGCGTCCTGTTCTACGTCTTACTACGTGGAAAAATGGTGGCAGAGGAGTGATTATCCTAACGTCTGGACCAGTCTTATTCTATACTATGCTTTCTAGCCAAAAGGAGCGCAGGATTCGAACCTGCCAACCAACAAGTTATAGAAGATATTAAGTTAAAGTTTCATTTATTGAAGAATACAGTACTGTAAAGTTAATAACAGTGTTATATACAGTATTTATGGAATACAAGTTATTGAAAAAACAGGTTGACATTATACTCCTAGGGTTAATTTTCAAAAGTTCGTTTCAAAAGGTACGAAGAATCCATGAATTGACTTTAGCTTGATTGCAATTCGAAATTTCGCTATGTGTTAACCAAAGATCTGCCAGACAGAGTCTTTTCAGTGTTGTGACTTTTCAGGGATTGCTTGATCGTGTTAGCGATCTTTAATAAAAAATTATTGAAATTTTAAAAAAATATTATATAATATGTATGTTACAGAAGAATATCGTTAAGTTCAGTGTGAGGGGCTGCCAAAGAAAAATTCTTAATAATAGGTCAAAGAGATCACATATATATTATTCATTATTTACACAATTCACTACATATTATGTAGTAGCTAAAGCATTGAATTTATCAATATCTGTAATAATATGAACATGATAGTTGAGCATATCCACATTAAACCAACATCAAACAAGACTCTGTCTGGCCGATCTTTGGTTATAATAAATTCAAATTAGGTATGGTAAGTCCTACCTATTTACTAATAATAGGAAATAAATGGTCAAAGCAATCCTGTACTAATTTTGTCGCATAAGCATAAGTTACTGCATAGACTTAACAAAAGTAAAAAGTAGTAGGTAGGTACCTAGAATAAAGAGCATATTAAGTATTATCATAGAGATTATCTATTTTCTTTCAGCGAGACAGGAGAGGAAGCGAACAGATAAAAGTCGAAGCAGAATGTTTGCAGATTCTAGTGCTGTCAGAGCAACTGCACCTACGCCTGCACCTGTAGCTGTTTGAGCTGCATCGAGTGGATCTTCGCTAACATCTGGTTCAGGTGCACAGGATCTAACCTATTGTGATAGTGGCGTGGGTCACTGGCATGGACATTCATTTAATATGACCTCATTTCAAATAATGGAAATTTAAAAAACTGTTGGTCACCACCGCCAAGTTGTGACTTTTATAATGATGCTGTGCAATTAAAAAGGAAATTCAAATACAGCTTGTTGGCGGATTATGCTGCTTGGCTGGCGTATTCCAAGAAATTAAAGGGCGCGCTGTGCATTTACTGTATGTTGTTTCCACCAACTAATGTGCATGGTGTTTTAGGTTCGTTTATAATGAGGCCCTTTACTCACTACAAAGTCATGCACGAATATGCAAAAACTCACACGTCATCTCAGTGGCACAAATCAGCTGCCACAGCAGCAAAATGTTTCATCGAAAATATGCCTGTCGATGTACAACTGATTCCTGCTCACCAAAAAGAGATAGAAGCCAACAAGAAAGTCGTAACATCAGTAACTTCGACTGTGATATTTTGTGGTACACATGACCTATATTTGAGGGGAAAGAACATCATGAAGGTGTTCTTGAAGACTTGGTCAAACTCAAAATTGAAGCTGGTGACCACATTTTGAAAGAGCACATAAATACGGGTGCAAAAATGCCATCTATATGTCACCACAGATTCAAAATGAAATAATCGGCCTATGTGGAGATGTCATTAGAGACGACATCACTACTGACGTAAAGAACGCATGTGCCCATAGTTTCCTGGCAGACGAGAACAGAGACATATCAGGGAAAGAGCAACTTTCCATTGGTGTTAAATTTTTTGACGAAGAATAGATGATGGTTCCTGAGGAATTTTTAGGTTTTGTAGAGTTGACTGCCATGGATGCAAAATCTATAGCTTCTGCAACTGACAATTTTGTAGAAAACGCAGGCCTTGATCCAGAAAAGTGCGTCGGACAAGGATGCGATGGGTGTTCCACTATAGCAGGAAAGGATGGCGGTGTTCAGAAAATTCTACGAGAAAAGTATACGAGAGCACTGTATTTTCACTGTGCTAGTCACAAACTAAACTTAGTTGTTAACTACTTAAACCAAATAGCAGTGATACGATATATGGTTTCCAAAATAAAAGAAATAATAAAATTCTTCCGAGAATCGGCCCTTCGTCGAAAATGCATACCAAATATTCCAATGCTCTACGAAACCCATTGGTCTCAAAAATATAAAACTATCGCTATATTCAAGGAACATTATGTGCAAATCATCATGGCGCTTGAAACACTGCCAAAAGACGGTAACATTCCTACGAGAAAAGTTGCTTTTCAAATGCATTGCGCTGCCACAAATTCGGAATTTATGATTTGTGTTTGTCTCATTGCAAAATATTCGGCACTTCTGTAACCGGTAGTAAATGCTTTACAGTCAAAAAGTATGGCCTTATTTCAATGTGCAAATCATATAAAAAGAATCGCAGACATCTTGAGAAAACACCATGAAAATGCCGATGTTGAAAGCCAAAGTTTTATAGCCCAGGCCGAAACAATCTCCGAGAATCTTGGCACAGATTTTAGAATGCGGCGGGTCTCAAATCGGCAGAAAGATCGTGCAAATCCTCAAGCACAGACTCCTAGAAAGTTTTGGAAGAGATTAATTATCATTCCGTACATAAATTAACTAATAATGTCTCTGGAACAGCGTTATTTGAGAAGTTACCCGCATACTCATTGCTTACGTCGCACCATCACGTATTGCTTGACACGACAATTTATATGGTTTCCTCGGTAAAGATGAACTTTGGTAAACAAATGGAAAGAAAAAATGTGTCAATGGCCGAACTGAAGGAAATAGAACTAGCTGCACTAGTTAAAGAAACACAATTGTTCTGCCCAGCCATAAAGCAGGCGCTACACACCACACTTGTACAGCCCTGCACTATCAAAAAATCCTTCAGCATTTTGCGCAGCGTAAAAACATGGTTACGGTCAACAATAACAGATAACCGGCTTGTACGTCTCTGTATGACGAGTGTGCATAAAAAGAGGGTTGGAATAGCATTGCAACTAGGTAATTCTAACGTTTTAAAATGTTCAGATAAAACGAATTTTTAATAAGTATTTTATTGTGAGTTCCTTTGCTTTTGCCCCCCCCCCCACCCCCCAGCAAATCCCTTGAAGTAAATCCTGGCGACGCCCATGCTGGCTGTGTAGGCAGTAACGAAGTGAGCGATTCATGAATTACATTATCATCGACTTGAATGTATACCCAATTCCTCGTGCTTCTGGTAGGCTAATGTGTATAGGAGGGTGGGGTCTGGCTGGCAAGTGTAAACTGGTTTGAGTAAGGCCTCGAAGTCAGCATACACGACGATCGGCAATTTATTCATGTGATGGTAGTTCTTAAATTTTAAAACGGGCTGCCTTCCATCTTCGCCTAGTTTTAGGCACCTTGGTGCGCACTAGTGCATTTTTCTCGCAGTATTCAATGTGTTCTTCGGGAACTGCTGATCTGACAGCCACGATTTTCTCGGTAAATAATGGTAAAATATAAAGCACCGGTTACATGTATGGATCTTTTGGCCGTGGGCGGTCAATTGTGATTTCACCAAGAGCTCAAAATTATTTATGTAGGTATAGTGGGCATTTTCCTCGGTTGTCAGCAGAAGCAGGTCAAAATGATTTCCTTGTACTTCTTTCACAACTCGTATGGGTACGTCCTTATCCCCGTCGGTAAGCTAGTATAGATTGAATGATGCAGTAGGGTTGATCTTCTCGAAGACGTTGATTTGACGCAGTGGTGTTTGGAAGTCCAATTTGGAAATATTCAAAATTCGATTCGAGAACTATATAGCGGTGGTCTACTCATTCAGGATGTTCGCCTTTTACGTATCATGCCAAAATCGACCACTTGTAACACATGTGGTCGCTGGTGTTTTGCAGGTTAATCACAGCCTTCCTGTTCTTGATCGCTCTAGGCAGCTCGATGTAAGACGATGCATGGAGAGGATCCTGCTTGTTGATATGGAGCTGTAGGTTGTCATCTTTTGACGACGCTTACCCCGAATCACGCTCTTTGTATGTTTCTCCCTACTCGCATATTTTCCTTCAACAGAATATTGTGACTTCTTTTATTTCAGAAGCCTATACACAGGTACATTCGCAGTCATGAATGCTATTTTGTCTCTGCCTTCGTATGAAGTATTCGGTTTCGCATAACACACTTAAGCCATACAATAAATTTAATGGGGGTGTGCTCTCGTACTTTCTCGATGAGCCGTCTGAGAATATTTTTCTTCATGCGAGCCAAAATGTACAAACAACTTTTGATGAAACCCTTTTGATATTTACGACATACATATTTAAATTGCGCCAAAAAATAGTTTCGGCTTCCACGAAACCATTAGTATTAGCCTGTCCAGACACTGCAATGATTCATGAGCGTGACTGACGCTCACATGATGAAGTAGCTTTTCGAGAAATTGGTTTAGATGATGATGGAGACTGTACATGTCGAATTTTGGCATGTGTATGACCTGTAAACTTCGAGGTTTACACGTGTCGCTGCAGATTATCGGGTATAGCAAATTCCATGTCGCAATTTAAACACACTTATATGTTATTCGCTCTGCATTGTTCGCGTAGCTATACTTTTTGTGTCTTTGAGCATTGTGGTTCAACACGAAGGTTTTATTGCAGAAGGGACATGGGTGTTTATGTATCCATTTGAAAATCCAGTCGATGGTGGAGCGAATGGCATCGTTGACAACGTAGGAAGTCCAGCTGGAGCTAGAGATCGCACAGCCATTGATGAAGTCGGTACGCCGGTCGCAGGCATACCGTAAAATGTATGATTCATGTTGATCTCTAGGGGAAAAAATACTAAATAAATATTTGAAAATATTTTGGGAGCAACGCAACTTCACACATGATGCATGTGAAGCTAAAAAAATGTATGCTAAATTTATATCCAGTATTAAAATTAAATGCATGCTGCAGTAAGTTTGATTTAAAGCTACGAACACTCCATGTTATATATCACGGAATATATGTTATAATGGTTTGCTGGCTCGGGCAGGTATTTTAAATTTTCGCAGATCTTTTCTTTGGTGCGAAAATATGTACGCTAAGATGCCCTTTACCCCGCGGGAGTCAGGAGTTTCAATTCTACCTCACTCGCTACACCGTCCAACAAAATCCTATTCGCCCCCGCGGGGCATAGAGCAGCCTCGTCTTATAGTATTCCCCATACCGCGGCCCAATACCCCATTATTAATACTAAACACTACACTAACTACATAAATTATGTTAGAAAAATTAATAATTAAAATACTTTACCGGATTCTCAACAAATCATTTTCATACACTCCAATTTTCAGTGGTATTTGAGTATTTAAGAAAATTGTTGCGAAATACTCAATTTACAAACATGTTATTCATTAACCACACTTGAATGAAATGTTCGTAACAATTCTGGCCATTTTCAACACCTGGCAGATTCTAAATCCATTATATATGACAATGTTGGCTCCTAAAATACACTGCCATGTCACTGTATTACACACCAGTTCCTTGTCAAATTACTTTTATTAATGTACAACAATTTTAATACACGGAAAGTAGTTCGCGCGTGGTATGTTCTAATCCACAAAGCGAAGGATAATTTTCTGGGCAATCTTCTACGATAACCCCAATCGTAGTCTCATAAGATTAACCTGGGAAGGGTTCCATCTCACTTCCTCTTCATCCACATCCATAATCGGCTCCATATTCTCTAACCCTCCATTTAACTAATTTCCTCCCTTCCTCCAAAAACCACCGCAACAGCACCATCTGGTCCATCGCCCTACAATTACTCCATAGATCCATAGTGCCATATCATTAACATTGGAAGTGTTTCATCTCACTTGCTCCTCCTCCTCATCAATCTGCTCCAACTCCTTCAATTACCTGCATTCCCACCCTCTCCCCCATCCACCACCCACTCCATAATGAGATATACTGTAATTACATCAGGAATTAATTTGATGCATGTTGCGAGATTATAGGCTCTCCAACCTCCTCTCGTATGCCAATCTACTCCTGATACCTGCTACACTAAACACCCCTCTCCTCCCCTTCCCCAACCAATACCCCCACCCCCTCCCCACATCATACTCCTCTCCCGAATATTGTTTACATCCTATCCACACCTTCCCACTACTGTGAGTGATCACCCCCACCAATTCTCTTATACACATCATTTCATTTTCCTACGAGATATACCGTATTCAGTTTCACACTTGCTTCTTAGGCACCACTGCTGTCGTCATCATAGGCCGTCATCAAAGTTGTAGAGTTGGCCGCCAGGAGCGCAGGTGTATCTTGATACCGTCATTGGATGCTAGGTGGCGCGCAAGCATTGATGTCGTCAATGGCTGCTAGATAGAGTGTTAGTCGTTTGCGCGCGACTCGCTCGCCCACGACAGCTAATGTTATTATGTGTTACTACGAGTTCTGAGATCGACTTAAAGCTTAAGACATTTTTTTCCATCATATATGTAATGTGTTAGTTCACTATAAAGAACTTTCCTCTTTTGTTGTTTTGAACCGAGGCATAAGTTGAAATGGATGTACGATCTCGTACATTCAAAACGGAGTTTTAGTATATATCATGTTTAAACAATCGATTAGTTAAAACTAAATTTTATAAAAAATTTAGGTAATTTAGTAATATTTATGTAATATTATTTCGTTTCCAATTTTAAACAAATATTATTTGTTAGTTGGGTTTATGCTAGTCTTACTTCATGTAATGTTGATATTGTAATTCGGTCTGATCCTTGGCCAGTGCACGTAATGTTATTTCATTTCCGATTATACGAAATTTTATTTGTGACTTGGGTAGATGCTTGGATTATTTAATGTAATGTTAATATTGGAGTTGGGTTCAATCCTCGGTCAGAACATGTAATATTATTTCATTTCCGATTTTAACCAAATTCTACATGTGAGTTGGGTTAGTTGCTAGAGGTAGTTAATGTAATGTTAATTTTGGATTTGGGTTTGATCCTTGGTCAAGGCACGTAAGATTATTTCACTTTCAAATTTAACAAAGATTTAGTTTTTATTTATATTCCTGCTCATAGTAATCAATGCAATGTTATCTTTGGAAAACCGAGATCGATTCCCAGGGCACTTGCTTAACAGTTTAAAAATCAATTTCACTGCCTATCATATTAGCTGATTGGTGTATGCTGCTCATCTAACATGTTATATGTTCAATGTTAACTGTCGAAGGTTGAGAATGGTGGAGGGGAATGTAGTTGTATGATGTAATCGTGTAATTAACATAATCGTGAAAATCCATACGTGCATAAATATGTAATGAATATTTACTAGGAAAGCACGTACACACATGAATAATTAACAACTAAACATTCACCAAATTAATATATCCTATCAGCAAAACAGCGAAACTTGAACTGTCATACGCCTTTTCATTTGTTTCAGAAATCCCAATTAGTATTATTTTTTACTATTATTAGGTGTGGAAGGTATTACTCTTACATTGTCGAGGTGTGGAAGGCATTACACTCCAAAGGAACAACAGCTGAAGATTAAAACCTTACTGTAAACATATTGTCCATAGGATATTTTCCAGCAAAAACAGTTAATACATTATTCCTGTGAGGGCAACGAACTCTTACAGGAAAAACAATCGTGTATGCGGTTTCAACATGTACCAACAACCAAAGACAGAATATTTCAATGAATTACTTTAATAAACAATTTCATCGTGTAATATCAAAACACACTCACACACACAACTATCCACACATCCATGCGCACACACATACATGTGCATACACTCACACAACTCAATTGCACATAACATACCAGGCAACTGCAAAACCCCACACAATCAAACTTTACAAGCAAAACTAAATACTTGTAAACTATATCAACATATCAAATAACTCAAATGAACAAAACATACACAATATTATTATTAAACCAAAACCAAACTATAATACCAACAACATTACACCCATTTGCAAAACCCCTAACATCAAACTTTACAAGAAAAACTAAATACTTTACAAATATATCTACATATCATACAACACATATAAACAGATCTCTATCATCTGTCTTCTAATACACATTAACACCCATATTTAATTTCTAAAGTATAATGATACAAATAGAAGAAAGCCTTGCCAAGATTCGGTTTTTCAAACTTACTATATAACATCATTGAACACCAAATTAAGTTCCAAATAAAACACTCATCGCACTAAAATCATGCTATCTCATACTACATAGAGCAATCAAAACATGTTTATTGCATAAAAACTCCATAATCAAATAATGTTTCTTAAGATCCGTTCATTTTAACAGTTAATTAGATCGGTCTAGGATACTTAGATCTTATCTGCGTATTAATTATTTACACAATTAAACCATCTTTCATCGCACAAGATGCTTAAGTATTGTTTAAATGTAACTATATTTTTCTATTTCGAAAAGCGTCAAAATTCTAGCATACATACTTCTTTAGTGATTACTTCAACCTAAACACTGGCATGTACAGTTTTACTTAACATATTCTTTGTTTTAATTCCCATATAAGAAAATACGTATGTGTGTGTATATATATATATATATATATATATATATATATATATATATATATATATATATATATATATATCAATTACTATGTGCGATATTTGTTTAAATCAACTCATCTTAAATATTAAATATTAAATAAACCTTTAAAATCAACACCCTTTTATCTATCTTTAAGTTAATTGCATGCTAATTGAATACAGTTTAATAACAGACATGCAAAATACTCATTATGCAACAAATATTTAATTTACATTATGCAAGTCGATGCATTGCCAAACATACCCTATCATAACCAAAGACATTTTAATCTTTTCTAATTATTCTAGGAAGAATGATTTGTGAATGGCTAAAAATTCTCGCAAGCTTCCAAAAAACACCATTTTTAATTGTCATCTATACAGCTTAACATTTTTATAAACTATAAATAAACTGTATCGATCATGATAGGTTAGGCTTACATCGGGAGAGTTGAGCACACACGTTATCAATCATCAAGAGTAAAATTTATATATTCGCATTACAAAAATATATATTTAGCGAGAATATTTGATATAAGTATTATATACATAGCGATTCAAGAACCATATAGGGTAAGTAGATATTTATTTTTATCGTATATCAAGTAAATTAACAAACATATTTGCGTAATGAATATCCAACTGCAAGTAGTATGGCTGTAATGAGATGAAACCAAACACCGATCGAACGATGAAAAACAACAAATAAGTAAGAAATAAAACTAGGTTTGAGAACGTACTAATTGCTTAATTGTAAGCCAGACTCACTTTTAACACTAGTATTTACATATCGAATAACTAACATGATTAATTTCACTCTAAATACCATATCCAATGCTAACATACGATTAACATATGTTTGTTATTATGCATAACTTTTATACATGACAGCTTACAACACATTACACAACAAACACCTAATTAATATGCCTTTCCATTAAATATCTCACTCTATTTTCAACCACATACAGCATCTATCACAGCTCATCAACCACAAAGAAACACATATTCACACCCACACAGGCCTAAATCAGTCTAACACCATCTCTGGAAGAAGAACAACAGTCTCGCGAAAAAGATGCAAGTGAGTGTTTTATCTAGGACGGCTACACAATCAGAGAATGCATTATATATATATATATATATATATATATATATATATGTATGTGTGTGTGTGTAATTTAAGCACACTGTCAGAAAAATATTTTTCAAAAATTCATACACTTTATAAATTACACATTTAACACAAGCACTGATCAAATTACTACTCTACATATTTAATCATCAGTCCCCAATCTCCAAAAATCATTCCTTATTCCTCAAAACAACCGTTCCTTATTCTTCAAAGAACATATCTAACAAGCTATCGCGATACAAGGAAACATACGTAGATCTATTCCAATACAAACACACACCAAACTTCACCAATCTTTCCATCAATCCTTACCAATCTTTACCCATCGTAACCATCAATCCTTACCAATATTTTCATCAATTTTCATCATTTCTTACCAATCTTAAACAATCTTTCCATCGATCTTTACAAATATTTACTTATCTTTACCAATCTTCCCATCAATCATTACCAATATTTTACCGTCATTACCAATCTTTCCATCAGTGTTTACCAATCTTTCCCAATATTTACTAGTCTTATAATTAATCCTTACCAATCTTTACTAATCTTCACCACTCTTTCCATCAATCATTACCAATATTTAACTTTCTTTAACAATCTTTCCTTCAATATTTACCAATTTTTCTATCAATCATTACCAATCTTTAACAATCTTTATCAATCTTTACCAATTTTCAACATTCTTTCCAACAATATTTACCACTCTTTAACAATCTTAACCAATATTTAACAATCTTTCCATCAATGTTTACCGATCTTTCCATCAAGCCTTACCAATATTTACCAATCTTTCAATCAATCTTTAAGAATATTTACCAATCCAAGGGTTTATAGGCGCTTTAAATCCATACATATAAGAAAAATGTTTCACCTAATGTATCTAAAAATGTATATATATATATATATCGGTAGAATGAATGTTTATGTAAGCATTCAACTACCCATATATATTTATATTTATGTCTTTGTTATCATTCTCATTACTTTTATAAGCATTTGCTCATAGAATCACTTATTGCTTATTTACACTCAATCATTATCTCATTTCAACAAAAGAATTTATGCTCTAATCTAAATTTATAGAATAGTTCCTGCAGTTTACACTCGAGGTTTCCCTACTCGCATATTCAACATTAAAGTTAAAACACGTATAGGTCTTTTCACTAATGGCAAATGGAGAGTTACATTCATCATGTTGTCTAGCGCTAAATCTAATCGCAAGTGAATTACTGCAACACTTACATTCGCTTCCCAATGATCGACAAAAATTACCTTTACACATCTTCTTATGTATATATAGGTTATCACTACGAATAAACAAAATATAACAATTATCACAATGAAACGACTGTTATACTGCACTGAACAAACAATGATTACATTCAAGTCAACATGAATGACAACTTATAGTAACATTATTTTCCACAATAACAAAATTGTTTCTGCATTTCTTCTAGAGACTCACCAGAAATCATTGCTGGAGGTGATACAGATGGTATGTCTTCATACATTGTTATCATCTTCATATTACAAAAGCTTACAATATCACTATATGATTCCACATGCAACGACCTGACTTCCATCACAATAGTTGAAGAAGTGAAAACATTCGAACAAACACACGAATATATACTATTTTCACAACAGAACAATTAGTTTGTGTATCACTCAAACTCAGTAAGAGAAATAGACAACATCTCCACCAGGTGTAGAACTCGAACCCACGCTACCAAACAGGGAAGCAGGGCTTAAATCTAGCACAATAAACTACTCATCCTTACCGACATTTGCATAACATGTTTTATTATAATGAAAACTGATAACCTTTTCCTTGTTTAACGCCATAGGAGGATGATATATGATATTAGGATAATATTCAAAATCTACTGTATTAAACAAAAAGAAACAAATTTTTTCCCACATTTGTAACTTTACAGAAAAAAATCATGAAATCATTCTGATTGGGAAACCCTAAGCAAACTCAAAAACTAACCAGTTCACTGGTTAATGTCATAGGATGATGACGTAGGATATTACGCTAATGTTTAAAATTCCAATAGCCTAGAATTTTGCAGCATGCATCCAATTATATCCTGACGTAGTTACAGTACATCTCATTGTAAACGAGTGGGTGTTGGATGGGGGTGAGGGCTGTGGTTGAAGGTAGTTGAAGGGGTTGGAGCAGATTGTGGAGGAGGAGGAGTAGGTGAGAAGAAACACTTCCCAGGTTAATCAAACGGCACAAGGGAGCTATGGAGTGTTTGTGGAGCGATAGAACAGATGGAACTGATTACACAGGAGGACGAGGTTGGGGAGGGGGGTGTAAGTAGATGAAGGGTTGGAACAGATTGAGTCGATAATGGATGTGGATATTGATGTGGATGTGTATTTAGAGCAAGTGACATTAAACCCTTCACAGGTTAATCATATGGCACTACGCCGGAGCTATGGATCGATTGTGAAGCTTTCTTCTGAGAATGTTAGTCGGATTGTGGAGTTTAAGGGGTTATTCTAAGTGATATGACACCCCACCCATGTTAATTTTATGGGGCTACGATTGGGGTTATCTTTGAAAAGTGTCCCTCGCTTAGTGGGTTAGAACGAAACACGAGCGCACTACTACGGAAAATAATAAAATGTTGAGCCAAAGACTACTTTATACAATTACGTAGCAAAATATTTAGAGTCGCTGCTGTAACGAACTTCAAGCGGGCGATAACTTCCGCCAGTAAAATATCACTATTTATGTACGTCGCATAAGCCCCTGAACTATAGGGCACAACATTAGGTACGTCGACTCACACCTTAGCAGCGGCACGTAATCAACGTGCTTGGTGGATGAAACGCCGTGAAGGAACACGCTGGAGCTCACATCAACCCAGCAGAAGACCGTTTGCAGCCCCACCATGCCGCACCGCTGTCTAATGGAACAACTGACCCGCCGGGCGCTCGCCTCATTGTCTCATGCAGAAACGTGAAAATGCAGTCATCCGAAGCTGAACACAATCGCGGGGACACCACAGTCGTCGATACCCATACAAATTAAATACATGATGCTCATAAAAGCATACTAAGCATTCTATGTCACAATAAGCAAGCTTTCACACCGCCAGGAATTACAAACGGGCACTTCCAGGCACGCATGCTCTCAGCTGAATACGTTCACAACAAACGTGCAATTTTAACGTGTTTTTTACATGTGTTTGCAGTAAGCATAATTTTCCTTACAACCGGTTTACAGACTACCGCTACAATTCACATAAGTTCACCGGCTAAGCACACGCTAAATGTTTCTGCATACACTAGTATACATGCCACCCCAGTAAGCGAAATTATACTTCACGAGAATTAACATTGTCTGCAAATTTGCCTCGTAAGAGACCGCAGTAACGAGTAGATTCGCCAGACACACGCCCTGCCCATTTCACGGCCTGCGGCAGGTGAACCGACGTATGCCAGCAAAATACTCACTACACGTCGGCCGACGATACACACACCAAAAACGGCTTGGCAGATCACACACGACTTTCTCAGCCCGCTACTCGACACCAGCGCTACACACTTCCCGACCTAGTCGTCATGTACGCTTGTAGCGAGCTGCGGTAACGATTTTGTGCACTAAAGTTATACGTTGAACGCAAAATAAATTATATGGCAAATATAAGTGATAGCAAAGACAATAAATTACAATACAAAAAAAAATTATAAAACGTGACAGCAAAATATACATGTTACATAACACTAGGCCGACCTATAAAAAATAACACTAAAATCTAGTAAGCGAGTACTAACTTTACTACCAATTTTGGCGGAAAATTACCAAAAGTTACTAAATTACCCTGTGACGTTTATTTATGAGCACGACCAATTATAACATGCATACTGTGATGGATGAGCCTAACGCAAAATAACTTACCATAATTACTGCTAAGAAGTTTAGGGGAGAGACGATTGCCCGGACTGTAATTGTGGTATGTAGAGAAACAGATAAATGTGATGTTTGAATGAATAGTGCAGTAGGGGTGAATGAATAGATTGAGATTTTTGGACATTCGCCATTGCGATGGAGATAAGACAGGAAAAACATGACGTTTTCCCTGTCTTATCGTCAGTCGCACTGTGTTCTCAGACCCTGTGTGTCGCTGGTTGAAGACGGGAACAGATAGCAGTTCTCGAAACATCGCATTCTGTCAGTTTTGTAAAAAAAAAAAAAACTACTGTGTTTTTTTCTAGCTTCTTATTTGTGTTTGTTTTATTTTGAGGGTAGGGAACTAGTTTGTGTTATCTTCGGTGTGTTGTCTGTTAGGCATATTTTTTTCGTATACATATATAGTATATTAGTTTCCGCATTTAGCTTGCTGTCTTGTTTTATTTGACTCGACTCCTTCCTGGAATTTTCTGGCTTTGTGCATATATATATACACTACTACAGCATACCTGTCTTGCATTCTATCGTCTCTGATAAAACTGCTGTTTTTGAGTGCGTTTCTATGTTGTGTTGTCCCATTTTGTTCCTACTTATACTATCATTGTGAGGCCCTGCTTAAAGTCTGATACGCGTGTCAATTATCAAACTTAATAATTTATGTGAGTACTTCTGTCCTGCCAAAGACTGTCCTGCCTGAACGATTTATTTTTCGTCCCGCCAGCTGGCGAAATGTGTAATGCCTACAGTTTTCTGGAGTACTATTAAATGCTGCTGTCATGGGGTTGGTGTGTTTACAGAAGTACATGGCTTAATGAACTTGGTTAGCAAGTCTGCTTGGTTATTTGCCACGTCTGCATTTGGTAGCCCAGATTAATAAACTGTTATTTCGTTTGAAGATGGGTTACTATTTGTATAGGCAATATGTTTGCTGCAGAAAAAGATACTTGTTTTTCTTGCCCCCCCCCCCCCCCGGCAGGGGGGGGGGTGGCGCACGTCTAAACGCTTCCACGTTGAGCTATACTGTAAAGAGGCGCGCGGCGCTCCTGGTGCGGCAGAGTGCTGCATGGTGGCTATTACTGGCAACGAGTTCAGTCTCGCACACTCTGGCACCTTCCATGGGCCTCTCCGCTATTCCCGCCGTCTCCTTAACATTCGCGAGCCGCGTTTTCGCGTAAAAATGTTCGTCTCCAGCCCGAGCAAGTGTGCAGTGTTTCTCATCGAGTTGCGCGGGCTGGCCGACGATAGATCATGTCTACCTCACTTCGTACTTCGGGGCTTCAGCATTCTAGACGCGTTTTCGCGTAATATGAGTACTACAAAAGTTAAGTATTGGAATGAACGTAGTCGTTGTTATGCTGGGGGTAGAGTTTCCCTTTTAGTAGTGTTTTTTTAAACGATTTTTGTGTATATGGCTTTTGTAGCGAAGTGTTTCTTCACTGTTGCTTGTGTGAATTTTCATAATGGTATTTAATGGGAATGTTTGAA
Organism: Dryococelus australis; assembly: GCA_029891345.1. Lineage (NCBI taxonomy): Eukaryota > Metazoa > Arthropoda > Insecta > Phasmatodea > Phasmatidae > Dryococelus > Dryococelus australis. The sequence goes on along the minus strand of CM057009.1, from coordinate 168,307,140 downwards.
AGAGGTGGATTCTTCCCTTTTTTTGGTGTGCTGTATGAATGGTCTCCCGGACTACGATAAGCCAAAAGAATGCTCATGGTAAAGTGTAATGAGGGTTTTCGCTCCTTCCCAAAGGTATTCTTGAAATTAGTATTCCATGTACTTTTTAGTGAATCATCAGGCGTACTTTACTGTTACAGTTGTAATGGTGCTTGCTTTACTCAGGGTGTCATTTTACCTTTTTTAATGGGATTTCACAAGTGTTTATTCAGGTTGGGTTATTCCTCAGGATATATTAACATTGTTGTTTTTCTGCTTGTTCCAGTGTATGTGTGTTCTCTCCTTCCCCTAGTTCACCGATTGGTGGGAAGCAACAGATATTTACAGATGCAATTTATATTTTTCAAATCAAGTTGCAAAGTTGTTCTTGGTCATAATGTATAGATGGGCTTCAATATATTTGTATTGATGTTGTAATTTTTGTGTCCATGCTTTCTTGATTTTTTTTAATGGTGTGCGTCATTCATTTGCTTTCTTAGCCTGCTAGCACATAGGGCTATACAAGTCTTGCTATCCACAAGTTGGCGTAACAAGTGTTGTCTATTTCTTTCAAGCATATTCTGTGTATTGTTTTCATTGTGTATCTGTTGGTCGTTTAAATATGCATACATATATTTTTTCTTAATTAGTTTATTTTCTGTTTTATGACTTTTTATTCCCTCTTAGAATTATCCAATTTCACACACATATATATTTTCTCGTCCATAGGTCACTTGTTTTAATTAACTTTCTTTTTGTGCTCAATCATGTTTATATCTATGACAGATATCTGCATCGCAGTGGCGAATGTCTAAAAATCACTATCATAGTAAATGCCTACAGAATAACAGGCAAATTTAATTGTTGAGATGTTTGGGGGTCAACTTGAGAAGGGCTGGGAGGGAGGGAAGGGTATGCGAGGCGAAGGTGTGAGTAAATGAGGGAGAAGGTCAAGGAAGGGGTCGGGTTTGAAGTGTAACCAATAAAATATCTGATTGCTGGAATGGGAAAGTGAACAATTAATCTGCCAATATAAATTGGTAGTGATTGATGGTGGGGGAAGGGATCGAGGAGAGCCAAATAATATTTATGGCGCGGAATTAGAGAACGTGTGTGTGTGTGTGGTAAATACAGTGAGAAATTACAGGGGAGCCAATAAAATTGTCTGGTAGGGGTTACAGCTGTTAGTAAAAGGGAGAGGAATTTGGATCTAATATCCGATGAAAAATGGTGATGGACATTAGTTTTTTGCTGGTCTTCGTGCTGGAGGGATGTGTGCTCTTTTATCTTCGTTTCGAATATGTGACATCCTGCATCTATGTCATAATGTTTTTTCCTAAATTTTCTAAGACATTGAAAACTTTAAGTTTTTTGGAAATTTAGAATTATTAAGTTTCGAATTTTTTTCATGAATTTTTGAATATATATTAATTTTTCTAATATATTTGGTGATTGTTAGGAATTGTTTGGGTCCTAGGTCGCCCAAGTTCACTGGTACAGTGTCAAGGTCACTGGCGTTAAGTTATGGTAAAGGTCACTAGGATACAAGTCGGCGGCCGAAGTCACAACATGGATTTCGGCCAGCTTCGGATCCAGTCCCTGGTTTAATTATGCCAGACTCCTCGAAATAATAATACTTACTGATTATGGAAAAAGTTCGTGGGCTGCTGGTTTACAACCGAATTTGCGCAACTGGACCAACTTACTTTTGCTACTTGGGTATAATTTCACAAGCCGATATCAATGTATTTAATGTCAAAGTATTAACACATTCAAAGGAGAACCTAACCATCGCACAACCGAAAACAAATTACCTTCATGTATGGCTACAGTAGGATGATCTAGGGGTGGTAACTGTTTTTATGGGCTGTTACAAATTGAAGATTTCAGCCAGACCTAACAGTGCATTAACCAGTTAGTAATATTCGTGAGATGTTTAGCATATAATATAACACATTCCAGTGACATTACTGTTTCAAAACACGTGAACTATAATATTTGGTGTCATACTTTATAGATATCAACTAATAAATCATCTTATGACCAATCAAAAAAATTAACACACACATGTATGATGAAGCTCTGAGAACTGCAATGCATCACAGATATAACTAGTATTTCCCAGGTGTAAAATTAATGTCGACTTCAACAACATGTAAATACATTTTCCAGGTCAGCGTATTGCATGAAATGTTAAAATCACGTTGGTTGTGAAACATAATCTTGGTTGACATGGGAGCACAAACAGGAAAAAATAGAAAACAATGGGCTAGGTAATATGATCGTAACAAGTGTTGATATAAAATACTCTGCTGATAAATACAATAACAACACAAAGATGGACGTTATCTATCAAAACCAGACTTACTAGCCAGAACTCCCATCACATACAGGTGACATGATTATGCTTACAGCTTAGTACCACGTACAAAAAATGGGTCAATCAGTACTAAGTGTCACGACCACAGGCGGCAATGACGACTGCTACAGAACACATAATCTCCTCTCATGCTGCTTCGATATGAGGCAACGTTCATTTGTTTCTGCCGTAGATGTCCTGCGGCAGGTCAGGCGTCATCCAACCATGGACCACAAGTTTTCGATGGAAGAGAGATTTGGTAAACACGTAGCCAAAGGAAGGATTATGATACGGTACCCAGGAACTGTCAGACGATATGAGCGAGTATATATTACAGAGCCCCAGGTGGGCCCTGAAGATAGTGGACGATAATAGGCTCCAATTCCTCCGCTATGTAAAGGTTGCGATGCGGACTATGTTCGAGCAGGACTGGAATCTGATGTTATCCCATACACTAACTTGAGGCACTGTGTCAGTGTGATGGTGCATAATTTAGAACTTCGCAGGCGTGTACCACGGTGCCGTTAGACACGTATGCGATCATAGTGGTGCAAGCAGAAACGGGATTCGTTTGAGATGATATAATTACATTTGTCTCTCCAGGCCCGATGTTTCACGCACCATTGAAGTTGCAGACTCCTGTGGTGAGCAGTCAGTGGCAGCCACATTAATGGGATCCTGGGCGTATAACGATGCTGAATACGTTGGTGATCCATGTGCGCAGGCACACATTTATGTGCCACATCCCTGGCGATGGTGCGATGGGGCAGTATGTTTCCTTCACTTTGTTTAGTCTATCCCTCCTTGACACAATGTTGCCATATCCTCTTCACTGTGGTTGAATCTCTTCCAACACAAAATCCAATTTCTCCGTAGGATAATCCACAATCCTGATAGGCCACAATTCTCCCACACTCAAATATGGAAAACTGTTCGTATGGTTCCTGTGTTACACGACGCGGGATTCGTACTCTGTCTTTGCATACGAAACGCAATTGTACTAGCTCTCAGTGGCTCCACGACCTCCCCTTATGTACAGCTTATAAGTGTCGCCATTAGCGCGCGTGTTCTGCCACACCGCTGAACAACTAATCACGTCGTTGTCCTGTCCTGCTCTATGCATTCCCTTTTTGTGGGGTCTTTCAGGTGCGTCCTTCTTGGTGTTGAAGTTTTAACAGCTAGAAATATATTTAGAAATATGGATGTGTTGCAGTCATAACCGGTATTATTATTCGTGCATAATGAAAATACATTTTTTAGAGTTGACACACATTTTTATAATTACAACTAACAAGGAGATGACACTCGTAATTCTCTGCCAACTCACCTGTGAGTATTGTGGTGATTGCTTACACTAAAATTGTTGCCGTGGCATGTACGGATATCCTACAGAGGTCAAATTCAAAAGACCTCACTTTTCCACAAACAGTATTAACAGAATAATGATTTAAATGTGGATTTTTTGTCCTCTATTACTACCTTATGCCCATGTTATCGCACATGTATTTCCTCTTTATAAACACAAACACATTAAATAAACACGAATTATTTTATATTTACTACAAGGAATTTTATCTATTGAGAAAATCTAACTTTTGATGACTTAAACTAATCGTTACTTTATTGTCACACCTAAAACTGCATAATTAAAACCATATGTTTTCTTCAACCTTCCCTGAAATTTTCAATTGACCAATAATACATTACCTTATACAATTAAAATTAATAATTTCACTGGCATATTTAAAAAATTGGAATGCACGCCAATGCCAATTTTTTAACATTGTAGGGGAGACCGGGGTTAAATGTAACAGGGGTAGGTTGCAACACTGCTCATAACCACGCACTCGTCGATGCAATAGCGGCGCCATTCGGCAGGGTAGTGGTACTGAGTTTCAGCCATCTTGTGCCGAACTCCCAGGCGCGTGAACAGATTGGTTCTGAGCGCAGCGAGGAATAACCTTCGTTCGTACATAAAAGTTATTTGTGTAGTGTTCAACTAAAGTTGTTGTAGTTTTTAATGGTGTGAGGTAAGTAACACAACCTTTATTATAAAAAATTGTGTAAAACTTCATACTTATTTGTGTTGTACAGCGATTACGCGTCTACAAAGACAGGAGTCGAAAATTCTGTTAAATGTTCCAAGTACTGCTTTGGGGCAAGTTGCAACAGTCTGTTGCAACTTGTCCTAAGTGCCTGTACGTATTTTTCTTGCATTTTAAAGAGCTATATTCCCTAACTTATTACCGGATGTGTGTAATATTACTCATAATACTTTATTACTTAAACAACACAATAATAATTTCCTTTTAAAAATAAGTCTGATACTGTTTCTTAGACTAGTAATAATGCATTGTCAAAAGAAGCAGTGAATACCAACAAATTGTCAATATCATTTACTTCTGTTTCAGCGAAAATGCGGACGTACAAACGCAAAACAGAAAGAGGGAAGACTCCACCAGATATAATGGAGATAGCAGCCAAACTCGTCGTGGAGACTCTTGATTTACGTGAGTATTCAGTCCTAAAAATTGCAAAGGAATTTGATATAAATTTCTCTACACTGTCACGATATATACAAAAACTTAAGAAAAGGAACTTATGCCAAATTAGAGAACAGGAAACACCCAACCCTGCTAGCACTGGTTACCAGCAACCGCGTCCGGTTATTACGGCAAATCAAAAAAGCCATTTGTGAGAATACCTCAAGCGAAGTTCTCAAATTATGTTTGGCCTCACACTAAAAGAGGTGCGTAAGTTTGCCTATGAATGCGGTGTATCATTTCGAGTAAATGTTTCCGATTCATGGGAATCTAACAAGTGTGCTGGTCCAGATTGTTTTACTGCTTTCAAGAAGCGCAACCCAAAATTTTCCATTAGATAAGCTGAGCATACAAGCTTAGCAAGGTGCACATAATTTAATAAGGCAAATGTTCAGATGTGCTCAGCCGCGATAAAATCCCACCTACACGTATATTCAACGTGGATGAAACAGGGGTGTCTACTGTTTTGAAGCCTGGTAGAATAATGGTCATAAAATGGATGAAACAAGTAGGCTCTGTAACTTCAGCTTAAAGAGGTGAAATTACCACACTAACAACTGCGATAAGCACAATTGGAAATGTCATGTTTATATTTTCTATGAAAAAGTTCGGGGATCGTTTCGTACGAGATGGGCCTGTAGGCTGCAAAAGAACAGCATCTAAATATGGTTAGCAAACTGAGGAAATCTTCTTCACGTTCATAAAGCATTTCGTTGAACATAATTCGCCATCTCCTACCAATCCTGTACTCCTACTCTTGGACAACTATTCTTCTCACATCAGCTGCCCTGTTTTGGACCTATGCAAAGGAAGTGGCGTAATTCTCTTATCATTCCCACCTCATTGTTCACTTCGCCTTAAACCCTTGGATGCGTCAGTCTATGGGCAGATTAAGAAACGATGTGGAACAGGTATTAACTCTTAGTTGAAAACTAACCCGGGACGAACAATCACAATATTCCACCTGCCAGCAATTGTAAAAGAAGTTTTTCTGCATTCAATGACGCCAACTAATTTCACTGCTGGATTTCAGAAAACAGGCATTTCACCACATAACGTCCACGCATTTTCAGATGATGACTTTGCTTCAGCATTCTTAACAGATAGACAGCTACCGTGTGGTGATCCTAAAATAGTACCGAATGATGAAGTTTGTTTGTGAAGCAACTATTGAAAAGAATGTTGATGCAATTGATGAACGTGTTCTGAATGCTCATGTCCTTAATGGGCAAGAAGTCAATGAGATTGTACATCAGTAAAGTGAAGAACCGAGAAGACCTCTGAACCTAAACAACATGTCAGTTCCAAGTACAAGAGGGTTTAGTCCAGAGATTATACATCAATTTCCAAAAGCACCTAAGAGAAATAAAAACCCTCGCAGAGGACTAAAGAGAATAAAAACTGCCATCCTCACCGACACTCCAGGAAAGAAGACTATTGAAGAATAAAAGTGTTTCACGGATGAGAAGAAGTGAGAAAAAGTGAAGCACACGGAAAAAGAGATGCAATGACAACAACCATGACCAATGTGTACATGGAAAAAGTACCAACCGAAGAACAAATAATTGAAAAGAAAAATGTGCATAGGAAAATAGAATTCCACGAAAGCAGTTCTGGCGAGGAAAAATATACTATTTGCTTAGTGTGTTTGTTCAAATACAAGCTTGGTGAAGAATGGGTACAATGTATGTGCATTTAAAATGTGTAACAGATGAGTCTGATTCTTGGGAGTAAGTGTGGAAACTAATTCCACTCTATGTTGCAACTTACCCCAGCCATGAGGCTAATTGCAACATTTGCAATGATCTACAATGTAAAAAAATGTGTAATTTCACACGAATGTACGTGGCAGCACAATCTCCACACATGTTCGTGTATTTTACACGTAAATGTGTATGTGTACTTTGACTGTGTGTCCCATGGATATTTACTTATACAATGCCAATGTAATTTTACTATACTTGTTATTCTTTTTTACTAATCATTATGTTCAGTTACAAGTACTCTGTATGTGTGATTGTACTTTTTTTTTGTTACCAATATCAATCCACATAATGTAAATTTACACAAACTTTGTTAGTGTAATTTTATCACACCTGTCAGTTTATTTTACTAATCAGAACATTAAATCACATGTACTCTGTACATGTTATTTTACTATACTTGCTACTAATTTCCTACCACACATTGTAAATTAACACAATCATTGTTATGGTAATTTTACTACACCAGTTTTTTACTGTTTTATGTTCATCATACCTAATTACATGTACACTGTTGGTGTAATATTACCATACCAGTTTGTAATTTTAGCTTATTATGAAGTTAAATAACATTCACTCCGTGCATGCAATTTGACTACGTAAACTGTAGATTTCCTGCCACATGCTGTAAATTTACAGAAACATAACAATTGTTATTTCGCCACTGTGTATGTATATTTTCTCACTAACAAAAAAGTAAAATAGCCTATTCGCTGTTATTGTAATTATATAATCTCTGTACATTAACAGAGTTATAACGCGTTATCTTCAAAATGTAGATACCAATTGATTTAAGAAACAGAATAGGTAGTTATATATAAAAGCTAGCATATACCATCAGTGGGAGTTATATTTCCTTTTGAATACAAAAGGAGTTCGAAGTAGTTCTACTCCATACAGCTAGATCGCATGTGTTTAGCAAATACTTGTATTTATATTTAAATTCACAGGAACAATAGTGTAGTGTAAAATTACAAATAGTATACTTCTATAGGAAGTTACACATAAAAATGTAAAATTACCGTAAATTTGTATGTGTAAAAATTCGCTCATATACTTTCGAGTTTGTAATTTTGCACCCTTGTTACTATCAATATACCAGTATATTTGTGTTTTTTTCTGTAAGATTGTACTACATTTTGAGTGAAATAGGAAAACATGTACTTTTACACTGATGTAGGAGTTTATACAACAATGGCATGGTTGTAAAAACACACAGGCTTGGGATATTTGTACCATGAATTAGTGTAATTTTACACAGACATTCGCATTTTTATTTTCGCACCCTTTTTAATGTCAATATACCAGTACATTTGTGTCTCTTTACATTAAGATTGTACTATCTAGTGAGTGAAATAAAAAAATATGTACTTTTTACACTGACAAACGTGTTTTAATACAACATTACTGTGGTTGTAAAGCCACACAAGCTTAGGGTTTTAGTTCCTTGCTTTAGTGTATTTTTGTACACACTTTTGCATGGGTAATCTTACACACTTTTAAATTTCAATAAACCAGTACATCTGTGTTTTTTTACAGTAATATTGCACTACCTTTTGAATGAAATAGAACAATATGTACGTTTACACCTATGTGCATGTTTCAATACAACATTGGCGTAGTTGTAAAAATACACAGATTTGGGTTTTAATACTTCACGTTCGTGAATTTTTACATGTACTGTCAAATGTGTAAATTTACACCCTTCTTATTGTTAATTACCAATACATTTGTGTTTTTTTATAATATCAATATACTATGTTATAATTAAAGTTGTACATTGCTGTAAATTTACACGTACTGTACTTGTTTTTAAAAATTACTCTCAGAAAATGTAAAATTACCAAAAGTTTTACGTGTACTTTTACAATTTTTTACAGTGTATGTAAACCAACATTCTTAAGAAATTTCATTTCTTATATCCATTCAATTTTTATATGTTGTAGCATAATAATGGAAGCTAACAACCATGTAATCATTGTTGCCTGAAAATGAAATACAAATAATCTTTACCCTGTAATAATAAAACTGTTGTAAAAATGATTGGAATTTTCTAATACTATATTTTCCAATGCATTTTAATTAATCTGGTACCATTACAATTACATTCGACTTGTTATAATAGAAAGATATCGGGAGTAAATGCAATTTTTATTTCTTGATGCAAACGAAATAATATCTACGACAATTTGAGGTCAGAATTTAAATGAAAACTGCCAAATCTTCGGCCATGAATAAGAAACTTCCACATGTTAAGACAGAATAAAAACTAAATTAGAGAAATATATCTACCAACGAACTTGATATGGGTCCACCAGAATAGAGACAGTATCGTAGGGATGAAAGGCCAGCCAGCTAACTAAATGCCAGATGAAATTAATTCCTCTCTTTCGGTTATCAAATCACCACACAATTCTAAGTTTCAGTACTTCTACCACTACTATGTAGTTATTTTTAGTGACCCTGGAGCGTTAAGATGCCGTTACAGATAATTTTTTCTTCGTAGTTACCTTAATTTTTTTGTTTTATTCAAGTATTTTAATGTTTATTTCAATCTACAGTGAATATAAAAAATCTTTATACAGGAATCATAAAATAACTCCACTGACAGACAATAATACAATCTAAAAGAACAAACTTATAGCGATTTCGCGCAATATATACATTATTGGAAAACAAATCACGTACAAACTGATACCTAAGTAGTTACTCACCAATACGACTTCACCTGCGAATGATTTCTTTTTCATAGGTACGAGTTTTCGATATATTTCTTCTAGAATCAAAAATAAAATCTTAGAAATCAGAAGTAAAGAATCCAAGAGAAGGATAGACATGGAGTAGACCTTCAGCAACATATTATATATCGAGACTTTCCTGAAAAGGAAAAAAAGAATATTAAAGACACTACAATTCGAACAATTATTATATTAATATACTAAAGTTATTACAGGTCAAACATGCGCTTATATAGAGGCCTTAATAATAATGTCTTCCTGGCATATACTAATTTGCATAGATAGTAATTTTGCTAAAGTAACATGATAAAGTAAACAGCCTCATATAGAGAAACTAGACAATATGTATACAGGAAATAATTTACATTAATATATTGTTGACACTACAATCAAATATGGTATTTTTAAAGTATTTGTAAACAAGCTGAACATTTTTTATAATACACATGAAAATATCTTAAAATAATATACTCATACGTTATCAGATCAATAAATGTTGTGCGACAACCGGCCACTTTAGAAGGCATTTACACCAACTGATCAATAAATGAAAATATTACATTAAAAGATCAGTTTCCTCTGAGTTAAAATAATAGAACTGTATGTGTGTAACGCTGTGGTTATTTGGTAATATTGCAGATAATGTTAATAGCACACAGCGAAGAAAACACGTTACAAACCAATACGATATAAATATCGAGAGTAAGAGCTGGTATATACATTATACCTTGTTGGTGCATTTTCTTTGAACGCATACACCACAGTGGTATTGCAGGCATCATCCAACAGTCATAGAGAGTCATGTATAGTCGAAACCGCATTAATGTGAGAAACACAAAACAATACAAAGTAAAGACGAATACCGGGAAGAAGCCAAATAATTGGTTTTGTGCAATTAATGGACTTAGAAATAAGACACATAATCGGGCTGAAAAAAAGCAGGGTGGACATACCGACATATAGCCCATTATGTGGATTGTTCGGACAATAATGTCCAACGATTTTGGAAGCAGTGGGTACTTGAAGACATACATGAAGGACCGGCTCATGACAAACGATGTTGACTACCGTTCGAAAGGAAAGGAAAGGAAAGGAAATGAAAAGGAAAGGATAGGAGATGAAACATGAATCACAGATCCAAGTGCCCATTATATGTGCGAGAATTAACTCTTCAACAGTGGTGGTTCCATTTGAAGCGGTGCTATGCTAGGGCAATGTGGATCGGCACAGACTGGTGGTGTGTGATATTAAGTGATGATTGTCACTTCATTATGGGGAATGATGGCCATCGCGTCCGGGTGTGGAGGGACTCTGGTGAACGCCACATACTCATTTTCGTTTTCAGGCGGTACACTTCTGCAGTGGTAAATATTATGTTCTGGGGAGACATGGCCTATCAGAGCTGACCCACTCTCTTTTTGCTGTGTGGAACACTGATGGCTCAGCAGTTAGTGGTTGACATCCTATGCCACCATATGATTTAATTTCGGTTCGGAATTCCAAGTGGAATCCCGAATGGAATCCTAATTATATTTGAAAATTTGATTTTAAATTAAACAATGTCGATATAAGAAAATAGAAGCTAGTGATTAAAGTGATTTCTTAAGAGTATGGTTTACTATTACACAGTAAATTCCTACCATAATTGATTTATTAAAATTAAGTTTAAAGGTTTGTATTTAGTCTTTATATATATATTTATGTATAATTGCTGAATTATAAAAAAAAATATATGTTACAAAATAAAACATTAATGATTTGTGAACACAATTGGTTAAATGTTCTTTTTGCCAAAACCATATGACTACATTAGGGTAATGACTCTGAGCCATATACAAATATTTTATGATTGTTCTTGGTGGTGGTATGCTGGGCATTATGCTGTGTTTAAAAAATATATATTTTTATGTTAGATATATGCTTTGACCGGCACAAAGTATCCTATTCTTTAAATAGACACGTTTAAAAGCCATTGAATTTTAACTAAGCTGGTTAAATCGAGTCTGCTCTTTAATTCTGCCCCTTGATAACTGGGACATCAGCAGCAGTCTAAATGTAGGGTATTAAACACTCGAGAGAAAACTACTTGAAAACTCCACCGACAGATTGCATCCGATATTTTGTTAGCAGCCAGCTATATTTTATGGGGCACAGCTGCCAAGACAGGAGGATGCGGTATTGCCATAGTATCTTTTCATGTCGTACAAAAAAATTAAGCATATTATGTAAAGAGTAGAAAAAAAGGGTTTATTTGAGTAAAAAGTCTTTAGTTTATTTTACGACGCCCTAGCTATAGGGCATGGCAACAGGAGCATTCAAACCAGCCCAGCATCACAATCAAAATTTTAGAAAAATTGGAAAAATCCAAAACAATCCATTCAAGACAAGGTGTAAACAGCATACCTTAAAAGCCCTAACATCAAAACACATCAACAACTTTAACTTTATTTTATTTGGTAAATATTTCGTTTCTGTTTTCTTTTTGTACAAATATATATAAATTATCTACAAATGCTTTCTTTTCCAATACGCACACAGTTAAGCGCTAAATTCTATAAAAGGCGCAATATCATCTAGGCAATACTGATAAGTATAACTTTTTCAATACTGATAAATTTTACTTTTCCACAGAAATCTAGAAAATTGTACAAATTGCTATATTAAGAGCAAAACAATTCTGGCAATATTGATTTTTAGAGCATCCTCTGGAATTCTAGAATACTTTATCTGACCTTCTTTTAATTATCTTGCATTCTGGAAATAACCATTTCTGGCAAAACAAGCAAAAGCAAGGCTTAAAAACCTTTATTTAAAAATTTGCATATTTTCACGTACAATTATAAATTCTTAGTTTAATTTATTTTCCCCACAATTGGAAAAATAATACGCTTTCTGGCTAAACACATAGAGCCATAAAATACTGTTACAACACCAGAAAATTTCAAAATACAAAGATGATTTTTTTCCTCCTAAGTTACTTGAGGATTTACCTAGTACACTTAATGAGAAGTTAATATGCCATTTCTAAACAATATTTACTTTTGCTTTAATCGTGCAAAATTACAAAATTATTTTATTTTCCAAGAATAAATTACTGGATGTATAAATCAGATCGTCAGCCATTGAATTTTAGCCTTTGACAAAAGTTATTATGCAATTGCTAAATTGTATTTTCTTTCTGCTATAATCGGGCAAAATTTACAAAATTATTTTATTCACCAAGAATAATTTGCTTGCTGTATATGTTAGATCATCAGCCATTTTTACATCACAGTTTCTCAAATATGTTCTTACAAATTTGCACATTTATATAATTTAAAATCCCTTTACCAGAACTAATGGCGAACAACTTACGCCCAAGTTTCCATAAAATTCTAGTATTTTTAAAAACTGACATTTTCAGTAATTTTAAAATTTGTAATATTATCTCTTCATTACAAATTCCGCATTTTTAAAAAGAGATATGGCAAATTTTTAAAGTTTTTTCAAGCACTTCTGGCATAGTGCCTATTCCTAAGGACTTCTACATAAGGATTTTCAACATGCTCTTCCTTATCTGAGACCTTAAGGGTCTTTTTTAAGATTTATTCGGTTTTTTTTTTTTTAAGTTTATATTTAACGTAAGTGAAACTCCCAGGCTGCAGTGCTCGCCGATGAGCCTGCACCCAGGGATTAAATACACGAGAATTACACAATTGTATCCTGGAGGGATAGCTTACAATGACCGGCCAATCACAGGCCGTCGAACAGTCGGTAATGTTCTTCCATAAACTGGAAGTCTTAAGCGCCGGATCTGACGTCACATTTTTCTGGCCAATTGGAGCTGCGCGGGCGTCCAACGTCATCACGCGCGCCTCTACCGGCCACCCACAGAGACTCTATTCGAGGAAGACACAGGCGTGATGGCGGTGGTGTTATTGATTTGCTGCTGCATCGTTCGTCCAGTTTGTCGTTACAAAGTCCAACACAGACCTTCCAGGGTTCTCAGGAGTTGCAGGTTAGTGTTTAGGCGTGTTTAATTTTTCGGTGATTTCAGATGTAGAACAACGAAAAAGAAATCGTTTCCCACAGTAATTTGCCCGTGCTAGTTGAATACTACATAGCACGGCTTGGTAGATAGTCGAGTCCACGCGAAAAGGAATTTTTTGACCTTGGCGGGGGGGGGGGGGGGGTGCTGGCAGAAAATATGTAAAAATGAAACCACCTACCTCAATTTGGATTAATTATGCATCGATGGCACAAATTTTGTAATGGTAAAAAACCGCATGTATTTAGACATACATTCTTATATAAACAATATTAATTGGATAAAATATTGTGCTACAATTTTCTCTTTTCCTCGGTATAGTATAAGAAACCAGTATCCAAAATCTCACCAGCAGTGTCGTAACCAGTTGTTACAGCCTCCCACACATACCTCACATCATTCCGTTCTGCATTTCTCAAGCACAAAGAAGGTTTATTTTTAAAATATAAGAAAGTGGCCAGTTGTAGGCTATAGTAGGTTCCAAACTTCCTGCTCTGTCAATCTGGTCACACGACCGCCATCCTGGACCTGTTATATTGTCATTTTTTCATGCTCTATTATTCAATGTTATTTTCTCATGCTCGATCAGTCTGTGTAATTTTTTCATGCTCTATTATTACATGTTGCCTATCTTGTATTCCGAAGGTTTCCTCCGAGTGCTCCTATATTTTCCTTTCTCCATTTTCTCTTTCTTTCCTTTCTCATATTTCACATTCGTTTGTCATTTTTTTATAGATTCGTTCGATCTCGCCATGTTACTGGAGGACACCATCTTGGTTTTTCGTTTATCATTTGTTTCCGACTGCCATCTTGGTTCTAGAGTTGGCTGCTAGGGGCACTGATGTTTCTCTCGCCCTCTGCCATATTTGTTTACATCGGCTGTTGCTAGATGACGCACCAGTTACTGCACTGCCATATTGGTACTGGAGTTGGCTGCTAGGAGCACCGTTTTTTAGAGCTCAAAATACCATCTAGTAGAGAGCCGGGCCTAACTGCCGAACATTAGGTAGCCAAACTGATACCTTAGACTGTTCGGGTATCGGGATATGCACTGGGACAAGGGTTTATAAAAAATATATAGCTTGTGTATGTCGACGAATAAATACCGTGTCATGATTAACTTAAAAAAGCAAATCAATAATTCTTTTGACGATCCCACTGTAAGAATTTTTTTATTTTTATTTTTATAAGTTTTACATTTCAGTATTTTAAATGTTTAATTTTTGTTTATATATAATATTTATCTGACTATCCCAGTCTAATTTTCAGAATTTTTTCATGTAATCATTGACATGCAATATGATTTTTTAATTAAGTTTTAAGTTTTGCATATCGTAGGAATTTTTCCCACATAAGAATATTTATTTATTAAGTTTTTTACTATCCCAGACTTATTTCCAGTACATTTTTAACATGCATGTAATATTTTTTTACAACCCCAAACTTAATTTTATTTATTTACACCTAGAGACATTTTTACTCACACTGAACTCAGAAAAAATTTTATACCCCTATGTAACACTAGGACTTGTAAATTTTTTCACTCACTCTTTCTATCCTATTAGCTTACACCATCGCTTAATAATAGATAAGAATAAAAAAAAAAAAAAAAAAAACATATAATGACTATTTACATAAATGAACCAAGTAATTCAGAACACTGTATGATGGTTGGATTTTCTACTAAGAGAAAAAGAAAAGATAATATAGTGTTACTATAATAATTAATTAAAACATACTTGTAAACAATGCCACAGTATACGAAACTAGCCTGCCACCAATTAACCCCTTTATATATTATCCCGAGTATGCTCTGTTCTCTGGCTTAAAATGGAATACTATGTCGTAAAGGGAGGTAAACGTTTTTGCCTGTTCTGTACAAAAAAAAGCAAATTTTTCAAACACCATGACTTAATCTAACTTCACTTAACTTAACATTACTTAACTTATTCATCATATAGTCGCCTTCACTATCCACTTTTTGTCATATGTACCCCAAAACACTTGTTTAGGACTTTGAATATATTTCCTCATATAAAACTCTGATTATGTTTTCATTTAGTAACTAATTTCTCATCTTTACTCGACATCCACTTCACCTAACCTAATTTTCACTCTAGTTGTCGTCATTCCCCCTCTTCAACTCCCCTCCTTACAGTCTTACTTATTATCGCATTCGCTAGTTTGTCAGAGCCAATCAGGCACCTTCGCTTATCCCCTCCATTGCACCCACATACCAGCAAATAAAAGGCCTCGGGACCCAGTCATCCATCTGTTGCTACCGTCGTCGTCACCTGCTCGACTTAAAGTATGCAGTTTATTTTTCGTCTGGAGTTTTAGAAGATGTTTCCATGATGTACCATTGGTTAGAAAATTATTTTGGCTATTGTCGCGTTCGGGAGGCTACCTCGCTCGCAGCCCTCGATATGGAAAAACAACTCGCCTTACTACCGAAAGAGTTGCTGCTGATATACGTTCATTACGAAGTTCCGTACATGTACAAGAGACTTCCAGCTTACCTGCAGCAAGACGACGATATTCGCGATTGCCTGCCATTCAAGGAGTGCTTCGAAGGCTGCACCAATTCCGCTCTGGACACTCCTCGTTCCCGGAGTTGGTGAAGACACGACGTCGTGATGCAGCAGCCACCGCAGACACCACCTCTCCATTCGACGAAGATGTCAGCACAGTAAACATGAATGACTCTGCAGACTAAGCGACCGCCGACATTCTGCAGCTGATCATATCAGGTCTCCGACCCAGCACCACCATTACCTCGACGACATGTGACGAACCACCACAAGATCTTCGATGCACGAGGTGATGTACACCAACTCCTTCGAGTCAGGTTTAGTGAAGTGTTATCCCTACACCATCGACGGGTTCTGGCGAGTGGTGTACTAGCTAGGCGACCCACGGTATGAGGATGCTGTGAGAAACATAGAAGCCTGTGATGGTGTGAATCATTCCAGCCTCTACTATACCCCGGTGCCTGCAAACAACCAGAACATAATGATCGCTGAAGGCAAGTCAAAAGTGTTTTTTTGCGGACAGAAACCAGTGCGATGGTGAAACATGCGCAGTGTAAAACATGAAACTGGACGTAACCCTACTATGCAGCTCCGATGAACAGCTGAAGCTGAACAATAATGAAACAATCATCATTAAATAAGGCATCCAGCGTAGGGACTACGAAAAACGACGAGTGGGGCAGAAAACAGTGCTTCGCTTCAGTGAAGAATGTGATGGTGAGACGCATTGTCTCCTGCCAGACGAAGAAGCTGACACGATTCCGTTCGTCGAGCTGACCACGAATTTTAGCAGCCTGCCATGCGAGATATAGACAAGCTCACCGGATGAGGACAGGGAAGGACATTGGAAAATAATTAAGTAAAAAAAAAACAGTGTTTCGAAAAGAACAACACAGTGTGAATAAAATTATAGTTGTAAATTTATTTTTAGGCACATGGTGCATATTGGCGTATGTAAACAAAAAAAACAACAGGGAATTTTTCATAAAAAATCTTTGTGTCTTAAATTGATCTTTCTGGTCTATGTATGAGTTATAATAAATTATATCTCAACATAAATGCAGAAAACAAATATTACATTCAAAAAAATTTTTGCCTGTAAATATAAACTAATATTGCTTCACATATATGTGAAAATATAATAAAAGAGTTGAATGAATAAATTATAAGTTTAATTTAAACACTTTCCTCTTATTTTATTGTTTTTCATATACCCCATTAATTCAGAGGAAAGGCAGTGGTAAGAAAGCCTTGGTAAACATATATATATATATTTTTTTTCAAAACATAGAAAAGAAACAAATATAATAACGAGATTGTGCTAAAAATTACTTTCTGTATAAAATATGTATTCAATTTAGGTCACTGGAGTTGAGTGTACGAGCATGCATTGACAGGCAGAGCAGATGACCTTGTCAAAGTTTAAAACAATGGCAAGAGCAGTGTTACCAGGTCTGCACCTGCATTGCATCTGGTAACTGCATGCTACATGATTTCACATTGTTTTCACAATCTGCATTTTGTCATGCAGACTAAGTCAGCACATAGTAATGTTAGCAGGTGTGGACCTGCACGGTGTCTGGTAACTGGAATCTGTACATGCTTCCAAGTTGTTTTTTCAATCTGCATATTGTCATATAGTCTAATTCAAAATGGGTGGGAATATATGTGTTAGCAATGTCACAGGCTTTCATCTGCACAGTGTCTGTTAACTGGAGTTAACTAAAGAGAATGTGTCAGCAGGCTATACCGAGCAATCAGGGACCCATCCAGAATGGTGGCGGAGTGGGAAAGACAGCGGCGAGGAGGAAAGCTGTTATTATATTGGAGAAAAAGCTCGTAGTATTAGTTTCATCACATCATGTCTGTGCAGTTCCGACCTGATGATGCAACCATTTACTCCGATGTTACCATGGGCTACCGCAGCATGCATTTCAAGCCAGCTGGACTCCCAGAGCAAACGGTATGCCAGAACAAGTACAAACATGCAAAAAAATTGAACATTCGGTTAGCATTATTGAAGATGTTTTTTCAGCTTGGTTCCAAAACCATGCTCATTTATTACTTGCCCAGTGTACAACCTCCGGCCAGACTCGAAGCTACCCTGCACTACCAGCAAGCTGATAAATCAAGCGAAAGAAGAATGCCTACATGAAGCTTGCGGTAATAGCAAAAGTGTATATCAACTCATAAGACCAGATAGCTACAAGATTACTTGGTGGTCCGTGTACTGTGATGGAGAATGTATCACCGCCATTTTGAACCATGGCAAAACAACTTGGGAGACTATGTGCACCCCACTAATATGTGATGTGTACACTGAATTCGTACTTTGAGCATCGTTCTGCAACCAGTTTTCTTCTGCCCAGTCTGCGATCAACAGCAGTCAACTAGTCAGCCAACCTAACCACCATGGATGTTGGATACGATGGTTACGAACCATTTTCTAAAGACTGCAAGGAAGATGAAGTGTTCCTGTTGCCTGATCCTACTAGCACCGAGTTGGTACCATGTATAATGTACATCCCCAGCACTTGCAATGACTATGTGAATGAATGCTTACATTGCGAGCCGTATGGTTTACTTTTTAAAATGAGTGAGGTAATAATTACAGCTCGATATACTATAAAATGTTTAGTAAGAATGTAAATTTCCATTTACAGCATAATTAATTTTTCCCATTCGAAACATCCATGGTAGGTGTACCATTCATCTCTGTGCTCCAAAGATAGCACATTCCTATGAAATGCGCGCGGACCCCAAGGAAATAATGTACAAAGAATCATGCGATGGTAAACAACATTATAGAAGTATTAAGAAAGATATACCTGGTCATTTACCGACAATGTACACACTGTGTGCATTAATATTGTGCTCCGTATGTAGGCAAAAACTGCTTTAAGAAGCTAGGTTTTCCCCAAAACCTTCATATCAATTCAAACTGGACTATATAATTAATACAGATATGCTCGTAAATGACAATTGTTTGTGAATCACAGCTTGTATACTCCAGCCGCAGCAGTTATGCTAGTTGTGACTCCATCTCCAGTGACTATACCAACAGCAGTTCCACACTGTGGGCCTTCCATGTTTATCCACACAGAAGATGATGCTGTTCCCTACAAAATATTAATAGATTCTGATGTGTCTACTTCATGTGTACTAAAAGTAGTAAACCAAATTTTAACTGATGTATAAGTTCTTTATTTTTGTCAAATGTGAATAAATGTATGTATGTAAAAAACATCTATTGTTAAAAATAACCTATGTGTCATACATATTTTTAAAACTGGTATACACCTAAAAGCATTATGCAAAGAAACGTTTACTAGTGAGCGATATTGTTGAGAATTTTCATACTTATATGACATATTTAGAGGCTGATAAACAAAATGTAATTACTGCACTTCTCGAGTCGTTCTTAAATAGACACTCAACAACTACCGAATTAATAAGTCTTTCAGGGAAGCAGATATATATATATATATATATATATATATATATAATTTAGTACATACATTCTATCTTTTTAATTATTAATTTTACATTCTATCTTTACATTCATCAGATGTTTGCATATCATGGATAGTAGCCAACATTGTAATCTGATGTAACCCGGATCCTTCATTTCATCGATGACTGAAGATATTTTAACAATATGTGTTAGATCCCCACATTTTTGCAGGTCTGCGCCTGCACAGAGCTAGTTATCTCGAACCCTATTTTGTGTATAAGATAGGCAAGAATAAAATGAATGTGAAGTTATGTAAAAACCAACTTTTATTTTTAAAAATTTCCAGATACGTATCACCACTTTAAAAACCTTGGTAAGTTCTATTTCAGGTTGTCCTTCTCATCGACCCAGGAGTCGTCTCGCTTCGAGTGTCCGAGCCACCTCATGTACACACGTCCGTTATGTCGTTTCAGCACCTTTTCCACCAAAAACATCGTAAAACTTCGTAGGCTGGCTCTCCTAGTAGATCCCCCAGGTAATACATGCGCGGGTACCAATGTCAAATGCGAACCACCTTGTACAATTCTGCCAACCAGTTGTGTTGATATTGCATGTGAAAAACGGTATGCTGTTTGGAGATGCCCACGAGGTCACCAATCTTGGCTTTAGGCTTGCGCGGATCCCTCCTCATTGGAAAAGAATAATCGGTCTGAAGCAGGAAGCCGTGCTCGACATCTTCGGGTGTGAGTAGAAGAATGAACGGTAGAATTATACTCGAGAATGAAGTTCGGCAGTAGTTCAAGCCACTTATAGTTTCAATTCGCCATGAAATGTCTCCACAATTTGGCTTTTAGAGTACGGTGAAAATGCTCAGCGATGCTATCGTTGAGTCCAGAGTACATGGAATTGTGATTTATACAGTACCTTTTCATCAGTGTGTGGAAAGTAGCATTAAAATATTCTTTACCGTCATTACTGAGGAGATTTTTCGGTATGCATCCTTCGCTCAACACATCCGCCATGGCCTCTATGCCGTCGCTTGTTTTCTTTATTTGGAGGAGCAAAGTATTGTATTTCGAACAGGTCGGATTGGATAGTATTGTCCAGCCCTTTCATGGTGCATTTTTCCGAGGATAATTTCTTCTGGCTGGCCTATGCAGTTCACCAGAAACAGCATATTTCGTCATCGCACTACATTGCCAGCTTCGGCGAGTTCTTCGATGATAGAAATAATCTCGTTGGTATGCAGTTCCTTGCCCGCAGACTGCGAAACGACCAGTAGCCATAGTCTATTGACAAGTTTGTTCAGATCATCTCAAAACATGCAGTTTATCTTGCATTTGGCATCGATCTTCTGCAGCAGCAGACCCAAGCCAACAGATTTGGCTGATTGTGGAAACAGTCCCGCCATATTGCCAAATTTAGCATGGGTCAAGTCCTTAAATCGTCATATTGAGGGTTTATCGTTCGCATAATGAGCACTGTTGAACTGTAGCAGGCGATGGTACATGTGCAAATCTGATTAGGTGTAGTGTCTCAGTTGCCTACAAAACAAAAGTTCGTATAGACCATGTGTCATTTTAATCTTGCGCTTGCTGATCTGCATCACATTTCCTGGAATAAAACACCACTTACTTATTTCTTAGAAATAATTTTTTGTCGCAGTATCTCGAGCCGTATATCTTGTCGCTATTCCGATTAGAGTAGGAAGATATGTAGTGTCCGATAAGTGTGCCCACCTAGGCTCGGCGCACACAAAAAAATCGATTAGGGGCATATCATCTTAGTCGCTAGTAAGGTCTCCTTCCGATTAGGGCAATTCCGAGCTTCTTTTCAGATCAAGCGTCGGGGACGTTCCTCCACCTTCATTTCATATTTAATATCCGGCCGAGGAAAAGCTTCCTCGTGGTATTATCAACCAACTTCGTCAAGATGGCTGGTTATCGCCTTCTAAGTCTCTCCCCTTCTATTCTCGAGAGCCAGTTTGTAACTATTTGCGAGTAAATATTTTATGCGAACAACTTCGATAGCTCTCTACAGCTCGATCGTCAATTCAGTTCAGCCTGTCATCATTTATATAATAGAATAAATACACAATTACACAGGAATGTAATCATATTCACTCTCAAGTTGAGGAAAGTGAATTTTCGATCCTTTCAAGTTGGTTGATGCAATAATTCGGCACCTTATTGCTACGCCTTGCTACATCGGTTTTCGGCAAAGTTTGGATGTTACATATTTTGAAGCATCCTCAATTATTTCCATATCTGTGTGGTGGTATTTATGAGGTTAAGACATTTGGCAGGGGTTAACCTACAAAAAGCATTCTCCCTTCAACGACACCACAAGAAAGGAAACACCCAAGGGCCAGGTCAAATAGATAACTAGCTACTTCCATACCCGAAGAAAACCTAGATTCACATCACCAAATATTTCGCAGAGAAATTTAAAGTTGAAATAAATCGTTATTGTTACCCATAGAGTTTAATACCCAATACAATTTAATGCTGGAGAAGAAGAAATCCCACAAAACTGACCCAAAATACACATTGGATATCAAAGTACATCAATATAATAAAATATCCAAAAAATCAACAACTTAATGACCTAACTTAGAAACCGCAATATTATTTAGCATAGTACCTTCATATTGACATAAATTAGTATTCTCAAAGATGACTTAAATAAGTATTCTCAAGTTAACTTAAATTAGTACTCTCAAATATGACTTAAATTAGTACCTAGGATTTTCCTTGCATTTATATAGCGTGCAAAGAGAAAAAGCATCAAAAAGGACTCGAACCAATGGGTGATGAGTCCATGGTCAAAATCAAGTCAAGGCTAAGAAAAATTTAAGTTGTGGCATGGTTAGGACCCCAACAAAGTTTTTCTGGGAAGGGGGGGAAATCCCTTCCAGAAGACTTTTTTTTCTTGGCTGGCCAGCAGTACAAACAAATATAATTACATAATTACCTACTAATGCTAGGGTCTGCAGCTCCGAGTCATGTAGAAAACCCAATAAAACTTATTACGACACTGGAGGGTGAAACTTCTTTAAATGACCTCTCGTTACGAATTAACCTGAACTAGGGTTAGCAAGACTGGCAACGACTGGTGTTAGAAAATGCTGGATCTGGTAGGGACCATTCCAACAGAACGAAAGCTTAGTCATTTTCTTGACAAATGCGCTACCAGGTTGAGCTTTGTAGAGGACCAAGTCACCAACACGAAATGGATTGTCAATCCAATTTTTGTTATTCTGTCACGACTCTTGAAGTTGGCTCATTTTAGGTTCTTGAGGGCTGCTGCCCACACTTGATGCATGTCCTTGTGATCATTCGGTAACAACTCGTCTAAATGCCACAAATTAGACACAGGATTACTAGGCAAATAATTGAAGACAAGGTTGAATGCTCTATCTTTGAGGGATTCATGTATGGCAAAATTAAAAGCCATCTGCAACCAAGTTAAATTTTTGTCCCTATTCGAATGCGCTGTCGCATGGAAGGCTATGAGGGCCGGACGGAGGTTTCCCTTGAAACGCTCGGCATGCGAAGGAGGAGGGTTTTATAGTGACAAGTTGATGTGGCGAATACCAAAAGAGAAATACATATCATGGAAAATTCTGGAAGTGAACTGTGAGCCATTATCTGATACAATAGCAGCGGGCACAACAAAGTTTTGAAATACTCTAGTTTGTAAAGCACAAACGGTTGATGCAGTATCAGCTTTTCTCATAGGGATGAGGCACACAAATTTGGAAAACGCATCAACACAAACTAATAACATATTGTTGTGTAACTAGCTTCTGGGAAAAGGTCCAACAATATGCATGTATAGCTTTTGCACAGGTTTCTCGGCAACTTCTGAAGAAAGAAGACCTAAATTGGTGTCCTGAGCAGGTTTGCTTAAAGCACACAATTTACAAGTTTTCACACGTTCAGTGATTTCACCATCCATGCCCTTCCAAATAAAATGTCTTCTGACAGCGTGAACCATTTTACGCATGCCCAGATTAACACCAAGGGGCGATGAATGAAATTAATCAAAAACCATTGGTCTGAGATGCGCAGCAACACAACACATTTCACATTATCATGAGACTTATAACACAAGACACCTTATGACAGAAAATATGGCTTTTGTTCTATACCCGATTTCAATTTTGTGATGATTTTGTTTAAGTCCTGGTCCCTTTATTAATGCTCTTTAATATCCACGAAAGCCAAAGGAAAGTCAACTATAATGTTATAATTTGGAATAACAGTGGTTTCATTACTAGAATTTGTACCATCAAAGGGGAAGGGAATCAGCCACTATAATCTGTGATCTTCTAATATGTTGTATGCAGAATTTTAGAGAAGGTATTCTGCACAACGACCAATTTTGCCAAGTTGCAGTGGGTGAGCCAAAAGCCACGACAACACCTTATTATCCGTTTCCAGTAGGAATTCGGCATGTTCTAAGTACTGTCTAAATTTGTCGATGCCAAAAACAACCGCAAAACATTCTAACTCATAAATAGATAACTTTCTTTCCTGGGATGAGAGAGTTCGTGATGCCAAAGAAACTGGCTGCTTAACACCATCGAACTCCTGACATAGGAACGCTCCAGTGCCAAACTGGAAGCGTCCGTCTGCTAAATAAATTCCTTGGAAAAATCTTGCATTCGAAGAACAGGCGGAGTAATGATATCATTTTTGATAGTTTCAAATGCCTTTTGTTTTTTCTCTCCCTATAAAAAAGGTATAGTCTTTTCGGGTAAATTATTAAGAGTCTCAACCTTTTGAGCCAGGTTTGGTATGAATTGTACGAAAAACTGGATCATGCCGATAAATCGAGCAATGCTCTTTACATCCCGAGGCGGCAGAAATTCTCTAATGCATCTAGTCCGCTCAGGATCATTGGAGACACCTTTCGAAGAAATGGTGTAGCCCAAAAAGGCAATCTCCTTCACAGCAAATTTATCCTTACTAGGATTGACTGTCAGACCTGTTTGTTGTAAATGGGATAAAACTTGTTTCAAGTGCACCAAATGTTGCTCAAAAGACTCGGAGTATATCACCAGGTCATCCAAATAATTGTACACATACCTGAATTTAACATCATGAAAAATTTTGTCTAGCAATCTTGTAAGGACTTGGGCATCTGTGGCCAAACCGAAAGGTACGTGTGTAAATTGGTAGAGATTCCAGGTAACAGAGAAACTAGTAATTGGTTTGGACTGTTTGGACTACAGAATTTGGTAGTAGGCCGAATTTGGTGGTATAAAATGTTGCTTTCCCAAATCAATTAAAGGCCGAATGAAGGTCCAGGGGTGGGACAGATTCTATTTCAATTTTCTTATTAATTTTGTGGTGATCTATAACCATCCGGTGTTTGTCGTTAGGCTTAGTAACCAAAAAAGGAGGGTTATCATATTGGGAAGTGGAGGGTTCATACCCTTGTCTAATAAATCCTGGACCTTATTACTCAAAATTTCCATCATTGAGGATCTAGCTTATAAGGGTGACTGCTGACATACTCCTTGTCTATCAATTTGATTTCGTACTGCAACAAGTCAGTTAGACCTAACTGCGAAGTGAGAACTTAAGGAAATTGCTTGCAAAGTTTTTAAATAGCGACTTGCTGATGAGGCTCTAAATCCGAAAAGGGGTGCACAGCTACCTCATATTCAATTCGAATTTCAGAAGAAAGAGGTTGCTTTTGGTTACAATTAACGAAAACAATTTTTTATAGAGGTGAATTTGAAATATATTTGCTGTGCATGAATGTCTGAAACCTGTCCTGAGAATGCCATGAAATCGGCGCATAAAATAAAAGGCAGTCCTAATTTCTCAGAGACTTAACACTTCATCCATGTAAAGTAGACAATTTTCAATTTAATGATGGCGTAACACAAAATAGGCAATGCCACACTAGAAGCAGTATAACACTGGATTTCGCATGGTTCAACAGTCTTGACCAATTTTAATTCTTTCAATTCCTTGAAGAGTTCATCTGAAATTATAGTACGAGCAGATCCCGAATCTAATAGGGCTTGTACTAATAGAGGCCTAACATTTAGCTCAACATGAAGGGTGGCAACTTTCTCTACCTCTACAACATTTGGGAAATCAACCTGAAAAGTACTATTTTGTCTTTTAGTTTCACTTATGCTCCAAGGGCCAACGAGTCGTTGGAAACGGTGACCAAGGTTGATAGCTTGAATAATGTGAGCATTAAACTGAGAGTTGGCAAGGTTGCCCCTTTGGCCAGAAGGAACGTTCGCTTTTCGCACCCACAAGGATGGGTTTTTTTGGCAGCTAGCACAGGACATCTTACAATAAGGTGACCAGTTTCTTTACAATAAAAAAATGCACGTGCATCGGTACCCGAAACATTAGCCTGAACTTTACTGTCACACGAGACACCACTATCTTGCTGGGTGTCAACAATATTTACATCAGGATTACACGTTTTGCCCTTCTTATCAGGGATAGGACCTGACTTACCAGTATATATACTCTTGATTGAGAAGCTCTCACGCTTTTGGTATGTGTAACGAATGGTTTGTGAATGTATGCAGACCCGCTCCAGTCCAGTGAATGAATTTGGTTTGCCCAATAATACTAGGCGAGAACTCTATTGCGGTTCTAAGCTTTTCCAAATAGTGTTCACAATATCACTCTCAGATAGGGTCAAACACAAAATGGTAGCAACCTTTTTTATAACTGCTTACATAGGATGACAACAATTAATTAAATTCCTGCAGCCTGTTCAACATCCTGAACTGTAGTTGGGTGAATAACCTGGATGGGATTAAATAGTGCAAGATATCAGCATGATACTGGTCGATAGTGAAATGCTGGGAAATGGCATGTCTGATCCTCTCACTTAGAGGTACCAGGGTGAAAGTGTATATGATTTCTAGCAACTGGGTTTCTGGTACAGTTTTACTTTGACATAACTTCAAAATGTGTTTTGGAAACTCTATAAATTTAGGAGCTTGAAGTCCATTGGTAGATGAAAAGTCACGCAACAAGCGCTCAAGTGGGTAGGTAATTTTGCCAAAGATGGGGGCA
Source organism: Dryococelus australis (assembly GCA_029891345.1). NCBI lineage: Eukaryota > Metazoa > Arthropoda > Insecta > Phasmatodea > Phasmatidae > Dryococelus > Dryococelus australis. The sequence continues at coordinate 168,280,643 of CM057009.1, read as the reverse complement.
CCAAAAGTTGAGAGGGTGGCACAACTGCTGGGGACATGAGTGGTGAGGTGGCAAATGTGGAATGGGCAAGTGTGTGTGGAAGGATGGTGGGGATGTGAGTGGGAAATGAGGGGTAAGGTAAATGTGAAGTGATGTGGGATGTGGACAGGAGACTAACCATGCTAGCGTGAGCTGGCGTGGAGAATGAAATGGTTGTGGTGGGAGTACTAAGGCTTAAGCTGACAAGCTGTTCACCAACAGTGGCAACTTCAACAGTCTGGAGGACCTTATGGGACTCAACAGCTTCCATGTTACAAAGGGCCTCAAATAAACTTTCTGCCTGTGTAATGATATATCTTAGAGATTGGGTTTGCATTTCAAAAAAATTTTTCAGGGCACGAAGTTAGCAAATTGTTAGCCCTATTTTTTTTAAATGTGTACTCCTATTTTTGAGACGGCCACCCATGCAAAAGCAAAACCCAAGGCACACACAAAAAGGGAAAATACCATGCAAAAAGCATGCAAAATTATGCACGCACACACACACAACCACCAGCATCTCCTACCAAACTTCTTGTGGCGGTATTTTTGGGGCAAGACATATGAAAGGGATTAACTTACCAAAATCATGCTCCCCTCAACAACACCACAAGAAATGAAACACCCGAGGACCAGGTTTCGGTGCGTTTGTGCATAATTGAATGTTAGTAAAGAATAGTAGAAGGTCTAACCTAAAATTAAGTTTCTTACTACTTATATCACTATACATAACAATGATCACTTGGTAAGTACTCATAGAAACTTAAGTTTTATGCAACTGAGGTGCTACGTATAGCTACCATATTCATTAAAAAAAAATCATCTCAGGTGACATCACTACTTTTCTTTTATTTAAAAGATCTTATCATTTACAACAAGCAACCAACATTTTTGAGAACAACAATGGCTATAATGGATATATATTATATAATTTGAAATTTAGTATCTTTTTGTTTCACATTTACTTTTTATTTTACTTTCACAGTACTACTTCGCGATCCCGTCTGAAATTGAAATTACTTAAATAATTCATCATAAGTGGCCATTTTGGCCGAGCAATTAACACATACACTACACTGCCATTCTTTTCTTAGGCTTTCAAATCAAAATTAATTAAAATTTAATATTTTACTGTTACTCAGGAATTGTCCAAACAACGAAAATACATTAACTAAAATTTTAATTGTTCCAAGAACAGTTAAATTTTTAAAGGTCAGTCCAATACGATTGTTAGTAGCACAGCAAGCTGAAGCAAAATAAAATGAAAGTTATTTTGGCCTGGTAATGCACGAATAGCTGATCAGGAACACATATCCGATAGAGAAGTTAAATCAATGGAGAAAGGGAGGATAGGAAAATTCCCCGAGTACTACCACGCCTCAACTCCAAAGCCAAAATTCAGGTCGTCATCTTAGGCCCATGCTGGAGAACCGCTAAATAACAATTTAAGGGACAAATTAGCGAATGCCGCAACAACCACAAAGAACAAAATGTGGCACGGAAAATTAGATACACATGAAATATACCTTTCGCTGTAAAAGGAGATGTTTTCACATCATGATTGGTAGATCATAATTTGTAGAAGAAAGCAAAATGTCACAATCAGATCATGTCGACGAAGAAGAAGGAAGTAACGTATCGGAAGCCGTCATAGAGTAGGATCGATTCGAGAGGACGAGTACCAATATAAATCGAGTTACATTTTGCGACTTCTAAAACTTAGTTTACGAATATTACCTTTAAAGTAAAACAAAATCATAAAGATAACAGAATAAGTCATTAATTATCAAATACACCACATAATACGAAATACTAATTTTACAAAGTGTAAGTCCTCGTTTTTCTGATACATGTCAAATCTTTGACATACTAGTTGGCTTAGTTTGGAAAATAATTTTATCAACAAATGGAAATTTTAACCTCAGATGAATATTTAATTGATAAACAAAACATTAAAGTCCTTAAACACAAAGAATATTGGTTATAGTTAAGACACCATTCACTTATTTATCCGTTGACATAGTTGACATAAATATTATGAAGTTGTCTTACATAAAATCCAAAAATAGGTTTCCAAAATAATTAAATGCTTTTCTGAACAAACTGAAATATACATATGAGGCATAACAATAAAACAAAATACAATTATAGAAATAAAATCGTTAAGGAATTAAGTTAGCACAGTAACTAGTACTTAACAAGTACTTCATACTTAAAAAATATTTGACAGAAAATGGGAGAACTGAAACTGAATTCCGCGGTTTTACCGATTCCAAAAGTGGAATCCGAGTCACAGACTCACACAAAAACAAGAATTGAACACATTAGAGGGCATGGGCCACCAAGGCGGTACACTGTGTATTCGACACGTTGATCAGGCCTATTATCAATGCTGCCATGCGCCCTATTAGCTGGTCGAAGCAACCAAATCTTCCACCAATTAATTTTTCACGCTCTCCATCTTTTGCCCAAGAAGCAACTGGCTCCTGCGAACAGTGGTGAGGTGTGCTTACATTAGCACATTTACATCATCATCATCATCTTCGGTGGGTAGACCATGTCCGAATTTGGGAATTGTATTGTGACTAATGGTCAGTGTCTTAGTATAAACTGATAGAAGCTATGCCTGTGCCTGCCATTATATAGAGGCTAGTCTTTTATGTACTCCTTGTTAAAGCATAAGACTCACAGGCTCTTGAAATCTGATATCATGTGCATACGGACGTCGTCGTACACATGTCGCAAATTCATATCGTTCATGCGAAATAGCACCAAAAGATTAGCATTTGTACCTGCTATATCCCAGTAAACCACCTCTGCTAAATTTTGCACTTAAATGGCATTCTTGAAGTTTTTTTTCCCAGGTCGTTATTTCATGTCGATGCACACTTCGCAGAACTGTGAATGATTTACCACAGAAGCAACAAAGTTGATGCATAATTAGTACATTATGTCTGTACTGTTTTAATCATATCATTTCATATCAGTAGTAGTAGTTCATATCAGTTAGTAGCAAAGTAGCATGTTATGACTTGTAGAAGAAAGACCAAATCTGGAAGAGGGATAGTCGATACGCTTATCATCAGTTTACCTTTCGAGCTGGTAGACTTTCGAGCTGCACATTCACGGATACAGGTTCTGCGGGCCAGAAACCAAGCTAGCTAACAGGTTGGCATGCAGCGATGTGGGCATCAGCACGCTGGACGAGGCGTGCAAATGGTACGATATCGCTTATTCCCAGCACAATGATCTGCAAACCAGGAACCAGGCAGACAAGATACTTGCACAGAGGTCGATGTGATAACAAAATAGTCAGATACCAGACTCGGAGAAAAAAAAAATATGTCGGGTGTTTCCAATGTGATCGAAGCCAAGGTGAAGATGGGCATAGGGGCGAAGAAAATGAAATGAAGTTACAAGAGGAAAGGGAAGAAAAATTTGGGAGTATTCCTTCTTTTCTTGATACCTGCAATCGGTGATCTTGGTGGTATCATCGGTGCTGTAACGAATGTTGTTAGTGTGGTGAAATGACCATCGAACGAACGTAAGCACTTGGAGGAAAACCACCACCACAACCATTTACTAGAAGCTATCACCATGGGTAAAAAAAAAAACTGGAAAGGACTTTACATATGACGACCTTACCGCACAGGAGAAGTTGCGAGAAAGAAAAAGGATCGCAGCAGAGAAGGTTATAATGAAATCTCTACTAAATTTACTGCACACGAAGTTGGGTTTGGAACTGTTTGCACTCAAATTGAAGATACCTCATTTTATACAGGATTATTCGAGCGAGATGATTTGCCCTCTAACCAAAAAGAGAAGAATTTGCCATTATTTAATCTCGACCCAACAGCTGGGCCTAGCACACACTGGGTAACTTACTTCAAACATAGCAAACATGTACACAATAACGATAGTTTTCGGAATTTATGGCCTTCATTTACACTACGACTGTACCTGAAAAATTTGAAAACTGACTTACAACTACGAGATGGAACAAATGCCCAACACATGGAATTGTGGACACTTGTGTCTGCTCTTTCAGGTGTGGTGGAATAAAAAGAATTTGTATGCGAATAATTGTTCGTTAAACAATTACACAAAAGTTGTTTGCACCTATGTTCTCCAGTCAGTATGTCGGTGTCCATAATTGTAAGTGCTAAGATATCTGAGCTGAGGGCGACGTTTTACCCGCCCTTGGAGCTGGAGGTGAGTGCGTCATCGGACTTACGGATTTTCAGATTTACATGTCCATATCCAAAATAGAGGAAAATGTGAATTCTGCTTCTCAGTACATAGTGGCAGGGAATATAAAGGAAATCAGCATTCCTACTGGCGCATACAAACTGAAGGGCATCGCTAATTACATCAAGAAATCCATGCCAATGGACATGACTTTCGAACTATGCGGTAACCCAAACACACTGGTGGCAGAATTATTTTGCAGTGGCTATATCGATTTCACCGAACTGGATACCATCAGACCTGGGCTGGTGTTTGAAATGCGAATCTACGAAACTGGTTAAATAAACAAATCGTTGCAACCGGTAAACATATGTCCAGTGAATGTGATATGCATAAACTGTTATTTAGAGAGCAGCTGCTACGTCAATGGTAAAACCAGCAATATGCTGTAAGAGTTCGCACCGTAAGCCCCACCAGGTTATAAACTGGTCAACATTCCGAAAAGCATCATTTACGTTCCCGCGATCCTGAAGAGTGCACACAAAGTGGCAGTATCGATCGTCGATCAGGAACATAAGCAGATAGGCTCCAGAAGTGAATAAATAACTTTTCACTTGCACTTGAAATGATGGGATTGAGTTTCGCTAGGCATACCATGCATAAAGTCCAGTGCAGCACCATACATGTGACCAGTAGAGATCGTGACACCGGCATGCTAACATGTGCCAAAGAGCAGTTTCTACATAGCCTAGGGTTGAAAGTGATCAGGCATGGGAGACAACAAGCTATTGAACGTGATGCAGACGGCAGAATTCAACAACACTATCTACAAGTTTGAGCTGTATTGCTACCAGCCATATCTGACTGTCCCGTATGCCCTCAGGCATGAGGTTCGAATCCCGATAAAGCTTCAAGATAACTACACCCTGCCTTCACAATCATTCCTGCCAAACCAAGTTACATTCACAAAAGAGGATGGAACCCACCCCACCATCACCGTGTTAGTTCGCAATGGTATACTCCACCTCACAGAGGGAGTAGTGTATGAAATGAATGGTGTTCCTATTGTGAAATGCAACACGTGGGCATAACCACCAACATAAAAAACTACCTCGTTTTCATGCCTAACAATCTCGACATGGTAAAAAATGGCAGGCTGGAGAATAGAAGATGGCTACAGAGTTCGAGTTGAGTGAGTTACTATCGATGCTACTGGGTTTCGCAGAAGATTATAGGAAGATTTTAATGGGAACCAAGGAGAACTAGCGATAATGTTTGCCACTTCACATATCGATGCAGTGTTGGGAGCAGGAGAAAATCCCCAGTCCGTCCATCGCTGTAACCCTGACCAATATGGAGTGGTTCGTGACCCACATAACTCCGAGCACCCGTAAACACTTGAAGCTACAGAACTGTGTCATGAAGGAAATGATAATTGACATTACTTTCAGGAGTTAGAGTTTGTTTACATTTCTGATCATGTCATCTGCCACGAGGAACGACTAGGTTGTGAAGACGTCTTCAAGTATGGAAAAAAAACCAGTTATGTCATTAGGGAAAGATATATAAGAGTACACATCACCTAATAGTGCACAGTGCCATTTCCTGGCAGTTGGCAACACTGAAAAAACTATGTATGGGCTCAGTTGGTTCGTTACTGTGAGGCAAGTGTGAGGTGTGAAATGTGCAGTTACTCACGACTATTTGTAGATTTGACAGGTGAAAGAACAATTTTTGTTACTTTGACGTAATATTTTTTGGACATAAGTTTATCTTTGTAATGTAGGTAAACGAAGGTGCATTCATTGTGCATACATTATGTAACAGCCATGGTTCCAAGTATTCATGGCGTTTTAAACGTTGTGCTTTTCAAATATTTGCTGATGTCTATCGGTTATTTCAGAAATCTCGTTTTCGTCCCCAAAGAGTACACATATAGATTGTCCACAAGCATGCACGTGCACTCTTAGGAGCATCTTACTCACTCTGTGGGGAAACATGCACACTGTTTGGAAACAATTCAAGTTTTTTTATTTAATGAACTAGTTTATATTTGTTTCAGAATGTCACCGTTGTATAAGAGAAAGTCATTCAGGAAGTTGATATTTACAAACGAATTGTTAAATAAAACAAGGTGAAGAATACAATATGGGGAAAGACAAAGAAATGTCACAGTGGATCTGGGCACAAAGGAATTGGCACTTAGAAAATGTTTTAAAACTGTGAGTACAAATACGGATCAAATACCATCGACTAGCGACGTAAGTCATGCTGTTGTATTCGGTTTTCCTGACCATCGTGAAAATATTTCACCTATGGCCACTGAGATTAGTAGATCGGCTGCTGAAATAATTCTCGAGGCTTAAGTACATGCTTGTGAATCAAGTAAGGATAGTGACGAAGAAAGCAGCTCTCCCAATGGCACTACGAATAATACGTCTACTATAGAATAAAATAATGAATCAACTGCAATCTCTGCTGCTGACATCATTCGTATTTCCAAACCAGACACTACTGGCAAGAGAAACATTAAAAAGGAAATCATAGTTAATGACAGGCTCTCAATTTTAAAATGCTCCTTTGCTTACAAATTTAAAAAAATGCCCCAAGATTCACAGATGCAAAATAAAAGGGAAATATCTTCAGTTTCAGCAAAGAAGATTACATAGTGAAAGACAGAAGAAAATGATATATTCTGCCCAGGATGCGATGAGACATCCGCTTAGTCTATCTTTAAAGACTGGATACAGAGTATCAAATGCCAACAGAGGTGACATGAGCAATGCTCGTCATTTGAAGGAGGTTCAATATTTACATGTGACCAGTGTTGAACGTCCACTCTTTGGGTACATGTTTCTCGCTCTTAGGAGCTTGGGCTCTTAAGAGTGCCCATTTGCAAATTATTTAGTGTTTTGCATTTGGTGAAAATTAGAACATGTCTATGTGATTGGGCCTGTAAGCACGAAATTATAATTGATCAATAAAACACCAAGTGCAGAACCATATTTTTCCACCATAAACTGTAGCAGTAAAGGGGGTCGATTTGTTAGGTGTGCACTCTTCGGTGCCTTTCCTACTGATATTTCAAACAAACAAGCAAGACAAAATCGTGACAGACAATTCGACTTTCGATCACCGTATAATCCAGAACATAAAATATTTTGGAATAGCGAAAGCTATCTGTACCTTCTTAGACCAAGAAGTATTTGTGTTGGCAAATTTTTTATATACTCAGTTTAAAGCCCCCTACTATGGGTGCGAGTCCTACCCTGTTCTGAGCCCAGAAAGATTATGCGAAACAGCGCCATTTCTGGTCTTCGACACGTCCAAACAAAACGAGCGAGTTCAAAACAGCGTGGTGGGTTGTCGAAAAAAAAAATATTTCCTAGGAAAAGATGCCTGCTGTAGTGAACCAGTGCCCCGCCCACCTTACTACGACGTTTCAGTAAACAAGAGGCAGTGTGGTATACAAAACCCCGCACACAAATAGGGGGCAAGCAGGTGCCGCCCCCCTCCCTTAAACTCTCTCTCTCAAACTTCCAGCCATCGTGCTGCACTTGAGGTTGCTACAGCCCGACGGAGGTGTCGGGGTGCACGACTGCAGGACTGTAGAGGGCTCTGGCCCAGGTGAAGGAGTCCAGTGAAGACTGCACGACTACCGCCTTCCAGATACAGTGCTAGAGGAGCTCTGTCCGCATTGCCATAACCTAACAGTGGTAAGACGACTTATACATTTCGGTGCAGATCTAGGTCGCGAGAATCCGCAACATAACTTAAAGAACTCTACTGCTGACATTGACTATAAGGTTAGGAACACGATTAAGATGTTCAGTAATTGCGAGCAGTAAAAATAGAAAATTATTTAGAGTTCTGTATTGTAATATTCTGAAGTTTATTCTTACGATAAATCATTGCATATTTGGAATTAAATAAATTGTGTAGTATTTTATAACCATCTGTGTCGCCTACCTTAATTTACAGTTTTAGCTGTTGCCACCTCGAGTCATATAGAATTTAGTATTCTAGAAATTTAGCATTGAATAGGAGTGTTAGAGTAGACTCAAGGTGGCAGCATTACACTGCAGACACTGGTACATACTGTTTGATTTTTCACGCCAGTGTAGTGGGCTATGACTGTTTTTGGGCATGGTGAACATGGTGAGTTAAGGATTTAGAGGATGCTCGGAAATTATCCTTACAAACTTCTAGGACTTGTAGAGGGAACTGAGTAGAAAATCCTTTGAAAAGTAACCAATGTCCAGAAATGCTATGTTTCAGTGCTACAACCATTTAAAATAAAAGGGGCTCGTAGGTGCAGCGGTGCAGGAACCACGTGCAGAAGTTGACACTTGGTGCAAAATTGGCTGGATGCACAGACTATACCTTTTGGAGGTGGTAAGGATGTAGTTGTTGCTCATTCTGAACCTCCCAGGTGAGTCTGGAAGAAACACCCTATGCAAGCAAAACTGATTGTGTACTCGTGTACTGTTCAACATGATGCAGTACAACTTCTTCCAATTCGGTAGTGCGGTGTCTCTTTGGAGCACCACAGTCGTTCCTGTCGGCAGTGAATGTACCTCATTCTCGGGGCGGTACCTAATTGTGGCGAAATGGGTACACATTGGCATCGCATGTTGTGGATGACACTCTTGATACAGCTGTCCAGCTGTTCTTCCATTACCTTCAGCTGTGCCACACGCAAGGGCCATGTCTATGTATTCCACAAATATCCACATGTTAATCGAAAATGCAAAGGTGCAAGGATGGGGCTCGAGGCAAGCATCTTTCCTAATGTATTACCTACCCAGTTGCATACCAACACAGGAAAAACCGCGATAATTCTCTTTCCCTCAGTGGAAGTGGACGAGTTATGCACCTGTTTTAAAATGGTTGTAGCGAGGTAACAGTTAATTTCTTGATATGGGTTCCTATTCTAAAATTGTGTACGCAATCCCCTCTACAATTCCTAGAAATTTGCAAGGGCAATTCCCGAGCAACCTGTATAAACAAGATGATCACTCTATCACACTTCAGTTTGTATCAGCATGTACTGTATTCTGCAAGGCTTCCAGAACCTGAGTGGCTATGTGCTCAAGGAGATCGCAGTGACCTATGATGATGATGGGAATATGCGCATGTGTTCCCTCTTCCTCCCTTATTCGTGGAATCTCTTGGACGAGAAAAGCAAGTAGACAGGTGACTAGCTGACTAAGTACCACCTAGGACTGAAGTGAAACGAAGGTAAGATTCCATACCATTAGGTGGGAAACATGTTGCACGACTTTCTGGTACTCTATCTGCCAGGATTGGTTTTGCTGGTGAGGAATTGGGGGGGGGGGGGAGCAGAAGAAATGGCTTAGCAGCTTTTTCCAAAAACAAAGTTGAAATCCATGATGTGCAGTGCGAGTATGACCATACTTTACTGTGTAACCTGGCGAAACTTTATGACGACCAGTACCATCATGTCGGCAATAGGTCAGAACCTGACTGGACATATGCACATTAAGGAACACACAACTGCTTTGCAAATGGTGCCTCATTCTTGTAATATGAATTGACAAGTTACGACTAGACACGAAGTCACCCAAAATATAAGAGAATTTTTGGTTGTCATATGGTTGCACATCTGATCATATCTATATATATATATATATATATATATATATATATATATATATATATATATATATATATATATGTAGGAACAATTGGTATGCTCATTTAGTCTTTGTATAGATGTCTGATCGTCATCATTATTTCCTTCTACCCTACGAACCATTATGTAAATATCAAGCCTGACTATCGCAGCACTGAATACAGTTTCTTCGCTGAAGATGGATATTTGCTCACCTACGCCAAGACCTGCAATAGTAGCGGCATGCAGCGTTGATTTCTCGTGCATTATCTGGTCGTCTATGAACCAACACAGTTTAAAATGGAAGGTCTGGGATGATGGTCTGCATCGTTTTCCACATGAAGCCACAGACACAGCTACCCTGTACCACCGACTAAATCATCGCATCGGCCAATATGCCTGCTACCATCCACACACCAGACTGCAGCATGGAGCTGCCCCAGGTGGGGTGCGTTCCTTCACAGCATCCTGGGTCCAAGAAGAATGTTGATAGCCAGACGACCAGATGTCGCCGAGTACAGTATCGGTGCCAAACACTCGTAATGGTACCGTACATTGTAAACAACAATGCATGGATGTTTATGCCTCCATCTCGGGAAACGAACCTGCAAATGTCCATCGACGCCACCCAACAATGTGTTTTTCTAGAACTGTGGAAGTCGTAACTGTTGTTAGTGGCCCCACCATTTCCAAGGCAGAAGTCATGGAGCCATCGTTTAAAGAGGGAGTAAGATCTGCAGTGCGGCTATGATGAGGTAGATGGTCAACTAGGGACCAATGAACATCACCATGATGCTGAGACTGGTGCAGCATTTGCAAGAAGCTAATGCTTACCATCATTCGAGAACTGCTTAGCTTTGCATGTGACTGTCTTATAAAGTAGAAAATTATATGAAGTAATTTTTTTTTACATTATAAATGTGTTTTGTATTGACTGTGTATTAAATATGTAGTGAATGAAGATGGATTTGAGTGTTTTATTTATATTTTATTTTTGTCATTTTTTTTTCAATATTAAATTCTACTTAATGTTGTATGCGATGAAATAAATTTTCAATAGACATGTTTTTTTTTTCATCTAAGTGAATAAACAGTCATATGTTCTGCTGTCGCTCACAGTTTTCCGAGCACGACAATAACGTGGGGTTTTCTTTGTGCCCCCATATCCCTTCAATCCAGACAAGGGGAGAGAATCATTGTGATATTACTTACTTTTGAAATGTATTTCACAATCATTATCCAAGTATGTTCTTTGTATATATCAGACGATTGCACTGTTTTAGTTGGGAATATATACGATTAAATTATCGTTGTTCTGAGAATTATCACAACAAATGCGATAGTAGTCAGCCTAATAAATATAACATTCATTTACCCTAGCAAAGTTTCAATATTAATCCCAAACCATGGTATAGTGATTTTTAATGCAGCCATGTTACACACATCAAAAACTTATTCACTTGCTGGCTATGATCATTGACAGTGAACTCATTCGCCTGAAAGAGGAATTGTAAGGACAATACAACCTAGTGGTGTTGTTGTTGTAATTAAATTATTTATTTGAGATACAAAAAAAATGGTAATGGCACTTAATACCCAGTAACAAGAATCCTGGACTCAAAGCGATGTTGTTAGTTAAAGAGAACTTGTAAATCAAAAATGTATAGTAATGAGATTTCTCCACCACCATTTGCAAAGTACTGTGTCAGCTGATGGCTGTTGCAAAACGCTTGTTATTGTGTTGGCAGTCTTTGAGATGATTGTAGAAGAAATAAGTACTCAGCAAAAAAATTATTATGTAGCAATTTAATAACAACTACAACATTTGTGGTTAAAATTAGGCTCATAGACTAATGTACAATTTTTCTGAGTTATAGAGCAACGACTTAAAAAAAAAAAATCATGGAAAGGCATGCAAATATTATGGAAGATCTCCACCAAAAAAGTTTTCTAGAAACCTGATGAAACCTTTTGCTGAAGAAATAGTGTCATGATCCCATTCCTTTGGATTTTCCGTTATTGTGGAAAACATTTCTAAGAGGGAATCCCGATTGTTGAATGCACTTTGAACAAGCCTATTATTGTAATTCCATCTTGTTGGCGCAACACCTACATGCCATTTCCAAATTATCTTATCTACAGTGACGTCGGAAGTATGAGTTGGGGGGGGGGGGGCATTAGCCACCCCAAAATTCCAGCAGGGGCGGCTAAGCTCATCCCACTATCAAATCAAACTACACGTCTTCATACGAAATTAAAACAACATACTTCAGGAATCTAATACAATGCAACTATAAAGTATCTGAACATACTTCTTGTCCATATTTTCTAGTTCCTACCCCAATCGGATCATAACTGATGACTAAAGCAGAAACCTACTGAATCGGTGAAATACAGCATGGCATTGCAACAGTGAAGTATGCAACACTGTCTGGAAAATGGATGCACCAGTCTCCACAAAGTGGTTGAAACTTGAACTGTGAGCTAATAATAGACTAAGCATGCAGTAAAAAAAGGTTTGTGTTGGTTATCAACTGTGATAGGTGATACACATTTGAAGAACGTAGCGGTGGGAGGCATGGAAATAACATATTTATTATTTGTGTGCTGTATGTGATTGGCATTGGTTTGAAATGGACCAGCAAGTGAAAGGTTTATTGGCAACACTTATAGTCATAACTATTCAAAAGTCAGGAAAATTATAAGTTTATTTGAAAAGGCAAATCAATTAAATGAACACCAGCCGAAGTCTGAGAAGCAGGGTAAGTCAACATAATATTTTTTATGTTTCTGTAATAATATTTAGATGTCGGTGTTTTTTGGCCTAATAGGCTGGACTGTATTGTAATGGATTCAGCTACAACGACATTAAAATGATGCAACAGGAAAAGCATCAGGCGAGTCATAAATTTACACCACAGTTGAAAAAGGGGAAAAAACATAACATTTCACTAAAATAAAATTAAAGCAGATAAAAATTTTATGGTTTTAGACAATTGTCTACCTGCTCTCTCTCACAAAGTTGGTGTTTGTAAAATCTAAAGCTATTATTGAAAAATTTGGCAAACGAATATAAATTGTGAAGAAATTCATTGAATTTTTTCCCAAGTATACTTTCACGAATATTGCCTGAATTTGGTTATAAAAGTAATAAACCAACTTCTTCACTGTTTTATGTAGAACCATTAGGGTTTTTAGTGGAAAAAATTCATAACGAGCTGAATTTGGCACATAACTTTATTAGACCTTTTAATATTTTCCAACACACTGAAAGGCCTGACCAATTCGATTGGAGATTCGCGCTTCGGCCATCCTATTGGATAAATTATGACAAAAACAGTTTCTAGGTTTTTCTCACAGTTCATTTTTTCGCAAAATATGTTTGGATAATTATCTACATAATATTCCCTACAAAATGGTTATTAGTATGATAATTATGCCATATGACACATAGTTCATTAGAAACATGCTCTGGACGGATTCCACGTAAATTTGGTTTTTTCTTCTTTTCTTATTAAAGTATATAATTACTAAGGAAAGTTAGGGAAACAGTCATCCATCCAAAGCCTATATCTCACGAATTATACATCACACGGCAAAAATGACTATGGCCATTTTTGTAGGAAATTTTATACAGATGATTTTTGCCTAAATATATTTGGAGAAAAAATTGAACTATAAGTGATTAATTTGTTATGAAATTTTTCCACTATAACATGAATATTGGTGTTAAGTGGCTGGATTGCATACGGTAAACACACCATTTTTTTCACATTGAATGTTGATCCCAACCAACATTTTAAATTTTATTTTCTTACAGATGACGACACCTCTCCCTGACTCAAAGTCAAAAAGCAGACTGGGATACTAAATTCTGAACACTGCCCACTCTCTCATCCTATCGACCAGCATGTTCCTCCACAATCATTTAATTTCCCAGGAATAATCAAGGGCATTGTTGTCAGCATGAATGGTGCACCAAGTTCCGATCGCTTCAATACATTCAAGATAAAGATTACATTCTCGGCTTCACATGTCTGCAGGCACGAAGCATGGGGTGGAATATGTTTGCCAGATTACGAAATAGCAATCCGTAGCAGTTCTCCTGGATAACAGCCTAAGAAACGTACAAAAGACTGCACGACTTGTTTTTCAGAAAAATATTAGTTCTATTCATTACCTTGCTCGATCGGTAAATAGTGGTGGTAATCTTCAGCAGCTTTTACAGGAACAAGCTGAAGACTTTGTAGAACTTGCAGACTGGGTGAAGAGAAGAGACAATTGGGTCTGTGGTGATATTCAAAACAAAATAATTTATATAACAGCCCAAAAAGTGCAGCGTAGCTTTGTACAACATATTATGGGTGACATCACAATGGACGTCGCAGGCAATGAACAATTCTCGATTTGTTTCGCTTCATAAACAAGGAGACACTTGAAATACAAGAATTGTTCATGGGATTGTACTTTACGCCATATGGGACAGCAGAAACCTTCACAAGACTATAACGATGTTATGATTTGTTTTAATGTAAGCAAAGAAGCTCTAAGAGGACACTGTTTCAATAGTGCACGTGTAATGTCTGGCCATTCCAATAGCGTGCAGAAACTCATCGCAGATGAGTAACCAAAGTCTTTATTCATACCCTGCTCTAACCACTCACTAGACCTTGTGCTTCAAGAAATTGCAAAGAAATGGAGCATAATTTCGGATGCTTTGACACTTGTTAAAGAAGTTTCAAATACAATTATTGAATCTTTTAAGGGGAGGAATATTAATGTGGGTTAGGTTGTCAGGCCTTGCTCGCAAAGTGAATGCCTTCCATCCCCAGTCAAATGCCTCCGCTCTCTATGTCTGGCATGCTGGTGTGTGTGTGCTGAAGCTCTCTGTAGATTTTCCGAATATTATGCACTCATGATGGAAACTCTGATTTTGATTTTAGCAGACAAAGCTTACAAAATCTCAGACGAACGAAAATCAACTCTGAAGGGCTATCTGAGAAAAATGAGACAATTCCAAACTCTGTTGGTTAACAATAAAGCTCTATCTGTGTGCGAACCTGCTGAGCAGCTTACGAAGCCCCTGCAGATTGAAGGATATACATCACGTGGCAGTAAGCAAGCAGCACAAGCTCTTTGGGACGCATATAATGGAATGGGCGAGGCTGACTTTGAACACATTTGGACAGAAATTGAGAAAGCAGGACATGAAGACCACCTTGAGCTAGAAATACCTCGCACCTCACGATTCAGAACACCTGTAAAATTCAGGCATTTAGAAGAAATGGAAGGTGAAGCACCAGACATTCAGATTGACGAGAAAACATGCCTTTGCCAGAAGTTCATTTCCATTCAAGACTGGCTAAAGAATGAGTTGTGGCTCCACTTCAACCAGCCAGGTATGGAACAACTTCTCAAGCTAGAAGCAATTCTGCTGAGACAACCAGCGGATGATTTGTCTACAGATCAACTGGAAAACTTTCGAGGAGTACATATGGATGACTTTAACTGAAATAATCACCGAAAAAAAGAGTAGAACTGGGCATTTTTAGTAATAACCAAGTTCTGAACAGTAACCAACTCCACACTGATACAAATATATGGAGAGCCAATGTCACAAAATTAAAAGAGGAGTTCACAAGTTTCACCTTTGAAACACAAAAACAACAGAACATTACCACTAAACGAAATGCACGCTAATACAGGGAACCACCCAAGTACAGACACTACGAGCATAAACAGCAAACAAATTACCCCAGACACAGACAACAACCAGAAATGGTAATCAAAGACTACATAGCCAACACGAGTAAAAATCTCAACAATTACCAACCACAGTCAGGAACTAATAGACCCAACCCACAGAAAAACTACCAATAGAACACAAATTACCACCGCAACATGCAAATTTGGTCAAATAAATTCTCGCACGGAAACTTATATCATGAACTGCCTCAAGGCTGAGCAAATACAGGTTACAATTTAAAAAAACTCCTAAACGAGGGGAAATAAGGCTCTACCCTCGCAGAAAAAAAAACCAACAAAAGGTGCATATAGTAATTAACGCATGCTTAGTGTTATTTAGCAAAAGAGTACCTAATACAACATATGTGGAAATCGCAAAATTCAACACCAAAGATGAAAACTTTGTATAACCAAGTCAACTTCAAACACCAATTACAAAAACAGACAATGCGAAACAATTCAGAGAACGCAACAGTCCTAGTTTACAGTTTTTAGAATTAAAATGCAGGCAAGGGAAACCCGATAGCAAGACAACACAGATACTCTGGGACCACCAGGTTGTTAAATACCAGGCAGCGACCGTGAAAGATGAGCACAGCATAAATAAGGAAGCGACCACTACCACCAAGCACAAAAACACTGAGGAATGCTGCAGTCAGCAAAACCGTGTCGAGTGCAAGGCTCGCACAACCTTCATTGGCCCATGCAGCCAAATAACCATGACATGTGATCTGTGTTTATACACAGGACACCAAGCCGCCGCATGCCCTCTCTTCCCAAATGAGAACCAATAATTCCACACGAACATTGGAGAGTGTTTCAGAAAGTTTATAAACACATGTTCACAATTATTCACATCAAAATCAAGTTACAGCATGCAGGAAATAACATCAATTACACAACAAAATAAATCCTAAACACCAACATGGAACCAAGTAGTGATGATGAAGGGCGAACGCACAACCTGAGCCACAAGTTCCACATTCAATATTGCCATAAACACCGCACTTCAGCACCTAATGACGAGTGTCACCCGCACTTTACAAAAAAATCAACACTGTGTGTCCTTGTCCGCATATGCGAGAAAACATACAACAACCTCATTGATATGGGATGCACCCAATCTTGCATGGCAAAAACACTGATCACCAACCAAAAGCACGGACCAATAACAGAAATATTTTCTCTTGTAGGAGCTACCCAAGAAATTGATGTACCACAATTTAAAACAACTATATAAATTAGCATTTTTGGGCACACATGTAAACCATAATTCTTCCTAATTGGTAATCTGAAGCTCGACACTATATTGGGAGTAGACTTCATCAAAAAGTATGACATTGTACCAATAGTCAATAAAACCTTCATGTTCATTCATGCATCTTACAGTAACAAAGGATTAGAAGTGCCAATAAACACCAACACCATAGAACAAGAATGAGTCATTTGATAGAATATTATAAAGATAAAATAGAAAGCATTGAAATGAGCACCCCAAGTGTAAAGCTAGGTAATATTAACACTAAACTAACCGTGCAACAGAAAGAAGTCATACAGGAATTATTACAAACTTACCAAGCTAGGTTCACGAGCTCTATCATGGAATTAATGGAAACAAAAGATTACAAAATCAAACTAGAACTAACAACAGATAAACCCATAAATACCAGACCATATAGAATCAACCCCAAACTAAGGGAAGAGGTCCTAACACAAATTCAACAAATGCTACGTGGAAATAACCACGGCTTCCGAATCTTCATATACTGCATTGAGGATTGTAATAAAAAAATTCCAGGGTGGAATTAGATTCTTAAACAACTTCAGAATACTTATTCAACATCTAAAGAATGTCCAATACGCCATACCATGTACAGAATATATAATAAATACACTACAAAACTACAAATATATTAGCTCACTTGACATGTTTAGGTATTTTTATACAATCCCAGTCTGAAAGGAGGACCCTGTAAATCTTGCATTTTTGTCTATGGGGTTGTCCTTTATGAGTACACGTGCATGCCCATGGGATTGGCCAGATGCCCTAATTAGTTCCAAAACTTTGTTGATTTTATGCTAGGCCACTTAATGTGAAACACCATGGTCGCATATATATAATAGGACAAATTTCAAGAACACTTGCAGAACCTACAGAAGGTTATGAACCGATAATGGAAATTTAATGTAAAATTTAACACAAAGAAATCTTCCTTCGCACATGAAGACACAAATCATAGGGAATTATATTACACCTAGGAATACTAACAACACAGATGAAATTGTCTCCATACAAAACATGACACCACCAAAAAACATTGAACACTTACACATATTCCTTGGTCTCATGTCATACTTACGACGATATATACAAGATTATACCCACAAAGCAGAACTGTTAACTGAACTTACAAAATATAACATACCATTCAAATGGACTACAAACGAGCAGGCAGCATTTGATAAATTAAAAGCAACCATCCGCACTTCTTCCATATTAGCTAAATTCAATGACAACATACATATGATATTAGCTTCTGACACATCGCAAACACCGATATGCGGAGTACTCATGCAAAAAATTCCAGGTACAAAAGTGCGAGCAATAATAGTATTCACATCAAAAATGTCTTCGCTAAACGATCAATTCTGGCCAGCGACAGAGAGAGCTAGTGGCTGTTAAATACTTAATTACATACTTCCGACAGTATTTGTAGGGCAGAAAAATTTATCATTGAAACAGACCACGTGATTTTGCGATATCTAAAAACCATGGCAAAGCATAACGTTAGAATCCACAAGATGGCCATTGCCCTTACAGAATATGACTTGAAGCCCAAATTAATCAAAGGAAAAATAAATGTACTGGCCGATGTGATCAGTAGACTGACCACCACGGGAAAGGCTGATACAACAACCATAAATATAAGTAATGCCATTTACATCATTAAAAACTATAGGATAAATTGCACCTCCTTTTGTTAGGCTATAGCAGAATCATTATATCAATATATGGAAAAATATAAAATATTAAATTAACTATCGCTAAATATGTCACGAATATTGGGCAGAAAAAAATAAACACCTTGTTAAACAGGAACTCCAACAACCGACAAAGAACACATGGCAAAAATGACTGCTAACGAAGAATACTTGCCATTACAGGTAATAGCCAACATTATTACCACACTTAACGAAGTGAAAATTGAAATTTCAATGGAGGCACATGACAATAAGATTAAAACAACGTGCATAGATCCTATTCTTAATTGCCACTAACAAGAATACATCAACATTGAATTCGATTCACACTTACTTTTAGCACAAAACATTAACAACATATCACCATTTCTAGACTAGTACTCTAATGACACACACATACAACAGCTAAAAATTGTGTTAACATAACCAGAGAAAGCCATTGCTAAGTATCGCAGACTTGCGAGGTGCTATGCCATAGTGGGAAGCAATATATATCACATATACATTAAATTACACATGCCAGCGAGAGAAAAGAAACTGACCCTTTTACCCCAATATTATGTCCCAGAAATCATTACTGCACACCACGACCTGCTTATCGGCAGAGGACACTTTGGTGAATTTAAAAGCTTACAAAAAATTAAGAAGCTTAATATTGGGACACAATTAACAAAGACATTAGAAACTACATTAAAAACTGCCCAGTTTGTCAGAAAATTAAACAAACAAAACAGAAACCTATAGGACAAATGACACTAATCCCCCTTCCCCCTTTACATCATTCGTTGGGTCTGAATGCTAAAGGTCCCTTACAAACACCTGCAAAGGGGAATAAATGTATTTTAGTAATCACATAATTTTTCAGCAGCTATGCCGTAGCGAAACCAGCAAAGCCTATTGACCCGTTAACATGCACTTATTTCTTGAAGGACCTCATACTCCAGTTTGGTTGTCCTAAAACCGTTTTAAATGACAAAGGATCGTCATTTAGAAATGAACTCATGGCGGAGTTATATAAAAAATGACAGATTAAGAAGTTACAAATCACAGCATACAATCCCACGTGCAACTGACTCACTGAACAAGATAACAAGATACTTTCATAACAACTCATGTCATGTGCCAACGGAAACTCCACCCATTGTGGCGATATGTACACTACATAATATCCAAATTATAATTCAAAAGTCAATCGCAACACCAAATAAAGTCCCTTTTACCTTCTGGATGGGGTTGAGGCAGTAAACACCTCACACTTTATTACCCATGAATACGTCAAACACGGCAACAAATGGTGCGAACAATTAACTCAAGATCATGAGCAAGCCAAAATAAACTTAATTGCACTGCAACATAAGTTAAAGGGAATATTTGAAGTAAAATTTAGATCAAATAACCTCAAAATAGGGCACTATATATGGCTAAACAATCACAACGAGACAAAAGGCCCTAACCTTTAAATACCACGGTCACTACAGTATACACGACATGTTAGGGCCATCGACGATATCTATTGAAATCCGTAAACCACGAAACATGAAAAGCAACATAGTCAACACCACAAATACTAAACGTGCTAATGTATGGTGTTAATATCAAACCATTATGTTACAGGTAACAACAATACAACATGGGACATACGACCAGCAGCACGGTGATCCTTTTGCAGCATATGTACCAAATTTCAGCAGGTGACAAGCTATGCAGAACATACAGCAGGGTTTACTTCCGGGAGCTGCTCCTGCATCTACATTGTGAAGGAACATTGCTACTGGTCTATAGTATACCACTCCAGCAGCCCCATCTACCTACCAACCTCCAAGAGTGGCTCCACAGTGCCTCATCTACATGGAACAGCACTGTATGCGCCAACGCAGAAGATCTCCATAAATAATTCAGTGTTCCTACAACTACTATTGTTGATGAGTTTCTAAATGAGATATCTTTATCTATCATAATAAAGCGAGCCATTACATTCCTCGGGGATGTCGCCAGGTGGTTCTGCGATATCCTCACCACCCGTCACATCAAATCCCTCCTCTCCAATTACAACATGTTGGCAATCCAGTTAAATGAGTTACAAAGTAACATTATGCTGTTCAACAACAAGTTAAATATTTCAATTGAAGGTATATCTGAAATTAA
Source organism: Dryococelus australis (assembly GCA_029891345.1). Lineage (NCBI taxonomy): Eukaryota > Metazoa > Arthropoda > Insecta > Phasmatodea > Phasmatidae > Dryococelus > Dryococelus australis. The sequence goes on along the minus strand of CM057009.1, from coordinate 168,259,930 downwards.
GTCACTTAAAATAAATTAAATTGCGAATAAAATAAATTCTATGTCAGATAAGATCACTCATCAACAGCATGTTGTTGATATTGCAAAAATCCATGGTCAAATGTTGACAAGTATTCTATTACAGTTTATAAATAACATTATTAACGAGCAATGCATCAGCACTTACATTCAGAACTGTCAGTGTAATCACTTGCCTTTACAAGCAGTCTCGCATGTCACACTAATGTTAGATTTAGAAAAACTGTAAGCAACCCTTAAAGATCTTAAATTAAGACTCAGTATTCCTACACAACAGATCATAAAATATTACACAGCCCCCATTACGGAATGTACGTTATCCAATACCCAAATTTTATTAAAAATACAAGGTCTGATACAGAATATCAATAACTGGCAGTTCTACCAAACCACAAATGTACCATATTTATTTCAGAATGAAACCTGCCACAATGCAACTCCTAACGAAGTAATTGCCACTGATAAACACACCCAAGTAACACATCAGGTACCAACCATGCAGGGACAGGTTAACGGAGTTTATTTTGTTGCCAAACAGAGAGCCACTAACCCACAGGTAAACTGTGTAAAAGCATATATTAAGTTGAGCAGCATTGACAAGTTATACGAGCATTATAAATTCATTTGTATACCAGGTAAACCTTTATTTGTGAATGCTATTCAGCCACACCAATATGTCATTATAAATTCACCCATGTTGATGTTGGTACTATGCTGCATTAATGCATCGATCAGTAAAGAAATTCCAAATACATCAGTTGGCAATATTGAAGTTCATGTTCCATGTGGGTGTAAATTAACCAGGGCAATTGACATTCGTGCAGGCGACCCACATTTGCGACACCAGGAGCCTGGCGATATCAATCTCTCACGCACTTATACCAATGCACTGGAAGAAACAAAACAACTACGATATGAAACAATTGAAACTATATGAGGGAATTCGGTTTTACACAATAAACGACAGTATAAATAATGAATGGAAAATCCAACATGCAGAGCTACCCATGTTAGAGTACACTCAAGACTGTTATGCTCCTGTATAATTTCAATCATGGATATGTTCAATGCTACCACAAGAGTACTTCAACTATGTAAGTATGGTGACTATAGTATGTCTCACCATCGTCCTCGCTGTAATGAATTACAAAATAGTGAAAATAGCTATTATAATGATCAAAGCAGTTCAAACAGCCTAGGATAAATCAGCACATAAACTTACCTTATGCAGGTCCTCATGCTTAAGGTATTTCAAAGATGGCCAGCAGCCATTCTTTAAACACACACAGCACATGCGTGGCCTTAGTGAACTATCATGGCGAATTAAGACACTAAGCAGGTAGCAGATAATATGCTAAGCAGCAGTGCTCAGAATCAACGCTAATGCAATTTATGTAATCAATGCTTACGCACCACACTAACTTAGGTATGTGCAAAACATTGCAACAGGTAGCATATTGCATGCCACATGTAGGTCAGGCAATATGAATATAGGTATTCACATTTAGAGTCAGCGGTTTGCAGTTACACATTATTTCTGCATGCGGCAGAACAAGTGGGGCACTCTTGAAGTGTACCATAGAAAGTGCATACACACCAGGATGTGTGTGATCCCATGATTACGGCTAACTTCAGCAGATTGCAGCAGTGCATTGCATCACAATAAATAATTACCACTGCTAAGCTTTAGAGAGCATTGTTTGATGGTCTTTAACAGTGCGGCGAGGATGCCATTACTTAATAAAATTAATACCAGATGGGGTTCACTGACACTTTTCCTTAATCATCTGCAGATTGTAAATACTTCACTTATATTGGTCATAATTAGGATATACAAATAGTGAATCAAACTGTTATGAAAATGTTGTATGATACTTCTTTAAAAGAACTCAATTTGTTATAAACTAGCAATAAATGTCACACATAAATAAACCAAATGTAGCCGCAGGACAGCACAAGTATGTCACATAAGTCGTACCAATCAATAGCTTCTTAGTGCCACAATTAGCACTCCTTTATAGGGCTATTGTGGAATGTTGACCTGAAATTGTTGCACCATACAACCTCAAAAACCCCTATTCCCGTAGTTGACGCCAGATTAATTAAGCACAAAAATTTTTGGTGTTGAACGATCGGTGCCGAGCACCCTCCCTCCTCTTCCACTGTCAACAAGAAGCAATACACCTATCCGTAGTTAAATAATTCTATTGCCGGAAAAAATTTTGTGCATGATGTAGCAATGTTCACAACTAACCTTAATGCATAATAATTGCATTTTGTACACAAATGTAAATAAAGCAAAATGAGGTGTCTCCTGTAAGTAATAAGGAATCTCGACTAAAACTACCCTAATGTCAAAAACCAATCCAGACAGTAGGTAAATCACTATAAGTTGTACAAAGACAAATGTGATTTTCAGATTGTTAAATCATAAGGTAAGTGATTAATTTTCTAGGCTCTAGGTAGACAGCTCCACCACAACTTATGCTACAAAAGGTATAACAAAACAATTGTGTTTTCGTAACTAAAGAGAGATATATGTATAATTAAATATTACATAATCTACATAATTATGTCAGACAACATGGCCTATATTATTCTATCCTTGAGAATACTACACACGATACAGATGCACGCCCATCTAATAAAGTGAATTGTAAGTCAAATAATTCTAAAATCTAATTCAATTATATACAAAACTTATAATTATATTTTGAAGCCTATATATGTAACACAACCCTAAGCCTCAACTTACTCCCAACGGCCTAGGGATTCAAATAATCAGTGAGCGAGAACACTTACCCAATAGGCTTCCGTGGGGAAAAATGGCTCTATCTGACAGCTCACAGGGTACATCACACTGTGGCGCCTGGCCCAGCCTTACAAGGTATCTTCCCCCAAATCATCAGTCCCAGGTCTAGTCGTGCGGGATGCACGAGTTGTCGAGGAAGGAGGGCCATGCTGTGAGCTTCACAAGCAAGGGATGCCAGGCCGAGCTCGACGCTGGAAGGAAGTCAACCATGGCATCTGGAGTTATGAAAACAGTCAGGGGAATGGTTACCTAAACAAGGCCGGGCGCCAGTGTATAAATGGCGCGAGCGATGGTAGCTCAAGGTCATATTTGTTCCTGACCACGCCAGAGGTCCGCCCGTGATGTCGATGCTGAGTAGTCCACCATCCTTGCAGTCTAGGTTCGACTGCAGGAAGGATTCGCCGTTGAGACGAGCCTCATCGTAGATGTCGTTGACTTACTGGGTAATTATCACTCCCATTAGGGCGTCCCGGGTTACGTGAGGCGATTGCTAGTGAGGTTGACTTTAACTGCTTCCCGAGAGAGATCTAAATTCTAGTAAACTAGTAATTAGTTTCTTATACCTTAAATACTATTGTATCTTGAGCTTGCAGTATTACCATAATTGTAACTTCTAATTAGCAGCCTTGTATGTATGTCTTTTGAAGCCAATAAATGTATTGTTTCATATAAGTCTTGCCCTTTCTGAACCATGCATCCCTCTTAAATGAATGTGCGACCATCTGGCGAAAGAGGGATCACAGCAATGTTCTTTCATACTATCAATATCGTGTTGGTAACATTTGGTTTTATATCAGCCTAATTGTATACAGAACTCCAATTTGTCTTTCTTTTTACCAGAATACATTTAGATTTTTTTCTTTTGGAAATGGATAGTGTTTTTTTGTTTAAACTTTTGAATATCTCTGGTTTGTAGTCGATCGTATAAACGACTACTAACCATTTCTGAATCTACTTTGAAATGTTCATGCAGCATACCCAAAGTAAGTCCTAGTTTGTGCAGTAGTATCGTTTTTTATTTATTAATATTCCATAAATCTTTTATGTCTATTTATATGATTCCAAATGGAGTCAAATATGTTTGAGACTGTAGTTTACCTTAACCACCTACTATATTAAAAGAAATTGGAATGTGGAATTTATAATCAGAAACAATGTCGGTTGCAATTAATATGTTTGTACCAAATAGAGCTTACTCTAATTGATCATTTTGGATTGTGCTGCAACATCTATTGTTTTCAAACAATGTTGAAAATTCAAAGAATTTGGTATTACTTCGGTGTCGAAAACCAGTTGGAAATGGAAATGTTTTTTCTTTGGAATGCAGAAATAAAAGATATTACATTGAAAGTAAAAAAAAAATACAATTGTATATTAAAATAACCACAAATAAATACATAATAATATGAATAAATATAGTATATACATTCTTCTTATATCTTGACTGTGGTGTTATTTTCTACATACTAAGTATCCGTGACGCTTTCTTGTGTAACTGCCAGCAAATGTATCATTCTCGATGTACATCTTGCACTTCTAAGAAACCGCACGCTTTTCGAACTGCATACACATACCTTTACCTACAAGAAGTTCAATTAAGTTAAATACATCACATCGAAACAGTGACACGTATCTTCACTCCAGAGATGGTGCAAACTCGTACCATTGTCTGCAGAGAGTATGAAGTTGGAACTATAAGGAAATAAAAAATCAGCTAGTCTGGTAATTGTTCCGTATCGCGTACCCGGTACTACATAAGCTTAAACTGATACAATATGTAACTAAACAAAACACAAAAAGGTCGAAAAATATTAAAAAAAAACATTGTATATAAATATAAACCATAATAAAACCACAAATAAATTCACATACACATGCATAAACAACATAGGTGATAAATGTCAAAATTTACGGTCGTCATTCGAAAAAATATATAGTATCGAGATACCCAATAAAATATTGGCTGCTGAAAAAAAATTTATTTTTTTTGTAGGATATCCTCCATACCCAGTTACATGTAATAAATTGAAAACTTTACACACACATAAAATCTTCTACTGAAAAAAAATATAATCGCAAAATAGCAAGATAAAACAGCATCACATAATCTTAGGTCTTAATCTTAATATCTTAATAATATTATTATTGCAAAAATTTGTATGTTTGTATGTTACTCAATCACATCGTAACTGCTCGATGGATTTGAATGAAATTTGGTACAGTTGTAGATGATATTCTGGTTTATCCCATAGTGTACTTTTCATCCCAGAAGTAGGTTCAGTTTCACAAGGAATAAATAAAACATGCCACGCGCTGGTTTGTATTCTGTTTTTTTATATTCCTAAGAAAGTATTTGTTTTTCTGGGATAAATAATAATGAATGTGCTAATCCAGAATATTACAGTTATAAGTAAGAACAATTAATATACATAATTATGGATTGATTTTTTTATGCGTGTGAAGCTGCTGGTAACAGCTAGCAACCAAATAATACCAAATATTTAAAAATGTACCTGGAGCTAAAAAAGGGTCGTTTCGGTCCGACTAACTGGTCCTTGCACATACTTGCATAAAAGATACGTAAATAACGTCATTTTATATATGTTTCATTTACATTACAGTTTTCCAACATTCATAAAATTCTGCTCCAACATATAAATAACGTAATATAACTTTGTTATAGTACATTATCTACAACTTATGTATGCATTCCACGTTACATGTGTAACAAATCTCCCCAATGGAGGAACATGTGCATAAGTGTTTTGCTGTGTACATTATCTCTAACGTGTCATAAGATGGACAACTGAATTTCTCTTGCATGTCAACAATATCCATATTGTCAACATACTGCTCTACCCACGATTTTTGAGACGACTCCAAACGAAAATGCTTTCCTACGAATATCTGAGAATCAAGACATCAAACACATTTTGTTCATGTACGTACGGTTATTCCTCTTCCTCCAACAACTAACCATGTAAGTTTTTAGTTAGCAGAATATTAATATTTTTGTCTTTAGATCCCAAAGATTCCCACGAAAAGGGAGAAAGAAAGCTTTGTAATTCTAAGTTCCAATCCATATACCTTACAGACAGTGTCTTCACAACATCATTGTCGTTGGCACAAAATCCTTGACTGTGGCAAATCATAGTTAAATGCAAAGTATTAAATGGATATAAATGCCTATTTCCTAACAGTAACAACTTGTAGATTTGCAAGCAGCCTTTCTGTCCTGTTGATGCTGTGGCTTGCAAAAGTATTTATATATATATATATATATATATATATATATATATATATATATATATATATATATAAGTAATGGATACAAAGAATGTTTATGATGTTTCAATTTTTACAAATACAACCTGTTTAATCATTATAGCTGTATCAGAGTAATCTCAATAGTTTGTGGAATCCTTTTATAAAAATTTTTGGCTAAGATAAAAGTAAAATCTACCCATTCATCTATATATACTGCTCGTAACACCGGTGCAGGAAATTGATAAATGGACGAAACATAAATGCTTGAATTATGAATGCTAGAACCTGAGTATTCATAACCAAACCCATAATCTAGTGAAAAGATTCGTGCAAAAATAATCTGTTACAATAAATCTAGTAACAAAAATTTCAATACTTTCATTTACCAATCTACATATTTAATTTTTTTTATTGTTTCTTGTGTGTAAAACTGGACATATATTAATTCGTTTGAATATTTATTATTTACACTTTTAAATACGTCATTAGCTTTTTTCCAAATGAAACAGATTCGTCTTGATTCCAGTTAATAGCAGACATATTGAAATTATTTTCGAATTAAACAAATAATCTAATTATAAGGATGCATTTATTTGAAAATCATTGTCAGACACTTCTTGGTCAAAAGTTATTCCTATGCCGGAAAGTGGTATTTCATTCCATATATTTTTTTCAGGGTTTTCAGATTGCTGTTAATTCTGTTATTACTACTTTTTCATAGTATTTTCAACTCAGATAGTTTGAGACAATTGCATCTAAAACTACGTGAATTTGTTTGTTTAACCCGACTAACACGACAACGTCCGAAGTTCGATTTCTGCAAGTATGGAAAAATACAAGAAGTTTGATACATGGAAAATATATATTGAACTTGGTGAAACACACTTAAAAATTACATATTTGCAAACCTGTTTGCTGCACGCTCCATCTGGCGTGGCCCGGCGTGGCTGGAAATCCGTTTTTCACGGCACTTTTTCATAATGAATTCACGCCTGGTGTCGGCGCAACAGGTGTGATCTATGGCTCAGGTAGCACTGGGAGCGGTAGTTCCAGATCCTGCATGCACAGGGGCGTAGAGCGCTAACGTTCGTTCTTTGCCGGCTGGAGGGTATGGCGTCACGTGTGTGCCCTAGCTAGCGTGCAGTTCAAATTGACGAACTATCCGCCGACGAGTGACACAGTGCTGGCAATATTGGGACTTTTGGGAAGATAGAAACTGTGATTAGCCATTCCAATGATGTTCCCTCTAATGCTTAATGAACTTCATAACACGCCACAACCAAGAGAAAATTATGTTAATTATGTTGTCTCCATATTTGGACACATCCCCCCCCCCCCCTGCAATTGAAGGATTCTATTAAAGGAGGATAACATTGTGTTGTTATTGGGGAATTAATTGTATTCATTCCTCTAACACTTATTTGAGTTGATTCTGTATTTATACTGGTTGCAAATGCTCGGTCGGGGTCAGATGTTTGGCCTCGAGGGAGCATCCACATAGGTTATGTATTTGTAAATATACCTCCTTAAAATATTATGCTCTTAAAGCAATGAAGGGTAATGACGTAACTTTGATGTTAGCATAGATGCCTGAAAGGGCTTAAATTTTCAATGTAGCATTGGTTTTGCAAATACAATTCTAATTGTAATCTGACAAGAAAGCGAGTTAGGTTGATTTAGAATGTTTTCTAAGCTGTCGTTTTTTGTGCAGAAACCTGATGGTTTTCAAAATAGGAAATTTCCCTTGCAAGTTAAGGCTCGCCATTCGTAAGCAGTTGCTTTGTGTCAATGGTTGCGGAGAAGGAAAATTTAAAAATGATTCTTTTGTTAGATATAATTTTGAGAGGCAGGCATCTCCACCCAGCCTGGAGGTTTAATATTTTTAAAATGTTTTTGCTGTTGCCATACACAGAAAACACAAATATTAAATAGCAAATTTATTTGCAATGTCAAATATAAAATTTAATTGCAATATGGAATGGGAAATTTAATTAAAGGCTCTTTACCCAAAACATGTACAGGTTAGCCAAGAGAAATTATTCAAATTGAAAGTATCCTTAGTGTGGCCTGGATGGCCGGTTAGCCAGAAAAAATATAAGTATTGTCAAGTTAAATATATATCACATGTTTCCACTTCGAATTTCACTTGTTAAAAATGACTTTTTTTTTAGCATGGCCTTTAGATGCCATGTTAGCCAGAATTCGATATTTGTCAGGTCAAAAATATATATTAGACATTTAAAATGGTTTTACTGGAATTTTACGTGGTTTTAAGGAATAATATTATACTCGTTGTTTCATCTGACTTTAAATTTACCTGAATTTCCCAGTAAGTTGGGAAGTATTAAAATATAGTTGCAGGTGGCAGAAAATATTGCGGGTAATTTTTTTGAATATTTTGTAAAAATATTTATACAAACATACCAAATATTGAATTTCTCTTTAAAGAGATTTATTTGAATATGGCGTTTTTCTCGAAGAATGTGCTGTTTGATGAAATAAAAAGAGAAAAAAACGAAAATAATATAAATCAAGTTTTCTACGTACTTCATGAGTTTTCGTACTGATTTGAACTATTCACTTAATCATACTCCTGCTCTGCTCAATGGATTTTAATTGCTGATATTTTGTACCATTTTTTTTTTTGGGTGATCAGATATTTCTGGGATTGGGGTAATTCCATCCTCGCCACGTCCTTGGGTTAAAGGGCGTCGCAAGAGTCTGAAGTTTACATAAATTTATGAAAAATATTGGCGAATATTGAAAGGTCCCATAATCATTAATTCTTTTTTTTTTAACTCTATGTTAAATTTAGAATAGTTATCAACTGCATCCTGCCCTTGTAAACTATTTATTTTCAATGGATCTACATAAGTGGGAATTATATCCTTGGCCATAAGAAATAGGAGAATGTAGTCAATTGGCTTCAGTGAGAGCAATTTCAACTTTGCATTTTCGGGCACGATGAAAGCAGTTGTCGTTAAGGCAGTTGTGGCTATTTAAATTAATGCAAAGTCGGACAGTATAATCTTGAACATAATCTTACCCAGAGAAGAAAATTTGTTTTGCAATTCACAGCCTTTTTCAGTAAGGAATAAAGTAACATTTTACGCAGTCCGTATTTGATAGCTTCCTCTGAAACCATTAGAGCGAGATATTAAGGAGAATGTACGGCTTCGAGGATTGACGCCACCCACTCTTTCGGATAAGTAGATCTACTGCCCTCGTCGTAAATTATTCGAGCAGTATGCAGCATTATGATAATTGTGAACTCGTCTATTTTTCTTGGAACGAATTTATCTTTTTTTGTCAGACAATCATCGTTCTTTAGGTGAAGCGTACACCAACTAGCCAACCAAACTCGTTAGTATAAAAGAAGTGTCTAGTATAAAACCTTTATACCCAAGTCACTTAGTTTAACGAATGGATTTACCCAGAATGCATCGGTATCAATGTCATTGTAGCAGTCAGCTAAATTCTAAGGTGATGTAGTGCTGGGTGTAACATCTGGTCCAGAAATCTCGTACATGGTATGGCCATGTGCCAAATCCTGATATAATATTATAGTAACTTATAAATTCTGTTTCGAATAAAACATGCAATTATGTATTCTGTTATTGTTGTGAAACAACGTGTTTTTTTATAAAATAAGTTAAAATTATCGTAATGATATTTATTTAACAAAAAATGAAAACTTTCATTACCCTCTTCATCAAAGTAGGGTTTCGTATTGAGGTCAAACACAGTGCCGATAGTACCTACGTCGGGTGTAGGATGATTGGGTGTGCGATGGTAGTCATCTGTACCCAAGTTAATCATTTCTTGTGTATCGATTAAGCAACACAGAGAATTATAGTTCCAGTTATTTAACTGACCGTGAAAATATTTGTTCTCCATAATATTTAAACAAGCTGGCGGACATGCTATCACTTCTGCATTTCCAGTTTTGAAGACCCGAAGCAGATTTTATTCTCATCATTTCCCATTTCTCGCATAGTTCATGTTACATTTAGTTTGCTGACAAAATTTGGCACTGCCTATGGTCCATGTTACTCCAGTTTAGTTCCTTGTAATGTTAATTTACGTGTAAAAGTTGATAGGGTATCATTTCTTGTAAAACGTAATAAGCTTAGTCAAGAGTGTTTATATCAAAGGTGTAGTTTATAAATTGCAATATACGAGGAGATAGTCTGTAGTGATATAGAGAGAAATTCGAATCTACACCAGGTAGAAACGGTTTGTTTTGTAGCAAACTTTCTTTAGTATTTATCACTTACGATAATAGCTTATGAAACTAAAATATTTTTAAATACTGCATTAAAAGATTTGTATTGGACGGAACATAAAGATTTTATATTATCCTTGAGAGTCCCCATAAGGGGTTTTGCTGCAGACCCAAATGTATGCTGTATGTCTGTCGAAGGATACCAGAGAACCGATAACACTAGAGTCGATTTTAGTCCAACAGATACTATACCCTTTGCACGATCATACAACCAAAGGTAGTTGTCTGCAAACTTAAAATAACAGTTTTCAGTTTGAATGTTGCAAGTACTCATTTCACCGACTACATTGTCAATGTCACCATGGATCATATTGAAAGCTATCATATCGTTCTGTTTCGCCTGGGTGAAGGCGCCTAAAGTTACATCATCGCCTGAGCACGCCCGCTCACATTTAGTAGAATCCAGGACAGCGATTGAAACAAGCGAGGCGTGCATTGGCAAATTACTGTAAGCAGGAACCCCCACTACAAACCAGAAACCAGAGCAGAAACCACTGCGACGCCAATATCTAGCTATGCGGAGTGGCGTCCATTGTCTTTCTCTTCGTGACCGCCGGCCATGAAGGACAATTACAGAGGCCAGTTGTGCCGTCGCCGTATCGTCATTTCCAACAGCCTCGGAACTCTACTCATGGTCGGACAAACCCAATAGTGTAACATGAGTCTAATTAAGTAATAGTAAATAGTCATTACCTCAGGTCTCTCCCCAGGTACATTTAAACAGCATTTATGTAATTGTAATGTTCATTAATTCAATAATAACCAGACTCTCGACCTAGACAGTTTACAGTTAATCAAACCTTGTCAACCACTGGCTACAGCCCCAATCATTAATCACATTCATAAAGCCCCTAGTTGGTTTCACTTATAAATATGTCCAAAGGTTATATTTATAACATTGGTGGAGGCTTGATTCTTCCCAACCTCTTGCTGCCTAACGGAGGCTGTTAGCTACCGTCTTCCCTTGTAATTTCTTTAATGTCCCCACCCACCCACACCAAATTACGGAATATTAATATATATAATTTCATTCACATCCATTTAAACTTTGTTTCATATTCCCGTAGCAATAGAATTTATTTAATGTACCTACTAACTTGCTCTTCATTCTTATCAGATTTCAACAATGATCAAATTTTACCGCTTGCTAACGCAATTACAGGATATGAGTTGAAATTTCGTTAAATTAAGGGTTTTCAGTAATAAACATTTAGAACTCCATAGCAAATTGTCATTGCGTTAACGGTTAAATCATTGTATTTATAAATTAACAATAGTTTTTACAGATTAATTTAAATATAAAATAAATCAATACTTTTCTAGGTATCTTAAATTGCATGTTAATACCTCTGTGTGGGTCGGACGTAATTTAGTTCCCATGTGGAATGTTAACACAGTCCAATATTAATTGCTTCGCAAGTGTCAATTCTAAGTTATAAATAATTATACACAGTTTTTTAATGCAGTGACAGTTCATATAAATAATCCGTGTTGCTGATAGAATATTTTACCAATGCAAATTTTAAAAACTAAATGTACTACTTTGTGACGTGACATCAAATGTTATGATTGTCTAATAGAATTATAAGTTCAGGATTCCGTAAAAATAAGCAGGTTTGTTAAGAGTTTATTCCTTCTTATGGTATATCATTCCCTCTACGAACTTTCATACCATTCAGAACGTCATTTGCGCGGAGTAACGCGACCCAGATGTCAGGAATTGCTGTGCTACTGCACAGCGCGCTCAGCATTTTCGCATGGTGACGCGTGACACAGTTACAATGCGACGCGGTGTGACGCGCCTGTGCCTCAGCTCATGAACCCCCCCCCCCCCCCCGACCCTCTTCCACCATGCCAGCAGTTGTATTTCATAAGTTAGTTTAAATTATATGTCTTTATATTTTTTTTTCACTAATTCCCCTGTCCCACCGTGTAACTCAATCGCACGTTACCCTCGAATACTACACGAACAAGGATGGAATGAACCCTGAAATGAAATGGATCGCTGCGGCCAACTGTTTTAGCCCCAGTAGAATGGATACTTACCCTAGAGGTCATCCCTTTTAAACCGCCTTCGTTACGCATGAGACGCTGAATTTCGTGCCTCTGGACGGGAGTGGTGACCCAGCTAGGAGGGAATATCCCTCTTTGGCCCTGCTGGTCATGAAGGAGATTCAGGCAGTGGGGGGCGCTTCGGCCTTTTTGCTGTGGGGTCTTTTTACTTGCGACACAATAATTTCCCTTAGGCAGTGTTACACGAGTGCACTGGCCATTTCTGACTTCCGTGAGGGCAAGCTATGAGTGCAGATTTCCTTGTTTCGTAGTGTATTCATGTTTTAGAGTGTAAGAATTCAGTATATTATCCCATGTTACCGATTAATGTGAACCCTTCTCATTTTCTCAGCTTTACCATGTTTGTATAATCTATATCTATATGTGTACAGCCAATATGTCATATTTAATTGCAAACAGTTATTTATGTTTCGTTATTTATAGTGATGAAATTTAATATTAATAATTATACACATTTAAATGTCACTTCTCTATTAGCGCGCACACAGAGGATAGTTAATAAATACAATTTGATAATAGGAATTCTAAACAGTCTACATTTCTATAATGTCTGCGGCCAGCCTAATTATTTATAATCCATATAATTTTTATATATAATATTGACTTGTTTGGCAACTATCGTCAAAGCTTGTCAAGTTTTAATTTTGTTAACAAATTTGTAAACACAGTCCATCATGGCTGGCGAAAGACCAAAGATTGCATGTTTTATAAAGTAGGCGTAACAAAAAAAATCTTTTCGAAAAATGGTTGATTATATTTAAAATCAGTATAATTTAGTACATATATATTCCCTATATTGCATTTCATAAATACTCAGTAACTTTCACTTGGTTATTTAATACATCACGGAATATTTTCTCATACCGTACTTATAATTTTCAGACACCCGAAAGGCTAACCCAGTAACGTGATTCATGACATCCCACGTCACAGCACGTACCAGCAGCCGCGCAGGCGACGTCATAGCAGCCAGCCACAGACACCAGAGTTCAGTTTCCGCTCAGAGCGCAGTAAGAACTTTTTAACCAGTTAACAAACGTCGTATTATTTATACACGAAACGAGCACCGTAACCTGCAGGTAACACAGTACACACATTTCCATAACGACAGTTACATGCTGCTGATCATACTGGTATGATAAATTCAAACTACCTTTTTAATAACATTAGTAGATGTATAATGCGGATCCAAGAGCAACTCAATAATTAGTCCAAAAATCAAGTGAATTTCTCATTTTTAAGCAAACATTTTCAAAATATTCTGGTGACGCCATCTATCTCTTTAATTTTACTCCCAAAACCAAGCAAATCAAGGCAATCTAAATCGAGTAACCTATTTTTTATAAAAACCCATTGAGCAGGGCCCTTCTCGGGTCAAAAATTTCCAAATTTGCTTGATTTTGACCTTAATTTGCTTGAATTTTCCCTAATTTCGTGATTTTTTTTACTAATTAATTTGGTTTGCAAATTTAGAGTAAATTTGGCTTTTTTGACCTGAAAAAGTAGCCTGCCCCGCGGGTTTAAGAAAAAAATTGCTTGATTTAGATTGCAGATTTTGACAAAAATTATCTTGATTTTGGCCTTGATTTGCTTGATTTTGGCCTTAATAAGCTTGAATTTTATCAATCTTGTGATATTTTTTGGCTAATTGATTTGGCTTGTAGATTAAGAGCATATTAAGCTTATTTTGACCAGAAAAAGACCCTGCTAAATGGGTCTTTAAAAAAATTCTTGATTTAGATTGCAGATTTGGTTCAAATTGGCTTGATTTTGGCCTTGATTTGCTTTATTTTGGGAGTAAAATTTAATAGATGGATGATATCTCCACAATATTTTGAAAAAGTTGCTTGAAAATGAGAAATTTACTTAAGTTTGGATTAATTATTTACTTGCACTTCGATCCGCATTATACATACACTGAATTTATTTTTAAAATTAATTTTAAACACTACCCAAGGAATTTTTTTTTTTTTTGTAATTTCGAAGGTCGGTCGTAAATTTGCAAGCCTAATAAATAAGCAAAAAAAAAAATCAACATTAGATGAAAATTCTTAAGAGAAATGTTCCATTTTTCATTTATTTTAAGCATCGATGTGCTATAAAAACTTCCTTCTCATTTATTAGTTTCAAACTAATTTTATCGAGTATCTTCAGATAGCACTATGGTTATGAAATTTTAAACTTACCATCTAGAATACACTTAGTTTTTTACCTAAATTAAATTCATAAATTTCAAAATCTGTGGCAGTAAACAGTTAATTTTTATAGATCTTGTAATTTAGTGAATTCAAAGGAGTTGTTTAAACTTGTCGAACAGAGGTTCCATCTTTGATTTACAAGAAAACAATTTATTATAAGGAAGAGAAAAAAAATTGGTGTTGAAAATTTATCAAGATAAGATGAATTTAAAAAAATGCTCACATAAAATTTACACTAGGATAAAAATCTCATTCAGGTGTAACAAAAATGTTTTTTTTATTCGATTCGGATGCGAATGTGAAGGGTCGTGTTTTTCAATTCTTGGTAAATCTAGTTTATATAAAATTGTTAGCAGTTTATTGACTTTTTCACGTGGAACAGAAATGTTTTTTTTTTTATTCTGTCAAACAACTGAACTATACATTTTAAAATTTGTATTAAACTGTCGAAACATTTTGTTGTTTCTGTAAAATCGTTTACATCCTCCATTTATTAATTTTTAAAATTTATGTATCTTCAGTAATACTCTCTTTCAAATAATAAGTTAAATTCCGTTAGCTAGTAAAAATAACATTTTAAATTGTGTTTGCTCCAACAGGCTTATTAAATTCAACACTATTTTTTATATATTTTTTCTTTAACTACAGTTAATTTTCTATATAAAAATCAATAGTATTCAATTATTTCGACCCCAAAATGACTGATAATTGTTTTTACCATCAAAGTTTACAGTCAGCTTATAATTAAGTTCATTATTTCTATATACAGTATCTAGTTTTGTTTTAGAAGTTCTAAAATCGTTATAAGCAAGAAACGCTTTACAACAAAAATGATGGCCGATATGTAGATACCAATTTTCTTTTGGAAAAATTTAATTTCTTCCATTTTTAACAAAAAAAAAAATTCCATTACAGTGATCAAACCTAGAAGCGTGTACACACTGTTCAGCACGATTTTTTCTATTAGTTTGAAAGCCTACAATTACATAATCGGGCATGTCAAATTGTAAATAATTAAACTGATTTTTTATGTCAAAGTTAAGAATTGTTGTTCCAGCAGGAACTTCTTTTTCTAAAAATTGACAACAATGGAAACTAATGTGTATTTTAGGATTTTGGTATATTTTTTTCTTTAATTGTAATGGCTGTGTTAGGTTCATATTCAACAATAGGCCACATAATTTCTAATTTTTTAATTACAATTTTACCCAGATCGGCATAGCTTTTCTGAACGACCCAGATCGGCATTGCTTTTCTGAACGACTCAGATCGGCATAGCTGTTCCGAACCACACCATCTGCATTTTTTTGTTTCGCAAATAAATAAACAATTATTATAAGACGAAT
Source organism: Dryococelus australis (assembly GCA_029891345.1). Lineage (NCBI taxonomy): Eukaryota > Metazoa > Arthropoda > Insecta > Phasmatodea > Phasmatidae > Dryococelus > Dryococelus australis. The sequence goes on along the minus strand of CM057009.1, from coordinate 168,243,931 downwards.
TTCTAAAAAAAAAGAAAATAAAAAAATAAACAGCAATTTTAATGCCACTTTTCCAATAAATTTCATTGTTATCTCGAATAAAACCAAACAGATATCTACTAAGATAGATTATTTCATTTAGTTTAACACTATGACTAGCCTTTAATAGATAATAAACACAAGATAATTATAAATAACTTTGTTTACCTGTTGATCTTAAAAAGGTTTTCATTATTGTTGATGTTATTCCTGGATTATCAATAGCTTCAATTATATGCCCATGTTTAGAGATTTCTACTCTAGAAAATTGAAAAGGAAAGAAGTTAGAACAAACATCAATATTATCTTACTTATGATATTTTGCCTAATTTCCTACTTTATCTCTCTTAAGTAAACTAAATTGTTCATAAACAAATATATATAATTTGGAAAAGAAAAGCCGTATCCTATACGAATATCAAATTCAATTCTATTATTGTAAATATTCCAATTTCCCCTAGTCTGATCAGTTGGGGGAAAGTTTGTCTATCAAGCTCTCAATGCTTTTATAACTCATTTATAAGAATAAATTATATATAAATGAAAGATTAGAAGTATTTTATCGAGTTAAAGTACTCATTAAAATATACAAAAATGATAAAACACTATGAAGTGGAATATGAAAATATAAGAATATAGATCTACCTTTAATTGACGAATTACGAAATATTGATAAAAAAAAAAAGTAGAACAAGTTAGTGATGAAAATAAAAATTTATTGAATACAATAGTTCCTGTAGCAGTAAAAAATTTAGATTTTCCACCTAGCCCCGAAGAAACATCATTTGAAATATAATTATTCTCAGAATCCCCTAATGTACAATTGAAAAATTTGAGCAGCGCGCATCTGATTCGACTATAAACTTTGGAAAAGAAATTTATAAAAGAATTAATATTTTTAAAGCACAGTTTTTTTTACATGGAGTTGGGCAACATTTTTTAATTGGTATTACAAAGATAAACAATGATACACTATTTGTTGAGAATAAATAATATAAATTGCCACCAGGACTTGGTCATTTGTTAACAGAAAATTCATCATATACTCTTGCGGGTAAATTTTGATAACGATAATCAATATTACGCTGAAATTATTTTAACAACCAACATTGCATTCCAAGAAAATTATCCTCAAAAAAGTGTAGTTTCGAGTGGAGGTTAGAAAATAATTAATATAATTAAACCAATTTAAAGAATTATATAAGAGCATCAAGATCAGAGCCAAACACACCCAAAATAATAATTTCTCCAAGAACTCCTAGATCTGCAGAAGGTACAAAAATACAATATTTTGCCAAAAGAACATCTTTGGATGAATGATGATAGAAATTTAATAAGTAGATTGTTACTTATACATGGTGAAGTAAATGCTGGAAATAAAAAGTTTTACAGTGAATAGTAAGCATAATGGATATGTTGAACAATACATTTTCTGATTTTGTTATAAATAACCACAAAGGTATTCCATATCTTAAAAGAGTTTTAAATGTAATTCCACACTCATTTCGGAATTCTGAACGTCATGGAAAATGTATTAGAAATTGGGTATTAAACTATTTAAATTTGCCCGAAATGTATTTGCCTGGTTATAATTATTGTGGCCCATTTACAAATATCAACGAAAGACTAAAAAGAGGAGACAGTGGTATAAATAAATTAGATGAAGCATGAAAATATCACGATATTGCTTATAGAGATCACAAAGATTTAGAATCAGACATGAAGCTGATAATTTTTTTCAAAAAGTAGCAAAATAAATTGTGTTAGATCAAAATACTCCAATTGTTGAAAAAATTGCTTCTGCTACTGTTGCCTCAAGTATGTTTACAAAAAGAAAATTAGGATGGGGCATAAAAATTTATTTAATTTTAATTTTTTTCCTTTGCAAATGAAGAAAAAAAGCTTAACCTTCGATATACCCATTGATCAATTAAGAGATGTGGGTGGGGATAATTTTTTTACAAAAGATCAACTAGAGAAAAATAAATAAAAAAACTAAAAGAAGGCAAAGGTTTCTTACTATCTTTGGCACTTCCAATACTCAAAAAGACACTCAAAGAAAGAACTGGAAATGGTTTACAACACAGAGGAATTTTACCAATTTTATTTGCAGATTTGGGTGCTCTTACAGCTTTAGCTTCAATTTATAATTATGTTGAACAAACTAGAAAAAAAAATTGGAAGAACAACAGCGACATAATTTAGCAATGGAAATAAATCAGAAAGTGGCATATCTGCAAAAAATAGGACGACCAAAAAAAATTAATATTTACCCACTATCTAATATTGACATAGAAAAATATGTAAAAATATAAAATATAAAATTTTCAGAAATGTTTATATGATTGACGAACTACCAAATAGAATGCTCAACAATGAGTGTGTGTGTTATGGCAAATTCTGACATTTCAACAAATCCTGGTACTCATTGGGTTTGCTATTTTAAATAAAACAAGGATGTTTACTATTTTGTTTCATTTGGAGGAAATATTCCTACTAATTTAACTAATTACTTCAAATAAAAAAATCTTTATTACAATGATAATAGAAATCAGATTATTGATTCAGTTATTTGTAGAAATCTATGTTTAATTGTATTTCATCTTTTTTCGAGTGGTTCTAAGTTTAAGGATATAATTTATTTGTTATTAAATGACAAATATATTTGGGAAACCATTAATCAAAACTTTAAATATAAACTTTGAAATTAGTGCTTAAGCTTTAAAAACAGACGTAGGTTCAAAATATAAAAGTATTGCTTCTGATTTAAAAAAGGATGCAAATTCAAAATATTAAAGTATTGTTTCAGATTTTAAAAAATATGTAGATTCATAACATAAAACTTTTGCTTCTGATTTAAAAGAAGATTTAGATTTAAATTACAAAATGTTTTCTTATTATGCTTTAAAAAAAGATGTAGATTATAGATACAAAATTGTTTTATCTATCACTTCATATATCATTTCTGCTTATGCTAAAAACACAGATGTAAATTCAAGATTCGATACTATTGTTTCTGATTCAGCATTTAAAATATGTAGATTCAATGTATAATACTATAGTTTCCGATTTAAAAAAAGTATAGATTCAAAATACAATAATATTTCGTCAGCTTTAAAGATCAAATAAATAAAGTTTTACAAAAAAATTTTATTTGTATTCAAAATCGTAGAATTGCTAGTTTAGCTGACCTTATAAACGAAAAAGACGCGGTCAGTAAAATATTTTTTGATAAACATATAGTTGATTATGATTTTTAAAAAGATGTAGATTCAAGAGACAATTCTATTGTTTCTGATTATGCATTAAAATCGCATGTAGATTCAAAATACAATATCACTGTTTCTGCTATACAAGATAAACTTAGTAAAGTTTTGTTTATATTACAGATTATGTTTCTATTCAAAATCGTAGAATTAATAATATGGCTGATACTCTATATTGAAAAATGCAGGTAATAAAAAATATATTCGATAAATAATTAGTTGATACATTGCAAAATTTATACCGATCAGTTTTGAATTATTGTGATACGCTCGTAAACTTGAAAGTTGAAGAAAAATCTCATAAATAATTTTTATCCGCAAAGTGGAATACAAAAACTAATAATTTTCCATTAGATAATCTATTTTTCTTATCTTTTTATGGAATGTTCTGTATGTAAAATAATTTCTGAAAATTTACCTGATGATACTCTAAATTTTATAAATGATTCTAAAAAAATAGATTACAGTAAGTCATTTGATGTTAAAAGAGGTGATAAATTGGTTTTAAAGATAAAAATAATAAAATATCTGAATATGATAATAGGTTTATGACTATAATAGGAGTATTCATGAAATAAAAAAATTATATATATATATACTATTAAATTGTGAATACTTGGTGTTTGAAGTGTAAGAAAGTCACCAAAAATATTGATATAAAAATGAAAATTCAAAGAAATGGACAATTAGTTCAGAAAAGTAAATGTTCTATATGCAATAATAATAAATAAACATTCCTAAAATAATTTCTTGATGTAAGAAAAGGTATAATTAATAAACCTGCACAAAAATGTTTCCAAGAAGAAATTAATTTAGCATGGAATTTATGATTTACGACAAATTGATCTTGTAGAGATGGATACCGGCAATTTAAAAGATATATCACATATAAACAATGGATGCGAGTATATTATGACAATTATTGATGTTTTTTTATAATATGGACTTGCTATACCAATTGAACACAAAACATCCAAAAATTTTGCAAATAATTTAAATGTATATTTTTAAAAAGAAAACCACTTAATTTTCATAGTGAAAATGGCTTAGAATTTTATAATAAAATATTTAATCAGCTAATACATAAATATAACATCAATCATTATTCTACATTCACTGAATTTAAATACATTGTTGTAGAGATATATAATCATACGATGTAGAATAAAATGTGGAAGAAATTTGCTTCAAATGGCATTTACTAATGGGTAAATATTTTACATGATTTAGTAAATAAATACAACAATAAAAAGAAAAGAGCCATTGGTATGAAACCAATTGAAGTTAACAAAAAAATGAAAAATTTTAAGACAGCAAGATTTTGTGAATGTGTGAACTAAACGAAAATATAAAGTTGGCGATAGTGTCTGTGTAAGTAAAAATAAACGAATTTTTGAAAAGGGTTATACTCCTAATTAGACAACAGAATTATTTACTTTTTTTAAGAATTAAAATTATGATGTGAAGAAATAAAAGGTAGCATTTGTGAATACGAACTTATGAAAACTGACTATCCAAATAAATATTTGGTTTGAAAAGTTTTAAAAAGGAAATGTAAATAAATTTATGAAAAATGGTTGAGTTTTGATAAATCTCATAACTCTTGGATTAATAAAACAGATGTAGAGAAAAATTTTAATATGTTTTCTGTAATTAGTAATACAAAATATTATATTTTATTTAAATGCAATACAATACGATTAATTACATGGCTATGTCAAAATCTGTTTCATCGGGATTAAATCTTATAAATTTACAACTTAATTGGGTCTCTATATAATTTAGTTTTTCTATTTCATAACTAACATCTCTATCTTTATAGTTAAATTCCTCACACTCAATAGCTAATTTTAGATCAGGAAAATATAAATAAATTCTATAATTGTCTACAGTATATTGCTTTTTATAATTTTAATGTGTAAAACTGTTAATAACGTGGGAGATATATTTTGTTTCTTTTTTTTTTTTTTTTTTTTTTTTTTCAAAAAATATATATTTAAATTAAGCTGCTTAGATTTTTTTTGCCAATTTTCTGTTCTAGATTTTGTCCATAGTTTTGTTAGTCCTTTTTTGTTGACAGCACAATTATTATATTTACTATTTTTTTTTAAGAAATGTTTTATCCTCATTACCGGTATCTTAATTTCTCTTATGTTTTATAAGCATTTTTATTGTTTTGCACAAACATGCTATCTAATAGCCTGATTCGTATCTTTGTATTTTAAAATTTCAGGAACATCTTTTCCTGTAAACCAAGGTTCACTATTATCATCTAACAAAACATTTATTTTTTTATTGTTAAAATTTAATTATTTAAATCTAATAATATTATAAATTCATTATTACCTTCTACGTTTATGTTATCTAGTTATTCTTCTATTGATTGTGCCATCTTGTAAACACCTAGTAAGTATGTAGTAAATATGTTTATATATATATTATTTTGTAATAAGGAAATGAAAAATTGATATAAACCAGATACATAAATTGTACTGAACTCGATGAAGATTATTAATATCGTCAATCATTTGTTGTTAGTATTGTTATTTCTGGCAATTTTAATATAGTTGTATGAACACCCAGTGCAACCATTCAATGTTTCACTCATTCTTTGGTATAAATTGATATAATTTGGAATATAATCAAATCTCAATAATATTTCACAATTTGGGTGGCTATCTTAAATTCCACGGAATTGTCTTTTAAATTTTTTCTTTGATATGTAATGACATAATTATATTTAGAAACTAAAAGAATGAAAGTTGGATTAAAATTTTGATTTTGTGTTTGTTCTACAACATGATTTCGTTGTTTTTGAGATCTATTACATATAATGCCATATGAAATGATTCTCTTAATTGTTACAAATGTCCAACATGAATTCTGTTTATATCTCTTAAATTTTTTATATGACCATATTTAATTGAATTTATATATTTTAAATAATTAAATCTAATTTGGTTAATTTTATGTGCTCTGTTTGACATTTGAATAAATGTCTTGTGTCTTTTTTAGTCTCATATTCAGCATGTTATTTAATTGATTGTAAAATTTATTAATTTACCCATTTAGTAAATTTTTCAGGTAGAGGCGTATTTGATATAAATATTAACTTATACAGAGCCGATTCATTGATAAATATAGCATTCCAAATGTCTGGTTACATCAGTTCCATTAAACCAAGGATTATTTTCCTCATCAATAATCATATAAACTTGATTACCTTTGTAAATAATTTTGTTGTTATTTATGTCTAGAATTGGCTCCATTTTATATGTAAAGTTATGCGCAAGACAAATTTGCGAGCTGTAATAAGTCTTTTTATGAATATTCTTTTTTAACACGGAAAAACAATTAGTCATAAACATTTCACAAAATTGGATTAAATTCAAGCAAATTAAGCTCAAAATCAAGCAAATCAGGGCCAAAATCATGCTAATCTTGGCCAAAGTGTGCAATGTAAATCAAGCAAATTTTTATTTTAAAAAACCCCGCTGAACAGGGTCCTTTTTCTGGTCAAAATGGCTAAATTTACTCTAAATATCCAAGCCAAATCTATTTGTCAAAAGAATACCAAAATTAGATAAAATGCAATATGTTAAGGCCAAAATCAAGCAAATTTTGCCATTTTTTGCTTGATTTAGATTGCATATTTGGTTTAAATTAGATTGATTGTGGCTTTGACTTGCATGATTTTGGGAGTAAAATTTAAGAGATAGATGATATATCTCCAGAAGATTTAGAAAATGTAGCTTGAAAATGAGAAATTGATTTGATTTTTGGACTTATTATTGAGTTGCTCTTGGATCCGCATTATACATCTACTAACATTTTCCTACAAAAAAAATTGCATATGATTCCAAAGTTGGTTCGTGCACATAAATTTAATAATATTTTTACGGAGTACTCCAAATGAAAAACGATACATTCTATTACATAATACATATAAAATATGTCTATTTAATAATTTTATAATACACAATAGCAATATAGCATTTTTCCTCAAAGCACATTCTTATATTTTTGAATTATCAAACGTAGAATAGTATCAGAAGTAAAACAACAAATACGAGTTTTGCACACATGTTTTAAATGATTAGTCACGGGAAAAAAAAGCAATGGTACCATTCTTCAAACAGGTATAAATTCCATTGTTTACTACAGGATACTAATACCTAAAGACATAATATAACATTTTGTTGTATATTATTCTGGAATTATATTTGTATATTATTTGTATATTATTCTTTCTGTAAAGGTTAATTCAGCAACATGGTTTATTGTTTTTGTAAAATAAACGGTAACAACCTAATAAAAAATTATACTAACTTTTTATATTGTTACACAATAAAGAATACAAACGGCGATTATTAATTCAATTCACACACAAATCAAATGTTTTATATATAATTTTACTAAACGAACAAGTGTCAATATTTGATAAGTATGGCATCACATAACTGACAAGACATTACAAAATAATTATAATGTATATCGCATTGTATATTTCACACAAAGTTGTTCCTAATATGTAAACAAATAGTACCAAGCCTGTATATTAGAACTAAGCTGATTTTGGATGTATAACTCTCCCTCTTCCTATGTTTGAATAATATTCCATCCACTTCCGTTTTTCACCATCCCCACCAGCCCCACAATTTGTTAGACAGTGCGAATTCCAAGATTTGGTATTCATATATCATCCATACAAAAAAATAACAGTCGTAGTATGTGTACCGCCTGCCGCCACAGTGCATCCATTCTACCGCCCATCATGTGTGCAAATGGATGCTGTCTGCACACTTGTCACCAGCTGTCATTTGGTAGACAGCATGTTTTCCAAGATGGTGACCCGAATTGACACAACAGGAAGTTCTAGTCGTTGAAACCATTTAGTTGTTAAATTCATGGCCCAATCATTTTGGGAAGGTAAAAATATGACCACCGTCTCACATTCATGTGTCCAAATGGATGTCGCCTGTGCACTTGTCACAAACTCCCATTTTGCTAGAAAGCTTGTCTTCCAATATGGTGGACCAAATTGACAGAGCAGGAAGTTCTGTTCGTTCGAACCATTTAGTCGTGAAATTCATACCCCAAACATGTTGGTAAAGAAACAATATGACCACCAGTTCAAAAGAAAGCATTATAAATGTAACAGTTTAAACTATTAGACACTCATGCACACAACTGCACACACGACCATGCACACCCGCCTGTATGCACAAGTTGTCACGCCACACATACAACAAATACTATAACAATAAGCTTCCTATTACGAAAAGAATTATCCCCTACCTTAACTGGTGTAGCAGAGAATACCCGTAGGCCACGAAATCGTACTTACTTACATACAACCCTCCCCCTCCCGAACCTTCAATGTGTGTACGTACTTCCAGACAGATGGTTAGTACAACCCCACTAGGGAGGACCGACCTTCCACTCGTGAGTCGTTTACCGAGACTTCGTTTTATGTCATGCGGTGTCACTCACAATTAATAATCACATTCATCGCTAGACAGCAGAGCCCCGCACATAAAAAAACACCAACACATGCTAGAACTATAAGCTTATTTTTATTACGAAGTGAATTATCCCCTACCCTACCTGGGGTAGCAATGATTACTCGTACACAGTGTGCACGTCCTGCCATCGACGTTACCTCACCGGAAGTGGAGACTGCAATGACCAGAGCTACCATTCTGTGCATGGTAGATACCAACCAAGTACTGCATCTCCACCACCACCTCCCCTTGTCTACGTACATAGTGGTATACTTTTGAAAGTAAACAATGCATGTGCCCTGAACCAACCTCGAGTTATCACAGGTTCTGTTCTCGTAGAACCTGGTAATACATGTCAACATAGAAGCCGACACGTTGTCCACAACAGTGTTAATAATTACAGTGAGTCCTCGACCTGCAATCACGTACAAAGCCCATCACACACGCACACAACCCATGAACTTCTAATGCCATGCAGAGGATAAATTTATTTTTACCTTAATTGGTGTAGCAGTGAATATCCGTAGACCGCGAGAGCATCACCTCGTCGACGTGACCCCGCTGTAAGTGGAGACCATAAAGATAATCCTGCCTTTCCGTGCACGGCAGATACCGAACAAGTACTACATCCCCACAACCATCTCCGCTTGTCAACATGACTATATGTATACTATTGAAAGGAAACAATGCATATACCCAGAACCATCCTCGAGGTTAGATTCCCGTAGAGATTGGTAACACAAGACGTCATAAATCTACAATTGGATGTATGTTCATCGAAGGTGGATCAAGGGCCCCACTGCTAACACATAAACACAAAGAGAGTAACCGCCATTGCTTACAAGAGTGGTTGTAAATATAGACAGTCCCTGACCTGCACACGTGTATCAAGCTAATCACACACAATTAGAGGTAGTCATATGCAAAGCTCTTTGCGTGTTCTCCAGTAGACCGCTAATGTACACAAAAGGAAAAATACCTACCAACCCGCAGGTACATATTGCACAAACGATGGCTAGACAAGACCATACAACGTATGTCAATCGACAAAAACTATTTAAATCCATCACTTGAACAAATTGTCGGGTTGGCCGAGCGGCTTAAGGCGCCTGAACCAGGCACTGAGTCCAGCAAAAGAGATAGTCGCTTCAAATCCCTGCACCTGACAATTTTTTGTTTTTTTTTTTCTCTACCCTACTCGAATAAATAAGTTATCGCAGGTTCGATCCTCGCTGAGAGTGCACGCTGACATGCCTGCAGACAATTGTTCGCCGTCGGTCCCACTGACCATGAAGACGAACATGTAGCACCCATGACAGACATACTCTACAGTTAGAGACAGCCATACTGTGCCGACTCTGCCCAAACCGTCAATGAATTTACCATGCCTTTGGCATTACAAGCAGTCATACTCAGACCGAACCCGAACTTTCAGTACCAAGCCTTTGAAATTACAAGCAGTCAACACTACCCAAACCTTTCATGTATGAACTTCGATAGATTTTGTCCAACATAAGATGTTCAACCATTCCACTATGATAACTGCGATGTGGTGTTTACCCAGGTCCCTACAGACAGCTGCTTGCTCTCACCAGTTGGCCACTATAGTGCATGAAAGGAAAAAAACCTTACAACATGATACATGATTGAAACACATATGAATATTCATTCAAAATATTTGCAACCAGAGGTTCGAAAAATCTGTAAGGCAGCAGCTACACACACAGCAGTGGTATACTTGCCTAGCCAGTACGTATTAAGAAAAAAATTATCGTTAATGTATTTATTGACATGCATAACCAAATCACACACCCAAATACATACATATATTATATCATTCAATAAAGCCTCTATCTCTGAGTTCATCAATAATTGCATTTATTTCTCCGATCACAGAAATATGTCCAACCCTCTGCGAGGAAACCAACAACCGAAATCTATCAACTAGGTTATTGGGGCCTTTAGGACCATATGTATGTCTTCGATTGGTAAATGTCAGCACTCCATTGTCATCAGTAGAATATACATCATCACCAGCAACATGATTACACTTATGCTATGCAGTTGTCGATGTGTCATCATCATCAGTAGAAGATACATCTACATCACCAGCAGACTTGGAGGTCACAGATTTGTTATCGGTATCCTGGGTACCATATGTGGTTTTCACTACACATGTTAGAGGTGCAGGGCTAATATTTACAACTCCTGTCTATCTGTCTGGTTCATTCTCTGCAGCACTTATAAGTCTTTCTTCACACACATCATGCTCTACAACACTCAGCTATGCAGTTGTCGACAAGACATTGTCACCAATAGAAGACACCTCTACATATCCAGCTGACTTGGAGGTCACAGATTCGTTGTCGGTTACCTGGGTAGCATCTGTGATTTTCACTTCACATGTTAGCAATGCAGGGCTAATATTTACAACTCCTGTTGATCTGTCTGGTTCATGCTCTGCAGCACTCGTAGGTATTTCTTCACACACATCATGCTCTGCAGCACTCATAGTTCCTTCTTTGAATACACCATGCCCTGCAGCACGTGTATTTCCTCCCTCGCACACCAGTTTGAAACACCATACAGTCCTGCGTAATATTATAAGCGCTCTAACGAACATTAATTTTAATGACGAATCAGCAGGAAGGCTAGCCATGTCATGTGGTAATGCATACCATCTCATGGCAGGCAAAGGCGTGTTACCTTTACATGTACCAGGTTATCGTGTCTTCCAAATGCAGCACGATACATATCACATGTTAGTATTCTGGAGGTCAGTCCTTTTGAACAGTTGCTTTTCTCATGGCGACGAGCATGACAACTTTTGCTGAAGATCAGTCCACAGGAACAACACCAGAGTTCAGCCATGGAGGAAGTTACAAACACAGAGGCATGCTCTACGATAGACGTCGTATCAGCTTGCATCATCTTCATGCAAAACAAAACTGAAGTTCTTCCCACATTAGCATCTCTATATATCTACTAACACACAGTACATCAGCGAGACTTAAGCATTGTACCAGATGTCAACGTATATAGTCCTGCACCCAGCAGGACTGCGCCTCGAGCACACAACTGCCCTACACTCAGTTTGTCAAATGCCGAGTGTCAGTCCGACACTGTATTCCATCTCGAGTCAAACCAAGGGTGTCTTTACATTATCGCGTCTACCAAAATGGTTATTTCACTACATATTCTAGTATCCTGGAAGTCGTACGCAGTGCTTAACCCTTCCTTGTTGATCCCTCCCGGCTGGCACTTCCTGGCTGACCCCTCCCCACTGACACCTCACATAGTAGTAGTAGCGATGTCACACTTTGTGTGTGACATTCTGCTGTTGTAGTGCATTATATCTCCATTCTGCCAGTCGAAGAGAGTGATATGTTGTAGTGGGGTATGCACCTAATTGCTAAGTGGTGTAAATTAATTCGTTCTCAAATGTAGATGATCTATACTTTGTAGTGTCCAACCGGAACCCTTTCCCATGTACTCTTCTTCCTCCTGACAAATCTTCTGTATACTAGCGCCAAAACTGTCTTCGATGTTAAGCATGTTATACAGAGTCACATTCGAGGTCTTGAAGGCTCTCCGACTAAATCCATCATTGTGTGGTTCTGGTTTGGTATATTGACATTCCAACCATACATTATATTTTAACACATCTTTTTCCACCTCATCTGTAAGTTGATCTATAATATTGTGCTTCATTTGCTTAAGGTACATACAGATACATTTCGCCATGCCCGATGTTACGTACATATTCATTAGACTACAGAGAGCAGATTCTTTCAGGATGAACCCATTCTCATTGGGTATGCTCGCAGCAGGTGGTTGTGGTGTAGTAGCTTCTGGTAATTGTTCCGTATTGCGTATCGTAGTGGGAAAACCATACAAACATTCAGCGTTTACTATAAAGTATCCATCCCAATTGTTTACTTTGCAGTTTAGTACCGTATCGCATATCCTGCAAAATTCCGTTTAGCGTATCCAAATTCGGCAACTATTGTTCCGTATCGCATACCCAAGCATTTTTTCTGCGAATCGCATGATGGTGTGCGTGGGATGCATAATCACAATGTTGAACGCCAGGCAAGTTATTCATTCCTCGCCAGACATAAACACGATTCTCATCGAGCACGACAATCTCAAATCGACGATACGGTGCGAAAAATGCAGGGAAGGTGAAGCGAAATTGCTGGAAAACAGGAGCTTGTTTTACTGGTGACGACAGCGAATGGAGGACGGTGCTAAATGCAAATTTAAAGTGTCGGTGAGACAGAGCAGTTTCGTGGGAGATTCAAACTTGACTCGCGGCAAGATAGTCGAATTCTGTTTACACTGGTGCCTGATCAAATACCCTCGACAGCAGACTATAGTGAGCGAACTTTTGTGCTTGGGAAAGACGGTCGTCACCTGGTCGAGTTTCTGCCGCCAAGTGTGCATAGACTGGGTGTTAATGTACAGGAAACGCTTCGGTAGACCGGGCAAAGTGGTCGAGATCGACGAGTCGAAATTGGGCATACGCAAGAACCGCAAAGGACGTAAAGTTCACTGCCAGTAGGTTTTCGGGGGAGAGCAGCGGGACGATCAGACGAAATTCTTCCTGGTGCCCTTGAAAAAGAGGACCGTGACGACCCTGACCAAAATCATTCGCGAGCCGATAGCTATCTTTGGTCACGACGATAATTTCAGACTGCTGGCGTGGTTACAGCAAATTGGACATTCACGGCTACCTTCACATGCAGGTGAATCACAGGAGGGAATTTGTGTGCAGCGAAAAGAGCAGAATGGTAAACACTCGAAACACGCTGAAGATGAAGAGGGGCGGGACGTTGAGGATGCACACTCAAAACATCGGGCGAAGTTGGTGTTCTGTGGGGTACAGCATTCCCTGCTATGGCCGACGGAAAAAATCTTGGATCGGCTACCTGGCCGAGTGCGTCTGGAAAAAGAATCATCGGTACGGAGAACGACTGCAAAGCTTTCCTGATTCACGCCGTCGATATGCACCATCGTAATTGGCGCAGAGGAGATGGCGGTGAAGGCTATCCTAATTTCGACAGGTATCTGTTTGTTACGGTTGTTTTTAATTTGTAGGCACGAGCTAGATTGAGTTACTGTTGCAGTTTAAATTAAATTTTAATTGAGTTTCTGCTTGATTCAAATTAAAATTAATGTTTAATTGAGTTGCTGTATGATTCAAGTTAAAATTTATGTTTAATTGAGTTGCTGTTTGAATCAAGTTAAAATTAACGTTTGATTGAGTAACTTTTTAATTAAAATTAAAATTAATGGGTTATTCAGTTGCTGTTTGATTAAATTTAAAAATAGGTTTTAATTGAGTTCCAATCTGTTTCTGTTAAAAAATAATGGTCAATGGAGAAGCTGTTTGATTCAAGTAAAAATTATTGTTTTATTGAGTTACATTTTTATTCAAGTTAAAAAACAATATTTAATTGAGTTGTTGTTTGAGCTAATTTACAGATGCGAATCAGACAGTGTAGCTGCCTGTTTCAGGTTTTAAAAAAGTTCGAATGACTTGCTGTTTGTTTCAGTAAAAAAGAAAAAAAATGTTTTAGTGGCGTGTTGTTTGTGTAAACAGTCATTCGCGATCTAGAAAAAAGCCTAAAATCCGCAAAACTTGGATCTGCCGGTTTCAATTATCGAGGTAAATTTATTTTTTTAAAAATTACATTAATTCGCGATCCCGAAAAGGCATAGCGCGTCCAGGTCTGTCATGACCGGTTCGGCCGGCGGCGGATGCAATTGCATATGCTCTTGCTTTCGCGGACTTTGGACCTGCCAGCTTCGAGTGTTGAGGTAATTTATAAAAAAATTATTTCGTATATAAAACATTAAAAACTATAAGGTTATACTGATAAAAAGTTGAATTTTTTAAATGTACGTTGCTTTACTGTACCCTTATAGTGATTGCGTACATGTGAATCTTTATATAATAAATGGTTAAAATTATTTTAAAAATGTTAATAATTATTAAATATACTCTTTAAAATAAGTAAAAAAAATTATGCATCGCGAATAGCGTTTTTTTAAACAGGGACGAGAAAAAGGCAAAAAATAATTATTTTTTGCATATGCGATAGGGAAATTTTAGCAAGAGTTACTTTTGGCACCTCGATACGCCACGGGAAACAAATGGGGTCTTTTACCCTATATTCCGTTTTCGTTTTGGATACGCTATAGGAAATATTTGGATGTAGGCGAAATTTCCCCCCGACTCGGCTGGATACGCAATTCGAAACAAGTGGGGTGTGGCACCAATTCCACCCACCTTCCCCCCCCCCTCTCAACGGAAACCTTAACCATTCCGGCTAGGGTACGAAAGGTCGTCCTTTTCGGTCCTGCATGTTTTGTCACCTGCATACGCAAAGGGAAACTTTTGGTAAAACCAGCTTTTTCAAGGTGCCCTGGATACGCAGGGGAAAACTTTGTATTTTATTTGTACTTTTTTCCGGGTCGTGGTTGGATACGTAATTGGTGGTTTTGTGTCGACATTTTTTACTATTGGATACGTAAGACAATGGTTTTTGAGCGATTCAGATACGCAATACGGAACAATCACAAGTATTTTGGATGTTTTATCCACAGATCCCTGGTGAACCTCTCGAGTTCCATCCAAATGGAGGATGAAACAGATACGGAGGATGTGGAGGAAATGGACGAGACGCTTTCGGCTACATATAATGAGTCATCAACCTCTTCAGTCCCTGGCCCATCAACATCTTCAGCACCGGGACCGCCAACCTCTTCTTTCCCTGGACCAATAACTTCTTTGCACGAATCTATGTAATTATCATTGACATTTATTATAATTATTTTTTCTCATGGGATTGTAATTATTACATTTGAAAATAATTTTTTTTTTTGCTGACAGAACTGTTTAAAGATCACAAAGGCACAGATCTGCAGTCGTTTCCCACCAGTCGAGACTTCAAACAACTTCTGATGTCCATCAACAGAGAGGCACAAAGCGCAAATCAGTACCCGACATCACTCATGTGAAGCAAAAACAAGCATAGAGTAAGCGTTCGAGACCAATATCAACAACATACGTCTCCCAACGTCGAAGAAAGAATCCTAAACCAACCAAGATTACTGATATTTCTCGTCGTGAATTACAGCGAGAAACAACCCGAAAGAATCGTTATAATCTTAGCAAAACAAATCAAAGAAAGTATCAGAAATATGGTTCTGATTTTGTATTATAATTAACCTGTATATGTTTATTTACAAAAAAGGAAAACAGAATTTTAAATTTTTATAGTTTTATTTTATAAAATTATAGATCCGTAATTTTTCACATATTATTTGTATTTTTGTTAACATTTGACAAATTCCATTCAAAAAATATATACATAGTTACATACTGTCATACCCATAAATAACACATTGGCTTCATTTAGTATTGTTTAGGGTTTTTCCACATGTTCAATTAAAATTTCACAAATTTAATTCGTAGTATCCCACATATTTGCAGTTTCACCATTCAAATCCTCAGTTTTTAGGAAATCTTCAGTTTTTTCCTTGTCGTTATTCAATGCCTTGTTTATATTGTCCAAAACACACAAAACTGTCGATTTATTTTTACTTGATACAGCTTCGTGTAATACTTTAATGTTATTGCATCCCATTAATAAAATATTTGCTCCGTTTTCTAGCAGATAATCTACCACTTCCACGATGCCGTCTTGGGCCGCGATATGCAGTAACAAATCCTTTTCTAAGAAAACCGGTTCACCCAAAAATTTTTTAATTAGGTAACGCACAATGTTTTCACGGACTGCATTAGCCACTTTCACCAACAATTTCTAGTATTTGTGAATCCCTTTCATTGCCGCGTCTGATGTTTGCACCAAATACACAAGTACGGGTCAATTTTCAAAATAATAATTGGCATATCCCAATACAGTTTAACACGCTAAATCTTTGGCTAAAACGTTGACATATTCTTCTATTAGAAATTTTACAATTTCCAAATTCCCCGCCACTGCTGCTCGCTGAATTAGAAATTTAACACCAAAATCATTTTCTTCAAAATTCAATTTCATCTCCTTCATGCTTACAAGTTCATCTAGCCAACTACGGTAAGCAGCTAAACTCACGAGCGACAGGTCCTTCTCGTCAAACAAGTCTTGTTTGACACAGCTGGTTCCCATGGTGTCTTCATTGGCTCTCACGGTGTCTTCACTGGCTCTCATTGTGTCTTCGCTGGCTCTCATGGTGTCTTCGCTGGCTCTTATGGTGTCTCTGCTGGCTCTCATGGTGTCTTCACTATGTAGTTTGCAGAGGACGAGTGTGATCCCTTGGTTCAATCGCCTCGTTTTTATACAAGCACTGTGCGAAATTTTCAAATGTTTTTTTATTGGCTGAGAAGGAATGTAAGTTTTTTATTTTTTTTATTTGCCGAGAATGAATTTAAGTTTCTTTATATGGTATCGAGAGTTTTACCGACCTAGATAAATCGAATTAAAGGGTTTTTTTATTTGACTTTCCCATACACGATTAATTTCAGATGAAAAAAATGACTAGGATATAGTAGCATGATCTTGTCAATTAAATGAGCATAATGTAAAAAAATGAAGCTTAGAATTATGCGAAATGATAAAATGTAACTCCGCTTGTCTTGTTCCTGCAATCATAACGCAAGATTCAATCCAAACTTTTTTATACTTTTTAACTTTCAAAACATTTTCGTGTAAACGACAGATGAACTCGTGAGAAAGCAGTTTGACTCGCACTCTTGACCTCAGCAGTCGGGTAAGCGGAGTTAGATTTTGTTTATCAAAGTTACCAAATAGCGCAGCGACCACTGATGAAACGTATTTCATTTTAATATTAGCTTATTACTTTTCAAATTTCAGAATAGTTTTGGCATTAGTGATGAAACTGATTGAAAACACGTTGAGGTTTCTGGATGCCTCGGGAAATAAAATCACGATTAGTTTGTTATCGGACCCGTAAACTAATTCGATAACATTTTCAAAACTCCATTCAATGTAAAATTGTTTGTAAATTAACGGTTGGTCGAGTAAAGTTTTGTAATTTATTTCATTGAAATCCAACGACCCCTTGACTTGGCCGTCTCAATTATCGTTTAGACAAACTGTAAATATAGTTTGCGAATGTTTATCCAAATGGCCAGAAATTGTATTAAATGCTCCGAAATTTAATCGTTTCGTATTCTTAAATATTAACCGAGTAAATACACCTCTGGGAATATTCATAGTGTATCTCTTTGCCGTTTTAAAACGAATCATGCTCGCCTCTCCCTGCTTGGTGATTGATTACCGTATAGATTATTTTTTTCGTCGGTTAAACTAGATTCGTTGGTATTTTTTTAAAATCATCGGTTTCGGTAAAAAATTCCTTGTCCAGAGATGCGGTCGTGGTGGAGATGTAGTTTTTTCTTTTCGCCCCATCACCCTCCTCTTCCAATTATATTACAAAAGTGTCAACATTGTGGTGTTTTTTCCAAATGTATATACCGAGCGGAATTACAATAATTAAACTAACTATGAGTAGACCCAATCCCATGTAGAGTTGTTTATTTCCTTTATTCATAGTTATTATTTATATATTGGCAAACGATAATAAAAAACTCAAAATTACATAGAGCGTTTGTCCATCGGGCGCCACGAAGACCGAGCTCGAATCGCAAATGATTGTGGGCAAACCATAAAATACTTGCTGCACCGACGTTTGAATGGCGTTTTCATCGTATTTTACCGACAGGTAAGTGGGGAATACAGACATTGTTTCTAAAATTTGAGAATAACTCAAGGTATCTATAAGAGGTGCATAGATTTACGTATTTTTTGGTGATCGTTTGTCTATGAAACGCCCTCCCATAATGTATCTACATCAGCCAACACGGCTTCGCAGTAATTTGAAAAGAAATTAATTTTTTTCACGTGATTGAACATTTTTTCGTACTTGTGTCGTACAGAACCGACTTAATTCCTAAACTCCTCAATTCGAAATGTTAGGGAATTATGTTTATATAGTAATTTTGTCAACTGTTTAATATTTTCATTTTATACCTGTTGTTCGTCTCTCAAAAAATGTTCTATAATTTTCGTGAGTGACGTGTGTTCCCAAACAATTTTGTTGGATAGTATACTGCTTACGATAAAGACAATTTAAACAGTGGGTGAATTGCGAAATTTTAAATTTTATTTCAAAAACTAGTTTATAACGTTCAGTCATTAACGAATATATATATATATTTACGCCTTTTAACCTCAATACGGAATCGTAAAAATATTTGTTATATTTGATGACTCTCAGATGTAAAAAATCCAAGTACAGCGGCGGATTTAGTTTTATAAATTCAACCGATTCCATGAATTCAGAATGCGTTATGTTTTTATTTGATTTTCTCCACGCTTTTAACTTTAGCAACGCTCTAATCGCAAAGATAAAATCACAAGGTATTATTGGTTTTTTTTCTTCATAATGTAATATTGATTTACTTAATTACCGGCAGCTGCAGCTCCTGAATTAGTAGCACCTCCGAAATATGTACTCGCACTAAATTGTGTATTCGCCGAGCCTTTGATTTTACTTTTAAATTTCCAAAAAAAAAACACTAAAATTCCAATTAATAAAATAGATCCTATAATGGTAAACCAGTATATTTTCTGTTTTTATTCATTGTCTTATATACAAATATAATATGTAAAAAAAATGTTTCACAGAGGGTTGGAAAAAGTTGGATAAAAAAGGATATAGACAGAAAATCGCAACATGTTATGATAAAAAAAATTTCATTTATTGATCTATTTGCAATAGTTACAAAAAAGTATTTACACTTGAAAAAATTAAATTTATTCTTGTTTGTTGTTCTGGATAAGACAATATAAATTTCTTCTAGCGTACATCCCGTCAAATTTGCACAAATACCATTATCAATTGTTTATCCTATACTGCTCTGAACTGTATTTCCACACGTAATATGAAGCGGGACACCATATAACAAGAGTTTACTGTTTTTAGTAGTTTCACATGCGTGTTGAAATGTAAATTTATCTATAGTAAAGAGATTTATCTTGAAGAAATATTTTGGTATCAGAAAGAGGTAGTTTATTCCTCATAACACATAAATATTTCGTCTCCAACATGTCCCAAATAATATAAAATTTCACCGATGCGTACTCCATGACCATAAATTTAACTGCGGTAGAGAACACCAACGATTAGCGCCAAATAGGCGGTTTTGAGGTTATCATTCTTCTCTGCTATCAATGTTTTTTTATTGTTTGAAAAGAAAATCGGAGTGAACCGGGACGATTCTTGAAAATTGTTTGTCCATCTCAGTCACGCCAAGCCGGCAGCTACATTTCTTTATACATTTTTTTATTTGAGAGAGATCAGCAATTGACACACTTAAATTGAAATAGTGTGCTTCGATGTTTGTAAAGGTAAAGAAAAGAAATCCAGGAAACTTTACCAAGTTTTCCTACGCCCAGTTCATAATGTCTTTTGCGTTGAGTACCAAACGTGAAGCCGCTTTGATTTTCGGCTCAATCACAGTTGCCAACAACTCCACCGGATATTCTAAATCCAGAGTGAAACAACTCATGTTACGATTGTATACGCCGAAATGACGTGAAAAAATTTTTTTCAATTCGGAGTGATATTTAAAGTTGTCAGAAATTCCTGGTATGTCGAATCCATGTTTCTAAACTGTGTGACTAGGAAAAAGTTATCCCCTCATAGTTCGCGAATATGCGATACGTCATTGGGTTTGTTTGTCATAAACGGCTTTAGCTGATACTGGTCGCCACGAAATGCAATCAATAGTTTGCCAAAGTGTGCTTAACAATTTGGAAAAATTCAACTGTAAATTTTGCCAGACATTCGCTGATCATACTGTATTCGTCAACAAACAAAATGATGGGTGCATCGAAGGAAATTGACTAGTCATTGTTGCATTCCACAAAAAACGAAGCCGTGTTTTATCTGAGATCGCAAAATTTGCTCAATTTTTGTACAACTGTAGATATTTTGTCTAGATCAATCAGTGGCAAGAGCTGCATGGATTTCAAATATTCGTAGTAAATGAGTTTAGTCAACCGAATGAGGACACTTGATAACCTCAAACCATTTGCTAGTTTCAACTGTTGACAAATATTTCGCAATAGAATGTTTTGCGGGGTCGTGTAAAAAACTCTGTATTTTTTTCCTTCGAGAAAAATATGCAATAATGTAGATTTCCCACTGCCGGCAGGACCATTTAACGTTATGTATTTAAGTGTAGCCAATTCACCATCATTTTCATCGAGCCATGGAAATAAAGTTGTTTTAACGAGTACTTTTACCATTGAAAGAGTTAACTTTGCCGACTTAAAATTTGCCATTTTTTCCACAGCTTTCGGATCGGAGTTAGATGAATATACATGGTAATTAACTTGTCCTCGTGATTTTCACGCGGAATTTGATGCGCCCATAAACACATTTCATTACTACTCAACACATCTCTGAAACATAAACTCCAGTCTCATTTAGCCGGAAGGCCATGCATGCTTCACTCGTAATTTATACTTGACTATTTTTCCAAGGGTATTGATTCGTGAAAAAAGTTTGTTATGTTTGCTGAGGAGATTTTCGAGGAACAGCCAAAAAAATAAAGGGACTATTGTGATATTTTAAACCTTTTACTATGGATGTTGCTGTTATAATAAACAAAGTTACTTACAGACTGAACCTTTTGTAGTAGATTTTTTGTCCCTAAAGAAAATACAAACCAATATTTTTTTTTATTTCGCTATAGTGTAAATAAAAATATAACGTGTTGCAAAAAAAGTAATGTTTTTTTTATGTACATAAGACTCTAAATTAAAATATGGAATGTTCGCAGAATTTTAAAAAAGGGCCTTTTACAATTTGAGAAGGTCTAACAAATGGGTTGTATGCTCAAACTACGGCGGCGGTCAAGTCGTATATCAAGGATAAAATTCGAACAACAAATATCATGAAATTTACTAACGAAGCGATTGTGGCGAAAACGTTTGAGTACACGGATAAAGAGATTCATTTACAACCCAATACTGAATTGGAAAAATTGTCAATTTCCGTTCTAGATGAAGACAATGACTGGTTGGTGGCAAAAATCATTAAAAATTTACATCACCTATCAAACTAGCACTTGTTGTTTTTCAAATTCACGTCTCAGTTTTATAAATCCGATACTAACTTGACATACCTTCCCGTCGAGTATTTCGGGCTATAAAATAATTTCGTTTTCGTCGTGCCGAATAACTTAAAGAATAGTGTAGCGGTGACACCGAATAACGATTTGGTCAAAGTAGTGATCGAGAGTTCTACATCACTAGTACTCAGTGCAGCTCAGATTCCCGTTCTCGATAAGTTAAAAGAAAAACACGTAATTGTTTATGTTCGATCCGTTAAAAATTCGTACATTTATACCTCTCGTAGTTATACTATACATTGTTCTTTGAAATTCCAAAATTACAATTGAATATCAAATACAAAAACTATCATGGTGAATGACGAAATTGAATATACTGATTTGAATACTAATAAATAACAGTATTTTGCACTCATTCGATCCGCTTCAACTCTTTTAATAAGAGAGGCGATGGAATTGATCAAAAAGCACAACATTATCTTTTTGTTTCAAGTCGAAAGCAATTCAGTATCTCTAATAGACAATACCAGGATTTAAAAAAATACATTACAAATGCGCAATATTAACACGAAATGTTTGTTCTTTCTAACACACATTATTTTATGGTATGCCATCCAAATAATATGTCTGTTACTAAGCGACGAAACGACGGTCAAAGTTTCCAGTTTCCCTACCCGTCATCCTCGTCCTCTTCTTCCTTCTCTCCTTCCACTGATACATTCGTGATTGGTTTTTCCACATTAATCTTAAACAAGGCAAAAATTTTTGGATTTGGATGTAAGTACGGCTAATGTTATATTTTCGTTCGAAACAAATAATTACGAGCAAAATAGTCTAGAGGAAGTGTTTGAATCCTCCGGGGAAGCTGTTTATTCACAAGTAGATAGGTTATATTAATGTTAAGTATGTTAACATTATAATTATGAATTGGCACATAGTAAACAACCACGAATTAAAGTTAGTGGATCGTAGGAAAGTTCATGTACTAGCTATCAATAAAATACGAAATTCGTTAAACTCTAATGATGAGTTAATCATTTACTTTGCGATACTTACGCGTTCTCTAATTTTCATCTTTTTTTTTAATGTTTCCGAACAATTTTTCCGCATTTTGGTGACGAATTTCGCCACAGTTAAAAGCCAATGGACAAAATACACTCCTATTTTTGTTATGAAGGCTAATGTAAACGATAATTTTCAGGAAAACCAACTAAATACAGAACTTACTGGTGTTTCGTATAAAATGCGCACCACATCCAATAGTTCCATGTATTAATACATTTGTATAGGTAATATGAAAACATCCCTGCTCTACGACAGAAGCAAAAACCAAGTAATTGTCAAACGATCAGGTCGAGTAAAACACTACGATGTGTCATTACTGAAAACCCAAAAAAATATGTGAATTCCAACAACAATGATGACTTTATGGTCACGGCATCTTTATACAAACCTTCGATGAACGAACAATTTCCATCAAATGGCTAATATATTTATAGTACGATTGATGGTCGACATTATGTCGGAAACCTGTCACCCTTTGTTGGTATTCCAGGGATTTCTGCCATTTACGAGGATAAAGATCCGGGAGAAATAACCATTGACAACACGCATGACAATCACGAGTACTATTACCATCGAATAGTACTATTCAAAGCCATTTTATCTGATTTGTATTATTTGAGCATGTACTTGGAAGCCATGCCCGATGGAAACACACACTAGTGGTGAAGATTATCGATTAATTCACGGTAGATAGCGATATCGTTTTCAAAAAAGATCTAACCAATTTATTTAACGAAAATAATGGTTTCCAAGTTGTTGAAAATATTCAGAGGAACCTCGTCATAATTTTAAATGCTTCCCCTGAAGTTCTAAACGATTGTTTGTAATTGTAGGATGGTGCAAACACAACAATTTTATTCCACAAAAACTCTAGCACGTCCGAAGAAGGCAAATTGGTTTTTGATACCGAAAACTTGAAATTTACTGCTGAATCGTATGTAGATAATTTACCATTTATCGGAGACAATTGCGAGTTGTTCAAGTTTAATACCTCAAATACCCATAACAATAACCGTGGGAATGTGGCATACGTTTATCGTGGTGATCAACGAAGATCGAACCAATTTAATTTACAGCTGAATACAGATTTGGACAATGAGATACTAACTATTATGATTTACTTTATACATGATATTTCGATAGCTTCCTTCAATACCATATTGCGATTTATGTAAAGTTATCCAACTGCTTTCTATAACAAGGTTGTAATTGCCTGTATTACAGATCTGAAGAAATATAAATTAAACGCATATTACGACGAAATCCGTCATTATGATAAAATGTTGAATTATTTATGCGTATCGAGTTCGAGTTAAATAATTAAAAATATTGAGAGAGGGAAATAGTTCAGATAGCGTTTACATCAAAGGTTTTCATGGTATAAATGATAAAATTTATATTCAACTTGTAATCTCGACCCACAAAACCAATAGTTGATCAGGGCTGTGAAAATGAGTCAGATGTGTATTTGTTACAATTCCTTCAATCCCTTTCCCAATTTTAATATCGCAGATGATAGACCATCTATTGTGGTTATATGTTGGGAGTCTGAGAAATATGAACCACCTTTAGGAATTCTTTGGGTAAATATTTGTGCAAAATATAACAATTCTACAGTGAATGTGTTTTCTAAATCGAAAATATTCGCCTGAAAGTATATTTTCATTTGAAATAAACAAATACAATACAAATAATAGAAGAGGCAGCCCAAATAGAAAAACTTAAAAAAGTATATCCTTCTGTCTTTGTACATTCGGGTAAAAAGGGCATTTAAGCACCCCATATAGAGTACGTAGATAATGAAAATAAATTTTACAAAAAAAAAAAAAATTATCCATCAACGTGGGAGAAAAAAAAAACATTATGATCACCCGCTACACATCAAAATATACGTGTATGAAAACGACAAAGAGCTAAAAGATATTTTATGTATTTCAAATAACACCTTTCATTTTAGAAACAATTTTCGGTAAAAGAAACCAGTAATTTTGACCTTTTTGATGAAATGGTAAGTTGTATTATACTTTTTTCAACAACTTGATTGCAAATGTTTCAAAAACTGAAACCACTACTGCTACTTTTAACTCTAAAGATGAACGTAAAGAGAAGCTGAAATTGGGAAACGAACGTTTACAAAACCACGCCTTCGATTGGGAAATTTTTTGAAAATATATGATTACCCCGACCGTCATAACAGGAGCGCGTCGTTTTGCCTAAAGTCGTTTTACCTTAAAGTGTTTTCCACCTTCGTTTTGCCTAAAGTCGTTTTGCCTAAAATTCGTATTGCCGAAAAGTCATTTCGCCTAAAGCCATTTTGCCTAAAGTCGTTTTGCCTGAAATAGTGTTGAATACAAGTTTAATGTCTCGCTTAACTTCACAAACAGTCGTTTTGCCTAAAGTCGTTCTGCCTAAAGTCGTTTGGCCTCAAATTCTAACCCTTCCCTTAAATGTCCAGAAAGTAATTTTGCCTGAACTCATTTAGCCTATAATCGTTTTGCCTTAAGTCGTTTTGCCTAGAAGTCCGGCAGAGTTTCTAAATGGAAAAGTTAGATAAATTAAAATGTAAAACCTTTTATAGTATGTGCTGACCCTATTAACGAGTTTTGGAACTATTCGCGAGACCATGTATGTAGTACAACAATCTGCCATAAGAGTGCAGGTCGTGTTTAGTATTGCCTGCAGCTTTCAAAGAGGAAACGTAGTTTGTTTTAGAGAAAACAGATGGTGTATACGTCGCAATTATTGAACTTCATACTATAATTGGAAGATACAATTTATTGACTGTTCACAGTAAAGTGATAGCTTATTATTTTAGCCATATTTTACCATTTAACCACCTTTTTAAATAAATATTGACATTAAAGTAATAAACATAGTGTGTATATTCCACCTGACTTTGAAGTTAATATTTAAGATACAAATAAAATATATTTATTGAATATTATTCCAAATGAGAGGGCTTTCAAAAGTGCTCACTTTACCGTGAATAGCCTATAGTACAATTTACCATATGATGGATACTTCTGTAATATTGATTTATTGATTGTGTTATTAAAGTTTAATTTTGCAGCCCATTCTTTAGTCTTTTTCTTATGTAATTGTGCTGTCGTCAACATAATACGGAACTAATTGACAAGGTATTAGCAGTTCGAAACCTCCTTTGATGGAACGAATATTCATAATATCCCATATTTTAATTTCAAAAGTTTTAAATTATATTTTTAATGTTCTGCACTGGTATAGTATGGCTGATAATGTTACTTTTTGTTGCTTTTATTTGGTATTTCATACTAAAAAGTCCTGAAGAGCAGTCCCATCGTTATTACCGAATCGCCGATGGTAAATAGAAAGCGCGTCTTGAAATCCGCAAAAGAAAATTTTGGTTCATGCATCTGTTGGACACAAGATGGGAGAATTGGTTTCTGTATGCGAACCGCCGTAATAACTTATCCACTATGCGTGAATTTGTTAACATTCAGTAAGTCCACCAACCACTGTTATCTTTGTGCTAGAATTGTTTTATGTTTAATTTTGTGCACAAGCTTGCGTGCATGTGTGTGCATGTGTTTGTGTTCTCGATTCTTTCTACGTACATCACTACAGTCGCCCTGTGTCACTATTGTATCGAATACAATGGTATGTCTGTCTTTCTTACTAGTACTAATAATTAATAAACTTTTTGGAACCCCTGATCGACGATAGTAAAGGCAAGTTGGTAACACTGAGCCCCAATAAAAAGTTTTTCCGATAATTGTGCGCTCTATCTGTGACCAGTGAAAACTGCGCTTTCAGCTGCTCTACCCCCTGGCACTCCTCTAGATAAAACTCGGTGCGACTCGCCGGCCACACTTCCCTCTGCCTACAGTACTCCCTCCGGACCACCCGCTAAAAGTCGCATTAGTAATTGTGAACTTGTCGCCAAGCCTGACCCAGCAACCACCAGTGCTGTACTCCCTCAGAGGCTACTCGCATTCTTATAGCTTTCCACGTGGCACATGTTAACAGCCAGTCACTACTTGGTTTAAAGCAATATTAGATCCGGAAACATGCCTAAAAGAGTGTCTCCCATCTTCGCTTGTCGACTTGCCAGGTTATAATTTATATATAAATATTTGATCGTCAACGTAAACAAGGCGAAGGCGTGGGAGTTTATGTAAAACATTTTATAAAATGTGCTGATGATGTCGGGGACATCAACCTAAGGCCCCTTCTACGATATCACGGATGTGGATACATATCACGGAAGCGGTGCACGTGACACACACTGTTTCAGTCTACAAAGAGACGCATGCAGACATGGATCACGTACGGATACTCGTAAGAATGCTGGGCAACTCTCAACTCTTCCGTATCCTTGAATCCGTTTAGCTAATACGAATATTTGATTTGTTGATATTCGTTTTCGTGGAAATTGTAGTACAGAGTTGCCACAAGTGCACGGATTTGCCGTGGTTATTATACTTTTTGTTTTAATTAAGAGGTGCACATGGTATGACAGTAGTATTTAGGCAGTGTTAAACACAGTAAAAAATATACAAAAGGAGGTGTTTACTTTACCTATATTTGTAATTTGCAAAAGCGGAGTATTTTTGATTTCTTTGGTTGCATTACTGTATATTTATTCGTATTGAAGTCCAATTAATAATTCATCTCAAGTCGTCCGCTCGTTCCGTTTACGTGTCCGGAATCCATTCTCTTTTGCAGGAGTCACAATACTCCGACAACCACGACACGACAAACCCCGACACGCCGAAATCAGAGTAGCAGCCAATGAAAAGCAAGGTCACTGTGACGTCAATCCGGCCATATCGCAGTCCCGATAACCCAAGAAAAGTATATTCTTTTTCTACTTTCCATCGTGAACATAAAAGAGTAAACATTTTTAAATACGAGAGAGAATACACATATAAAACCAAATGATCATATTGTCTTCACTTCATCGCGAGTATTAAAAAGTAAATATTTGTTATTATAAGAATAACTTGCCGCTTTAGAATTTTCCAACAGCCAACTAACATATCTGTCGCGCAGATTTCGTCGGGGTATTGTAAACACCGAATAAAAATTTAATATGAAATTTCGTCGAGTTCTGACGTCATATCCGTCTGTCGTGTTCATCGGGTTATTGTAACTCCAATTTTACGCATCCGTGCATTGTATAACGGGCCTTATCTGGGTACGCGGCGACCCGTTGTACTGCTCTTGCTTGAGCGAACGCCTAGTGTGCGGCGAGTACATTACTTCGGGATGCTCTTTCCCTCCTCTTCCTATCTTAGAGACCTTCACAGAGCATACGTGCCATATGTGACGTCATCGAGGAGTGCCTTTCTACTTTCTTGATTGTTTGAAATTTTTGAAGAGAATGCGACGCAAGAAACTGAGTCCCCCCAACCCCCTACCTACCCTCAGGAGGGGAGGGTGTTAGGAAGCGTTACCCAAAATGTTATTGAACAAAAAAGATAGGTATCATTTTTAAGGGGATTTTAGTATTGTATTCAGATTGGTAAGGCCAAGTCCTGTAGTACGGCCACTAATATATGAAATACGTTATATCTTATAAATGGATGCACATTGAAACATAAACAAGATGTCAAATTGAGGGAAATTTTATATAAATTAAAGTTATGGGTCAAAAGTTTAATATACATTATTAATAATATTGATAATTTAATATAATTGGGAACAGACAAAAATGGCCATTTTGCAAGACTGTCCTGTAATATGGCCACTGATGGTAGCGATCATTTCTCAAGTATTTCTACAGTCCCTATACAAAAATTTGGCAATGTTTGCTGCTTCTGCACACTGCTCATGACACCAAACCTTAAATATTACACAACACATCCACTCTTCACCATTACTGTCATCACTAAAGAACCCATCACAATACAAGCATGCAGTTTCTGAACTTTTGTTTGAGTCTTTGTTTTTTAATTCCTGTGGCCTGTTTCAAACATGCGTTCTTTGCACACTTTTTTTCAAAACTTTTCCTTCTTCGGTTTTGCAGTGTTAATGTCTTTATTCTCTTTCATTTTCTTTATGTGCTCTGGTGATGTAAGAATGGTAGCCTTCTGGCATCTGCTTGATGTCTTCTTCTGGAGTATTCTTGGAGTGGGGCACAGCTGCTGCAATAATGAATTTATGTCTTTCTTGCTGTGTAAATCTTTACTAAACGAATTACTTGAAGAGCATCTCAGTCGCCTCTTGGTTTGTCTGCACACATCACAGTCACTTAACCCAGATGTTCCAGGTACAGGATTTGCATTTGTTGGTTGAAATTATCAATGTGGCCTTTCTGCTGGTGTTTCAGTTTCTGCCATCTGAAAACACCCAGAGGGAGAAAATGTTGATTCGGGAATTGCTCCTGGATTAAACGGCACAAGCCCACAAGCTCAAAATCCACTCATGCCATTTTCAACGGAGCAGGCTTTACCTCAGGCCCGAGAAAGAAGCATTCCAAACTGAAGTTTGGTAATGCTTCTAGTTGGGTTCTGCTTTATCCAGCTGTTACATGCACTACAGTAATGCATTTTCAGGGATCAGAAAAATGACCTGTCAAGTGGTTGGATGTAGTGCGAGGTGTGAGTTGGGATGCTGATCATTATGCTATTGTTGTCAACAGCAAACTGTAAAATGTCTGGGTCACTGACATGGGTCGAGTGACCATCCAGTACCAACAGATTCGCCTTCTTTCCTTGTTTTTTATGTGTGACGAAATGTTCAAGAAATTTCTGAAAGAGTTAAATTGTTATGTAGCTAGAATCACTCATGAAAACAACTGAACGTGGACGTTAATTGTCCCTGAATTCCTGTTAATATTTTACCCCTTAAAAATTACAAATGACGGTAGGAAAACGCCAATTGCGCTAACACATGAAATTACAGTCACAGTCTCTCCTCTTTCCTTAGCAGTAACACTCATCACATTTCGTTTTCCTGTCGTACTAAGGATTTTTTCTGGACGGTTGTTTGCCTGGAGTCCTGTTTTTCCGCATTATGGTTTCTTGCAGGGTCTCCAAACAAGTTGCTTGGAGACTTACTTTAGTTATTCTTTAAGTGCAAGTTTGTATGCAAACAGTTTCAACCTCGCTAATTGTCAAGCCAAATCCTCTTGATTCCATTAAGAAAATGTGGTCAACAAGGGAAGCTTTTTCTGGTGGAATATCCTGCTTCCTGCCCATTCTCTTCTTTACGGTTTCAAACTGCAACTGATGTCTTAAGGTTGTCCTGGGAATGTTGTATTTCTTTGATGCTGCAGAAGGAGTAAGATGCCCGGAACGAACTGCATTCACAGCAGCTTATATACTTTGTAAATCCCAATTTTGATGTCACGTCTTCCGTTCAAGCATTTTAAAAAAACCTGAAGTAAAAAAATGTTTGTTAACAACTGTTTCTTGCATCATGTTAATTAAATTCCTATTTCTTACAGCCAAAATATTTATGCAAACACACTTCTCTGTTTATTTTACAAAATGTAAATGTTTAAGCTAAAAATAACATTACAATTAGAAATAAAATTAAGTATAAAGTCGAATACCGTGGTGGACACCTAATGGCAGTGGATTCTTTATGTAAATATAGGAAATGCTTGAATTTACTCAATTCTCTTCGACACTACTTTTGCTTTATTTTTTTTTGCTTATTTTTGCACATTGTAATGCCTTAAATATTCACGAGTAAGCTTAACAATTAATTTATTTTATTTATATACTCCAATCTAAGAATTACTTTTAAAATATAATTAAACACGTATTAATAAAAAATTATGCATTCAACACAATTTACATCTCCTTTCTATAAACATTAAATGCAGATGTTTATTTTCAATCTGTGTGTTCCAAAACGGCCAACCAGTCTTGTAAAACGGCCAGGCATAGTATTCTGCCGGCCGTTTTACAAGACACAGCATGTATATATAACTGCATAATCTCTCGGCACTAACTTGAAGCGGAATCGTGACGAGATAATGTCGCAAAGTCCAGCTACAATTCAGTAAATTAAACAGTGGTTATAATTATTTATATTAACATATGTCACACAAAATTCTTAAAGCGTAACAATGTTTTAGTCGCCATTTTCTTACCTCTCAGATGCAGGAGTTGAAATATTTTATTCCCCTTACGACAAAAAGCAACGACAACCGAACGTTCTCTTACGTAACTGACACTGTGGATGCTTTGATGCCTCCCGAGCGATCTCTTGGACATTCGACGAACTGCTTCGCGCTTGGCGTATTACAGGGCCCTATTATTAATATGAAAATTCCTCTTTGCATTTGAGGGAGATTTTGTACATGAATTTGTACTACCTATTTTATTATATTTTGTTCTTTTGTGGCCCTGGTGGTCAGTTTGCTGTTGTACCTAAATATTTTGTGATCTGGCTGGGGAAGTTTATAAAAGAAACAAATAGGCCTTATCGTTTTTCCAAAATATAGAAAGAAAAAATAATAACTGGTTGCAACTTTCACAAACTCTGTCATTTTAAAACAATCATAACAAGTGTGCACAATATTGTGTACATAACTCACATAACTACTATTTTGGGCTGGTGCTATACTCTACAAAGTTCAATGGAATATGATGTTCTGATTCGTAAAACGTGTCTTAGTACAGTTTATTATATGTTCATATTTCTATAGCAGAACACAAAGCTTACAGCTCACTGGTTGTGGCAGCGGGGCAAGTTTTGTGAATACAGCATGCGTCATGAAATTTCTCGTGTGCCTTAAGACAATAGTTGCTGCAGCTGCTGTATTATCAATAGGTATATTTGCCTTTAAATACCGCCGCATACGGAGGGTTGGCAGTTTGTTTTAGCAATTTGGCGAAAGGTGGCGAACTGGTGAACGAAGTTTGGGCTACCGAGGGACGTTGAAGGATAGATCCGATGGTGAAAGAGGGTACGAGATACTTTTTGGACGAATGCGTAGCTTATAGTCTATCCGCGGATTCGTCACACTTTTTGAGTCTAAGTTTGGAAACATCACACCATGTACGATGTGCTTGGTTGTTTACTAATTATGGCATGTATCACAAGAGTTTTGTATTTGTGTTTAAAAAAAAAACCTTTATTTCAATTAAAATTTGACTTATATTTAATTTATAAGTTGCAATAATTTACATTTAATTGATATGAATAACAACAGGGGAAAAATAGGAATGTTGGTAATGCCTAGAAATATATAGTTATTCGTAAAATATTATTAAACTATGTGGTCACGAATGCGTTGCGTTGTGTTCCTGCAGTATTTTTGTAGACTTGGTAAAGATTTGCTTAGATGAGGTGGAGGAATATACTGGAAGTAAAACTTAAGCAGGGTTTCAGAAATGTTTGAAGTAACCGTGAATTGATTATAAGCGGCGGCTACGAGTGAGAGTGCGCGAGCCGTGGCGCGAGCGTTATGGAGGGCGAGGCGAGGCGAGATATCTGGAGAGAGAGCTGCTGCGTGTGGGGGTGCTCGCTCGGGCTGCTCCATCCACAATTTTACGGACAGGAGAACTGCTGACATCTGGACTGAAAGAATGGACAGACTGAATGGAAGAACGGTACAGACTTCATTGTAAATCATGGAATTGCAAATATATATATATATATATATATATATATATATATATATATATATATATATATATATATATATATATATATATATATAAAGTAGTTCAAATGGTGTTAATAAACTGTTTATAGAAACTGGTTTTAACTATTTGATGTTATTAATTTATGTTAGGTGACGGATTTTATCATATTATCTGTAAATAGCAAATGATAGTCATTCTAATTTTTAAATGTTGTTTGTGTGGCTTGCTAATAAATAAATCTGGAAATTATTATTAACTCAGTTATTTAACTAAGGCCCTCATCCCTTAGGAAACTCTACTATACCCAGACCTTTTAAATGTTACAGTAAGTTCAACAATGATCTTAAAATAGCTGCCAATGCTTTTGCAGGCATCACGCTGCCAAACGTGTGATACAATCCCAAAATGTGGAATCGCAGGATTAAGCCATAATGAGTTTATTGTTACAACAGATTCGGTGTTGGCTAGTGATTTATGAATATTCATTACACTTTCTTCTGAATTTTTATCATTACCGTTTATCAGTTTCGACACACTTTAGTTTGGGTGGGACAAAAGTTTCTTCACCGTAGCTTCTGTGCACTCAAGGCAGAAAACACCATTCAATGCCTCATTGTATAGAGCCAAGGTTTCATTTCAATTAGAAGTTAAGTCCTTTTCTCATCTATACAGAAATAAATGTGAGTAGTTGATTTTTGCTGGAATAAAGTTTGCGTTGTTTACCTATTCGAAGATTATGCTGGTAAATTGTTTTGGTTTTCGTTTACTTCCTTTCGTTTTACCTCTAGATATCAAAGAAGGATAGCCAGTACATATATTCTTCCTTAAATTTACTGTTTTGTTTATAATAGTTACAACTAACTTCAACTGTTGTTGATGCATGTGTATGAAAACAGTTCAGTTGGTCAGTAATGTAACATTCGGAAATAAATTAACTACTAAAAACAAAATTTCCTGCAAAATTTTGCAATAAGCGCTCACGGATTATAAGAATGCTACACTAAATATTATTTTAAACTTTGCGATTAAGTTTTATTGTTTATCTATGAAAGTGCTAGTTACAACTAGATCCTGCAAAACTTGTGTCTTATAAAACGAGCCAACTAGCCAGATTTATCTTGACTCTCTTGGTTACAGATACACCTACAACTAAGGTTACCGAAAGCCTAAGTATCGAATATTGTATATACCAACAGTATGTTTTGGTTTTGCAGTTCAAATAGGCATACAGGAAATATGCAATTGTTCCGTAATAAAATACAATATAGTTTACTTAGTGATATGCAGATTTTGAGAATCCGTGACAGGGTGATAAATTTAATCTCCAGGACTAGTATTTCACAGCATATCTGTATCTCCTGGAAGTAACTTTCAAGTGTCTCCACGGAAATGAAAACTTTAAAATATTTCGTACTACAATAAAAACTGATTAGGGCCTGCTCTTGAATAAACACTTTAACAGTGAGGTCTGCAGCCTTGCTGCAAATAATGACGTTTCTTAGTGTGCATAAACATATTTCATTTGGGAGAGCGTTGTACCAAATGAAAGATTTAAGTTTCTTTTCATGTTTTTCTTTCTTTCGATGAGTACTTAGTGTATAATCATACAGGATATTTATAATCGTACCTGGCTATAAATGTCAGCATCTAAACTTACAATATGGCTGTAATGTCCCACCATTAAGATAATAGTTGATGGTTAAAGGATACACCCGTGGAAAATAAACATTCGAACTATTTTCTGAGAACTGTTAAAACATAGCCTTCGTATGGCTCGGATATGAGTAACCTATACACTTAACTACTGGCGTATTTGTAGCGCAGAGCCTGAAAACGCTAAAGGAGGCACTAACACCCTCATCAAATATACCTCGTAACATCTTTGTGTGAGGCATTGAAATTGGCACTGATTTTCGTCCTGCAGCGCGAAACATGCAAACCGTAAACCGAATGTTTTATTCCAGTAGTGGTCTTCTATAGGTCTACATAATTCATATACACACTTTTACAATGTTTATAAAGAACTAGAAGGGAGAAAATTACTTTTATTTTGGCCACGAAGAAGTGCTCCAAAGTATCGTTTTAAAGCAAACGAAGCTGTCTGGATAGAATTAATTGAGGTATTAGAAATTTGCGTTATATTTACGTTAACATTTTGCAAAAACATTACATAGTTTAATTTTTAAAAAAGAGTATTTAAAACAAGCTGCTATGTAGCTCACGCTTTAGGTAAGCAAAGCGATCGGCTTAAATAGTAATAAATTTTTAAAGTAATTAATTTTTATAGTAATAGCTAGTCTGACCGTCTCGCTTGTTTTGGACTAATATTCTCCTATGTTCATATGTATAAATCAGCTCCTGTTTTAAAATGTTGTTAAACTCAGAAGAGTTATTCTATATATATATATATATATATATATATATATATATATATATATATATATATATATATATATAAACACGTATTGTCAAATATGTGTAATTGAAGACAGATCTGGGAAATGTAAATGCTCTGATTAAAGCATTATGACGCACTTAAAAATTGTACAAACCCTATACACGATCGAGTGAGGTGGCGCAGTGATAACTCGCTAGACTCACACTCGGGATGACCCGGGTCCGATTCCCGGTCCGCGTCCGGCCACTTTGATTTCGGTTTACCATGGTTTCCCGAAATCACTCTAGGCGAATACTGGGATGGGCCCCTAACAAAGGCCATGGCCGATTCCTTCCCCAACCCCTCTTTCCATCAACTTGCACCGTCTCTAATGACCTCTCTGTCGACGAGACGTTAAGCCCTACCTACCTACCTACCCTAAACTAAACGTGAAAGGTGACGACAACTACAAGAATAAAAATTTTATTCAAATAAACAAACATTTAACAAGATGCGCGAGAATTAAAATTAATTTACAGATATTTAATTTTAAAGACTCATAATCAGCGTCGCTGCTTGAAATTTGAGAGAAGGCAAAAGAGCATTAGTCCTCCCCCCCCCCCCCCCCCCCCGATTTGTTTCGTAAAAGGATGTGTATCCAATATTTTTGCTCTAAGTAGTCAATATGTTATTAAATGTTAAGACAACCATTATTTATCTTCATGAACTAGTAATACATTGTTATTTTAACACACTGACCTGCAATAAGCACAACTCATTTCTGTTCGTGTGCTTCAAAGTTGTATAAGTCAAAGAAAAGTTTGAGGCTGAGCTTTATTTCTGCAACTAGACATTCTAATGTAGCTGTTGTCTTTGCACGTAAATTTAAATTAATTGAAGTGTTCTAGCATTACATTAGTAGTGTATTGCCCAACTGGAAATACGACACTTATCACAAAAAATTCACTTTAGAATGTAATATATTCTCTTGGAAGAGTTAATTTCGTGAAGCACTGGAATTTCTACCATTCACAAATAACATATATTGCTATAAATTAAGTGGGCTTAACCAAGTTCGTTAAAGGATGGAGGTTTTAATTAAATCAAAATGTTAATTATAATTTCCTAATTTTATTTACAATAACTACAAACAAAATTCCCTAAACTCAACACCTTACACTTACTGGTTACAATTAATGAATTCAATTAACACAATTTGTATTTTATCTCAAATAAATCAATGAAATTAAAGAATTAATAATCAGTCTCAACATACAGTGTATCAACCTATTCAATTATTTTAGAAATAAGTTGTCCATATTTGACAATTCCAATATTTACATTAAAATCCGTATTACATGCCCACTCAGTCCCATCTCAGTTTAGTCCATGTCCTGCTAGCCCGCAATGTTCAAGACTTCTCCGAGCGCCCTTACAAACAGTAGGCTTCACTCGTCGTGTTTCACGCCCTCTCGTTGATTTAAATCAGGAACACCTCATCCGCAGTCGTAACGTACTTCAATTCGCTCCCGCACTCGGCTAAATGACCTTTGCCAAAGACTGCTGGCCGCTGGACCGTGGCAGTTTATATAGTGTCGTAGGCCGTCACCTAGAATTTTCTCTAACTCGCGCGCTGCGCCGAGTGTCCTAATCCCCAGAATATTCGTGCGCCTCCTACAGGTATCGGTCGGCGTCTTCAGCAAAGGGAGGATGAGGGCCTGTGACGCCAGCCAGTATTACAAGAAAATTCTTGCGCTTCCGGTCGGCTTCTTCAGCGAGGGAACGAGGGGCTGTGACGCAAGCAAGTCCCGCCGATGTCAGTTATTCACGGGCTTGCCAGAAGTGGGGCAACTAGGCAGTGAGCGGGTCGTTCCGTGAAGAGAGGAGGGTCGAAATGGGCCATACCCCACAGCGTAGGACACCCTCCCGGTGCCAGCTGCAGCGCATTACAAAATCCAAAAAAATACAGAATAAGAAGTTTTTGGGGATATTTCACTACATTTTTGAGGTTAATAATGTACTATACTAGTTAGGTAAGTGTCGTTTATCTGTCATCTGCAGTAACTCTATGCTAGTAAGTATATTAAAAAATGTTTGGAGATATTTTGAGTTCCTATAAGTAATTTGCAAATACATTAGAACAGTAATTATTATTTCAACATTATATCTCAGTATTAAATAGTATTCATATACATTTGTAGTATCTTAATTCAAACAGACAAAGGTTTAGAATAATTACGATTACAAATAATTAAATGTATGTTCGATGCATGTGCTTACTCAACTTTGTTAGTTTTTATGCGTGAACTACGGTATGTGATACTTTACTTCAACCATAATTTACCTGACGTATTTCTGTTTATCAGGTAATTATAAATACAAAAATTAATATCGAACATGCCATCCGTTTTGAACATTCCACATTTCAGCTTCCAGGTTTTATCATATTTGCAATAAAAGCGCCAGACTACTTATAAATTTGATATAAATCGTTTTTTTCGTGGCGTTATTTAATGTATAAGACGTAATTTAACTAATTTTTAAGAGCCTAGGCCATTTCGGCGCTTCAGATGTTTTAGGTATATTTTCAAACTATTTTACTATCAGATGCTATGTTAATATGAATGTAAACCTCAGTAGGTATTCACCATTTCTCAAAGACTGAAACAGTAGTGAGCGTTACATTTAATACTGTTGAGTGTAACGAAAGTTAAGAGACCAAAGAACAGCAATAATTACTCCAGGATAAAAAATATTTACACAACTGAAAGACAGTAGCATAGCTGTTCTTACTTAGTGTAGCCTCTCTGGAAACAATAAATTTTAAATATTCATACCAAATTAGCAACTTTGCGGAGCAGTAGAGATTCATACGCGCTACGTTGTTCTGTTAACTGCAAAATTCTTATGTAATTTTTTTTTTATTTGTAGTGTGTCTAGTAATTGAATAGTTTACCGCTCTCCCCTCCCACCCTTTAAAACGTCATTATCTCGAGCCAAACCTATAGCGAGGTGCTTGGTTTTACTTTTATATGACTTCCCATTCCCACCACTCTACCTTTAGTACAATTCGTTAATTAATACGAGCCTTCCTGTACCTCCAGTTTCATCGAGTTATTTCTTACAATCTTAGATTTTCCATTATCTGCTGTTAACGTTCCTTTATGTGTGATAATACCCAAGTAGCAAACAACAAGCAGATAACAGTTGGACAACTGTTGGCACAGGTGGTACATGTTCGCCCACATGAATGTGTTTTCTTATGTAGTACACAATAAGACCACGTGAACAATAGTGACTGTATTTGTTTGGGAAGTATTTTTTATGTGGGCCATTTAACACAAAATGATTGACAGAACTTAATGTATGGCCCACAAGCAAACATCAGTGAATCACCCACTGGCATCTTAGAACACGTGGAAAACATGTGGCTGATGTATGCCAAAGAGTGTGAAAATAAAATCATTTTTCCATATAAAACCCTCATGTGGTAGACAGGTTCAATTATGATAGTAGTGTATCATCATGTGGCCAATTACAGGCCACATATCACAAAATGACTGACATAATTTCATATGTGTCCCCCAAGCAAACATCAGCGAAACACCCACAGGCATCTTAAAGTATGTAGAGAATATATGGGTGATGTTTACCAAAAAGTACACACCGCCTTTTGTGGTATACCAACTGTTCCTTATTTCTGAGGAAAGATGATCAGCAAGCTTATGTTTAATTTATGACATACGGAATATATGTTGTTGTGCAATGGCAAATAGCATATACGTATTCAATTGATTTTTTATTTCATGTATATATGAAGTAAAATTTTCATGTGGCATTGCTAGTAATAGTAAAAAATAGTTTTTAGACCAGAAACCTGCAAAGCATAATACAAAAAAAGAATTTTTTTTTCATTTTAAATTCTACCTGAAAGTAGTTCGAAACTAAAATACTAGTATTTTAAACAAAACACATACATCCCAGTATTGACTCGTGATACTAAAATTGTCTATATAGAAAACTAATAATGCATCATGTATTTGAAGTAAGTATCCAGATTTACTTAAAAACTCATATATGAATACATAGTAGAGAAGTTGATAGCATACTTGACTGTTGACTAAAGGTTTGGGAGTTCAGCATCACATCAGCCGACAGTACATCCAGAAGTGGCCCGTTTGTGGTTAACTTAGGGTGAACTCTGGTTTTGCCAGATATCTGCTGAGAGTTAAATAATTGTATGTGGCCCACATATCATACCACAGTCATTATTCATAATGTGTGCCACATGCATCTGCGCGTGCATGTGGGCTGCTTGTTCACAATCAGATCTGCACATGTGGGCCAACTTTATTTTGCTACTTTGGTACTTGATAAGAAGGAATGCTACAAATAGCTGTATCACAGCAAATTTTTTTTAGGTGTACGAGCAATGCACAAATATCACTTACTTTTAAATTTAAAGAGAACCTTTCTCTAAAACCCGTACCTGTCATGCACTTTCGTAAAGCGCGCATCCAAACCGGAATTAACGAAATCAGGAAAACTTTCTAACAGACTATGTAAATATAGTAACTTCAGTATTCTAATCGATATATGTTGCAGTGAATTGTGTAAAACTTGCCATGGCACTGTGGCACAATCGTTTAAAGTATAAAATCATCAATGTATATGGGTTCCGATCTTGTAACTGTTATGATCTGTGGCAATACAGAACTCTCGAAAAACATGTGCTGAGCAGATGACTAACCGCAAAGTAAGACCTGTATCAGCGAGAATCATCAAAATTACTGGATATTCATGTTTTTTTAAAAGTACAACAGTAAAATACGAGGATTAAAGAATGGAAATCGCACCAACAGTAATCATTCGTATCACGAATTACTACAAAGATTTTCATTCTTACAAGACTCCAGTACCCATTTCATTTCCGTTATTTGAAAGTCAGCAGCAATATCTTCATTTAATGTCCAATAATGAGCATTTTAATGATTTCAATTGTATGCAAAAAAACGAATATTACTTCGGTTCTGGATTCTGAGTTAAATCTGAGTCTCCTTTCCGAGTGTAGCGTTACACAACCGCGTTGCATATATTTATACCTCGTACTTACGTGAATTTAGAAGTGTAACCACTAACAATACAACAAATATTTTATCTAAAGAATTAAATATAGGTAATGTAAACATACAGAGAGCGAGAAAGAGATAGAGAGAGAAAGAGACTATGTTATAAACGTATATTTTTGGACTGATTACAAACGTCTTCAATCAACTGATCAACGTCAGAATCAACTGATGCAAATGTCTACAAATAGAGGTGCTGCTGTAGCATTCTACCTACCCTCTGCTGTTTGCTATATTTTGAGCATTTGTGAGAAAACTACGATAGTAGCTACAGTATACAGGTTGCGAGGTTGTGTCTAATTTTCCACTACACATTGTAAGGGCTTATAGTTGGGACCAAGACGATAACTTTTGCATAGGAACTTATGTGTGGAAACGTACCGTTTTACCGCGACAAACAAAACACCGCCGCCACATCTGCAACATACTGTACGATGTTTATCTTCTGGGTCCACTTACAAGAAGGGCTCGATGTGATGACCAGTGACGTCTACACAAACACGGTACCTACGTACCATGTTCTGGTACACACGATCGCCAATACCTGGAAGTCCAAGATCCGCCGCAGCCATAATCCGCGCCAGTAGGTCGTTCTCTGGTTCCACAGGAGTTTCGTAAATCACGCCCTTTATGTGGCCCTACACGAAGTAGCCTAGCGGGGTCAAGTCGGGTGAACGTGCAGGCCAAGCAATCGGGCCACCTAGACCGATCCACTGTTGGCCAGAATGACTCCTCTAGACTACTTCCTGTAGGGCCACATGAGGGGATTTACAGACCTCTGTGGAATCAGAGGAAGAACTGCTGGCGCAGGTTATGACTGCGGCGTATTTTGGACGTCCAGATATGGGTGATCGTGTGTACCAGAACATGGTACGTAGGTACCTGTATGGAATAGTGTGGTTCAGACTTTATGCAACCACCATCATACACTTCCTTCTCATATTTTGTCATGCAGATGTGTTAATGCGATGATGGTACTAAACATTAAGACGAGAGTCAACTATTTTAGAACAATTAAGTAAATAATATGGAACCCTAGACATAATAATTACGTTACGTACTCATTGCTATTGTCATAATTTTATTACGGCTTATGTAACATGCCAACAAAGAGGCCTACCAATCATCACGACAAGTTACATTTTCCAGATTCGTTATACTTTGTCCATTCCCGAGAGGCAGCAAAGTTAAACATTGCCAATGGTGGAAAACCACTGGCTGGCTAGTTATCTCACAGTATACCTTATTCCAACATAAAAAACATTTCGACGGTATTTTGCCATTTTTCATATCAGATACTAGGTTTTAAAAGTTTAGTTGGAGTCATTAAAAATTCCGCAATATTAAAGTATTTTGCTCTCGTCGAAGAGTAATATGCTTCCAGTTTGGAAATATTTATATTATCGGATTTTGTTTCCGGAAATGTACACATATGTGACAATGCGTGTGACAGTGTGTTGGACTGTTGTTTCGTCAACGTGTGTCCGAATGCTATACAAAGCTGACAGGAGAAACTGTAATAGGTAATAAACATATTCTCGGCTAATATTTTATCTCTATGGCATATATAGTTATTCTTGTTTGAGAACGACGACAAAAAGCAAGTTATCCTGGCAACTGATTGCTCGCGATACACGTGGTGGTGTTGACTCACGACGCAACTTATTCCTTCCAAGCGTGTTTACAGTAGGAGTATCAAAAGCTACCCCTATTAAATGGATGTAGTATAAACTCGATTCAAGTAATTGTTCGAATAATTGTTGCATATAATGCAATTGAGATTTTTTTACATGGTTTTGTAAAACATTACACTGTCTTCCTAAGATAGTACTAAATCTAAAATCAATTATGTTTTGCGTCATTGGGGTCACGACTGATTGTTGTAATTAATGAATTGCGAAGTCGCCTTGGAAGTAAATATATGTTAATGTAAATAAAATTGAGAGAATAGAAAGAAGTCAGACTAGTGGCACTACTGTTCTGAGTACTCGCACTATG
The DNA here is from genome assembly GCA_029891345.1 of Dryococelus australis. NCBI lineage: Eukaryota > Metazoa > Arthropoda > Insecta > Phasmatodea > Phasmatidae > Dryococelus > Dryococelus australis. Next base: position 168,201,819 of record CM057009.1, on the reverse strand, counting down.
TTCCAGCTAGAAAACCAACTCGTCAAGTGTATATATATATATAAGTATGCAATGTGTATGTGACTTAGTACATCATGTCTGATGATAGTTTATAGTTGCACAAAGTTTATTAGTGTGGTGAATGAAAAATATTTGCAGGCCAAGCGCGCGAGAATACATTGCGACATTTTGAATGAACATTTTAATCCTGCTACAAGTATAATGGATACAGCAATAAGTACTTCTAATGAGAAAACGGCTGAAATTAAATTAGAAGAGCCTTTCTCAATTAAAACATAAATATTTTGCTTTAAAAGTTACTTTGCTTGCTCGCGACACTAGCTTTGATGTATATAGGCGTGGAAACGTATGGTTTCTTGGTGATTCTGGAATTAAATTTTTGCCAGGAGATAAAATTCAAGCAGGTGACATTGTGTTAGATACAAGTGAAGGATTGTATGAATTTTTAGTTAGCAAGTTTCCAAGCGAATAATCCGATACTGATTTGGTGCGATATAAGGAGCTTTTATTACGAACGAATGCATATAATTGTTAACAAGACAATCATCCCAAGATACATTTATTGAGTGATATTGTAGGCATTGAAAATTAAAAAAACTAAGTTGGTGGAATAATTACCCCTGTATTCTGGAATAATACCAAGTTAGTGGATCGTGTAAAATTTATTCTCGCATTAAGGCACGCTGAGAATACTTCTCACCCGAATGAAATATTGTCAGTAGTAGGCAAAGGAGCGAGCTGGGACAGGAGCCCAGGAGCGCGTAGCTAACGGCCATCTTGAATTCCACCATTTCGAAATTTTTCTCACAAAATCACATTCTTTTACCCAAAAACTACTAGTTTTTATCCAGAAATTACTCCAGAAATCGATTGTTTTACCCAAATATCACCTAAAAATTTACCATTGTACCCAGTAGCAAAAAAAGATCACCCAGAAAAATCCTTCAGGGAGTTCTGGCCTCCATCTTGTATTTCCCATTTTCCCTCAAAACAGACATTTCCTTAAAAATTTTCCGTTTTTCCCTAAAAATTACCCACTTATCCTTTAAAAAAATGTAGAAGAGTAGATGTGAAACGTGGGTTCTGGCTCATCTCACTTAAAATCTGAAACACAATGAAAAACCAAGCAATTTAAGCAAAAAATCAAGTAATTTTCTCATTTTCAAGCAACTTTTTTATGTTTCTAGAAACGTCATTTGACTCCATTTTTCGATTCTCAAAAACAAGGAAATTTAAGCTAATTTCATGTAAATTTAAGCTAAAAACAAGCAAACTTGCAATTTTTTTAATGGCCGTGTAGAATTTTTTTTTTAGCATTTTAAGCCAAAATCAAGCAAATTTAAGTCAAAAATCAAATGAAATATAATGTTCTTATTCTTTATAGGTTATATTCTAATATCTACAAATTTTTTAAAAACCTCTAAATGTTATAGATTATCACCTATTTCTCGAAGTACATATTTATCGTCAATGTTTTCTAAAAGTAATAATTATAAGTTTTGTCAATTTAAATGAAATTTGAAAATTAATTCTCTTATTTCGTCAGATGCACTATCTAATCTACATTTGAAACATCACCACCTTTAAGACCTGCATGATATCACAGGTCTTTTCATTTTTATTTATAAAGAAAAAATATATACAGTGAAAGAAAAAACTCATTTAAAATTGTGAAATTGATTTTTCATTCGATAAAACCAATCAACTCTACATCTATAAATTTGTAAATGTCCTAAAAGTCTAACTTAAAGCCTTAACATTTCTAAAAGTTTTAAAAGTTTAGACATTATAATTATATGTTTAAAATGTATTGAACTATGAAAACATTTTCTTATTCCTCCAATTATTAATTTTTAAAAATTTACATATCTTCAGTAATCATTTGTTTCATATATTAATAAGTTAGATTCCTTTAGCTAATAGGAACAACATTGCAAATGGTTTTTGTTTCAATAGCTTAATTAAAACCAACAGTAATTTTTATGTTTGTTTTATCTTTAACTACAGTTGTTTTTCTATGTAAACAATCAATAACATATAATGGCCCAAAATTAATAATAACTGATATAACCTTGAGGGTTTACAGTTAGTTTGTAATATAGTTCATTATTTCTATATGTATACAGTATCTAGTTTTGATTTTGAATTTCTAAAATTATTATAGGCAAGAAACATTTTATCACAAAGACCACTTTCGATATCTAGATTCCAATATGCTTTTGAAAAAATATATATATTTTACAATATCCTAGCTATTTAATAAATAAATGAGCATCATAGCCAGCTAAATTATAAAAATTATTTGGAACAAAATTGGGTAGTTTTAATTGTAGATTACAATTAATACACATTGGATTAATAAATTTTCCAGTTATATGATCATGAAGATGTATTTTTAACTGTCCTTCAAATATTCACATTTTCATAAGGTACATTTTTTAAATGACATAATTGTTTCCTTCTTTTGTTAATGGTTGCATTGGGTCAATTCGTGAATATATTACACCAATTTATTCTACTTCTTTTTTCATTAATTCTCTGAACTTTTTGTGGGCAGGTCACTATATACAACTGGTGATTTATAATCACCATAACTAGATACAATATTATAGCAAAACCAAAAGCTTCATATATTTGATATTTCATTGTAAATGATTAGTCAGTCAATTTCAAAGCAATGATATATTTGTTCATTTGTAAGATTATATATTTCTTTACGAATCTCCTTATAAAAGCTATTATCAATATCATCTTCTGTTAAAACTGGTTATTCATTAATTAATTTAAATTTATTTAATTCTCTTGGGTTTGGTTTAGTGGTTGATATTTTCTATAGAATTTATTCAAAATCTGCATATATTGGTAAAGGAACCTTCATTGTATGTTTGTTACTTTTCAATTTTATTTGCTGTCCTTCCAAAAGTAAACTGATTTTTACTGGTTCATTTTTAGAGCAGTCATGTACATGTTTATTTATTTTTTCTTGAGGAATAAAGTATTGAAGACACATACCACATATAAAGGTTTTAATTGTACTGTTATTTTATGTGCTGAAATTGACCTCTATAAATATTTTATCCAACAGTAATGTGAGTTATTTTTTATTAAAAAAAGTAAATTTATATGCTTTTCCTTTTCATGTTTTGTAACTTTTAGTTGATAAAATGTGAAATTTCCTTCAATAGAGTTCACATTTATAGATGTATCAATTTGAGTTTCTATTTTCGGTATATCGTCAATTTTAGGGGATATCGTATTACTTACTACTTTATCGCTGTTAAGCCCCACAGTTATATATTTATTTACTGTATCCGAATTTTTGTCTGCTGGAAACAATGCATATTTTAAGGCCTGAAGAAAATATTTTTGATCTTCATTTTTCACATTTATACATGCTTTTTTATCCATATAAATTCTGGTAGATCAATATATGATGTTCCTTTTAATGGATTGCACTAATTTATAGTAAATTGTATTCCAATTATTCTATCAAAAGTTCATCATAAACCTCTTGTTTGAAATTGAGATAAATGTGTTAGTATTTCTTGTTTTATGTTTTTCAAATTTTTATATTATCATCTTCGTTTAGTATTGTATAGTTGGGTGATTGAAATGAAAATAAATCTACTTGACGGTTCTCTTGTTTGTGACAATTGGTATATAATATAATATTAGTTTACACCTTATTAAAGTTCCTAAAATGATAACGTATTATCTCAAATACCTTTTTTATACTGATGCTTAAAACAATTAGGCTGTACCAAATTAAATGTATTTTCAATGTGATATAATTTTTGTTTTGTATTTTATTTCTTTTGTTTACATATACATTAGTAGAAAATGGGAATATTTCTTTTAAATTCTTCTTATCTTCTTCATGTAATTAATTGATATTGACATCTGATAAAGGTAAATTTGTGAAGTAGTTTTTTGTTATCCATACTGTTATCTGCTTACTTTTATTTCTATGTTTTACAAGTACTTTATTAGTTAATGGAAATATTTATTTTAATTCATTTCTATCTTTTGAATATAGTTCTTTTACATGTGCATATGAATATGATAAATATGCAAAGTTTCTTTTTATTCGTAATTTCAAATAAATGGTATATTAGCTGCAATTAAATCTGCTTTCCTTATATTGTACCAATTTTTAATTATATATTCTTTTGCTTAAAATCTCAAATCCCTTACTCTCCTTTCTCTCGACTCAACTGCTAGATTGTTCACCGATATTTTAACTGTTTATTTATAAAAAAAATATGAAGTTTGCAAAAAGTGAAAGGTAATGTTGAAATGTAAAAATAATAAAATTAATTGGAGTGAAATTGAAACAAGTGTTTAAATTATTGATAATAATGAAATCGTTTTAAATATTTAACATCTTGTTGAGAGGATAATTATCATTATAACATTTTTTACATATCGTTGTATGTTTGTCCTTAGTAGTTTTATGATGAGAAAATGAATTTATAGATTTATTCTCTTTACATACTGTACATGTTTTTGTTGAATAATTATCATGTTGCATTTCATTTAGATAATCTACTGCTGTATTTTGGGAATTAGTATTTTTTATACTTTTTGGGTGGTAGAATATATACATATGTTCCACATTCGCATAGTGCTGTCTCTTCTTGAATATTCACTCATGCATCTTTAATATTTTGTTCTGTGTTTGCCTAAAGTAGCTTTATTACACTAAAATGACTATAGATATATTCTCTTTGCATACTACACATGGCTTAGTTGAATGTCGAAATTTATTTGTATTGTGTAATTTAGTATTTTTATGCTTTTTGAGATTTTCATTATAAAGATATTTTTCACATTTTCATAGTTTTCTAGTTAACATATAATGACTTCTAACATATTCACTAATAATTTTTTGCAGGTGTTAATGTGCTTATATGTTGTGTGTTTATATATTGGTAAACATTCTATGTTTAATACTTCACTACACTTTTTACAGTGCCAACGTATTTCTTTATTTTATATTTCATAAGAGAGTAGCGATTCTTTTTTTTGTTATATTTATTAAGAAATAATTTATACAAGATAATGAAAAAAATACGATATTTACTTAAATTAGCTTAATTTAAATTTGCTTGATTTAGCAAAGCTAAATTAGTTAGCAAGGCTAAAAATCCTGCACGACCATTTTTGAAAAAAAATTGGAAATTTTCTTGTTTTTGGCTTAAATTTACATGATTTTAGCTCAGATTTGCTTGTTTTTGAGAATCGAAAAATGGAGTCAAATAAGGTTTCAAGAAACATGAAAAAGTTGCTTGAAAACAAGAAAATTACTTGATTTTTGGCTTCATTTACTCGGTTTTTCATTGCGTTTCAGATTTTAGGTGAGGTGAGTTAGAAATTGCATTTCATATATACTTAGAAGCCCCTCATGTGCAAAAACAAGCAGCGAAATCCAATTTCAGCCGATTTCTGGGGCTTCTTTAATACTTATAGAATATCAATCCGTCTGTTTTTTTTATTCTGTATAATTTCATCTAATATTTTTACCAAAAAAAAAACTGTAACCCAAAAAATTCGAAAAAAATTTAAAGGTGTAAGTATTAAGTGTTATGTATTACCGGACTAGTCTCTTCAGGGCACACAAGACCGTTTTGTCATATCGATTATATAACCCAATTTCAGGACAATCAATTTAAATTAAAATGTATGCCCCTACCTGCTGCCCGCACCTCTTCTCATACAGCTCACAAGTCTTTGAGTATGTATCGACAAGCTCGCGAGGCACTCGGTTGACCGGCCTTGTCAAATCAATCAATCATGCATCTAGAAATCGATGCATTAAAAGAAACAAATAAAAAAATTTAAAAAATCCCTTAAAATACAAAAAAAAAATGAAAAAAAAAAAATAAAAAATATCGAAAAACTCTAAGAACATATCACATTAACCGCATACTCATTCCAGCACCTTAAAAATCAACCCCTACACTCACCTACCCACCTTATAATACTACAAAACACAGAAAAATCGCAATAATTGAGAAAATATATACCAAAAATCGTAATTCCAGCATGTCTCTCATGTCACCATTACCACCAGATACCAACAAAATATCATACCACCCATAAAACAAACCACCTGATTATGCCAACCATCCATACCAATAGACATGCTGGTCACAACACCTCAGACTATACCATTTGAATATATCAACTAAACATCACAGCAGATAATCATACCAACCAAAAAACTACAGCCCAAACCATGTCATTCACTCTAACCCAAGCATACATCAGTCATGTTATAAACAATACAGGCCATATCAAACACCATACCTCAGACATTGATCAATCATAACAGTCAACTATATTGACCGCCATTTCAGCCAATCTAACTTCACCAGTTACACATATAAACTAGCCATACCAGCCATCTGTAACTCATGCATGCCATCTGCTCTACTAACCAACACCAGACGAAATATACTCATAATTCATAGCTCTTACTATAATTCAAGCATACCTCTTCCATTCAGTCCGCACTTACTTACAAAACATTTACCTACCTCTCTGCTCTACTGGTCGACACAAGCCATATATATGCAAGTAACCATACAACCAACCATCCATTATAGCCCAAGTCGTACCAGGCCAACCAGTATACCATCTATAACCAAAGAAAAATTCAGTCATACTAATCAACTACACCACCCAATACAGCAAGCACAATATACATCATAACTCAAGTGTACCAAGCAGCTATACAGCTGAGGCCAGCCCATAACCTAAAACCCATTCGACTTGTTCTACCTACCAACACTGCTTATACCTACCAACCACACCACCCACTATAACTCTAGCATACATCAACCATTCATCCACGCACACCAAAAAAATTAACATACAGCCCATTACAGTGACACAGTCAACTTCTTCTCATACCATCCAACATGGCTACAATACTCCAGTCAAAATACACTGACCACCCATACCAAACATTTTAATTCAAGCATGCCTAAGCATCACAGGACTCACCGACACACACATGCTGTCCAAACCATTCAACATACACCAATAATCGCAAGACAGATATACTGGAAAAACATATCACCCAACATACCAACCATACCATACATTATAACCCACATTATACCAGACCACCCAACACCACATCTCATAAAATCTAAGACAAAATTCAATTCAACCCCACCACCCAATACACCAAACACAATAACCATCATAACTCGAGCAACTATTCAGCTGATACCAGCCCAAAACATTACACCCAATCTACTTGTTCTACCAACCAAAACCACTTATACCTACCAACCATACCATCCACTACAGCTCTAGCATACCTCAACCATTCGTCCACACCGGACATGTAAAGCAAGTATAGAGGCCCATATCAGTGACACAATCAACTTCTTCTTCTCATACCATCCAATATAGCTCAATAGCTCCATAGTTCCATAGCTCCATCGCTCCATAGCTCCATAGCTCCATTCTCATCTCAATCACACTCATCGGCTCTCAAGACTTCGATTTTAAGTGCCGCCCAAATCTCTCAAAAATGCTCAATTTACTGTGAAAGTCCTATGAAAATACAGACAACCACCACGTAGATAGATACATGTCAACTTACAAAATGAAGGCTCTTGGCAAGGAGATTTGTGCAGTTAAAATTAATGCGTTCGATAACTGTGTGTGTGAAGTGGGTAGTAGAAAAGACATACTGTACTCATTAATAGTTTACAAACACCATGCAATTCTGTATACATGCTTCAGACATCTTGCAGATCGTTATTTCATGTCATCGAAAATTCCGCAAAGCTGTATGACAAATTTTCTCATTTAGTCACCTTCGTTCCACCTCGTGTAGGACTTAGAATATATTTCCATATTGTCTAGGACTCGGAATATCTTTTTAACTTAGTGATGTACATTTTACCTCATGCCAGAACTCGTAAATTTTGCCTTTTGTGTAGGACTCTACCATTCATGTAGTACTTTAGTGAGTGATGATGCAGGTCACAGCTCCATCATCATAGAGGTCATAGGCAGACATTCCTAATCGCTATTTATCTTCACTCTATATGAACACTATTAGAAAATCTAAACACTCATTCGCCCTGGAAGAAAACAAGCAGGCATTAATTTATTCTATACATAATTATGTATATACCTTTCTTATATATAATTCTATACATATATATTCATATTGTATATATAAACCTATCTTATATATAACATACATATTTAGTTTATTTTAATATAAATAATCCTATCTTAAATATCAAATCGGAATTCTTGCATTATCCTGTTAGAGATGAATGAGGAGAATAAGTAAACCAGTTTATATTGACAAATGATGGGGAAGTTTCAAACGTATATGGTGAATTGCCATTGTATGAACAGGAGAACAGGATGCAGCTGACTTTGATATGGAAGAATTTTCAGCTGTGGTGTACAACATGAAAAATGGGAAGGCTCCTGGTATTGATGGAATTGGAGCCGAAATATAAAAACGAACCTTCTCAAGGATGAAATAAGTGCTCCTGAAGATTCTGAATGATTGTCTCAAGGACGGATTGTTCAATTCCCCATGGAATGAGGATCTTGCACAAAGGAAATAGACAAGAGTGTGATGATCCTAACTCTTACCGACCATTGACATTGTTTCTGGCATGGGCAAAATTTATGAAAAGCTCATAAACAGAAGATTGGTTGGAGCTTTTTGAAGCTGAAGGGAAACTAAATGAAAAACCATATGGGTTCCGCAAAGGCAAAGGAACATATTTTGTGTTGTGTGATGTCAAGAAATACATCAGTGATAGTATTGACAAATATGTTGGGCATATTTCTTTATATTGCAAGTGCCTTTGACAATGTTTGCTGGCAGGAAGTAATGCATCAGCTAAAGATAAAGGGATGTCCTGCGAATATCTATAAAGTAATCCTAGAGTACTTCCAGGACAGATAAAGCCTGTGTAAGACTGTACAGGTCAAGAAGAGGATAGCGAAGGGATGCCTCCAGTGATTGGTCCTTGGGCCCATTCTATGGAACATCCTCTTCGATGGATTTATGAAATTGGAGTTTCTGCCAGGCTGCATAGTATTTTGCTATACTGATGATGGACTGATTATAATATCAGGAAGAGCCTGAAGAGAACTGGAGATAAAAGCTGCTGACATTGTGGTAAAGTTCAAGCAATGGGCAGAAAAGGTCAAGCTAAAGTTCTCCATTTCAAAAACAAAGACCACGTTGTTGAAGGGAAGATTAAGCAGGACACATACTGAGCAATTTGGTGGGGAATCTGTGCAGTATGTGAGTGAGATGAAATATCTGAGAGTCATCCCAGATAATAAGAATAGTTATCTGAATAATATTGAATATGATTCTAGAAAGGCAATTGAAGTGTTCCAAAAATTTAAAAGTATTGGTAATACCAGTTAAGGATTAAGCTTCAGCACTCTGAAGACTATCTACAGGGCAGTTTTTGAAGTTATTATTGCATATGGCACTGTTATGTGGTACAACACGGTTCAACTGGAAAGGCATAAAATAAACTGGTCAGTGCTCAGAGGGCAGTCCTGCTGATGGTAACAAAGGCATAAAGGACAGTATCCAATGATGCACATCCAGTAGTGACAGGAGTTTTAACAGTTGACCTATAGGTCAAAGCACGCCAAATTATGGTGGAGAGAGAATGGAATCGAAGACCAAATAAGGAAGAAAAAAAAGACCTTGTGATTGAAGTTACTAAGGAATGTTAAGAAAGATGGCCGAGTTCGGAAAGTGGAAGAGTTACCTTTGAGTTGCCTCCAGATTTGCAAGACAGGATGATGTCCCAGTGGATTACCATAAACAACTTTAGAGCACAGCTATTTACGGGGCATGTCAGCTTCAAGGCGAAGCTTAATATATTCCGTATGGTGTAATCTCTGCTGTGTTATGTACATGGAGTTGATGACACAATAGAGCATGTCATCACGAACTGTTTGAAGGCAGAATACCTAAGGGAATGGTGCCAAATAATTACAGAAAGAAAGGGCCTTGACATGAAATTAGAAAATGTCATTAAAGACAAAGCTCTTTACGAGTTACGGCTATATATCACCACAAGAATTGGCAAATGGCTTGAGGAATATGACAAGCAGCGAGAAGAGCTTTCCACGTATCCATGAGGAGGTATTCGGGTAAAGGCTGCAATACAAGAAGTCGGAATGTCTCTGATTGGTGAGGAGGACAGATTTTACTGAGAACGCTGGTAGAAAACTGTGTACGGCTCAAAGAAAAGCCAAGGGCCGAAGAAAGTGGAGGAGAAAGTGTCATGTACTGCCTAACTCATATGATTACAGTTGCAGTGTGGGAGGATAGAGGTTATGCCAGCCTTTGGGCCGTAAAACCTATCCTCGCTGTATGTCTGCACCTGCATTCAGTCGTGTCAACTCCAAACTTCCCCTTACTCTCAAACGTCGCTCTACAGTCGCATATGTGTTGTGACATGGCTGCTGTCTGAGCGGAAATTGATCTTTGTACATTCTTTGCGCTTTCCGTCCATTTCCTTCTGCCATACCGTAGATGAGTAGCTTATCTGTCAGTTCCGGCCATTTAAATCATTCCACTTTGTAGAGAAAAGCTGCACCTTGACCAACAGTAATGTAAGTGGTACATTAAGAAGGACTCAGATATATTATACAATTCGTCTCCAGGTTTAATGGGTCGCATTCGCTATAGCAGTTTTAAAGCCATGATAAATGTCATGCCAGGTGTGGAATGGAACATGTCACTCTGTACAGAGCTGCCTAGTGTAGTGCAAGACATGTATACCGCTCGCACAGCCTGTACACACATGTTATACTACATGCTGTATCTGAAACATTGTTAGATGTTTGCCCGTAAACGAATGGCCTGAAAGTGCTGCATTATGGGAATGCTACTTTCAACTGCCGACATGTCGTTAGTCAAAAAACACCTATTTATACGCTAATAATACAGTATTGCTACCTCATATACCAGGGCCTTCTAAACACATTACCAAAATGACAGACTGGAAGGACATATAAATGTGTTTACGATAAAGTAAAATAAAATTGTAAGCCTCTTTGTCTCTAGAAAGATACTCTTGCAATTAAATATTATAGACTTAAAACATCCTTGCAACTAAAAAAATATTCAATTAACTCAAAATGTGATAGTTGCCACATATAGTTAAACTGAAAATAATTAAATACCATTCTTGGTTAATGACAGAAAGTAAACCTGTTAACAACACCTGTTGTAATGACATTTTTAAGACGTTTCAATCTGGAACATTAAATGTTTTACTGCGTACACACACACGTGTTGATCATGGAAGCATAGGAATTAATTCAAACCGACGATATGCGATTGCAGGTATGTCATGAAAACATTCAGTTCAATTCATATATGACATAAGGACCAAAGTTATTTGTAATGGCCATAAATGTGATATTAATAGGAGGGAAGACACTAGATAGTTTTCCATACATCATAGAAAGTTCTTCGAATAAACACGGAGTGTCTGGTAACATGCAACCTAACTATGATCTGCAACAACAGCAAAAATTTTGCGCCCATAAGTTATTCCATGGACGTGATTATCATGGCTACCATTTCTTTTTGCTTTAAGTTTTATTTCATAGAATGGTAATGATTTTTAAATACCATTAATTAACCATTGTTATAAAATAAACGAAAAGAGATGATTTTGTAATATCGCCCTACATCACACAATTTCGTGGGACTTCATGCCGTAATTTGGTAATTAAATACTACATTACCTGGCTGTATGTTGGATAGAATTGATACATTTCGTATAATGCAAAGTGCATGTTACAGCAATGGGCACATGCAGTTTATGCAAGGTGGTGTATTGATGAACCGCACCAATATCTACAAGGATTCGCCTTTTGAGAGCCAGCAAGCGATGTCAATACCCACTGCTGCATCGATAGGTACAGATTCTGCACACGATTATGATGAGGCAGTTAATGTTAATGACAGATTGAGAGACCTACGAGGAGTGGTAGAGTCGGTATGTGCGGAATGTACACTCGCAAAAGGTTTGAATGAAATCAAGGAACTTAAAAATAAACTGTCGTTGGCTCCAAATAATGATGATGACCACGCGACTCTTACAAAGTAAGGTAAACTTAATATTGAGGATGAAACAGAAGGTAAAGACGATCATGAAGACAGCATTGATGAAAATGACTATGACGATGTCGATGAAGTATATGTTGAGAAGGATGATGATATACCTTCGACATTTACACACATTTCACCAACGAGTTTTCTTCGACAAGTGGTGTGAAGAAGGCGAAATGCGTCAAAAACACTCGTTACATATTTCCTGATGATCCGAACGAATTTGTTAATAGTCTCAGATATCTGTTTGACCTGCAAAACACGGGGATCTCTCATCGCAATGTTGAAAAATGTTCAATCATCAATGAACTGAAGGATCTGGGTTATATCAGATGAGACTGTTGGTTACTGTCGATGATCAGCAAACATATGAAAATATAATTAGAAAGATAAAATGTATATTAGAAGTAAATACATTTAATTTATATAGACATAGTAATGTGTGTCCTTCTGCTTATCTGAAATACTTATTAATTCAATGATGTAAACAATAATAATAATATTATAATAACAATAAAACATCTTTGTTTTTGTATCGAAGTTAAGGTATTATCACCATCTCTTACACTTAACCACTTTGCATAGTAATACATAACACTTAATTTTTTTTAAGAAAAAGAAATAAAACAATGACACAAAACTTAATGTCTACTATAAACTTAAAAAGAAACTTATATAAAATATATAAGCTACTTACATTTAAAAAATTAACCTTAATAGTGAACTTACAATATTAACACATACATGCATACACAAAACCATATACACACCTGAGATATATCCATATACATATAATTGTATTGTATATAAAATTAAACTACATGATAACATTGACTAGCAAATGTTCTAAAACTGAAATTTATTTTAAGGATTACTGAAGGACAGAAAATCGCTGCATATAACTATTTAAACACGGGAGAAGGAAAAAACCAATTAATTAATTAAAGTCTTTTAAAATTATAATATAAAACGTCTAAAATTATCTGATACATAGAAATATGCATACAATAAGTTATTAATATGTCTACTCACACACGTTCATTCACACATCTACATACATTAATAATACATTTAATTAATTAAACAATAATATAAGTATCAGAATCATCCCTACAGTCGCATGAAGCAGGAAGCAAATAATTTACAGGTATTACAAAAGAGGGACGACCCCCCCCCCCCCCCAATAAATATTTTGTTTGTTTATATCAAACCTATATTTCAAGTTCATTTAAATATTTATAGTGTGACCAAGCTGTATCACATAATTTTTGAATTTATGACTGAAATTGTATCTCTTTCCTCCTGAGGTAAGCAATTTCAAAGTTTGGTTGCGGTGACGATGAAAGATGAAGCGAAAAATGAGTTGTTTTTTGGTACTAGAAGCTTTTGTTGATCGAAAGAACTAGTGTTTGATGCATTGGGTGGTAAGAAACGAGACAAAAGGTATCGAGGACAGCCTATTAAAAATATTTCTTTAACAAGGAGATCTTGTGCAATGATCGTCAATTTTTTAAATCAAGCCATGAGAGAGAGTGTCTATATTTGGTATTATGGTCTTTCTTTTTAAGATTAAAAATATGTCGTACACGGTTGTTTTGTATTCGCTGAAGTTTCTGAGCTAGATATTCATGCAGATCACTGAAGACTGTATCAGTTTAATTAAGGTGTGAAGTTATTAATGATTCTGTTAAGGTTTTATCAATTTCGCCGGTAAACATTTTTTAAGCCTTGTTAATGAATGTAAAGTGACATTTGTTTGGCTACAGATGTAAGTGACATGCTCTCTCCATGTTAAAGTTTTACTTAATATTACACCTAGATTTTTTTTACGGGCTTTGATAGAGGAATCGGCTCACCATTAAATATGATATTAGAGGTGCTAGTGACGTTTGGTGATGTGAGTAGTTTCTTGGATCCAATTATAATGCTCTGGGATTTCTTAGGGTTTAGTAGTGGCCCGTGCTTTATTGACCATTCTAATATTTTTGACAATTCATGGTTAATTGTGTCAATTGATGACGTGATATTACCGGGATAAGCTGGCAGGTAGATTTGGAAGTCGTCTGCATAAAGATGGTATGTACAATGTTTTAGTATCTGAGGGAGGTCATCAATGAAAACAGAAAATAGAAGGGGTCCCAGAACAGAGTCCTGGGGGAACTCTTATTTTAACTGTGCGCCAAGCAGTTTGCTGTTTCTCCACAGACAACTCTCTGATAACGGTCACACAAGAAACTTTTAATCCATTCTAACGATATTTCGGAGAAATTAAAATATAACTTTAACTTGAAAAATAATAGCTCATGGTCAACGGAATCGAATGCTTTGCTAAAATCTAATAATATCAAAGTCGTTAGCAAACGGTTATCCATGTTATGTTTTATGTCATCAGCGACTTGAAGAAGAGCCGTACATGTGCTGAAGACTTTTCAAACCAGACTGATTGTCGACCATCAAGTTATTTTCTATAATATACCATGTTATCTGTTGCTGTGCAATATATTGAAGGGCTTTGCAAATTGTGGGAAAAATGCTTATGGGTCTATAGTCACTGGCACATTGAGGTTTATTAGTCTTTGTGATCGGTATTACTAAAGCAGATATCAACTGAGTTGGAAAGTTGCCTGTGAAACCGAATAATTAAATATTTTAGTTATTGCTTCTAAGATAAAGGGCAAGACTAGGTTTATCATGTCAATTGAAATTCTATAATTACCCTCGGCCTTAATTATAATTATTCTGATAGCTTTCAGAACGTCAAAAGGCGTGATGACATTAAAGTAAAAACGTTCTTCTGCACAGCATGTGTGGGCTTTAATAAGCGACAAAGTTTAATTTTTTGTTTCAGGAGTAATACAGGTACATGGAGTTGTGAAATGAGCATTAAGTTCGTCAGCACTTCGATTGAGTTTTTGTCAACAGTTTTTAGTGTCTTTAAACTTTACACCCACATTTTCAACACTGCTCCATAAATGCCGCGGGGATGAGTTTAGTTGTATCAAGCGGCGAGCGTACGGAATTTTAGACTTATTAATGGTTCGGGTACACTGGTTTCTGAGTAAACGGTATTCTTCGAAACTCACAGATACAAGGATATAATTTTTTCTCTTTGAAGATTTATATTTACGAAAAGCATATCCCGATCAACTATTAAAGCTTTAAAGTTACTGGGTCATCCACGGTGCTGGTGGACGAGAAAACCGCTTAGTTTGTTTCGGAATGTGCTTATCAAGAAGTTTGTAAAATAAGGTGTTAACATGATTAAGTTTGTCATCAACTATATGCAAATAATCTATATCACTACAGTGTATTTCAGAAACATCGTTAGTAAAAGATGGCATGTCAATCCTTTTTAAATCTCTGTAGGTGATAATTTTCGTTAAAAATTTTGGAGTACGAAATGAATAGGTTACATGTATGAAGTCGTGGTGAGATAAACCTGGCAGACTGATTTGTCTACAGTGTAGGACGGGAGGATGTTTTAGATACAATTTATGTGATCATGTGCAGGAGGAAGGCTATGGTTTGGTCTGAAGTATAATGTCTTCCTCAGGTCGTTTAAAATGGATGAGTTCTCTATGGTCAACGAATGAAATAAGGGGAATGTTTTTGAGGAATGTTTCGCAACTAGTTGGTTTGCCAGGTCAGTTGGCTTGGTAATTTAGTTTTGACCCTTTAGTATAGTCTTCTGTTGTAGAAATGTTTTGCGAATATTTTGAAAATATTTTGTCCGAAGAGGTTAGCTACGAGACTCTTATTAGAGATTTTCTTTTAAATTGACCATCAAAGTTTGTATAGGTGGATGGCATGGCAGGTTGGTCTTGTCGGTTAGTCTAGCCAGTTTTTCAGTAACTGGTCTCGTTAATAGCTAGTCTTGTGCTTAGTCTCAGTCTCCCCAAGAACCAGTCTTAGGTGGAGTTAGTTTTGGGTGGAGTCAGCCGTTCGCTAGTATCATTAGTCGGTAAGGCCCCCTGTCGCGACTAACTAGTAATGGACTGTGACTTTTCTCGATTTTTCTAATTCAATATTATTGTGGTAAGGTCAAGGTCAACAGCTAACATGGTGGCTAAATCGACAGCTCCTCTGGCGACGAAATCGATTATTAATAAACTAGCATCACCTAGGTGACGAAACAGTAAACAAATAAAAACGAAAAAATCAATATGGCGGCTGGAGTGTATTCGACAGAATGAGCCAAGTTTATGGGAGGGGAATGCTAATATAATAATAAATATTGGTTGTGGGTAGAACGAATGTAAATAATCAAACAATAAAATAACATAGAGAGGGCGGAGGAAGTGAAACAAACACAAATAATCAACCAATTAGAAACATAGCTAGAGGGAGTGGAGAGGAACGGACTAATTTATCAATGAGAAACATTGTCGAGGGTCAGTCGTCTGCTAGACATGGTGCTGGGGAACCTTCATGAATGTAAGTTTTTTAATAAACTTTTTTATAAATTATGAAATAAATTTTAATAAAATTTGTTATACATTTTATATAATTAATGAATGTTTAAAAAATATATTCGTGGAATTGTTTTAGAATGTTTTAGGAATTTTTAGAATTTTGCGGTTTCTTGGGTTTAAGGTCAAAGGTCACCAGGGCCAAGATAAAAAATCAAGTTCTCGGTTATTTGGATTCGATATGGTGTTTGATGACGTAATATCATGGTGACTCGTCAGATCTGGTCTTCCGTCTCGTCTAAACCTAATAATTACAAATTTGTGTTTTATAATTTTTAAATAAATATTTTTATAAATTTTTATATATGGTTTTAATACTGTTTTGGAAGTATAAATGTTTGGATTTTTAGAATTCTTCCGAAATTTTTGGATCCAAGGTTATTTAACGTTTCGGGGTCAATGTTAAATGTCAATGTTAAAGTTCAAGGTCAAGACCACCGATATCCAACATGACAAACAAGATAACCGCCAGAGGACCGGAAGGACAGATTATGAACAGTTCCGACGCTACGTCCACCCGTCCCCATGTCATCAACTCATAATATTTCTACTACTGATATGCATAATTTAATTATTTTCTTGTTTATGTATTGGCTAGTCTGAATACCATTTTTCATTGGTACATTTATTATGTTAAGTGGTATTTAATTTCACTGATCTTTAATATTTTTACTTTTAATTTTATCATAAACCCATTTATGTATATTTCATTACAGTCTGTTATTTTTGTAATGTGTTTAGAAGACCTATTTTATGAGCTGTTATTGATCCACTGCCATGGTAACTAAGTCATGTGATGAGTAATTCTTACCACTTGCATTCTTGTGATTGGTCAATCGTAGACGGCGTTATTGAATTAAGTGTTTTAAGGGCATTTCTAGCCATCTTTGTATGAAGACAGGATGCTAACCCGCTTGTGTTTAGCACACGCGGTTTCAATTTAGTTTTTATTATAAGGATTCGAGTTTGAACCTGAATACAGGCCGTCTCGAATGAGAGGATGACGCGTTGAAATTTTTAGGTAGAAGCAGGACTGTATCAGTTGCCGCCCGCGTTTATTTTTAGGATAATTAATTCTAACTACTTCGTGTACAAAAATGTTCTAGGACAGCACTATAGGCCCGAGAGCCTGAATAGTGAATCCCGCAATGAGAGGTCCTGACGCATCCAGGGGAATGCGACAGCCATCAACGAGATAGCTACGGACTTCGAGAACGTCAAGAATTCTTCGTTTTTAAATTATAATCATCTAAGTCAACGAACTAGTTTATTATGAAGCAGAAACGAAATTTTATATTCAAGTAGCACTGACGTAATTAAATTTTTACAACGGACACCTTAGCATTAATAGTATTTTGTTTAAGACACTGAGCTAGTCTGGAGCAAAGAGACAACTTAATTAATTAATTTTTCTAGAAGACCGAAATTTCAATTTCCAATCATAAAGAAAATTGATCACTTCAGTAACGAGAGAGGCTAGTGTTCCTGAGGCCACAGATAAAATCTTGTCTGTAAACATTTCCAGTGTATTAGAATTAATTTGGCTTCCAGAAAGTTACGTAATTCCACATTTTTCTTGCAATGTATTTGCTGAGTAATTATTTCCAGTAAGAGTAGACATATTTCCTAGTGATATGTCTTGTAGTTTTGTAATTTAATTTTGCTACGTTATTAGTGAGTGTTCATCTGTCGCGCGCATAAGTTACTACACTTATATTCTGTGTATCTATATGGCATTAAATTTCTTCATCCTTACACGTTTATGTTACGTAACGAAGTTGTTACTTCTGGCACCGTAAGCGGGGCCTACTAAAAGTACACGTACACACGTCGTAGTGTCTGACCTACATAATTTGTCTCCAACTACGTGGGGCGATTTATAAAACGCACAGAGGTCAGGTAGCTGCACTACTCAGCCATAAATGGTGTAGTAAATACGTCGATTCCGACTGATCACTGTCATATCTAACTGGGGAGTATTAACCTCTATATCATATTCAAAGTACCTTTCCATTAAACCGTGGTAAATAGAAACAAATTTTATATGTGATTTACATTCATATCATTATTATGATTATGACGTGTAACTTCATGAATACGCAGTTTAATTCCCCGTTCCCTCCCTCCTCCGTTAAATTTGACCTATAAAATAATTTTAGTTTTGGAAGTTTTGGCTACGAAGAAAATATTAAATGGTAGATATTCAGTATGCATTTTCACCAACATAACACAACTGCGCCGTACTGAGCAATGTTTTCACACACACGTATTCTGGCGGAAAATGAGCAACACATTCCCACAATGGCCACATCTTTGTCGGAGTGTTTTGCAGTGTTTCAAATGCCCCCTTCCCCATAATCTTGGTGTATGTCTTCCTTGCAAGTGGTGAGACTGAGAATATCGTACTAGGGCAAACTTTATTGTCAACCATAAAAATTTCGCTACACATATCCGTAACAACTATATGTAACACATACATTTCACCAAACAAGGAAACGAGCAGAGACTTTTGTTTTACCATTATCGGATTTAAATTTTTAAGGATCTTCGTAATATTTTGTTACAATATTTCGTTCACTTACAGGTCTGTGTTTTTAAGAAAGTTGAAATTTTAAACTGGCGTGGCTTGTATTGATAATAATCTCTTCGACTCCAGGCATAGCTCAGCAACATTTCATTAATTTTTTAATTTTTTTTCGGAAGATATCAAAAACTTAGAGATCTAAAACATCATAAGAAACCCAGATGCTGTTAAACCATAAATTTCTTTTCCTGCGATTTTGAATGACGAGAACAGCTGTGCTTGCCAGCAGCTGTCAGTACAGCTTTGCCAATTCTTGGAAGGATATTTTTGTGTCCTGCACAACCAGAACTATGTATATGGGTGTTTTTATTCTAAGGTACTTTCACGTTAACCCAAATTCGTCAGCTCAACAACATAAAAAGAAATTTAGCAGTTGGTCTGCTCTGACAGTTTCCTAAATAATATCAGTTCAGCAATATAAAACGTTTATGTTTTTTTGTTTCTACTTTATTCAAAGACTTTCTTATGTATTGATTTGTAATTTTTTTATATAATTCAGATTTCACGACGTGTATTATGACAAGATATATGCTTGATATATTCGGTAACAGGGCTTGGTAATGCTCGCCGATAGGCTGATACTAAACGGCCAAGAAGTTATGTGCCAGGTATAAGAGATAAAAGAGTGTCAATGTCTGCAATTTTCCGGTAAAGCCGTTATCCTTTGTTAAAACACAATTTAAATGGAAAAGTGTTGTATTCACCGCACACAAGTTATCACATTACTATTAATTAATTAGCATTACAAAAATCAATTTATGTTTATGGTTTCCATACTGACGCAATACAAATTGCATAAATATTCAACTATTATACTGTAAATAAGGTTGTAATTTTCAGTTACGTATTAAAGAAGCTTATTGAGGCTACATAATTAATTGCATTCAAGTATTTGTAAGTGCACAATTTTTTAAGCTTTCAATGCAAGTGATTCCTAGTTTGTACAGAAACTAATTCACAGTAAATAGGACCAGCAAACTACCATTTAGTCTGCATTTCTCGTGGTGCGGACAGGTTTTGAAGTACTAAGTCATTTAAAATTGTTTCTTCTTCAGCAGTAAGTATAATTGCAACGTGGCTCATGAGTGCAATAATTTGCTCAGCGCTCGCATGTCAACATGCATTTAATTAGGAATTTTTCTGTCCAAATTAGAAAATTTATCAGCAACACTGCCATAAAAATTATTCCCCCATTAGGACTCAGCGCAATGACACTGCAGCACACATATTGAGTGGTGTGCATGTTCAATATTTGAGTCCAAAAATATTTACTTAATTCTGCAAAGTACGGGACTCAATAAATAGTGCAACTGCATCTGGAAATTTACTGAAAAAATCGGTGACATCGACATCGTCATTTGTTTCTTAGAAATAATTAAATTACATTGGTAGGTTAAAAACCAATTGCAGTCACTTTCCTTTCTTACAAGTTATATTTTGTTCTGTGTGGTAAAATGGTGCGTTCAGTAATGTAAACGTTTCGTCTTTACTGCATATTTAAGTAAATTAAGAATGGAATACAATTATTTTTCAAATTTTTTCCTTCTTAAGCTTGAATGAGGTAGAGATCGAAGAAAACATTATAGCAAAAAATATTAGTCTTGAGTTCCATACCATTATTTATTTTATTTTATAGGGATGAAAATACAGCCGCAAACTAGTAAAGTAACAAAAGTTGTAATAACATTTTTATTACATTCATCGAGAGTTTAAATGTTCTTAATTTTTGCGTATCGCAAAACGCAGCATAATTAAAGCCACATAGGCCTATTTTGTTAATTATGTCAATACATTGTAGCATTAAATTTAATTAAGAATCAGAGATTGAGATTTTCGCAAAAAAATAAACCAACACATAAAACTTTGTTAAAGTATATGCTTACAACTACCTGATATTTATTCAATAGGATGTGCTAGATTGCTGGTTGTACTTCGTTATGGTTAATTATTATTTTCCTACAGAAGTGCGAAAGTTTTCACCCTAGGCATTCCTCGAAAAAATTCTGGAAACTTCTTGAAATCTAATGAATAGTAATTGAAGTATGATAAGTGCCCGTATAATATTTATGCCCTGTTCCAGATGATTGGTAAGATTTTAATGTGCCATAGTTAATTTTAGTATTTGTGAATATTTGCTGCACTCTCCCCCATAAAATCAAAATCATGGCTACGTCACTGCTGGTGGGGGGTTAAAACTCTTAAAATTTTATATTTATACTTTTTTGTGTAATATAAGGAGTTCCCTTACAGTTGTTCTTGACTTATCATCTCGCTCATTATTCATTTATCTTACTTGTTTCATCATAAACTAACGTATCATTTAAATGTCCATCCATATATGTTTTTTTATTTAAAACATAATTTTATTAACGCTATGTCACGAATGGATCTTCGTTGTAAGATGTTTGTATGAAACTGCAGAGTTTATATACACTCTACCGTGTGTTTTTAACTAAATGCTTGATTTTTTTTAAACGCACATACAAGCTGATGAATTCCTATTAAATTTCTCATTCACTACGTGTCGACACGGAGAACAATTTTATAACCATATAAAATGCCGATCTCGCGAATGGTTGCTAAGCGGAGAATTTGTCATTGTTTTGGTTTGGAACGTTTTTGAGTAGAACGTTATGGCTGGGGAAGTAAAAAAGGTATTACGTTCTGGAGATGATGGCTGCACGACTGGACGAGGTAGTTTCCACGACGGAGTAGGAGAGCCACAAACTGATCAAAAGGATGATGTCTCATCGGCCTGGAGTTCTGTTCAACTGCTGAGAACAGCTTCTACTTAGATGGCGACGAGATGGACCGGGGAGTCCACCTGAATCCTATTCAAAGCTGCTCTGGTTCCCTGCGCTTGGAAGCCATCGAGAACTTCTAGTCTACTAGTCGTCGCAAATTAATATAAGATGGCAATATCCTATTTTGTATGCAATATCAGCTTAAAGCCAAGGATGTGTTTCAAAATACAGTAGAAAGCTAATCAGATACCCACGGGCTAGAGACTTGGGACAAGATATCGTGAATCTAAAAAGTACTGAGCTGTCACTGGTCGGACACTTACACATTAAATTTATTAGCAATTTCCAAGAAACAGTGCAAGATTATTAAAATGACGATTGCACATGATTTCGCAATCCTGTATACCGACGAAAATGTTTGGGGAAAATAGTAATTGTGTTTCAAGCCATTAAAACTAAACTCATTTAATTTATTTTACACAACTGGCAGCAGTTTTAATCATCGCTTTGCTCGTTTATTAATTGAATATTATTTTAATGTGGAACATGTCATTTTTCCACAGAAATATTTTGTTTCGTCTTATTAAAAATGGTAGAGTATTTGAATTGTCTGATATTCTTTGTATGGGGAGTGCTGTTGAGATTCACTAGTTCTTCAGAATAATTCCATTGAATGACCGCTGGTTTTAAAGAGGTTTTTTAACACGAGTCCTTATCAGTACTTATTTTTACTTGAAAACGTTACTGATTTTAATATTATCCATCTATGCATCTGTAAAGGCGACCATGGCATATTTAAATTGCTATAATTTAATTTAGTTCTACATTTACACATTATGTGTTATGTTTTCACAATATCATCATTTTATATCACGATAATTTTTTATTTCATCATCCCTTACTCGCCAGTATAGTACTTAAGTGATTTCAATAATTCATATTTTTTTAATTTTAATTTGCTATAGTACCGTTATTTTGAAACCTCCCGTAAAAGGGTTAATAAGCCATTATTTCATTTCAGTTCAATTAAATGTCTTTGTGCTGTAGAAAAGAATACAATGATATTGCCGTGTGTGAAAAACAAGTCTAATATAGGCACATCACATCAACGCGAGAAATATGGTTTTAAAAAAAAAATGCATCGTTTATGATTTATGCTTTTTATGTAGGCAATCTCAATGTCACAACACCTCCGCGCAACACTGCGAAACTGTACGAAAAAATTGTACAGCATATTACTGAATAACATTAATCTTCTGTATTTACGCACAACACACTATTTATTCATTCCAACACCAACATTTGACCCAAGATCTAGCCGCACATAAGTGTAAGTTTCATGGTTCATTTTCACTCTAATATCGAGTGATAAATATAGAATCTTCAGATATACGACGTTTTTCTTATGCCACATATAAAAAGTGGATCGATCAGGAGACATGGAACAATCGTGGCCTTAAATTTCAGCCACATTTTTTTAACATGTACACTTCTCGTCACAAAAAATGTGCGATCTCGTGTAGCTGAAAATATTTCTAAGTCCCACTTCGGGTATGTATGGCAGGCTGCCTCCTCCTAAGTCACAGGCGCGAGCAGTGGAGTGGGCGTGGCTAACTACTGCATGGAACATGGCTTTGGAGGAAAAAACATACAAAACCCGAATAATATTTATTTCAGCTCAGTTTTGTCCGAATATACACCAACACATTATATGAATTGCAGTTAAAGTAAATTAGTGGTTAAAACCGTCAGAATTATGAAATAGCTTGTATCCGATCAGAAAAACAAACAGTAAATGATAGATTTGAATAGACCACACCGAACCACTGGAAAAAAAACTACTTCAAAATCATGCATAATTTTAAATTTGAAATGAGGGTATTACATTATAAATCCCCTTACCAACACACACACTAGATCTTTGAAATCATAAAGTGATAATTACTAAAAACATCACATTATTCATTATGTAAAATAATTTTTTCATATATAAGATAATTAGAGACCATGAAATGTGTCGAAATCAACGGCCTAAAGTCTAGACTTCACAGTCCAATGAATACTCGATCAACTACTACATATTCACAGCGTTATTCTCCAGTAAGTGGCTAATATTACTCCAAAACACACAGCACGTTATATCAAAAGTCTTTTATTGCAAGTTTCGTATTTGCTTCACACATTCCTGAGTGAGCCTTGTTAACTGTAATCCAATGCAAAGGTGGATTACGTCTATAAGTGTGTAAAGTTTAGCTTGTTCTCAAAATAATCCGCATAGATTTCCTGTTCCATTTGATGATAATGCTGAAAAGTTACACAATTTTGTTCCGTTCATAAAGTAAAAGCCTATTTACATGCACCATGATGATTACCCGACATGTCTAAACCAAATTTGGATTACAGGAAATAGTTATTGATTATTAAACTGTTATAGGACGAAATTACTACAATATTATCTGCGGGAGTGATAAAAGTATCTTTAAAAGTCTACGGTAATTAAAAAATACTCAAAAATATTAACCATTAAAAAAGCAATAGCATAAATAGAACATATGCAGTGAGCTACTAGATATATTTTGAAGAAAAATATTCCCAGTAATGAAATGTTTTGTATAAAAGTGAGCACTTATTAATGCCTGTTGCATTTAATATATGGATGTAAGCACCTAAATGTCAATAAAGATTACGTATTAAGTTAACTCATTTTTTAAATTTCAATCATGCACGAACTGAAGTTAAATAATAGACCTTGCATGTGCCATGCGTGAGTTATAGCTCCATTACGAAAAAGTGTAAAGAGCTCACTTTGGCACGAACAGCCTATAGCACCGTTACATCTAAGCTGGACAGTTCAACTCGACTTATTTTGTCATGATGTCGTTTCTCACCCAAATGCCTCCATTGGCTATTCGTGCTAGTAATGTTAAGTAACCCAATTTGAAACACTTGGTGACTGGAAAATACCACACTGACCATCTCCTTAACTGATTGGTGAATACATGTGAAAGAATGCCTTCTAGCAATTGCTCTCTTAATGTTTGACGTCATGTTATGTAAATGCTAGCCACTGTGGCGTACACAACAATATTTGTTTAATAATATGTCACATTGTGATTTCACACATGATTGGCCAAAATTCTACATATATATTTTTTTATTATTAATGGTTGTCAATCCCATGACTATAAAATAAGCAAAATATATCCCAATTTGATACTTGTGTTATCTTGGACTGTCTTACACATGAAACATTCGCACATATAAACATTTACTAAGTAAATGTTTCTTCTAAGAATTATCTTCTTTGCGAGATAAAGAATAGCATTTTCTAAGTGTGAGTCCAAATTGGTTGACAAAAAAAAAAACGAAAATTTAACCGTCAGAAGACTGTAGTCAGTGCCTGTAAGAAATACACAAATAGAGAGAGGGAGAGAGAATATAATTTTCTTTATAACACATCTACCAAAATCTGACTTCCAAAACTGTAGATTTTATACTAATGCAAAGGGTTGAGGAAGTGGAGGTACGTTTTAAAGATTATTAATATGACATGCAGTCAATTTGTAATGTTGTGAGCATTATATAAAAATAATTTGGCTCAAAGGGAGGGGTGAGAGAGCGAAGTAACCTTCGGGTGCCATTTTGGAATTTCCCTTTTCTCCATTTTACCCTCAAAATTTCCATTTCTTCCCTAACAATCGACTAAATGACCTACATTTTTTTCCCTTAAAAATTTCTCATTTTCCCCCAAAAATGTCTTGATTTCTCAGGCGGATCAGTGACCATGGGTAAGATCAGGGAGCCGGATCAGCGACCAAGGGTCAGGGATCATCAACCCAGTAGACCGAGATTCGAGACCCCGGGGTTGACCCATAAAATAAAAAATAAAAAAACAATTGACAATATTTAAAAAAATAAAAAATGTAAAAATATTCTAAAAATCATAATACTAAAGTGTACAAAAATTATATAAAAACCATATAAAATTATTTAAATATAATTTTAAATGTATTAATAAAATGTATTATGAATTATTAAAAACCATTAAAAACTAATTAGAAAATTATTGATTCAAATTCACAAAAGTCGTTAAAAATATATATAAAAAATTACTATTCAAAACTATTAAATAACTATAAAAAAATTTAATGAAGACTATTTAAAAATGAACTTTCCAGATGTCATTCCTCACCCATACCCATTCCACCTTCTTGGAAGGTGCAAAAGACTACCATCGTGATAGGTGGCCACCATCTTGGTAGGCAACTGCCATCTTGGTTGACATCACCTGTCCGTCATATTGGTAGCAGGCAAAAGTGACCTCAAACCCAAGACCTTGAATGGCTTTGAAAACAAAAACTCTAAAAAAAAAAAATACATAAATGTCAGCAAGCAAAATTATTTTACTAACATATTCCACAATATTAGAAGCAGACGACAAATAACCTTGACTCCAACACATTGAATGAACTTGAAAATACATGATCGAGAAAAAAACACATAAAAGTCACCAAGCAAAATATATTACTGACTACCACCGCCATATTGGATGCAAACTACCTTGACCTTTACCCCATGGCTTAGAATGACCTTGACAACTAAAACTCGAGAAAAATACACATAAGTCAGCAAGCATAATACATACAACCGCCATATTGGATGCAGATTACCTTGACCTTGGCCCCCATGATGTTAAATGACATTGAAATCAAAAACTCAAAGAATAATACATAAAAATCAGCAAACGCAATACTTTACAAACTACCGCCATCATATTGAATGCAGATTACCTTGACCTTGACCCCATGATGTTGAATGACCTTGAAAACAAAACCCAAGAAATAATACATAAAAGTCAGCAAGCATAATACATTACACACAACTACCACCATACTGGATATAGGCATCCTCGTCCTTCACCCAATGACTTTGAATGACCTTAAAAACATAGAATCGATAATTAATACACAAAATTAAACCAGCTTGTTACATTTATAACCACGGGCGCCATACAAAATCCAGGTAACCTTAACCAGGACCCAATGACCTTGAATGACCTTCAAAACAAAAACTCGGGAAAAAATACACAAAAGTCAACATGAAAATTACATTACTAACTACTACCATATTAGATGTAGATGACCCGAAGCGTGATCCCATGACCTTGAATGACAGTGAAAACATAAACTAGAGAAAAATACATAAAAGTCAGGAAGCATATTACATTACAGACTACTACCATCATATTTAATTATTCCAACATGTTCAACACCATTTATTATTTAGCAGTTGTTAGTAAAAGCCTGTTCAAGAAGAAAATATGCATTATATCCTACGCCCTCTGATAAGATTTTTAAGCATTGTTGGCTTTTTTTTTGGATTAGTTGATGCTATGACTACTTAATATATTAAGATCATATGTACTACATTTGACCTCTATCAAGGCAATATGGTCCAACATGCTTTAAAATTATTGAATGAATTGTTGTATGCTGTTTTCCATCCACTGAAGTAATAGCTGCTAAATTTATGACGTGGGTGCAACTTGTGTCTTCGAACAAGGAAATTTGGCCATTATGCTTTATGTCTTCTGGTAGACACAGTTGCCTACAATTTTCACTATGGTGAGCCTATATATGCCATATTCATATGTAGCACTCGTGATATCAAACAAGTTTATATATGGGCTACTATAAAACTAACCTACATTAACCCTTTGGATAAACCGTTTACTGATGCCAGAATCGTTGGCAATTCTATTAACTGCTTTGTTGATCGGTATTCCTTAACACTTATACCTATTTAGCCACACGGTCACACCACCTACTCATAATTTTATTACCTACCTTTAAATTCTATAAATAGCCTTCTTATATATTCCTAAACATTCAACATCTATTTAAATCGAAATCATCAGTTAGACTGCGTGTGTTGGAGCATCTTATAGGGCATTTTGAAAGTTTTCAGTCATTCTCGTACAAATATCCCTGCAACTGAGCGTGCACTGTAATCTCTTTTCGAAATATTCTTAGCGCTTAAAGCTTAGAGATAATTTACCTGCATTATCTTCAGTTCATGGCATGGCAATGTGATATTTTCGACTATTATTTTATACTGGTTTCATCAGCTACATTTTTTTTATTCCTGTTAATAAAATATTCTTTAAAGTGAGCACTTTTAGGCAGACAGAGGCATTTAAAATGTTGCGCTGATATTAATACACTTCAAAACACTTGGTTTTAGTGTGTTAGTACATATTTGCTGTTACGACGTCATTGTGTATATAAGACATAACTATAATCCGATAGTGAACATTAATCATTCGCGGGGCTGCGAAGTTGAAGTGGTTAGAATACTCTCCTCCCACCATGGCGAATCGGGTACGATTTACGGCCAGATAGCCCCCGAATTATCGCATGTGGGAAGCGTGCAGGACGATGACACTTGTCGGCGGGTTTTCTCACTGATCTGCCATTTCCCCCACCCTTGAATTCCGGTGCTGCTCCATACTCATCTCGCTTTACCCTAAAGGGCTCTCAAGTACTCAGCGTAAAGAGCCGCCCAAATCTCTTCACTCGCTCATTAAGCATTCCGCCTACCAGGACGTAACTTTAAAATTGGGCCTATATCGTAAAATATTCGCAAAATTTGCTGTTTACTAAACAATAAAGTAAAAATATATTTAGCTTATTGTTCCTTGTCATGCATTTACATCGTAATCCTGTATTCATAAACTGAGCTTTCACCCATGCACGAAAACGGCAATGCTGAATATCTGTTTACATTTGGGCAGCTTCGTTTGGCGTGATCGGTAAGAATATGAACTGAACCAGACTTTAGTGTGAAATCGTCCAACGGACACTCTGTACAGTGCTTTAAGTAAAGAGTACAGATAACCGTGCCGTTAGTAATTTTCGTCCGCTGCAGTGCCCGTTCGTGTCCAGCCCACTACTGACGGACGAGGGAGCTCAAAGGCCACGAAGTCTGGCGCGGAAATTAGTGCGAGCTGCGAGCAGTGGGAACCTCATACAGCCAGCCTGACTCTGAATCGGTTGAATGAGGGAAACCACCTGACTGCGTGTTCGTTTTGTCTCGGCTCTAGGCATACCTAGTATAAAAATACGAATTCTAGACTTATTTACTCAAACAAATTCTCACTTAAAAAATAAAATCGACTTCATTATTTGTTCACGCAAAAATATCTTTGGAAGGCGAAGTTGTGGTGCAATTATGTTGAGATTGTTTTTAATTATGTATTTATTCACAGTTACACGTATACATTAGATTAACAAAATTATAGTTTGACTAAATAATGCTATACACTGTAAGTGCATTGTAATTGTTCCGGTATAATTAATCGTGTCATATATCTTCTCTTTTACAATTTTGTTACTTGTCTTAATTTTCTCAAAAAACATTTAATTGTAGGGCTGGAAGCATTAACACTAACAGGGGAAATGGAGTCTGTGTATTACAGACCACAAGATTAACCGAAGCTGAGTATTTGCGTGTTTAAAGGAAAAAAAAGTTTTCCACAAAGACTCGTGGTTCCGAGTATAATTATAATTCAGTCGGAAAGTTAAAACATATTAGGAATAATAGGAAATCTTTCACATGCCATGTTCAAATCCCGTATTTCACGTCATATCTAAGTGGCATCTGCAAGTAACATATGATATTCGATGGATACAAAATTAACATTAATTGAGAACGTAGATGAACAACGTAATGCAATTCTTTGAACGGTCAATGTAGATGTGATATACTGCATGTAGGTGAAACACAGTCTTAAGTTATAACCAGTGACATGAAAAAGACGTAAGCGGCGTTAAACAACTTAGGTCTTCAGCGCTGATGGTGTTGAAGAGATGGAGCAGCGACAGAAAAGTCAATATGCGGAGTACCCCGACACTACCCACCGGCCAACAGAAATACCCGCCATGTTTCCTACACTCGAAAATACGGATTTGACCCCCATTTGTTGTGGGGTGATGTGAGTAGTATGAGAGTTTCAACACCACAGCTCCTATAAGCGATTAAATATGATAAAAATACACATCCCTTTTCTTGGCGAGCTGGTATTCCAGAGGAATTACTTTTACTTTTATTATGAAAAAGCGACAAGAGAAACGTAAAGCTCCGCATTAATGTTATTATACTTGTATTTTAGTGCTTCGATAAGTCAGTAAGACAGGCAAATAATCTTGCTTCCTTGAATACCGCAATGTAGAAGCAGAGGCCCTACTTCTATCCAAGTAAAATGATGTAATGCCGTTTTATGTCAAATGTTTTAATGCAGACTGCCCAATAAAGCCATGGTAATCAAATATACCGATTTCTACTGCTGTGTTAAGCGAGCGAGGAGGTGACGTTAAAGGTAGGAGATGCATGCAGCAGCAAAACAAATGCTGCTACTTACGTCATTATGTTTGGACTACAGTATCGTAGAAGGCCATAGACAGTTCCTTCACCCCCGTTATTATAATTCCTAGAGGGCTGTGCTTTGTAAAAGTTATCGTATAAAGCGTAGAAAATATACACATTTAGGATGATTATGTGAACTAGCTTATAAAGTTTTGACATCTTGCACTTGAACTTGTCAAAGCTGTCAGAAAACAAGCGAGGTGCCCTCGGGCATCTTAGCTGTACAATGTATCTCATTGAAGAATGTTTGCCGACTAATGAAATTAATTTAGTTCTTAACAAACAGCTTGAATATATTTTTCTTCAAAGGAAATTGTGTAGAGAATATAATGTTCTACAAAAAATGATTTGATTCATTATGTCGATAGTTTAATGGCTGAGAAAATGCACACAATCAAACTCTAAGAGACATATATTTGCGTATATAGGTACCCAATAAATCACCTATAAAAATTAAGTCAATCTGAATGACTTTGATAATTCCTGTATTATTTTACGTTAAACAATATTTAACCTACCAATATGGACCCAGAAAGTAATTCTTCCAGATATTTTGTAGTTTATAACATGTTTTGATTAATGCACTGATAAAGCCTCATTTCATTCTAATGTATATTTTCAATGTGCTGTATTATTTCGATCAACTTTCCGAATTTCCGATAGCATTCACTAGTTCATGCGCAATATTTCAAAATTTTATGACCCCTCTCCCTCTTTTTCACGCTTTTCGTCATCACTATCATTGTTTTTTCGTTCCTCTGATACACGGTTCCGTCGTTATAGATCAGTACTCAAGATGTTCGTTTGGCCGCCATTTTAAAAATATGTGACCGACCCACGTAAAACATATATGTTTATTTGATCACCGTGGTTAATTTTGTTTGCCAAATTAGGTAGTAATAAGTTTATTGTTTCCAGACATTTGACGCAATATAGTGTCGTGTAGCGCTACCTTACAATATGACGGACAAAAGAGACAATGTACCAGCGTGTTTAATACATGTAGGTAATACGTTCAAGACACCAAGTTTGGTTGAAATTGGTCAAACAGTATGGTACACTGTATACCAAATAAACCTAAAATATTTATATAGTCACCATGTTGAAAACAAGATTCTTACACATTTAAATCGCATATGTCAATATGGCATACATAGTATTAGATACAGTATATAAAGTTTGGTTGAAAATGGTCATATCCTTTCATAGACACATTATAGTTATAAAAATGTCTACATTGCCACCAATACAAAAATTAATGCCTGGCCCAATTAAATTATATCTGCGTACGTCTTGTTTGTCAAATTTGGTAGGAATGTGTAGATTGTTTTACGAGTTATGATACAATGATTTTATTTTATAGTGTTGCGCTTTATTACAAAAAGGTGAACGAAATTGGTTATTTCTTGGCATATTTAATGTATAGGCGATATGTTCTTCATATCAAATTTAAGAGAATTAGATGATACGTTTGTGTGTGGATATATAATCACACACACATATATATATATAAAATTTAAAAAGAGATATTTGGCACGGTTTTGAAAATGTAGTAAGTTCCACACTAATCTCAAATGTATAAGGCACCATGGTCTACTATAGGCCTTAAAGGTACTAGTTACTTTATAAATGTGGCAGGAATCTATTGCGTAATTTCCGAGATATAATGTGAAAGCTTACTGTTTTCATGATGTGCTACCTTCCACAACAATGACCCAATAAGAACCTTCCTTCCCATATTAAAGACGTGCATGATTAATTGTGAAAATTTAATATTTGGTATTACCTAGTAAAATAATTCCCCAGACATGAAATAGTGCCCTATTGTATTAAAATAGCAACTGGTTCGAAAATCAGCAAACGGCTTGGCAGAACATTGCAAAATTGGTTGTCCTTGCTAAGTTTTGTGTGTACCGAATAATGTGAAATTTGATTCACGGGCTCGAATGTTATTACCAGCGGACTTACCGTACATCAAAGACAGACATTTGCGTGATAACATAAGCCAATTTTCCTAAGGAAAGTAGCTTAGAGTTAAATTGAATTGAATGTCTCTAGTTAATCAAGGAAATGTGACGGAAAAATCGTTTATTTTGAATTATTAAACAACCGTTAAATGCAGCAGCACCAAACTATTTTCGAAATACATTGTTTATGACAGAAAATAAACTTCTCGTAAGAAAAAATTAATGAATGGTTTTATTATTATAAGCTGAGTATAAAGTTTTTTTTTTTTTTTTTTGTTATTGTTTAAATGGATTCAGAAAGTGTTTCGTACAACTAGGGGCGTACCCTGTTAGGTTTCCTCGTATGTCTTGATTACACAAAATTATTTGTGGATGTCATTCTTGTCGTATTTCCTTAAAGAATATAGCTTAATGACATGTACTTAACATTTTGTTGCTTCAGCGATGCAATGAGATACCGTTTAAACTAAAATGTTCCGTTTGACTTCATGCTTCATACTCTAACGCAGAAGAAAACAATGAGAATTATAAGTATAGCGGAAGAAAGTTTGCCCCGACTTGAGAGATAATTTAGGTAATGCCACACACAAAAATCTCTACTGGAATCACTCTCCATAATGTTGTGTTGCTTTTGTTGCCTTCTCTAAAACATGCGGTAATAAGTTATCTTCTTGCTTCGCAACCAGTATAACTAATATTTACTGATCTCTGTCATGAGGACAATATACTATGTAATCATGTTCGAATCCTATTTATGCTTATATTCACGATGAATTCACACGTCACACTTTATGATTGTTTAATTTTGTGTGGGGTGTACAAAGTCAAGAATGCGATTCTCTAACGTACAATACACAGACTACGTCAAGAAACATACAGTATGTGCTGTCATGAATACGGGCGGTACACGCAGCGACGTGTGCAGAGCTCAAGGCAGGTGCCAGTGCATGTACAGTAGTTAGATGGCGGAGGCCAAGTTGGCCAGACTGTTGTAGCAGCTTGCCTGTGTACATGGGTCCCTCGCAGATCTAAGTGTTACACTGCCGTTTTGATGGCGTGGAGTACAGTGACGTTCGCTGTTCGCTACCGTCTCTCAGACCCAAACACAGTGATTAATAGTTTATATTGCTGTTTCGAATATGTACAGCACAAACAATATATATTACAGTTCGCTACGTTTCTCAGAGCTACAATTTTACTCACAGTTACCACTTCCGCTAAATGACCATTATGTTAACATGCAACAAGCGAATTCTTCTCAAGTCTTTACAATTAAGTCTTCGAATCGCAAAGGTTATAGTCATCATTGTCCTTCAAGACGATATTTGGCGATCACAGATACATACATTTTAATGAATAAGTATATAATATACGGATAACTAATCATCAGTTAAGCTTTCGCCATGCAGGATTCCGGATTTGTTGAATTATTCGTTGACTGCGCAATAAACAACACATCCCAATATTATATCCATTGAACCGTAATTGTTAAGTGACGGTAAGCTTTTTTCGTTATTTTAATTGATATGCTTTGACCTCTATGTAGAATTGTCTGTTTCTTTAGTGTTTATTTAAAATTTTCAAGGTGAAAAATGTAACAAATCCAGGTCACAAAAGCCAGTAGATATGCCTGCCACAGTACCAAAATGACAGATTATCAGTCAGCTATAATTAGTAACTTAGTGCCACTTTCGTAAATCCTGTATTAAATTCGTCAAAACAAATAGGTGTATAGTTAAACGGGTAAATTAAATATTTATCGTATGTTGTGTAACCGAAAACAACATAATATGACAGGACTCGCACTGAACGATCATGTTAGGATGATATACAGCATGTTCTTATATTTGGACCGGAAATAAAGGTAAAAACAAATATCTGTTCATGATACATTTTTATGATATCCCTCTCCTTCCATGGTCGTCATGAAATTATCAGAACTAATTTATTTATGGTATTTATAATACGACAGTTAAACTTCCATTTTTCACAATATCATCATGTAGGATTTGAGGCTGCTGCCTGATGTTGACACTTTGTTGATGTAAATGTATTTGGATAAGTGATATTCTGTTTTGGCAAAATGTGAACATTGGATGTAACAATGTTCTGTAACGGCGAACTAAAACGAGAACAAGAAATTTATTTTCAATTCTTGAATAAAAATAACCGTTTACACAATGAAGTTACCGACTGACCGATTCATTCAAGGAATATACAGACAAAACAGCTAGCTGCAAAGTTATAAAAATATAGTGTTGGCTTTCCTTCCGGATGCAGGCGCCCACCGAGAAAGGATTTTTCAAAATTTAACCCATAAGATGGTGAAAAGAGGTAAATCATGTTTTTGAAGACTCCTCAATAGCTGATTAATCCTACGAGGTATGATTGTGGTTTTAGCTTAAAAATTTTCCCTAAACAGATACCACAAAACTGATATCAGCATTATTTGACATCCAACAACTGAGAGGGTGAAAAGCGGTTAAGTATATGTTCTAGGATCCCTCAATATCTTATTAACCTAATGGGATATCGCTATGCTCTTAACTTTAAACGATAAGATATAAACATATTACAAAATTTAACCATAAAGAGGGTGAAAAGTGTCCAAATATGCTTTCGACGTCTCCATAATCGCGCATTAAAACGATACTATATTGTGATTCTGTATGTTTCAAAAGGCTTCCTATACAAAGCCCTTAAAATTCATTGTAGGTAATTTTTTGAAAGTCATTACCTTAGGGGACGAAAAGAAGTAAAATGTGTTCTGGAAAACTCATCAATAGCTCAATAAGATATAGCCATGATCTTTGCTTTAAACGGTTGGTTATATAAATTTCTAAAACCTATTTCAGAAACTATCCAAATTAAAATCCCTAAGAAAATGACGAAGGTTCGAATGTTTTCTCGACGATGTTTGGTGAACTTACAAACTAAAAATATGCATAAAAATTAGCCTGTCACACTGATAAAAACAGGTTTCTTATATTCTCAACAAACATTTATTAAATCCAA
This sequence comes from Dryococelus australis, assembly GCA_029891345.1. Classification (NCBI taxonomy): domain Eukaryota; kingdom Metazoa; phylum Arthropoda; class Insecta; order Phasmatodea; family Phasmatidae; genus Dryococelus; species Dryococelus australis. Next base: position 168,166,468 of record CM057009.1, on the reverse strand, counting down.
ACAGGTTCAATAATTAAATAGTCAGTGAAATATATCAGGCTACATTATGTTTTCTTATGAGGTTCTCTGTGTGTACATAATGTGTTATTACATTTTATGCCACGTTTGATAATCTCACACGTCAATTTCAATGAAGAGTGAATTGGGATATGAAACCAATTCCATCTGCACAGGAACCATCTTTGAGTAGCAACATTTAATTGATTTCTTGGAACCAGAATTATCAGAAATATAAACTGGTGAATCATGTTGAGAACTGCTAAAATAACATGTTATAACAATGGCGATGTTATTTCTTTATATTTCGTTTCCCAACAAAACTGAGCTTTTATTCACATTTGAAAATATTCCATTAGCATTATAACTGTAAATGCTCACACAACACAAATCAGTTTACACAAACTATATTCTGTACTTTGGGTGTTAATCAACAAATATTTGGCAATCGCCATAAAAGACTATATTACGATAGTTGAGCAACTTTAACTATGTAACAATATAATGGTTATCTTAAGGTTTTAGAAGGGGTATAAATGAAGTACAAATTAGTCACAGTGTTAAAAATGGTTGACTGCAGTCCATTACCCCGGGGCGTTCATGAACAGCATCTACTCTTATAGACTATAAGGATACAAGATTCTTCTTACGTTTGTTTGTCCTTTTAGCTTTAACATAAGGAAATAGGGATCCCTATTATTTTAAAATTATGTTGAGATGACAATTTAAATCCAACAAATCTGGCATCAAGATTTGTACAACAAAAATTATGGCAATTAATTCGATATTTAATTTATTTTATGTAACAAATAAAATTTATGTTTTTTAAATATCAGCTATCCTAGAGACAAAAACAGCCCATTAATTCAAAGGGACAATTTTATAGCAATGTACTTCAAAAATGCAAATTAAAAAAGTTGGTGAGAGCATATCTCTCATAGGATGCTCTAAATACTAAATATTGAAAACTCTGAATGTCACTGCAGCTGAACTAACGCTATTAACATGGTTAGCATACGCAAAGATAGAGAGGGAAGAGTGTACAGAGAGTGAAAAACTCGCAGGGTTGGCAGGTGTACAGATCCGTTTTAGTCAATGTCTGGAACTTACGACAACCCATTACTTCACACTACGAGGGGCGTGGCGAGTGTCAAGAAGTTTTAATTGCCTCTTATCACGCGGACAATATTTCAAGCAAATATACCTCATAACCTCAGAGAAAATACATTGACAGTGAAGTGGCTGGATTTTGTGTCATAAAGAAAGCGGGAAATCAGTTCATGTATTGTTTATTTCTAGCATGCATGCCGACTCCTCATAGTAAAGTGAGCACTTTTGTGGCATTAGTTACTTTTTTCTTTTCGCCATTTTTAACCTATAACCACCTTTTTAAATAAATATTTCCATGTACGTAATAAACACAGTGTGTATATTCTACCGCACTCTGAAGTTAAAGTCTAAGGCTAAAGTAATATATATTTATTGACTATTAATCAATATAAAAGGAATTTCAAAAGCGCACAATCTACCATAGATGGCCTATAAAATGCAAGCTACCATGGAATTTAAACTAAATGCATTCTATCCCTGTGCGTGTGAAGTGGGGGGTAGAAAATACATACAGTGCCGATTAATGATTTACAAAAACAACGCTGTTCTGTATACATACTTCAGACATTTTGCAGGAAAGGTTTACAAATAAAAATCAAAGCGATTAAAACAAAGTGTATCGGTTCAGTAAAATGTAGGTTTGAGAATCACGTAGAGTCCATACATACAAAAACATAAAATAACGTGTTACAAAAACAAACATTATTAAAACCCAAAGAATTCATGCAAACTGTTACAAGTAACAAATATTTTCATATGCTCTAATGACTCCTGATTTGAAATTAAAGTCATATCTTGTTATCATTAAAGAATGAAAAATAATATAACTTTTGTAAATTCTGGCCATTGGTTATTTTGGTTGCCCATAAGATTAAAAACGTATAATTTTGGTGTGTAATCTCTGATCATTGTGGATAGAGAAAATTATATATATTGTATATTCCTTAATGGATAGTGATGAGTGAGTTTTCTTCCTTTTCCTATGTTTGGTGGAACTTTATGCTAGGACAGCAGTATAAACCAAACTTTCTCATAAAAATATAAATTTTTTGCCAATATAGCATGACCTGATGTAGGTATAGAGAATTACCTTCAAGGGCGGGTTGCTTTTATATTTACTTGAAATATTTTCCTACAATTATTTAGCATGGAGGCTTATAGGCCTATATAATGTTTATAAATATTTTGTGGTTAGAGAAATACCTAAAAATAGAATACATTATTGAATTCTATACACGATTGGTGCACATTGGCTAACAATTCATTATTTCCATATATTGTTGAATATCAGCACTTTGGTGCTTATAAATAATTTTAATCCAAATGAAATATGGCAACATGTGTAAATTGTAATATTTATGAAAAAAAAAAGTGTGACAAAAAAGAATCAAATTAATACTCTTGAAACGATTCGTGTATTTTACTGGTTATAATATTTTACCAAGCTTTAAGCATCATGTGATTGAATGAAGGCTTTCAAATTCGCTCTGCTTTACAAGGGGTTTGTATTCTCTTTGAAGTTTTTTTTTATCTGCAGACTTTTTGTCCACCTTACCTCATCCTTGGGGGCAAGGGCGTTGTAAGGAGTTATCCGTGCTGCATTCTGCTCTCATTGGCAGGGTGTTTGAACCTTCTTTAAAATTAAAATATATGAGTTGTGGGAGATATTGGAGAAAACAAAGGAAAACACTTCAGTGGGTAACCGCGGTTTTAATATTTTGTTTTAGTGTCTATACTGATTTTTATCATATCTACAGCCTGGCTCTAAAATTTGCCAAATGGGTATCTACTATTGATGCTGAAGGAAGCAGGAGTGGAAGAGGTTGAAACTTAGTCCATTGATGAATTGCGCATGAAGGCGAGGGCCCTGGTGCGTCGGGGATGATGCGGCAAGAGCCATTTTGGTTGCTGTGTCGAGTGAGTCCACTCCATTATTTAAAATCCTAAAATAAATTCGAACAGAATTAGTTACGAAAATCCTACCTTGACAAAGTTGTGTTTAGAATCATTTGTACATTTTTTTATACAGTTAAATTTAGTGCTTTCTCTAAAATTTTGTGAGAAATGCACAATTTTCGCAGTAGTCTCTTTTAGAGTGCCAGATGAGTTGCAGGCCATATTTAGTCAGTCCTGGGCTGAAAATTGGGAATATGACACATCAGTAAAAGCTTGTATAAAAGACGTTTCTGGTGAAATTGCTGTAGCTATATATTGATTTCGATTATATGAACAAAATCAATGGCCAGAACAATCTATGAAAGAGTTTGTTCAGGAAATAACTGATATTGTTAATGCTGTGGGTTTTCCATGCTCCGAGGATTATTTCACTGAACCTCCATCCTCGTAATAGTAGATATTTTTGCTTTACTACCAAACTAGATACGTAGAAGAAACTTTTGGTGTTAGTTGTGGAAATAGCTAGAACCTTGAGGGATTGTTCAGGGGAAGGTACTCATCTTGGGGGAAAAGGAAAAACCTCTGATAAGGACCAGTTAAAATTTCAAAGTACTATGCAATCTGTGGGAAAACGAATCATATTGCAAAGTTTTTTTTCCTATAGAAGATCTCTTTTTAATGTTTCCTGTGGTGAACAATCACTAGCTCGGTCTTGGTACTCCCCAATTCCAAATAATTTTAAGACTAGTAAACAAATCGAAGATGTTCAGGATGGTGCCAGAAGGGGGAATAGGTCAGAAAAAGTGACTTGTTTTCTTTGCAAAAAAAATGGGACATGCAAAATCTGGGTGCCCGATGAACCCTTTTAACAATAAGATCGTGAGAGAATTTTCATTGAATGTGCTTGGGTATAAGAGGAAACATGGGTTACTGTACATTCCTGGGTAATTTCAGATTAGGTAGAAGTATCAGCCTTCTTGGACTCTGGCGCCTGTTGTTCTTTAATTAACCAAGTTTTTTCAAATTATTTTCTTACCCATATGCCAAAAGGGCTTATTCAGATTATACCCAGGGAAGAGTTAGGATTTTCTCTCGTGAATGGGCGAATAATTAACTATAAGTGTAGTGCTATTTTGAAGGTTAGGATAGATCAGTTTACTTGGAAATTTCTGTTTCGGATCCTGCCCGGACATAGTCATGATTTACTATTGGGTGTAGATTTTCTGGGAAAGACTCGGGCCACTTTAGATGTGAGTAAAGAAACAGTTGATTTTTGCTTTCTGCCTATATCAGCCTATTGGGATTCAAGCTTAACCTTTTGAGTCATATAAGATTTCTGTGCAGACGTTAAAAGATTTGAATACAGTAAGTGATCTTGAAAATCAGTTATCACTGTTACAACAGGAATTTTGTAATGTGGTTACCCCAAAATATGACATTATATCCATCATCCTGTGGTATCAAGTCTCAAGGATTGTGAACCTGTCTCTTCTGTACCTTACAGAGTAGCACCACCAAAACTTAAATTTATTAGGGAAATTATTGATAAATTACAAGAAGGTGATATTGATAAGAGGTCTAGTAGTAATTACTCAAGTCCAGATTTTTTTATTGCCAAAAAAAACACTAGGCGAATATAGAGTTCTCTGTGATTACCGGAAAGGAAATCAAAAGATGTTTGTAGACACTTATACTTTACCAACAATATATTTAGTTTTTCAACATGTGGGTAATCCTAGATATTTTTTTCTATTTTTGACCTGAATACGACATTTCCTCAATGTGAGTTGCATCCAGACTCCAGTGGTATATTGGCATTTGTAACAACTTGGGGCCATTTCCAATGGAATAGGTTACCCATGGGGGTAAAAGGTGGACCTCAGGCTATGTCTAGGGTTTTGTTTAATGTGTTAGGGAAATATCAGTATAATTTTCTTTTCACTTATATTGATGATGTATGTGTACACAGCAAGTCCTTTGAGAAGCCTCTCAACCATTTGAGAAGTGTTTTGTCTGCTTTGAGGTATGCCGGATTGACAGTGATCACTGAGAAAGTGACTTGAACTTATACCTATGTGAGATATTTAGTGTTTATTATTTCTGAAGGAAAATTGCTCATGGATCAGGATAACATCACATCGGTTGTAAATTTTCTTTTTCCCAAAAACCTACAGGGGGTCTGGCGATTTTTGTGCTTAGTTGGTTTTTATTCCAAGTTTATTCCTGATTTTGCTAGTTTGGCCGAATCTTTGAATACTTTTAATAGAAAGAGGTTAGCGTTTATCTGGGGTGAGTCCCAGAGTCATCCTTTTCAGCTTTTAAAGGATAAAATCGCCACTCCATCTGTTTGACATTTGCTGAATTTTGATCAATCCTTTACACTTCAAGTGTATGCCAGCTCTTTTGTGTTAGGTGTGGTGTTATGCCATGTGCAAGATGGTAGTTTGGTGCCTGTAGCATATGCTGGTCGACTTTTGTTTTCTTCTGAGAAAAAATACTCGGTCTATGAAAAGGAGATGTTAGCAGCCATCTATGGAATGGAGAAATTTCTTGATTATCTTGAAAATGCAGAATTGATTTTACATAATGACAATCAGGCCTTAAGTTTGTTTTTGATCACCATTAATCCTGTAGGGAGACTTGCTAGGTGGCTTGTTCGGCTTATGTGTTTCAAGTTTTCCATAAAACATATAAAGGTAATAGATAATGTGGTTACTGATGCACTATCCCGTATGAATAATTCCGAGGAATTCCAGGTAGATTATCCACAATCTGTAAATATATTTCAAGAGGATGTTGCTACATCCAATTTTTGTTCTGTAGAAGTGCAAACAACCACCAGTGAACAGGTGGATCAGAAAGTACAAACTGAGGAAGTGGAACTCTGAAATTCTAAAGTAATATAATCTGTAGTTGGGAAAGAACAGGTTAGGGTTATTCAGAACTTTCCCCAAGCATATTTAAAATTGCAACACCACCAGGGAGTTGACCCTGAATGTTTAAAGAATAAGTCGGATATCAATGCGGGACAAGGAGGTTGTTATGAGATCAGAAAGGGGTTATTAGGATTTGTGGACCCTGAAACTTCTAAGTTTAAATTTTTTGTTCCTCAGTTGTTACATGGACCGATTTTTGAATACTAACATGGTAGTTATTTTGGAGGACACTTAGGGCAAGGAAATACTCTATCTCGTATTCGAAAAATGTTTTATTGGTCAAGTCTCAGTAAGGAGGTAGAACAACTGGTTAGAGAGTGACTTGAATGTCACTCTGTAATGTAAAAACATATAGTCATTATAGTGCTGGAGTAGCCTCGATCCCTTGGGAACGAGTCTATTTGGATTTTTTTGGACTTTTACCGCGTACTTAAACTGGGTTTACCACTATATTAGTTGCTGTTTATAGTTTTACTAAATTTGTATTTTTGCCCTTTGTGTAATATGAAATCTGCTGAAATTTGTAAAGTTTAAGGACAACGTTTGTTTCCTGTGTTTGGGTCTCTTGTTAGAACAGTAACTGATAATGCAACATATTTTGTTTCTGCAGATATAAGAGATCTTGTTTTTCATGCGGGATGAAGTTCGTTCAGACTATGCCCTATTATCCCAAGACAAATCTTGTGGAATGGTAATACCGAAATTTCAAGGTAGCCTTGAGGACATTTCAATCTGGATCCCAAAAGAAGTGGGATGAAGTGGTGTATCAGTTAGATCTTACTTTTAACAATGTAGTAAGTGGTGCTACAAAAAAGGTTCTATCAGAATGGTTTTTTGGGCGAAGCCTGTTTCATCCCTTGATAAATACCTGGGGACTTCACGACATCTGTTTGGATTCTTTTAGAAATATAGATCTAGGGAAGATCTGGAGAGAAGGTAATCTGTATTTGAAAAGTTATCATTCCGAATTGGCCTCTCAGAATGTTAATTACACTGGTTCTGTATCATTTAAAGTGGGAGACAAGGTGTTTTTGTAAACACATTTTTTGAATAAGAAGGCAACAAGTTTCAGTGCCAAGTTGGCAGCGAAGTTTTCTGGACCTTATTGCATAAAGCGATTTTTGACCTTAGTGATGGCACTTTTAGAGCTTGAAGGTCGCCTGGGTGTGTGTAATAAAGCACATGTTACACAATTAAAGTAAGGGACCTCACAGTGATATGAGGGTGTTTGGGAATAAAATCGATTGATGTGATTTCTTTTGGGTTGGTATCATTTTAGATTATAAGGGTTAATTTTGAAAGTTGTCGCCATCATCATAATTTTTTAGTGTACTGGTTTTGGTAACACCTTTGGGGTGTTACCCTGTGGGGCAGGGGTAGCAGGGGTAATTTTCCGACCATTGTCCTCATGCTCATTCCATTTAGCGTTTTTCAATTTCATGAAAATTCTAATGTGGCCATAGTCATTTCATTTTAGTGCTCTTCATGATCCGTTTAGAATTTGATATGTACTGAGGTTATTGAACCATATTGATAATGGGGATGTTTATTGAAGATATTTTGTGGTTATATGTGATACATGTATGATTTTTTTGTTGTTAATTGATCCAATTGAAAATGTAATTACATATGTTTATACTCTCAACATTTCTTATGAGAGTAGATAACTCTGTTGCAGTGGTGAACCAATCATTTGTGCCTCATTGAGGAGGAGGCTGTCTTTATCGTGAGAATTTTTCCTGCTTGCACAAGTTTTCTCTGCTTGTTCCAGAACGTTCCTGATCCTAGAGGTGATGAGGATACCAAGTGGATGAAAATTTATCCTGTTTCCTGGATCTGAATTGAGGAGGGCCGCCTCGATTGAGCTTTGGACTGGATATTCACATCACCCTCTCTTTATGGGGGGAGGGGGGGGAATTGTGTGGCACCTCACCCAAAAACTGATGACTTTTTGAGCATGGAGTTGGCTTAAAAAAATTTTCATGACAGAAAAATTGCAAAATTTTCTACGTGCCCAAATATTGTCAATAAGATGTGGTTTTTCCATATACCAGCTATTTGTACCTTGTTACGACACAGCCTGGGGTGGGCTCCACCATTCCACGATATCGCCACCTGAATGGATTTCAGCAGCAGTTCGGAGTATCGACTTTCCACCAGGTCCTTATCAGCATGTATGGCGGGCATTCGGCAGATTGGACATTGGTGCGCACATACTAGTGGCACTCCGAGGAACTACTGCTGCTGTTGTCATGTTCAGCTTGTCAATCGGCTAGGCGTGTGAGGTTTAGCATGCTTGTGACATCACTTCCTACAGCTTTCATGAATGCACGGAGTTTTGTAACATCTGAGTACGTGTGTAACCCATATTTGGACATGTTGCGATCCGACGAGACTGGATTGGACAGGATTAAATCAACCCCTATAAGGAATAATCCTTACTGTCAACTAACTTTTCCATAAATGGACATCTGTATTTCTATTGGTCGTGGTATCTGCACACCACTCTCGGAGATATTGTTTTGTGAATTGTATAAATGGTGGGTGCACCTCTAGCTTGAGGTCGGATCCTGACACTGCCCCAGAAGGAGTCATCTTGCCACCAGTTAAGTAATGTTCAGTAAATAAATTTATCTGTATAGCCCTTATGGCACCTGAAACAGTCACACTTAATGTCCTAAGTAGGAGAGAGGCGCCATGTTGGCGAGAAAACTTTAAAACTTGCTCAAACTGAGAATATCAACACCATTCAGTATTTACTTGGCAGCAATTTTGAAATGAATAATTTAGCTGTTTGCTTGTCATGCGCCAAGATTTACCTTGTTTTGAGAAAGGAATTTTCTTTATGTTTTCCTATAAGTTTGATATGGCAGGTTATGTTCTAAAATTTTAATTCAGCTGAAATTTGCAATGGAACTGGTGTGTTTTGCTGTAGTCGGTAAGGATAAATTAAGAGGCATCATGTTTGTTGGCCTCATATAGTGTATATAAAGCCATAATTAACTAATTAAAAGATTTTGAAACGATAACTAAAAACAGAATATCTTCAACATAAATTGGTGTTTTTTAATGTTAGCCAAAAGAAAAGATTGAAGTTTAAGTAAAATTTGGTTATCAGTAGAGAATCATAAATAAATTTTTTACCATTGGTTACTTTGGCGGCCTAAAAGATTCTAAATATATACAATTTTGGTGTGTAATCGCTGATCATTGTGGATAGAGAAAATTATCTATATTATATATTCCTTAATGGATAGTAAAGTGTTAGCTTTCTGCCTTTTCCTATGTTTGGAGGAACTTTATGAAAGGACAGCAGTATAAACAAAACTTTCTCATAAAAGTATAACATTTTGGCCAATATAGTGTGAACTGTTGTAGATATAGAGAACCGCCTTGAAGAGCAGGTTGCTTTTATATTTACTTGAAATATTTTCCTCCGATTATTTTGCATGGAGACTTATAGGCCCATATTATGTATATATATATATATATATTTATTTATTTGTATATATAGTGGTTACAGAAATACTTAAATCTAGAATACATTATTGAATTATGTACTCTATTGATGCCTTCTGGCTAAACAATTTATTATTTCCATATTTTGTCGAATATCAGCAATTTGATACATATAAGTAATTGTATTCCAAATGAAATATGGCAAAATTGTGTAAATTGCAATATTTATAAAAAAAAAAAACAAAATAGTGACAGAAAGGAAACAACTTAACACTCTTTAAACCACTCATGAATTTTACTGGTTGTAATATTTTACCAAGTTTTAAGCATTGTGCTATTAAAGTTATTCAACTTTGCTCTGTTTTACGATGGGTTTATTTCCTGCTGGGAGTTTTTCTTTATCCGCGATTTTTTTGTCCACCTTGCCACGTCCTGGTATGGGGAGATAGTTATGTTTTAAAAAATTGTAGTTTTGTTGTCATTATTTCAGAACCGTAATATTTATAGTTACTTCTCAGAAATATTTGTTTCTTAACAAAATTATGAAAAGATGTACATAAAAATAAATGTATATTTTTTAAAATTTCATTTGGGTTACTGGATATGAGTTTTCAAACTTGCATGGTCAGACAGGGCAACTGAACTTTTCAAACCACTCGTAAAACGATCAGGCAACTAGGAATCAATGCATTTAAATATAATTAGAATTTTGTATTTAATTTTTATATTATAAATTTGAAAATTCCGAAATCTTTTTTTAAAAAAATGCAGTAAAATATGTATAAAATAAATATTTATGCAAAATAGGTTTACAAAATTTTCATCGTGTAGATTTCACACTTTTGCACGACAGCTGTTGGCCATTTAAAAATGGCATCTGTAGCATTCATAAAACTGGCTGTAACTCTGTTTTTCTGTATACGATTTTCATTTTTTTTTTTACGGATAGCTCTTTTGACGTCAATTAAAATTTTTTCCTACAAAATTTTGCATAAGTCTTACAATTTTCCTGTGAAGCTTGGAAAACAGAAAATGAAAAAAAAAATTAATTGTGCCACACTATGAAAACCAAAGCAGAAATCGACAATAAGTGTTCTAATAAAAGTGAAAGATAATTTTATAAACTTTAATTTTATATCTTACACAAGTATACTGCTCTTCACAACAGCAGCATAATTATTAATTTGCATGTGTTTGTTATTATTCTTTATTTTTACCTTTTTCCTGTTTTATCCTCACATAGTCTGTTTTGATGTTATGTTCAATATTTCCACTACAACTAACTGTATTCGTATTATTTCATAATTGTGGTAGGGAGAACTTGATTGTTTGGTAAAAGTTAGACATGAATAGGTATAAGCAAACCATGTTTTTAATGTAGATATTTTTGTACTATTTTTGGGGTGTAAAATTAACAATTTAAATAAAAACTTTACCACATTGGGGCGTTCTTTTTGTATGCATGACAATTCAAAAACATTTTGAATTACATTGAAATGATGTTTTCTTTAATTATTGTTTAAATTATGTATCTTGTCAAATTGTCTTATATAAAATTACTGTTTAATTTTAGACACATAATTTCACTGTGTAGATACAACAATACATCCAACATGAATAATTTTGTTTTAATGTTTTCACTGAGACGCCCTCTGCCCCCAGCGTAGGGGTGTCAGGAATTTCAAAATTTGCCTCACCCTTTTAAGCTTAAATTTATTTAGACCTACAGTCACCACGGGGCGAACAAAAACGGACTCGTCTTAAAGAGTCCCATTGACTATATCCCAATACCAATACCATTATTTCTACAGTCATAATTCAGCAACAAGTATATTTAATTTTCAGCACAGCAGTTTTCAATGGTTACTGTGTGTGACACTCAAATAATGTTCGCCGAAACTATGATTGGTAAGTTTCGTTATTTAAAGAGTATTCCACGCAAGTTCATGATTAAAACATCCAGGACATCAAATTTCCAGTTTATCGTTAGCATAGCGAATACGGAAATATTGTTTCCATTTTACCACTCATAACACAAAATTTATAATACCGAAAAGTCCACACGCTTTGCATAACAACGTACATTAAAAGTTTCCACTCTGTATAAAAAACATCCAGGTGAATAAACTGATTAAAACTAATTTCTAAATTTCTACCAGCATTTATACTGAGTTCCGTACTAAGAGTTACCGCCGGGTTTTGCACTAGCGAGGTCACCATCTTCTCAACAGTTACGTTACCTCGTCAAAGTACGTTGCGTTTTTTATACTGGGGACCTTTCACGCAGCTTACAATAAAATACCTTGGCATTTGCCCTTCTAAAGGCCCCATAATATGCAGCGGTTAACCACCTGATCCCATACGGCCTTCAGGGACCGTAACGATGCCGCATGCGTGTCCTCTAGCAGCGACGATCTGTAGAATGGGCCCGGGCTCTGGTCAGGACGACGCCTCGCTGCTGATCGCCACCCCAAGCGATTGATGATTCCCGAAGAGCACACGAACCACTTCGTGAAACATTTGTCTTCCTTTGTTTTTATAACGCAGTCAATGCGGAGTCCAGCGTGTAAACCACAGTGGAAACGAATTCTAGCATCGAAGTCCCGCTTGCGTACGTGACACGGACGGGAATTAAGTTCATAATGTAACGTCTCCTCTAAATTAACACTCCATCGTCTTTTATCGGGCGCGTGTTACACTGTGTTATGCGTATGTTTCGTGGGCACCTTTTTTTTCTACAACACAGATCGAGGCACATATGCAAACTCTACCCGAGTCTTGCATTTACTTGCAATAAATATTTTAATGCCCGTATTACGCAAAATTTTCATTCCCCCGCTAATCACGTGTCACCTCACAGCGCCAGCACTACCCCTGCTCGTCGGCGCGCGAACATAAGACAAGTTTCCCATACTACTGTCCGCTCGCCGGTAAGGTACCTCTCGCCTCACCCATGTGTTCTGTTCGTACGTCACACCAAAAGCTGATCGCCCGCGCAATACCAGGAAAGTTCAAAACGGAGCTCCTTTGAATAACAACTCTAATTAACTTTCGTGTACGTCTTTAAAGGACACTTGTCCACACTTCGACAAGCCTTCGTACGCACTAGTTCACTGATGCACCTACTCCGTACATTACGAACACCCGCACGCAACACTACTCGTGCGGCTCTTAGTTAAGACCAAAGGTAAATAAGGTGTTACTAGGTCGGTATCTCATATGTTAATATCTTTGACCGAGGACGCACTTCAATTGTAGCGCCTTGCGACTAGTCATTAACTAAAGATCAAGATGGCGGCCGGCAGCGGGAAATTCAAACACAGTTTAATGGCGGGGAATTTTAAATAATTTTGGGTGCACACGCGCGCACGCGCGCACACACACACATACATACACATTATATATATATATACACACACACACGAACTAATATCATGGTCAATTGCATCCCAACAAAGGTAAATATGTATTTGTGTATATAAATATATTCTTATCAAGAAATATATATTTATATAAATGAAGTATAAGTAAAATATTTAAATATTTATAAATAATTTATATATAGAACATATCAACATATTTCTATATAAATATATTTCAATAAAATATGTTTTTATAGATTGCCATATAAATACATATTTTTTTCTATAGGGATTCCATTAACAGTCATTTTAATTCGACCAACCACAGTTTCATTTCTGGCGCATAAGTTATTATTTATTTCCATCATTTCCTTTTAAATTTGGTTTTGTTTCATATTTTTAATGGGAGTCCTCGTACTTTTATACTGGATTAAAATTGGCCCGACTGTAAATTGTGGATGTAACGAAATCACTGTGATGCGATGCGACAGGAAAAACAATATTTTGACCACTCATGGCTGGAAATACAAAAATCTTGAAGAAGGCCATATGTGTGTTTACCAAAATTATTATAGAAGAATAACACATCACGAATCACATGAATGTAATGTTTTGTAGATTTGGAAAAAAAATGGTATGGGCCTAACTCTATCGATGTAGGATATTATAGCTTGGTTGGCATTCCAACCGGTTTTATTTTCGCCTAGTTATGTTTGTTTGGGTTCTGTTTATTTTATTTCGGGAAAAGAGGAAACATTGAGGGAATTTGGGAAGGGGCGTCTTTAATTTTACTTTTTTCGTGGGATGGCATTGTTTTGATGTTCTTACGAGTGAAAATCTTAACTTTTATGAAAAAACAAAATGCGATATATACGTCGTTGTTCGTATTTGTACAGATGCAGTACTATACACACATCACACACTTTAACCCAAGTTAAACTTGCACTCGTTGAATTTACGATATAGGGAAGTAAACCAATATTATTTACAAACTACAAAAGTGTTGAAAGTGTGTTTTTATTAGGCCACATACCTTTCAATACATTATTTACAAAACACGCAAACTTAACTGTAAAATTCGCAACCACTTGAAAACATGTTCTTCTATGGAAATCCTGACATGTTTACATCTCTAAAGTCACATTTGTTCGTCCCTAGCTTTAAATAATCTATTTGCAGAATCATTCCGTTAAATCAACATTGCGCACATTTCCTGACACCAACAAACTTAGCCACGTAAATTACATTTGTCGCTTCACTGTGGACGGCGGTTACAGTAAGAAAAACTGTAGGAACGAGCAGTTTTAATAAATGGTAAACACAAGTCAATTAATATTACCTTTTACTGAAGACGACACTATACAACGGTACCTACAACCAACTATGCTTAAAGAGAGCAGAAAAAATTATTTAGGCCTACAGACAAAATATTCGTACAACACCAAAAAGATAATATATTCGCATACACTCTAAATCGAAATCAGTTATTTTTTACTGATTGTAAGTCGAAACTGCTCCATCCGGAATCTGTAGAAAAAATATCACTAATTCATCAGTTAACAGAAATAGACTAATACATGCAGTAGAAAACTAGTTATTTATAGTGTGGTTAATAAATAAGCACAGAGCATTCCTATTTGATGTAAGTTAGGTATGATTTATTTTGTCGCAGAACACAAATATTGTCTACACAAGAACATTTTTGGACGTGGTTGGGCTCGAACCTCTGCCCATAAAGCAAGGCATGCTGAAGTTTTCATGATCAGCCATATTCACTGCCCTACTTTACCACTCCCAAACGTGTGCTCGTTTTATGGGTATTGAATCACTAAATGTAATGTCAAATATTGCTGTAAGTTTCGTGATGTGAAAGTATTCCTTGTTGTCGAAATATATAGATTTTCTGCGCAAGTACATGTCTTCGTAAAGTTCGAAACTCAATCTATCTTTAGTTTAGTTAGGATTCTGTGATTTAAAAGTTAAATATAGTGGTTTCAATATACGAGGTTATCAATGTCCACTAGCATTCGCCATTTTACAATGCAACGAGACACTACATATTTAAACTGTTATTTTTAATGACAGATAGCACAGTGATAATGTTACTAACTCGATAGTGAGGTGATTCAACAAGAAAGGTGGATTTACACCAACAAAATTTTGTGATCTGCAAGTTAACAGATCAAATAATGAGGAAACGACAAATTTTTTAAAATATTGCATTGCTTCTGACATTCCACTGTCCAATTAGCACAGTTACTACTAGTCAATCTGTCTCTTAAAAATAACAGTTTCAGTCTGTAAAATCTCGTTGCATTGTAAAATGGCAGGTAATAGTAAACACCGACTACACCGTTAAAACCACTATATTTATCTTTTAAGGCACACAATCTGAATTAAAATTAACTTAGAATGACTTTCGAGCCTTACAAAGACATGTACCTACGCCCGCCTAATATGTGTATATTTCGACAACATGAAGTACTTTCACATAACGAAACTTACAGCCGTTCGTCATTGTAAGTTTCTGTTACTACGCAAATGCGAGAACGATTCTTTCAGTGGCAAAGTAGCGGAGTTGGTATAACGTCAGTCAATAGAAACGAAAGAAGGTGATACGGTTTGTGTGGCGGTTCGATACCAACCTCTTCCAAAATTTTTGTTCGTGTAATAATTTTGTATCGCGACAAAATAATTGTAATTAATTTATTTCAAACCGTAATGCACGGTTTTAATCTTTGTGCTTTTTATTAATTGACTATAAATGACTGGTTTTATACTGTTTGTATTAGTGGTCTTCATTTAACTGAAGAGATTAATAGATATTTTTTCTACTGATTCCGAATAGAGCATTTCCAACTGACAATCAGTAAAAAGTTACTGATTCCGATTTACAGTGTATTATTACAAATGTTACCAATTAACATTTCCACTACTCTTGCAGCAAGAACATACACTTGTTTATTGACGACTGTTGCACCCGCGACGTAATTAGAAGTTAATTCTATTCAGAAAATCCATCGTGGCCGAGATTTCTGTCGCATTGTCACAAAATAATCGTCTGCAATTGAATGAAACATTACTTGAATTAGTATTGGTACATAATTTGTGTGTATTTTTTAAGCTTGCTTATGTTTCGTGTAGGATCATTGTATATAGTATTTTACGCCAATGTTATAATCTTACTTTGGACTTTTAATATGATACATGGAAGGAATAAATCAAAATACAAAATGCCAGAAACTAAACCACTCAAGTCTACTCAAACAAGTGACAAATTTAACAAACATATGTAGGCCTAAGTAGAATACAAGAACAAAATCTTAAAAAATTTCTTATACACATACACACCATAAATAGTACATATCCATACTATACTATAAAATTAATTTCCTAGGAACAATTTTATTTAATTTTAATGCTGAGAGAGGTAATATATCTAAAGTATCTATGATGGGAATTGTGTGTATATTTACAGCATCAGACTTCCTCCTACTAATTACATGTAGAGCTTAATGAACTTGACCCATTTCTTTCAATATAAATTAATCTTAGATAAATTTACAAAGATTATATATTTGTATTGCCTGTTCATGGTAAAGTGAGCAATTTATGATGAAATCTCATCAGACATATTTTTAACAATAAAAACATATATTTATGGCCTTGGCCTTTTGCTTAGAGTATGGGGAAACGTATAAAATGTTTTAATTACTCACATGGCAGAGTTTATCATCACATTACTGTACTGCATTATATGTTTTCATAAATGACTGAAGGTACAGTTGACAGTACTACAGATGGTGTTGATTGCTACAATGCAAGCTCAAATAGAGCAGGTGAGAAGCCAAACATTTCAATTTTTTTTTTGTATAAGTGAGCAAAATTTAAGACGTGTATTAATAAAAATAGTGATTTTCATATAAGTACAGTAAACAATTAAATTTTTGCAAATTCACTTCCCTCCACTTTTTAATGTAAACACTGCCACGTGAATACCTAATTGACAGTGTATACATTTTCCCATATTATATAATCAAAAGGCCAAGGCCATAATAAAATCTATTTATTGGTTAAATGTCTGATGAGACTGCATCATAAGTGCTCACATTACCATGAACAATTATATCTTTGTAAATTAATATAAGACTAATTTATACTACAAGAAATGGGCCAAGTTCATGAGGCATACATGCTAACAAACAAAAAATTTGACTAAAGCATTTTCATTAGACCCTTCACGTACTTTGTAGGTGGAATGGCGATGCTGTAAATATACAAACAATTCCCACCATAGATACTTTGGATATATTCACGACGCTATCCATGTATCATATTACAAATCCAGGTTAACTAAAAGGATGATTATAAAATTAGTGACAAATATTGTATACAATTATTCTACGCGTAATATAATGAATCCCAAAGAGTACAAAAATTCTGTTCTGTGCCAATAATAATTTTTACCTGGCAAATTCAGGTTAAGAACGGAATTAGGATTCAGCCGATTTGTACCAGGGCTGGAACACTCTTTCCCGAAATGCCAACTACAAATCTTTAATTTCTTGTAGATATCGTCATTGCTCAATTCCTTAAATTTTGGCGACGCTAATAACCGTTCCCGCATTTCGAACCGATGTGTATAACAAAGATCAGGAAACCTGTGTTTACTTCCCGATTCGTCCTAGGAACCTGGAACAAAACACTTCGTCATCCTGCAGTTCCCATAATTTATTAATTATTTATAATTATACGCGTTGTCAGTAAGCCCTAAACACAATCTAGGAATGACCGCCATTAATCTGACACACAATTTAAAAAAATTACAAGGGCGGAAGTGGGCAGAAGTAAATAAACAACACTAGCACCGGAAATGAAACTGCGGTTGGTCATGAACTAATCAACAGAATCCCTATAGAGATAACAAGCCCTCGCTAAGACTCTCTGTCACCCTGGCCAGCGCACTAGCATAGCACCGATCAGGTGACGTCAACCACTCGCCTGTGGCGCTACACGGCGGCGAATTAATACAATATTTAATAATAACGAAACCAAATTGCAAAACGATAAATATAAAACACGCCTGATTATAAAGCAAAGCATAGCAAATATGAAAACTAAAATATGTATACATAAAACTAAGTAATAAAAGTTACCAGACAGTGGTACCAACCGCTACAGAAACACAACAAAATAGTAAAAATTACCGTCGAGATTTTCCAATCGCCTCATCACATAAAATAAATATCATCTTCATCTTCACTTTCGAATATGAGTGTTTCACTGTTTACACTGTTTTCACACAAGTCTTCATCTCCAAAACAGTTACACATTTTTGTGCAGGGGAGGTTATTCGTTGAACACTTACAACGAACGCTCTGACATTTTATTTCCACATAGCTGCACTTAACAAGCTCAAGTATAGCTGGAGGGGCTGTGGTATTGCAAGTAACAGGAAAGTGGCCATCTTCATATCGCCAACCAAAGTTTGTGGTATTTGGTGAACTGGCATATCTTTGGTCGCTCTGACGCCACTCCATTGCCTGCAAATGTGCCCTCATTACAGCCAGTTTCAGTGACGACCTCGTTGGTAGGAGATTTTCACCTACCACTTGCTTTTTTGTAAAATTCCACCACCTCAGATCTCCAATTTTAGTGATAGTTGTACTACGTATGTGCACTTCACATAGAAATCTCTCGATTTTCTCATTACATCATCAAATACCACTTCAGTTTTACCTATGTTCGCCAATGCATGTAAAAAATTATTGTCCACTGTCGTGCAAGGCTTTCAGAAACATGATATACCTTTTTCGAGAAATGATCCAGTGATGTCAGCTCCTGATAGTGGGTGCTGTACCAAGTGCCAGGGTACAGGCACAGGATTATACAAAAACCCTCACTTTCGAAATATTCCCAGCACAGGCACAAGTCGTCAAAATAGTGGACTTTGATGGTTACGAGGGTGCACACTAAAATTACACATTTACGTGCAAAAAGGAATGAAACAACAAGGCCAAATTTGTTGTTCAAGGTGTGTCAAAAGAAGTAAAATTATTTAATGGGTGACTTGAAGCAAAAAAAGTAAATACAAATTGTTAACACTAAACATTTGGTTTCTAATTTTATGTAAAGCAAATTCTTATCACTTTCAGGGAGTAGGGAATACTTATATATATATATATATTAAAAAAGTTTTCGAGAGGCAAGACAAAACACTATTTATTATATATTAAAAGGAAAAACAATGAAAAAATATTATGATACTCAAAAATAAATACTATCTCCATAACAAATTGATATAACTTTTGTGCTAATTTACTCCATTTCATTCATAAGACTTTGTAAACAAAAAAGTTTACGTTCATTAAAAAAATTAAATTCGTTTTTATATCATTATTTGGGGATCCCCTTAATTAATTATGTGAATAACACTCATTACAAAAAGATATGTTAGTTACAACTGCACAAGAAACAGGATGGATTGCTAACCTTGCATACAAGATCAGTTTACAGATACAATTTTAAATATTTCTTAATCTATTCTTAATTAACATTTTCGGTGTTGTTTGTATTTTCAAATAATTGGCGAGAGTCCGAAACAGTGTTGAAACCAAATTTTCAGGGCATTAAAAATTAAAATGTTTATGTTTCAAAAGTTTGCGAAGACCTGGTTAACAATACATGCAAAATTTTTGTAACTACGAAAGAAAGTAAATTTTCATGGCCTGGGTGTTGGAAAGTAGTCCATGATGGACCTATCCGGCCCCGACAGCAGTTAAAGGCATGTAGGACATCATGAGATGAAGTTTCAAGGCATTTTCAAAGTTACGCCAGGGCCATTAGGGGAACATATCACGCTCTCTTATTACCCATTGCTACGAGGCGCCGAGCGGGGACCGCTACACAAAGTAACACAAAAACCACACGAAATATAAAAAAAACCTAAAACATATTACTGGAAAATATGGCGGTAAAAATAATCTTCAGGAATAACTCACCTACAGCGCTGAAAATAAAAGTATCACATTATATGAAGTTGAAAAGCTGGAGCTACATTTATGGAGATGTATATCACGCTATTAGGTTCTTGAAGAAGGACGTATGTGACCTTGAAAAGGGTGAGGTTTAGCGATAATCGCGGAGAGTCGCCAAAAGTATTTCGATTACACAAAATTAGTACTGATTAAAATTACATTTGCTCAAGATAAAATTACAAAAACCATGAACATAATTGACAAGTTTTAAATAATATTGTATCCAAATATGTAACGCTTTTTCTATTATAACCTGATATTACAGCATGCCGATAAATAGTCTCGTCGCTAAATGTTACGGCGAATTCTATAGTGAAAATGGTTCATTAACAAAATATAAAATACTAGAGAGTAATAAACTGACAATTATGTTCATTGTTATTGTAATTCTATCTTGAGCAAAATGTAATTTTAATCAGTACTAATTTCGTGTAATCGAAATGGAATTCAGAAATTTATCTCGTGAAAACGAAGCTTTAAGTGGAATGGTTCATGAAAGCAGTATATTTAACCGATTTTCGATATAAGTCGATTTACAAAGGGTTTGTCGAAATTTTTGGCTCGACAAGACGTAAATAATTATTTTCCACGCCTTTTTACATTGTTCTATAGTCACTTCCATCATTATTCACATGGCACTGATGGAAGAAATGAAAGAATTTTAGTTTTCTAATCTTCACTTAGTGCTCCGAGAATATAGAACAAAGTAAATTTGAAACAATGTAAGAAGGTGTTAAAAATGGTTATTAAGGTAATGTCGAGTCAAACAATAAATGAAAAATCCACTGTTAAACCAGTTATGACAAAATAATATAAATGTACGGTTTGCTTACTCCATTCCCCTTAAGTGAAGGCAGAAGTAAACTACTTCAAACAAATTATACCACATATGCAGAAATAAAACCTTAGTAAATTATATATACTAGCAAATTCCCAAGACTTTATTCACATGCACAATGCCTACGGGAAATTCTCACTGATTTACTGATACATTTAGCATTTCAAAAATGCAAACACAGTTAGGTGCAGAAAATCCACAAAGTTTTTCCACAAAAGAGAAAAATTATTATCAAAAAAGGGGAATACATATACGCAATCTAAAAAGTGCCTGGAAATTGCACACTCTCATTCCCTTCCTTAAGCGAGGCCGTGGGATCCAGAGAACCCAGCCAAGACAGAGGAACACACACACATATATACCAAAACAAAATTAATTATTTCCTCAAAAAAAAACTGCATGTTATTACTAGCAAAGTTAACTTTCCATAGGGGAAGAGGCAGTAGGCAAAGGTAACATGATACAGCCTTCAGGCACAGCCGCAGGTTGAGCAGTAGACGAGGGCTTGTGTTTGGTACAAAACTTGTATTTGAACCAAACGAACACAATAAGCAGACAACAAAAGGTTGCAATACAGGAAACTAAGATGACGATGAAATTTTAATTACTAGGAGGTTTTGATGGACGAGGACGCAAAAGGTGCAGGACATCATGGAAATCGGTACCTTGAGTATGAGCAGCCAAGATGGAATCTTATTATTGGATAAGAGAAACATTCATTGTCCTATTAGGAAGGAAAGGAACATTGACATAAGATAGTTTAGTGACTAATTTAGGCATATGAATAATTGATAAAGTAAGGTTGTAATGAAGGGCAGAATTACCTGAACCAAAGGTTTTTAATAAAGGGCTCATCAAATTACAATGTGACGCATTGTTGATCTAAGCAGAACCAGGGAGTGTTAAGGTGAAAGGGGAAAAAGTTTCAGTAGTAGACCTACACAAAAATTTTACATAAGACAAATAGACAACACAGACTTATATGACATACTATTATGTAGCACAACATTTGGTTCGAAATACAAAATCACAAAACCTAAGTCTATACACAATAATAGATGTCACTCAACTCAAATTATTATACACCCATAGTGATACACTTAATTTAGTACCGAGGATTTTTCTTGCATTTATATAGTGCGCAAACAAATTTAGACCACAGAAGGATTCGAACACGTGGGTGATCAAGCCACGGTCAAAACCAAGTCGAGGCCAGAAAATAAATTTTGGCTGGGAATGTGTGGAGACCTTCCAGCAGAAATGAAGCGGGGGGGGGGGGGGGGGGGGGGCAATGAGGTTCCCCATCCAGAATAGTTTCATGGCTCGCCAGGCAAGCAAACAACAAGTTAACAAAATTAATTTACAGTTAGAATCGGCCGCTCCTGAACATGTAAATAAACGACAACCCATTTGGACATTGGCAAATTAAATTTCTTTATGTGAGAGACATGTGCTCTAGTAATATACTTCCCAGAAATAAGGTTAGCAAGACTGGCAGTGACGGGCGTCAGAAAACGTTGGATCTGGTATGGACCAGTCCAGCAAAAAGGAAGTTTAGCTATCTTCTTATCGACTGTCCTGCTGACAGGGTGAGCTTTGCATAAGTCTAACGCACCAACACGAAATGGATTGTCAATACGGTTCTTATTATATTTCAGACTACTTTTGAAGTGAGAACGGTTAAGATTCTTAAGAGCTGCTGCACAGGTTTGACGGATGTCCTTGGGATCATCTGGTAACAAACCATTCAGATTCCACAGATTCACAAAGGATTATTTGGCAAATCGGTGAAGACAAGATTAAAAGGACTATCTTTATGTGACTCACGCTTAGCGAAATTAAAGGCCATCTGCAGCCAAGTAATATTTTTGTCCCAACTAGAATGGACACAGGGCGATGTTTTGGATGCCAAACGAAAAACACATGTCACGAAAAATCTTTGAGGTTAACTGAGAACTGTTAGCAGACACTATTAGAGTAGAGACACCAAAATTTTGGAAATTGTGGGCTTGCAAGACTCGAACAGTTGATGCGGCATCAGCCTTCCTTATGGGGAATAACCAAACAAATCTATAAAATGCATCAACACAAACTAACAACATGTTATTGCCGATATAGCTTCTGGAAAAAGGGCCAAATATTCAAATAAACAACTTTTGCATAGTTTTCTCAGCAACATCAGAAGAAAGAAGACCCAGTTGTGTGTTTTGAGCAGGTTTGCTCAAAGCACACAATTTACAACGCCTAACACGTTTTGAAATTATGGGATTTATGACTTTCCAAATAAAACATTTTCGAATAGCCTGTATTGTTTTGCGTGTCCCTAAATGGGCACAAAGGCATGATGAATGAAAATACTCAGAAACCATGGGTCTCAGATGAGTAGCCAACAAAACATATTTTACATTATCGCAAGATTTACAACACAAACGACCTTTAGACAGGAAATAGTGTTTCTGCTCAATAGCTGCTTTTAACTTTGTAATAGTTTCTTTCGGATTCTGATCTTTTTCCTGATCTTCTTTGATATTAGTGAAGGCCAAAGAGAAATCTGCTAAGATATTTTAATTTGGGAGAATTGGGGTTTCTCTACTTTATTTGAATCGTCAAACTAACGAGATAGAGCACCAGCGACTTCATTTTGTGACCCTCTAATGTGCTGTACTCTGAATTTCAGGGATGAAATGTGAAACACCCAACTGCCAGTTTTGCCCAGTTGTCGTGGGTGAGCCAAAAGCCACGATAAAGCTTGGTTATCAGTCTCCATGAGAAACTCTGCATGTTCGAGATACTGCCTAAATTTATCAACACCAAAAACCACAGCTAAGCATTACAATTTTTAAAAAAATGACTTTCGCTCCTGGGGCGTGAGTGTGCAGGACACAAAGGAAATGGATTGCCTAACCCCATCAAATTCTTGACATAGAATTGCTCCCACTGCCAAACTGGAAGCATCAGTTTGTAAAATGAACTCCCTCGAGAAGTCGGGCATCCGAAGAGCAGGAGGGTTCATAAAATCTTATTTGAGGGCTTGAAAAGCTTTTTGTTGTTCTTCAGCCCATACAAAAGGAACTGATTTCTTACAGAGACGATTAAGTGGTGAGGATTAGGGATCAATTTTCCAAAAAAAAACTGTATAATACCGACAAAGCAGGCAATGCCCTGAACACCCTTGGGCGGTGGAAATGCTCTTATACATCTAGTCTGCTCGGAATCTATTGAAACTCTTTGAGACGAATTTGTATGCCCTAAAAATGAAATCTCTTGGACAGTAAACTTGACTTTACCAGAGTTGACTGTTAGACATGCCTTTTGAAAACATGATAGGACTTCCTTTAAATGATCCAGATGTTGTTCATATTACTCAGAATATATCACTAAGTATCCAAATTGTTGTAGACATACTAAAATTTTACATCATAAAATATTTTATCCAAAAGATGCATAAGCACTTGGGCACCAGTGGCCAATCCAAAAAGTATGCGGGTGAACTGATACAAAATCCAAGGCACACAAAAAAAATTTGTTATTGGTTTGGATTCTTTAGACAACGGAATTGGGTAGTGGGCTGCATTACGATCAATTGTGGTGAAAAATTTTGCTTTACCAAATCAATTGAATGCTGAATGAAGGTCAGGATGTCAGTCAGACACTATTTTAATTTTTTTTGTTAAGTTTACGGTAATCATTGACCATTTTCAATTTTTGTTCGATTTTGGAACCATGAAAGTGGGGCTAGCATACTTTGAAGTACAGGGTTCAATTACGACCTTATCAATTTATTCCTGAACCTGTTCTCTCCAGATTTCCATTTTGGGAGGGGCCAACCTATAAGAATGGCTAGTGACATAATCCTTCTCCACCAGTTTGATTTCATATTCAAGTACGTCAGTAAGGCCTAATTCTGAAGTAAGTACTTTGGGAAATCCCTCACAAACTTTTCGAATAGCACAATGCTGTTGAGGCTCTAAATGTGCAAAAGTATCTTCGATTGGTTTGGACTCGGTACTAATTTAAGATGAAAGGGACTGATTCTGATTACAGTTAGCAAAATTATTTTCTTCAGTAGGGGAAAATCTGAAGTAAATATGTTGTGCCTGCATATCTTAATTGAGTTCAAAGGATGCCATAAAATCTGCTCCTAAAATTAAAGGTAAACATAATTTTCCTGAAACTAAATACTTATGTATCCATGTGAAATGCCCAATTTTCAATTTAAAGGTTGCACAACACGAAATGGGTAATGCTTCACTAGAAGTGGTGTAACACTGTACCTCACATGGCTCAATGGCTTTAATTAACTATAAATATATAAATTGTTTAAAAAGTTCAGCAGAGAAAATAGTGGGGGAAGTTCCAGAATATACAAGTGCTTTAACTCTCAAAGGTCCTAAGTTCACTTCAACACGAGGTATGGCAACTTTCTGTACTCCAACAACATTAGGGAAATTCACCTGAAAAGTATTAAAATGACTTTTTGTTCACAAGTGCCATATGAGCCAAAAAGGTTCTGGAAATGGTGACTAAGATTGATTGACTGGAGTTGGTGAGCATACAGTTGTGAGTTGGCAACATTGCCAGAGTAGTGGGAAGGAAAGCTCACTTTTCATCCCAGTGAGACCTGTTTTTTTTCTAATAGTTTATGGCACATGGTAATGAGGTGCCCTGTTTCTTTGCCATAGAAACATGCTAGGGTGTCTGTGCCTGGAGTTTTTACTATGTTGGCATTGTGATTGGTTATTTTACTTGACTTACTAGTAGCCAACGCATTAACAACTGCGTTGTGTGTTCAAATTTTCTTATGAGGAACAGACCCTGACTTTCTCGGGTACCTACTGGGTGCTGAAAATTTATCTTGTTTCTCATCGACATACAGAATGTTTTGGGAATGTATGCAAATTTGATCCAGCTTTGAAAATGAATTGGATTTGCCAATGAATACAAGACATGACCATTCATGAGGCTCCAAACCATCCAGAATAGTGTTGACAATGTCAAACTCAGACAAAGTTAGACATAAAATGCTAGCCGCCACCTTAATGCAGCTGACATATACAGGCAGAGATTCATTGAATTCTTGAAGTCTGTTGAACTTGTAACTGTGACCGTAGCATAGAAGGGATGAAATACTGGAGGGTGTCAGCATGGTACTGATCAAAAATAAAATTATGTGAGATGGCGTGTCTAGTCCTCTCGTTTAAGGGACCCTGAGTGAAGGGATAAATGGTTTCCAGGAGCTGTGGTTCAGGTACAGTTTTGCTCTGTTACAATTTAACAATTACTTTCAGGAACTCCAAAAACTTTTGCACTTGTAAACAGTCGGTGGAAGGGAAATCATGGAGCATACGCTTCAGGGGATGGGTCATTCTGCCAAAACGTGGGGTTGCAAACGATAGAGGGGTCGGTGCTGCTGCGGATGACATAAAATGAGTTGCTGCAAAAAGGTAATTAACTACGGTGGTGGATGATGTGAGAGGATTTTCACAGGAGAAGGGAAGGCACCAGCGTGGGTAATAGCTTGGGAGGTATAAGGAAAAGTGACCAGGCTGTCTAGAGCAGGTGTGGAAAACGAAATGGTGGTGGATGAGGCACTAAGTGAGAGGGTAGCAAACTGTTCCCCAACAGCGGCTACTTGTACCTTAGTGTGGTGTTTTTGGGGCTCACTTGTTTCCAGGTTACAAAAGGCTTCAAACAACCCTTGCGTCTAAGCCAGAACATATTTCAAGGACTGGGTTTGTATGTCAGTAAGCTGCTCAGAGCAAGCAGTAAGCAAATTCTGTGTTCTAACTTTGAGGCGTGTGATTCTATTTTAAAAACAAATGTACTTTACAGGGCTGGGATCATTATCTAAATTCTTGAAAATCTAGCGAAGGAATTTTATTTTGGAAGCACACAAAGCATACTCATTTCCAACATCTAGGGCAGACCTGGCATAAAAACTTAAGGGGATATCAGTGCTGAAGCTTGCATGTAGTGAACTCCTGCATGCCATAACTGTTTTCTCAGAGAGTTGGACCCCTCGTTTTAAAATGTCATAATGAATATCGTCCTTCAGCAAATATTCAGGGACAATCGACGACATCGTGATACACAGATTTAAACACAAGCAAAAAAAATCACACGAGTCAATTCATAAAAAAAATTACAAAATAGCAAATACTTGATTTGAGTAGGGCACACAAAAGGGAACACATAAACGTGACCACAAGTTGACCTACCGTAGGTGCATGCAGTGCCCCAGGCTCACCATACAGATCGTAGGCCTCAGCACAAAGGAGAAAGAAAAAAAAGTGTACAACATGCAAAAAGCTTGCATACTTGTGTACACTCGCAACCAACAACCAGCTATGCTAACACTTCTTGTACCATGTGCCAGGGTACAGACACAGTACTATACCAAAACCTTCACTTTCGAAATGTTCCCCAGCACAGGAATAAGTCGTCAGAATAATGGACCTTGATGGTTACAAGTATGCGCACTAAAATTACACATTAACGTGCAACAAGGAATGAAACAACCATACCGAACTTGTATGGTCTCGTGCATTTATTACAATTTGTTGTTGAATGTGTGTCAAAAGAAGTAAAATTATTTAATCGGTCACTTGAGCCAAAAAAGGTAAATTCAAAAGGTTAACACTAAACATTTGGTTTCTAATTTTATTTAAAGCAAACTTTTATCACTTTCAGGGAGTAGGGAATACTTTATTTATATATATATATACATACATATATAGAAAATAAAGGTTATCGAGAGGCAACACAAAAAACATTTTATTGTATCTTAAAAGGAATAACAGCGATAAAATATCATAATACACCAAAAATTAATACTATCTCCTTAACAAATTAATATCATTTTATGTGCTAATTTACTCCATTTCATTCATAAGACTTTGTAAACAGAATATGTTACTTTCATTGAAAAAATTAAGTTTCTCTCTTTATACCATTATTTGAGGATCCCCTTAGTTAATTATGTGAGCAATACTCATTGCAAAAATATAAGATCGTTACTACTGCACAAGAAACAATATGGATGGCTGACTTAGCCTACAAGATCATTTTAAAGATACTTGTTTTATATTTATTTCCGTTTTAATTAACGTTTTGTGTGTTGTTTGTATTTTCAGAGGATTGGCGTGAGTCCGAAACAGTGTTTAAACCAAACTTTAAGAGTGTTAAATATTTAAATATTTATGTTTCAAAAGTTCCCGGAGGCCTGGTTAACAACATACGCAAACATTTTCTAATTACGAAAGAAAGTAAATTTTCATGGCCTGGGTGTTGGAAAGTAGCCCATGATAGGCCGATCCGGCGCCGACAGCAGTTAAAGGCATGTAGGACATCATGAGATGATGTCTCAAGGCATTTTCAAAGCCACGATAGGGCCAGTGGGCGAACAGATCACGCTCTCATATTACTCATTGCCACGAGGCGCCGAGCGGAGAACGCTACACAAAGTAACACAAAAACCACCCGAAATATAAAAAAAAGCTCAAAACAAATTACTAGAAAATATGACGGTAAAAATAATCTTCAAGAGTAACCCACTCACCTGCAGCGGTGAAAATAAAAGTATCACATCAAATCAAGTTAAAAAGCCGAAGCTACTTTTAAGGAGATATTTGTCATTCTATCAGGTTCTTAGAGAAGGACGTATGTGATCTTGAAATGGGTGAGCTTTAGCGATAATCTATTCGGAGAGTCGCCAAATGTATTTCGATTTCACAAAATTAATACTGACTAAAATGACATTTTGCTCAAGATAAAATTACAAAAACCATGAACATAATTGACAAGTTTTAAACAATGTTTTTACTGATAAATATAGCGCTTTTTCTATTATAACCTGATATTACAGAATGCCGATAAATATTCTCGTCGCTAACTCTTAGGGCGAACTCTATATTGATAATGGTTCATTAACAAAATAAAATATTGGATAGAAATAAACTGAGAATAAATATTTTCTAGTAGCAAGAATTGCTTGTAACTGGCACAAAATGGAATTCAGAAATTTATCTTATGAAAACGAAGTTTTAAGTGAAGGCAGAAGTAAACTACTTCAAACAAATTACACCACATATGCTGAAATAAAACCTTACTAATTTTCATAAACAAGTATATGCACAAGGCTCTCGTCACAGGCACAATGACTACGCGAAATTCACACAGATTTACGTATTCATTTAGTATTTCAGAAATAAACACAGTAAGGTGCAGGAAATCCACAAAGTTATGCTATAAAAGGGAAAAATTATTCTGAGATAGGGGAATACAAATTACCAATGCCTGGAAATGGCACGGTGTAAGCCCACAAATGCTTCTGCTTTTAGGTTTCCTAACTTGTTGTATATTGGTCGAAGCAAAATTGTTCGGTTCCTCTCTCCCCTTCCAGCGAGAGAATTTTTTTTTATTTTGTGGGAGTGGTGGATACTTGCTCAAAGCAAGAATAAAGTCTTCTGTGTCAGGAGAGAAGATACTATGTGTGTTTCCCCATCCTTTTTTGCATCCACGGTTTGCAAAATAATCTTTATATTTGCCTCTTCATGTGTACTGCTCAGACAAGATGCACATTAACTTGTTCCCTTCGCAACGTGTCTTCAAGCAACTACCACATCCAGACTCTTACCTTCACTCATTTTCAGGGACATCATTGTTTACACTAATATATTTGTACATTCTGTCATACTAACTAAATTTCCTTGTCCCAAAAAAATCCTCCAATAGTTTCATGAATTCAATGTCTAATGCTTCACTATATGTATCTTGCCTTTCATGTGAAATATTTACCTGCCGCAACATGTTCACATTTTCATTCCAACCATTTTTGTAATAAATTATGTCAATAGTATGAGCATTGGCTGGATTTATACTTTCGTTTACCCGTCATCGTTTACCTGTCATCATTACTGAGCTATATAGCTCTAAACAGTTTTTCCTGGCATTGTCAGTTTGAATTACATGCAATTTATGTTCTTAGTTGCGCCATTATCATAAAAATGCAAAGAGATTTCACACAAGCACTAGTTTTTGCTTTTGTGAATGGTGCGTAAAGAGAAGAGCTTTCTTCTTGATCACATTGCAGTGAGATTATACGTTTTTCCATGGGCAGGTTTCATACGCCCTTTATGTGTGGCATTTTGATAACAAGAATAATGCCACCTTGAATGGTGTGCTTCACAGTTAGTTGCTGTCAACTCATCGAGGCACTTTTCCAACTCCACAAATTCGAGCCATTCCGTGTTGCTCGCTCAAACTTAATTTACTGTTAGGTTCTGGAACACTTTATGTGGCCTCTAATTGGCACAATAAACAGTGTCCATGTCGTGTCCGAGGTACGCCGTCTCTTAGCACATGGTGGCAGGCCGAACTTAGCAACTGCCTCCAATTCTCCATCATAGCTTACCGAACCATTCACCCGCAACACATATTCAGATATATTAAAAATAATGAACATAACGAGAAAAAGGGATTTCTTGTAAACAAAATCACAGGCCAGATAGAAGAAAAATAGAATAATAAGAAACATTTGTGACATGTTTTTAACATACACTTTCCTGGATTATTTCGCTTACTATGCTGCTGTAGTGATGGTCAGGATCCTTGCGTAATATATCAAATTAAAGACTATAAAATTATTTTTCACTTTTATCAGAACACTTATTGTCGATTTCAGCTTTGGTTTTTAATAATGATGCCAGACAAAAAAAAATTCTTAAATTTTCAGTTTTCCCAGCTTTCCGGGAAAATGGTTAGACTTATGAAATATTTTGTAGGAAAACAAATTAACTGATGTCAATAGAGCAATATGAAAATCGAATTAAGGCAAACTGAGATATAGCCTGTTTTATGAATGCAATGAAGGATATACTGAAATGGCCGCCATTTTGAAATGAGGTCACTGTGATTGTGGCACCAAAGCATTTCAGTAACCCGGGACATATAGGAACACAATAAAATTAGTCTCTTGCTTTCTTCACGAAGGAGCATACGGACATCAATTTTATACCCCAAGGTCCAGGAATTGAAATGCTTTCTTAATATCGGCTACAATGGACACCAACAAAGAGACTGCCGATCCCTCGTACAATTAAAGAACTTTTTAATGTGTTAAATATTCTGTTATTTACTTTTTCAATCAATAACTGATGGTTGCATTAAATGGAGAGCTTTTTAAATTCAAATTCATCGTAATTACCATTTCAAAGGCAGATATTTAATTAATTGATTTTTTTTGTATATATTTTTTTGATAATTATTTAAACGACCACATTTTTTCGTAATTCAGCTTGTAATCAAGCGAAAATATACAGGCAATATAGGTAGGCGAATATAATTTGCGAACTCTTAGGAAGTAGGCTCGAAATTTCAGTTTGCAAGTATCATTTATAGCTCCAGGAAAGTATGATTTAGCACTTAATAACCATAGTGATTAGCCCATATATTTGCTTCATGGTGATGATTTTAGCTAAAGCAGTTTATAAATGACTGGTTACGATGTAGGGTTAATAAGAAAAATTTTTTTCCGTTTGTGTTTAAAATTTATTATGATATATTACTACAAATTATTAAAATTCGTCCATGTAAACTGTGCATCCTTTTACAAATATCAGTCTTTCGCTTAACATGAAACTAACTATTCTGGCAATTATAAACTTCGTGTCATCGTGCAGTAAGCTTGAAGGCAAAGTCCTTGCAGCAAAGGCATCAGCAATATACCACTGAAAGTTATGTAGATGATACAGTAGTGGATCCAGATGGTTCGGCTGTTGTCATGTCGCAAGGAGCATGAACCAGGAATGAACTTGTCTTCATAAAATGAAATGTTGCCCCTGCTGATGAGTTGTTGAGTGATACATTCGTACTCGTTGTAGGCATTGAAACTCAGGAAGTACTGAAATGTAACGGTAATACCGTCGTTAATCACACCGATGATGGACCAGCAACCATTGTTTCCATTATATATTCCAATTGCTTACATGAGAAGAGACGTCGTGACTTTCAAACCTACTACTGTCATACTAAGGTCCATAAAAAGAACCCAGATACTTATATACCTGCTGAAGTTGATGTTGCCCCCCTTACATTTGTCTCTAGTAGCCATATTGTTTTGAAGGTATAGACTATGTAAAATAAAAAGAAAATGGTATTTAGTATTCGATTTTAAATTAAATTAATATTATTTTTAATGCTGGACTTAAATTGTATGTATAGTATAGCGGAACCATGCAAAAAGTTCTCTCAACTTCATTTCTGGTCTTTTCTCTTGAAGTCTAATTATATTACACGATGTCGGAGTTTGGCAATTATTCTCTGCCTCATCTGATTTGTTGACATAAATATGGCACACCGAATTTTTAAATGTATGTATATGTAACAAATTCAAGCCCATCATATGAGTAACGACTCTCTGCACAAGTAATACATAATCGTGATGTGTATCAGCGTCTCCCAATACTTTTAGAACCACAATTGTCTATGGTTTACGAACCAATAGGCACTTGAAACTCGGAATGTACGAAAGTCATAAATAATCATTCCTCCCGTTACTGCAGACCTGCACCCTCATTGGTGATTGCAACGAAAATCCTTGCAGCTCGCATTATTTATTTTAGCTACTTGCACCTAGTTCTGCATGCATACGTGAGTGTCCTGCCTGTTGCACATCGGAATTCTGTCATGCGTGTCGACACAAGTGCTCCTTGTGGCCGCCATTTGTAACATAGACGGCGTTAGAACCTCCTTACCTGTGACAGGGGAAACGATTATAGCTGAAGACCCCCATGAACCTAGCAGATGATGTTCGTGCACTCTAGCGGACGACTGAAGAAACGAAGTTTGCAGAACATCTGCTTTGTGCTCAAGCAGCCATCAAGTCAGATGCTAGTCATCTGAGGTGTACGCTAGCAGAGGATGATGGTGAAGGTAAGATGGTGGATGAGGGTGATTGGCATGTTCATGTGGAATTGTCGTATATTTAATTTATGTGAACATATTTTGCATGTCCAATTAGATTTTCATGTGGTTTATAGAATTAAACAATCTCCTAATTTGAAGTATGGTTTAGGGACCTGAGTTCGAGACCTAAAACTATATAAAAATATTGATTCTCTTTCAGACTCGGAAAAAAATCTGATAATTTTTGTTCCTAGTGATGGAAAATGTTTCAGGTCTGTATGATAAAGGTTAAACTAATATTAGCGTGGGTTTAAAATAAATGAAAAACACAAAAGTAATTATACACTTTTCTTTTATTTGACATAAAAAGAATACATAATTAAATTTGATACATGCTAAACTTATTCTTTGTTCCAGCAAAACAATTATGGTATCGGTTTCTGTAGAAGAATTCCTGCTGTGAACATTCAAGCAACACTTATTCACATATACCACACCACAGTTATCACAAGGGTAGTTCTTGGAGACGATGGCAAATGGGCAGTTACTATCTTCATGACATTTGACACTGGATCTGTAAACGAATGTCTTCCCGCAACACTTGCACATGCTTCGCAATGAACGACAAACATTTCCTTTGTACTTCTTGTCACAACTATTGAGGATATCACTGCATCGCAGTTATCATAGCGGTAGGTCTTGTAGTCGATGGCGAACGGACAGTTACTATATTCATGTTGACTGACACAACAGATGTTAGTAAATGTCTTATCGAAATACTAGCACTCGCTTGATGATGAACAACATACATTGCATTTGCACTTCTTCGTATGTCTGTACATGATATCACTACGGGAAAACACCACATCGTAGTTATCGCAGTGGTACGTATCGTATGATGGGCTGAACATGCTATGTGTAATTTAATGTCGGCGTGCATTACAAGTTTCACAAAAAATATTTTTACAGTTATAACATTGTTTCCATAATACTTGTAGTGACTTTTCAGCGTCACTTGCTGTTGAAGATGCTGACGGTATTACAGACGGTATGTCTGAACCATTGTTTTCGTTTTCAAATTGTAATAGAGTAAGAGTAGTAGGCTTATGCCGATGCAGGCACACCGGCTTCCGGCTGAGGCGCGAAGCGCCGGGGATCTGGCCGCCATCTTAGAATTTTTCCCCGTTTTACCTTCGAAATATCCCGTTTTTTCTTCAAAATTGTGTGTTTAACCAAAACAACCTTAAAATTTTCATTTTTTCTCTAAATATTTCCAGTGTTTTTCCTTAAAAATTTCCTGTTTTTTTTTCCTCATAAAGCACAGATTATCTAGCGAGACTCATTTTTGCAAAAACGGAATCTGAGAAATCGATAAAATAAAATAAATTAAAAATAATTTTATGAAATTAAATATACTTACATAACTAAAAAGTGTAAAAAAGTAAGTATTAAATGTTATACATCATCACACTGAGAAAAAGGAATTGGCTATACAACCAAATAAATAATGTTACATTTATTTTGCTGTTTAAAAACAACTACTGTTAAATCAAACACTGGATTATTAAAGTAAATATAGTGATTATTTTGTTTTGAAGAAATAATTTTGTTGGGTGTATTTTTCATATCAAACGAATGTTTTGCTCTTTATACCATATTTTTCATGTATGGTATGCTCAACTATTTATTTATATAAACTTTGCAAAAATCTTATATTTGTTTTTAAAATGCCTACACATGCTTGCTTTTACAAAACGATTTATTTAAATCAACTATATATTTGCCAAACTATTTTGACATGGCAAACTAAACCATTTGAATACATCCGTCTGAACAACAAGCTTGGTTGGAAGGTGAGCGAGTGCAAAATGGCAGACCAAAAAACAAGAATGCTCGTAATTTCATGGGGATTTGAAAAATAAACACCAATTTTTGACGGTATGTGAAGTTTGGGTCTATTTTTTGCGTTCCTGTTGTCAATATGGATTAATTTCAGTGACATTTCATAGTATTTCAAAACGTTCGTGCTATACTGCCCTTGTTATAAATATAACCCAGATGTAAAGTAATAATATTACCTTTATTACGTTTCCGAGGTATGTTTCGAAATAACAGCGCCTAGAAACAAGTAGGTGTAAGTCACGCGTGTTATGTATTAGAAATATTGCTTTTGTTACGTTGCTGAAGTGTGTTTGAAAACAACAGTACTTAGAAATATGAGGGGATAAAGGAGTTATTCGAAAACTACTACGAATTCTTAAAATTCGACACGTGCAGTGTAAAAAATAATGCTACAATTACCTGACAAGTGTAAGGCAATATTCGCAAACTTGTGGGGGAAACAGAGTTTTCCTTACGTGTAAGGTAAAATTACCGCACTGCGGAGTAAAATTCACGCACATAGCTGTGGAAAATCCCATAAATGGATGGGGAAATTACCTTACGACGCGTGCATCTCTTAGAATTTTCTCAGCTGCTAAGTAGGATGGGCAGAAGAAAATATTATGTAACACACTAATATTCACAACTAATGTCATGTTGTCGTGGTGTAGTGGGCAGCGCATTGGCCTACCGTATTAGAGGCCCGTGATTCGCGCCCATCCTCCAGAGAGTATCTCGGTTTTTAGAGTTAAGATTTAGGTTGTTATTCGTCAGAGGATATGGGTATTACTAATAAAAGGGAATGTGAACCTCTATTTTTTTACAGTGTGGAGTTAACGGAAGGAGTTGGTGGAAGGGCACACACATTCATATTTAAAAAGATTATATAGTTTAAAGAAGTAACACTAATAATTAAGTCGAATAAATTCATGTCTGGTTTAACTAAATGATTTGGTAAAAAAAAAATATATATATATATCTTGGTAGCCAAGCCAAATAAATACACGTTTGTTTTAACACAGGCATATATTTGGTACGACAAAATGATTTGGTTAAAAGTAATTGTCTTGTTAATCAAGCCAAACAGATGCTTGGTTGTTTTAACACAGACATGTTGAGGTTCAACAGAATAGTTTGATTAAAAGAAACTACTCCTGTGGTTCTGCCAAACCTGTGAACTGACTTGATTCAGCAGTGAATATCGGTTCACATTTGTTCGACACCAAGGTCTAAATAGTTCTTTCATCGCATGCTAGAGTGCGCGAATCGTAGTTGTGTATATTAATTTACGAAATTAAAGACGTAATTTTCCACACGAGAAGGTCTATAAAAATAATTATAAAGTACATTCCATGCAGGACTTTGTAAAAACGATTCGAATTGTAATACTTTAAAAATCAATTAAATCTATAATAAAAAAACATATCAATATATTGTTTGTAATCAATACTCTATTCAAATAGTTTTTACTGTAGTACGAAAATTAAGTCGCCCAGCCTTGTAACCATGCACACATTCACGCGCCGTCATACCCCACGAGTCAGGCGTGCTTGTTCGACATGCGAAGTGTGCAGTGACGTCGGTAGGTACTGCGCAGGGAAGAGAGATCGAGGGTTGTCGACCACCGAGCCGAGCGCGTGCAAACTTAAGTGATCACTCGCGCTACTGGTTGGCCTTGCCAGTCAGACATTTAGGATTCGATACATTACTAAGTAATTACAATATATATATTTAAAATGTATTTCATTTATTATTTTCAAAATAATCCGAAAAACCTTTAAAAAATACAATATAATGTATCTAAAATGCATTTTTATTGCAAAATTAGTTTTAAAAATTAAAATATATAAATTTCTCACTTTCCCATGACAGCTGGTCGCATTTAATAAAAGAAATAT
Organism: Dryococelus australis; assembly: GCA_029891345.1. Taxonomy (NCBI): domain Eukaryota; kingdom Metazoa; phylum Arthropoda; class Insecta; order Phasmatodea; family Phasmatidae; genus Dryococelus; species Dryococelus australis. Next base: position 168,130,150 of record CM057009.1, on the reverse strand, counting down.
TTCTGACACCAGGAGCGAAATCGAGCCCGTAACTTTTCGATTATAAGACGGGTATCCTCGTCAGTCAGCCACCGAACCCACATAAAATACCGTTTCTTAATAGGTGTATATATATTTGCGAACGAAATGGGCGAATACCCTCGTGCAAGTAGATAAATATTATTAGTGTAGTAAATGTTTCGTTATATTTCTTTTCAGTCAGCACAAATACGGCTTATGAATACTATTATCAAGATGAGTTTGGTTAGTTACAAACTTATGCCTATGCTCACATCTACTTATTTTTTGTATATTATTTTTTAATAATTATGTAGCAAGTCGGGCACATAAGTAAGAGAATATTTATAGTTACATGTGAATGTATATTTCGGACTCGCGAAATTCAGTATGCAGGTAACATTTCTCGTTCCAAGGATGTATGTTTAATACCTTTATAGCCATAAAAGTGTTTATGTTAAAATAATATTTGCTCCATATTGCTTTTTAATAAAAAGGAATTTGCAACAGACCGTAGTATATGATACAGAATTAAAATAAGAAATTAAATATTAAAGTTTTTTTCTATTTTATTAAAATACATTATTACAAAAAAAACATTTTTTCCAGTAGCTTAAAAGATATTCTCAAAAATATTACTAAACAGGGTAGAAGCAACACTTGACAGTCATTTCGTTGAATATCGGAATGGATTTAGAAAGGACAGATCTGGCTCAGAACAGATTTTCAACCTGAAGTCCATAGTTCGTCACAGACTCACGAACTCCAAAAACATACTAGTAACATTTATAGATTTTAAAAACGCTTTTGATTCCGTTGATAGAGGAACTCTAGATAAAGTAATCCGAGAATTTGGAGTTAAATCTAAATTAGCAAATCTAATCGCTGAAACCCTCACAGACACCATATAAAAGTAAAATTACAGGAAGAAATATCTAAATCATTCAAAATAAATACAGGTGTAAGGCAAGTGATCGTTTGTCTTCACTACTCTTCAACTGCATCTTGGAGAAAATAGTAAGAATTTGGAATGAAGAATTAAAAGAACACAAGCTATCACCAATAACACTGGGGTATTTAAATATACTGTCTACCATTTGCAGACGATTTTGCCACACTTTCTTAAAACTTAACAAACGAAGCAATACAATTCAATTTCTTAGAAGTGATAGCTAACAAATCAGGTTTAAGAATTTCTGTAGAAAAAAAAAAAACCAAAATTTATGACAAATATAAAAAATGCTCCAGAAATCCTAGCAAAGAAACTGGTCAAATAGAGTAAATATGATCAAATATTTGGGGGAAATAATCCAGGAAAATTGTTTGGAAAAATTAGTGGTAGATGAAATGATACGCAAGATTGAAAAGCCTATGGCATGGAATATCTAAAACAAAAAATATTTATCTAAAAATCTTAAAATACAGCATTACATCACAGTAGTCTAACCGAATGTATTTACGCAAGTGAATGTCCAGTACTGAATTACAAGTTACATAAATTAGAAGTACTAGAAAGAAAAATTATACGTATAATACTTGGTCCACTAAAAACTACAGAATTATGGGAATTAAGAAGTAATGATGAAATATATCGCAACATAGAAAACATAACAGAAACAATACGGAAGAGACGACTGTTATTTTTTGGACATTTATATAGAATGGATGGCAACTGGTTAACCAAACAAATATTAAAATATATTGGGAACAAGAAATCAACAACAACCTGGATTCAGGAAATTAAGAAATATTAGAAAAGAGACAATATATGTGAAGAAGAAGCAACAGAGAGATAAATTTTTAAGAAAAAAAATGTTAAAAATGGAAGGATTCCAAGCAGGAAGGAAAAGAAAACAGGATAGAAATGGTCCCGGGAGAGGAAAAATATACATAGTGAGAAGATGAAGGAGTGGTGGAGAAATAAGAGGGAACAACAAAGGACGAAGCATTGAAATTGGTTCGTGGTCCCTAGAAGACCCTAACGGAAAAAGAAGTAGAAGACTGAAAAAAATTAACCCCACCACCTATATACCTGTTGACGATGACGTAGCCCCCTGTATTTGTTTCTGGTAACCATATTAATTTTTATACGTATAGGGTGTGCAAAACAAAAATTTTTTATTAATTATTTGATTAAAATTTTTTGGTAATTTAAATGTTTTTAAGTTGTACTTAAATTGTACGTAAAGTGCAGCGGAACAATGCAAAAAGTTCTCTCAACTTCATTTCCTGTCTCCTCTATCCAAGTCTAAATATTACACAATGTCAGAATTTGCGCATTATTCACTTCCACGACTATTTTTGTAGGCATGCTTATAGTACTCGTCTTTTTTTTAAATGCATGTATGTGTGACAAAACCAAGATTGTCATATTCTCTATATCATGGCTAGGAGGCAGGTTACAACACCCGCGAGAAATTAAAGCCTTTTTTTATTTACATTATATATATATATATATATATATATATATATATATATATATATATATATATATATATATATATACACACACACACACACACTTAAGGCTACTAATATTAAAACAGAAACCGTAAATCTTTTCCACGCTTTTCATGTAGTGTTTTACATCAGAATACTCACTTTTCATGTAGTGAATTTAATATTTTTATACGCAGCTCAAGGCACTCTACGCTAGCAAGCATCCAACCAGAACCATTAGCCTTATATTCTTCTTAACGATAAAGTTTTTCTTTCAAGGCCTCTACAGCTCCTGATACACTATGAAGGTTGTACACAGCTTGATTCGCAGTCTTGAATGCTCGACTACTGATGGCTTCATTCAAAGGCTGAGGCTTTTCGTAGGTACACACCAGTCAAACATTGTATTTTATGCGACCGTCTTCAACTTCTTCTGTTAATTGATTGATTAGCGTTGCTTAATGTGGTCCAGGTATGTAAATATGTCTTTCGTACCTACAAAGTAATTTACAATCTCATAATCCTTTGAAGTGCCCTTTATTGCAGATTGTTTTAGATATAATCCGTTCGATGTGGTTTCGCCAACAACTAGTACAGGTAGTTTCTTAAATGTTGAAACTTGACCTTTGCCGATCATCTTTTGTATCTTTAGGTTACACTGTTTAAACAGACACTTGTACTTTATCTATTGCTGCATAGCATAGGAAGGTCGCTTCACACAAGTAGTTTTATCATTCTTCCTTGACCTTAGCTTCATCTTCGGCGAAGCTAAAGATGACTAACCACATCTCCATCCGCTAAGGTCTTAAAAGTTTTTCTGCGATTTTTAATTTTTTTTATTTAGATTTTTTCGTAGTTGGGTTTTATCAGAGTGCTCCCATACTGGCAAGATGAAATGAAAATACGAATACGTGCCTTTGACCACGATTATCACGGTGTCACGATCATCATCGCTAAATTCTTATCACTAGTTTCGAATCTGCAGTAGAGTTTTCACCTATGATCAAAATGTTTGTCGATAGAATAGTCTCGTGTAAATTTAATATCATGTTTCGAATAAAACTGATGGTATAGTGTGTTACTCCAGCTCTGCCCTGAAGTCTATAAAAGCATCTCGTACCAACACAAATAATTTAAACTTATTTCTCTCGTTTACAGGTGTATAGTGATAATTATGTTATGTTGTTCTATTGGTCGGATAATTTTACCAACTATGGTGTAATATGGAAATCTGAGATCGCTTGCAGCATCCGATAAAGATGTTGGGTTTCCATACCAGTCTAAATGATTTTGCCTTGCATATGCATGCTACGAAATACAAAACACCTGTATATTTATCTCATGTGTAGAGGTTTTTCAAGGAAGTGATATTGTTGCAGACACAATACATTCTAGGAGTTGGTGTAAGATAATTCGGGAGAAGAAAAAGAACAGGTCGGCTACAATGTTGAAAAATGTAGAAGGGCGAATAAGAGTGTTTGTCTGACGGATGATTTTGCAGGTTAAATAGCGAATGAGATGATTATCTCTGGTATAACAATCCATCAACGATGTTGCATTTACATATTTATACTCAGAAGTCATATGCTGAGACAATCGAGACGGGTAATATAAACTGATTGTTCTGTAGTGAAAAGAGTTCTAAGCATGCACCCTGTAAGAATGTTTTCACTTCTCTGACGGACATTTGGAGGGCAGATCGACACGAGTGGAATCATCTAGCGATAGTGTGTGGAAGCTGTTGTAATATGAATAAGGAAAGTGTTAGTAAGGATATGTCGACACCGTCAACAGTAGCGTGAAAGCCCTCGGAATCTGGGAGTCGAGGTTATGAAAGAGTGCCGAACCTCCGCAAATATTGTGGCAAAACATTCACGAATTGCTATAACTTCGGATGACGTGAATCTAGTAACTGTGTATTCTGCACTTTATACAAGATGTGCCCATATGTTAATTCTGGTGTGGTGTATGAGAATAGGAGTAGGTGAACCACTTACAAAAGGATTTGTTCCATTAAATTTGTCAAAATATTAAATATTTTTGTTTAATGGATAATATGTTTGAGTATGAAACAATTATTATGTATATTTGATAAGTTTGTAAAATAGAATTAAAGTTTGTAAAATGCTTCTGTTTTTAATTCGGCCCCTCTTTATAATATGCTGTTCGGGAGAAACGAATAAGTGTAATCGGATTTAAAATTTGTGTTGAAGATGTTATTAATTTTATCATCATATATATTTTCTGATTGTCGTATGGAGTGTTTTGATAAATATAAATATGTGTAATCTGTGAGGATATAATAACTTTAAATATATGTATATATATTCTTAGTATAGCTGACGGTTTGGATTTATGTGAAAATTTAAATGCTAATTACGAATTAAATATGAGAACTTGTATAAAATAATGTGCTTATATTCAAGAGTACTCTGTGAATAAAGGCGGGAAGACTATGCGACTAATTTTTCTGAAGTGTGTGTGTATATGTATGTATGTGTATATATATATATATATATATATATATATATATATATATATATAGAGAGAGAGAGAGAGAGAGAGAGAGAGAGATATTACTGCAAAACTGCTTAGAACACTAAAAAAATAGATAAATTAAGGTTCATTCCGTTACTAGGTACCTGTGGTTGGCTACAGAATATGTATATACAGGCATCTGCATGCTCTCGGTAAAAGCTCAAATGTTGTTCCGTCTTGGCAGGTGTCAGTCTGCAGGAGTCAGTTTGTAGGAGTAAAGTGTATGAATTCATGTATGCTTGAAGACGATGCAAGTCACTGATGATGTGAAATATAGTGAGGAATATGTCTCTATACACATAGTTTCGTCGATTGTCCAATCATAAGATAAAAAGAAAGTGTTTCTCTTATGATAAAGCGTTTGATAATAACTGATGGTATGTAAAGTGCAAATGCTCGAAAGGACTGGCATTCGAACTGCTACGAGGTGATGTGCATGGTATGATATTTACCAAAGTCAGTCATTTGAATTAGCTTTACAAGACATGTAAAGTCTGTGTTATATTGCCTGAATGGTATGATTGGAAATGATTTTTGGTAGATGTGGATGGTAGACGGTTTTCACTGTTATTGGTAGAAATGGTCTCGCAACCTAGTCGTGTCCTTTTTTGTATGATCTGCCTAAGCGACAATATGATAGTGTGTTATGTTTTATAAGTATAGGGTTTTGAATATTTTTTTTCGTAGGAGGAATGGATGATATATGGTATGCTCTAACAGTATGGTCCGTGGGTACTGTCAGATGGAATAGTCTGCGAGAATTGTTGGTCGGAATGTGCGGTTGAAATATTTTCGGTTCGATGGTTGGGATGGTTTTGCATGTATGACTAATTTGCTGGTATTGTGTCTTTGGAAATTGATGGTATCGTGTGGTGATATGGCTGGTCATAATTTTGAATATTTGGCTGGGTAATTGTTATGTTCTGACAGTGTGGTATGGTAGTATTTTTGTTAGTAGATTATGTTATGGTCGGACTAAATGGGCAGTGTGATACAGCCTGAGAGTATTGATAGTTGGAGTGTTTTATTTAGTTTGAACATGCGACTTGCTGGCCCAGCTGTATGACCTATTGTCGTAGCATTTTAGTATCGTTAGTTCGTCGGTAAGGTTGTTCTGTATGATCTGACCATGTGGTTTTTATTACACGAAGGAATAGTTTGTTGGAATAATTCTCTGAAATATTTCATAGGAGTGTCTCGATGGTAGCTTTGTTTGTATAGCTCTTCAAGTTGATTTGGTCTAATGGTAAAGACTCTAGATAGTTATGATCTGTCCATGTAATCAGCATGGCATTAAATTACAGTTATTATTTTATAGGATTGGGTAGGGATAATTTTGTAGGAATATCTGGTTGGTATGCTTATCAGTAGATATTCCATGGCACCGGATATTTGATTATAGTTGAAGCATTTTTTTTTTTAGTTAGTTGGATGCTAGTTTCTGACCACATGGGTATAAGATAATGAATTAAATTTTGTTGGTGGGGGCAGTAGGAAACACAGTTCAGTACAATTAATTGATATTATGGTTAAAAGATGAGAAACCTGTTTCTTGAAAAAGAAACATTGTCTTAACAGGTAGCATAAACTTAATAAATAATTTAAAAAATTTGTAATTTTTTGTAATATGTTGAAGTTTTGAAAATATTGAAAATTTAATATACATGTGAGAGTATCATCCTTCTCCTCCTACTCCTCCGCCCCTCCTTCATCAACCCCTCCACCGCCCTCTCTAACTCCTCATCCCTTCGTCCTCCGCAACGACCTCTTCCTCCTCTTCCTCCTATTTGTCCTCTCCTCCTCCTCCTCCGATGAAGAAAACAGAGTAGAGGTCATCAAGCAGGATTTTCGTCTTCCTGTGTGAATAACACAGGAGGAGACCGATATGGCTGGTAGGTCACTATGGTTAGTTAGTCTAGCGATTCGACATGTCTGCATTTCTATTAAACACGTAGGCAGGAGTTATGACGACAGGTAAGATGGTTAGTATAGAAGGTCTAAATGTGTGGCTTGAATATTAAATTAGTCTGTCTGATAATATGAATTATATGTAAGCTCATCATTGGTAGAGGTGTTTTATAAGGTTTGTACTGTACGAGGTATCTGCATGGTTGTAATATGTAGCTTGTTCTGGTAATATGTTTGGTTGGAATTTCTGACTAGTGTGTTTTGGGTGCTATAGTCTCTTGGAATGGTTGAAATGGAAGGAGTAACATCAGGATATTGTCTGCCGGAGCATGATGCATGTATGGTATTGGTTGGTTTTTTATGACTGGTACATCTTGATGGTGTAATCTATCTGTATGACTTGGCTGCACAGTTAGTTTGATTTGGCAGTATGACAAAAGTGTAGCATCGATGACGCGGGGAGAATGGTTTAATTATGTGATTAGTTTGTAAGAGCAGAATGGTTCGATGGGATGGTTGGTTAGGTTAATTGGATGGTATGTTATGACATCTGGGAATTAAGACTCTATGGGTGACATAGAATTGTAAATAAATAGTAATGCACTTATGATAGCGTGGTTGGAGTTTATGATTGGAATATTTGATTGGCTTGGCTGGTGGTATGGCTTTTTATATGTGCAATTGGTCAAGTTAGATGGACTGAAACTGTAGTCAATATAGTTGACTGTTACGATTGATCAGTATGTCTGAGGTATGGCGGTTGATATGGGCTGTATTGTTAATAAAATAAATAGGTAAACTTCGGTTAGAGGCAATTATATGTTTTGAGCTGCATATGGTATGGTTATCTGCTGTGGTGGTTCGTTGATATATTCAGGTGTTATAGCATGTTGGTATGATGGGTTGTATGGCTTTCGATGTCACATGGCTGAGGCAAGCTAATGTCATGGAGAAAGGTATTATATATATATGTAGTCAGTACGACTTGGTTATATAAATGGTTGTTATATATGTTGGAGGTATGTTACCTGGCATGTTTTGTGGTGAACCCATATAATTGTAATGGGTGGCTGTCATAATTAACGGGTTAGTTGATTGATAGAGTCATTTCTATTAAAGTCTGGTATACTGTAGGTCTGCCACCTAGTATGTTATGGTTGGTGGGGTTAATATATGGTGTGGGATGGTATGCTATGAGTAGATGTTATGTTGCATTTTATAACTACATTGTGATCTGTGTGGCATGATTGAAGTATGCTGGGGTTTATTTTTGGTATAGTACCCAGTAGACCTGTTCAGCAGGGTTACTCATATTTTTGTTTTATTTGTCTGAGGTGTGGAGGTCAGCATTTTTATTTTGTATTGATGGTTGATAGAGTGATTTATATCAATGCGTGGTATTATATTTGTTTGGTGTCTGATGCAATAACAAGCATGTTGATGTTACGATTTTTTTATGTATTCTAGTGGGAGAGGGCTGAGGTTTGCTTGAATTCTTGTGGACGATATATGTGGTTAGTAAATTTAGTATGGTGATGGTTAGTATAGCAGATTGTGTGGGTACTAGGTTATGGGCTGGCCTCAACTGTGTATTTGCTTGATGCACTTGGGTTATAATCAATAGTATGATTTATGTTTTGGGTGGTATAGTTGAATTCAGTTTATCTTTTTCTTATAGGCGATGGTATGTTGTTTGGCATTCTATCAGTCAGTAATGATGGTTTGACCAATTTGATAAATATTTGTATTATGGGTTGATTATGCCTCTAAATATGCTTGGAATGCATGGGTCAAGACTGACGGTATTTTGAGTGATATGTATTCCTATATATCTGTCTTGTGATTATTGGTGTTTGTCAAATGGCATGGATAGTATGTGTGTCGGTGTGTCTTGTAATGCTAAGGCATACTTGAGTTAAAAGTGTTTGGTATGGGTGGCCAGAGTACTGTGACTTGTATCAGTCTGTATGATGGATTGTATGAAAAGTTGATTCTGTCACTTGTATGAGCTGTGCAATTGCTTTGTATGGTCTGTGAGGCGAACGGCTGAAGTATGCCAGAGTTATAGTGGGTGGAATATTGTTGGTAGCTATAAGTGGTGTTGTTCAGTAGAACAAGTAGAATGAATGTTAGGTTATGAACTGGCCTCAGCTGTATATTTTCTGGAGTTATGATGGATATTGTGCTTGTTGTATTAGGTGGTAGAGTTCAATTAATTTTTTCTGAGGTTATTGGAGATTGGGTGTTTGGTGATCTGGTATGACTAGGATTATAGTGTTTGGTATGGTGGTATACTGACTATTATGTGTTTGGTTGTAGTCGACTAGAAGAATAGAACGTTTTAGTAGTAAGTACATTATTTGGTAAGGTCAATGTAGATTAATGGATGAGGCACACATTATTTATAATAAGATGTATGAACGATGAGTATATTTCGGCTGGTGTTAGCCGGTAAAGCAGATGGCATGCATAGGTTAGAGTGAGTGGAGCATTGAGTCTTAAAGTGCCTGCTGGCGATTATATACGCAGCAGGGTCCCAGTAAAGAATATTATTTCGATATTAACAGTTATGAAATACACCTTATCTCAGCTCGTGTAAGCAACTGGAATATATTATGGAGCCAAAGGTTGCTGGTCCATCAATGCCTGAGGTTGGTACACTGCTATCGACTTCTTCATATGGGGCACCTTCGGCAGAAACATCGCCATCGACTACTTCAGGCGTGACTACGACAGCAACATCAACTTCTTCGGATAGTACACTAACAACAGTATCACCATCAAACGACTTACCCATTGCTTCGTTGAGTTATTGTATCAAGATATTTTCCTACAGCCAAACTGCGAGAAAGCATGAAAACCAATTTATGTGAAGGAAGCTTCCTGTGCTATGCAGTAATTCATTAACTGCAAGTGTATGTTAAAAAGTGGTGATTACGTAAAGAGACATAATACGACCTGCAAATGTCGAGTTTCAGCAGCTAAGATAATACCTCTACCAGCTGTTGGCGAAACCACATAGAACGGATTCTATCTGAAACATTCAGTATTCAATGGTGTTTTAAATTATTCTGTGTTTAGAAATAACTTTGTCAGTAGAAAAGGCATATGTAAATAACTGGACCACATTAAGCAAAGGATAAACAATCAATTAACAGAAGAAGTTGAGGACGGTCCCATATAATAGAATGTTTGACTGGAGTATACCTACGATGCAGACACCAACAGAAAAAAATTACGAAATGATTTAAATACAAAACCTTCATCAGTTTCTAAATAAACAAAAACCACTCTAAATAATGGTATTCATAAGTCATATATATGATGACTGGAAATAAAAATATCAAAACATTTGTTACAATAAAAGTATTTCTGTAATTTTACGACCGAATTTGTCAATTTTTTTGGAGGTTTATATAAAAATATTAAGCATTGCTTATTGTCATGTGTTTCCGACGGTGCTGCTGCACCATAGCGATTAGTGTGATTAATCGCCGCACGCAGCGTTTTCAAGTTTTCGTTTCTCACCGCTCAGTCACCGAATTCCCATCTCCTTGCTTCTCCCCACCCTTTTCTGCCCTCCTGGTGCGTGATACATTAATCGTAGTGGGGGTCATTCTGTCTGTTGTTGTGTGAGCTGTGGCCCCTCTGGCAACACTTCCACAGCGACCGAGGGCTACACATCAAGGTCTTTGAGCGAACAAACTGGCAGCTTGGAATAATATGTCTTTAGCTAATGAAATATCGGCACAGAGCACGACATTCCTTTTTCTATTTTCTATTTTGCTACCGCTTCTTTAAATGTAATAGTAAGGTCACAGTCAAAGAAGATGGGAAGAATCGGTGATTTTTGGATGGCGTAATAGTTGTGGTTTTAGCTTTCCTTGTTTTCTTGTAGGTTTTCACCGCAATGTAGTAGGTGCACGATTGCGTAGGGATCCCTACTACAAATTTTGTATGTATGTGAATTTTCTCACGGTTTTTACAAATGGTTTTGCTATATTGCTGTTCGTATTTGTTGACTACAAATGCGTAGTTATTGTGTGCGATCGTTGCCCCATTCGGTTCGCGCGGCCGAGGTGTATGCTCAGGCAAGCTTATTTACATCTCGCCGCTTATTGCGTGGTAGAATGTGTTTCAATATTGTGCTCGTCTAATTTATTTTACAATTAGGTGCCACACTGCCGATATTCTTACCTTTTTTAATTCAGTATTTTAAATAGTATATTTTAAAACACCACGCTTTGATGGTTCTAATATGATCGTGGTTGTGTTTATGGATTTAAAATTTATAGTTATTGCAAAAGCCCAATCATCTCATTATAACATAGGGTTTGTCAGAAAATAGCTTCTAGTAATCATTAAGTCATCTAAAATACTACAATTTCGACAATGGAACTCAGTGTGTCACACTTTTGTAGACATATTACTAGACTGAGATTGGTTGTAAATGGTGAAGCAATATTCTCTTCTTACTAACATAGTGTAGTGAAGCAGGAATAATACCCGTAAATGGAGTTGTTGAATAATACACTGCCCAAGTGAAGTGATAATTTCCAGGTTCACTGAAAACGGCCTTAACACTCTACAAGAGAAAATATGTATGAATTTTCCGGTATTGTATAAATACCTACTTAATTTTATAACTGGATAGGATTTTAATTAACTGCAGTTGCCGTAGTCTGCTGATTAAGTTAAAGAAAAAAAACGTGTTACACGTAATAAAGCCCTGAGCATGTGTCAAGCCGAATATTTCCTTGATGTCGTGGACATCTGTAATTTTGTATACAATACGTTGATATAGTTCGATGAAATATCAAGCTTTTGTGGGTTTGATTATTAAATCAAATTTTGCTGATTTTTTAATTAGTTTTGTATTTGAAAGTTTGCGATTGATATTTTACAGTTTCCCATGTCATTTGAGTGGCTCTAATTTTGAATTGTATTAATACTGAGCTACCGTATAGTCATTTAAGTTTATTTTAACTCTTTTAGTACCATATGAAGTTTTAATACAAGTACTTTGAATGTACTTACCGATTAAGTATTATCCTTTCTTCAAGTCATTGTACATTTCTTGGGCAGTCTGTACTAAAAATAACTGAAACAGATTTTGTGTTCTGTTTGTTATTGTGTTTTATGAATTTTGTCTCACAATTGTTCTGAAAATCAGTGCAATTATTATGTGCGACTCCTACTACTATTTTGTCTACTTGTCTGTTTCAAGTCTGTACCAATGAATTCCAAAGTCAGTATGATCTATAAACTGCCGACGGAAGCCCTTATCGCCTTTTTGGAAGATTTTGGTGTGGACTTTGTGGAGTCCTTGACCGTCGCTCAACTTCGCAAAAACCGTCTGTTCAATGTCTTCAGCATGATTCTGTTACAACTGCTCCTGCTTCGTCTCAGGAACCTGCTCCGTTGAGCCAACCTTCCTTGCCCAATGACAAAATTTTCATATTATCTTTAAATTGTATCAATCCTCTCACTTCACATGAGCCAATTTATATTCTTACCTTTTTGTTGTGGTCGCTAAGGTGTCTCTCTCATGAAAATATGTTTATAAAAGCATTTTCGGTTAAGGTGGAGGGATTGATTTTGCAGTTGATCCAGGAGGAACTCTTGTTTCTTCCCGGTGGTACTTTTGCGGGTTTTAAAATCTGTGTTTTGCATGCATTGTTTCCGCCCCACATGAAGCAGCAGTGTGTAATGGAATTAGAGTATCGCGTACATACCTCAGCAATATGTGTGAAATTGTTGAATCAATTTGTGCTTCTCATTACGCCATGTGTTTGGGTTTAGGTTAATCTGATTTATTAAGTATTATAATTGATAATTTTTCTCCTATTGTAAAATGACATTGAATGATGCTTTACCTGCCGCATAATTTAACCAAGCTTTTACAAGTTGCGGTAGAGGTTCATGGCAGAGTGACCGCAACAAATTAATATCAAGTTCACTTCCCCCCCCCCCCCCATTTAAGGTTTGCGTGCTCTCCCGGACAGGTGTTGACAGTTTGGAAGGCGACAAGTGGCGCGAAATGCACTGTCCGTTAATTCGCTGTGAAAATTTTACATGTGCTGGGCATGGGGTGGCTGAATGTAGACAGGTCAAGAATAGTCTGGCGGAACGAACATGTTTTCGCTATGGTGAGAAAGGACACGTCAATCGTTTAAGCAAACAGTTAGGAAATAACTTGATATTGGACGAGGGCTGGTTGTGCCAGTCATGAGTGTGGGAAAAAGCCTAGTACTATTTCTAAATGTATTGTCTCAGTTTACTGTTGGGGAAAAATTTTCGCACACTGATAGACACGGAGCCCACTCATTGTGCCATCAGTCAGGCCTTTCTCAAACTTATTATCCATTTTAAAATTTCGTCCAAAGGGTGCATTATTTTCATGTCTGAAATTATTCTTTGTATAGCCAATGGCGATATTGTTAGTTCTTATGTCGTAGTAAATATACTCTTTAAAATTAATTGTTTTTCATAGATGCATGCATTTTAGGCTTTTGATTTTCTTTCACAAGATATAACACTGGGCCTGGAGTTTTTAGTTAAAACTAGGGCTGTGGTGAACTTCTACTCAAATTACTTGTCTTTTGGATTTACGCCTGGTATTCACATAGGTTTACCCAGTGAGGATATCCTAGTGTCATGTTCTACCCTTGCTGAAAGCAAATGCAGTCAAGCTGGTTTTAAGGTTAGTCTTGAAACGATGAAGGACGAGTTTAGCGATTTAATAACCTCTTGTATAGGGAAATGTGACGTCCTCCCATACAAGTTCCCCTTACAGACGATATACTGGTGTGTGATAGACATTTTAAGTGCCCTCCACCTAAACTTAAAGTATTCTGAGAAATAATCAGTAAGTTATTGGCAGCCAGTGTAAATGTACCTTCCAGCTCAGATTATTGTTCACGTGGTATTCAAGTTAGAAAAAAGTATGGTGATAAATGTAGTTTGATCGTCAATCATTCTTTGGTTAACCAAAACATACATAACGATCCTTTCCTGTTGCCGACCATAGATTTCGCTCCTCAACAACTTGGTTATTTTGTGTATTTTCAGTGTTAGACTTAAATAACTGCATCTATCAGTGCCTGTTGGATAGTTCTTGTAGGAAGTATATTGCTTTCAGTACACCCTGGAATCAGTATGAGTTGAACGTGGATTCCAATTGGTCGAATTTTGGAAGCCAGTCCTTATCCCGGGTTCTCGATCATGTACTATCACAGATAAAGTTCAAATTTGTGTTTAATTAAATTGATGATATCATTTTTATAGTATGAACTTAGGTTCCCGTCTGGATCACCTGAGGCAGGTCTTGACTAGGATGCGCGAAGCCTGTCTTAAGGTCAACCCTGGCAAAGTAACTCTTGGTTCCAATAATGTTAAATTTCTTGGATATTATTTTATACGAAGGGTACTTGCTCATTGACCCTAATCGAGTTGCACACATCATAAATTTTCCCTGTCCAAGAACTTTAAAAGGAGTGCAACAATTTCTCGATATAATGGAATTTTATCGACCATTATTCGTAAATATTTGACCCATTAAACCAACATAAGAGGAAGGATATAGAATTTGTTTGGCACCGGACCATGAAAATGCATTTCTAGCTGTGAAAAATATTTTGTCTTCACCCCCTGCTCACCATTTACACGATTTCTCCCAGCGATTTGTAGTACAGGTAGATGCCTCCTCTCTGGCTGTGGGAGCTGTGCTCAATTAGCATGTGGAAAGCAGTCTCGCACCTGTAGCCTTTGTGAGACATTCCCATTCGGCTATGGGACGTAAACTAGGGATCTACGGAAAGGAGATGCTTGCTTGTATCTTCGGTATGGAGAAGTGTGTTTCCTATATCGAACACGAATAATGCGATCTGTATACCGATAATCAGGCATTGAATTCGGTTTTGAACCATACGCAGCAGCTGTGGAAACTAGGATTGTGTATCTTAAGGTTGTCCAGGTTTCGCTTAAAAGTGCACAATGACTGTGGCACCGACAATCAGGGAGCAGAAGTGATTTCTCGCATGTATGATGCAGAGGATATGAAGCAATACTACCTGCCCTCGGCTTCCATCAATTTAATTCAAGTTCTCCCTGATTTTTTTTTTAAACTGCACCCGGAACAACCTGAGGATGATTTCTTTTCTCCAGTAATTTGGATCATTCTACTGGGTGAGTTCTTCCTTACGTGCTCGAAAAGGATGTTCTTTATTTTACAGGTAAAATCAGTAGAACATGCAAAATTATTGTTCCTAAGTCTTTACGCCCTATGGTTATATCATACTTTCATGACTCCCTGTTCGGTGGTCATCAAGGTATCAGCAAAATTTTCCAAAATATTGCATCTTACTTTGTTTGTACTATTCTAAGGAGTGAAGTGGCCACCTTTGTACGATCTTGCAAGATGTGTCAGAAGTGTGAACAGGCCAGATAGGGCAATGTTGGGAAGGGTATGATTCATATCCCACAGGCCCAGTGGGACACCATACACCTGGATGTGTTCGGTCCTCTGGTCCGCTCAAAGAAGAGAACCATTTGTGTGCTGATCCTTCTGGATTCTTTTTCTAAATTTGTAATTCTATTTCTACTTCGAAAGATGAGGTATTCTACAATAGTTAAGGTTTTGGATGAACATGTATGGAAGGGTTTAATGCTCCGGTAGAGATCTTAACCGACAATGTGCAGTACTTCACTTCGTCCATTTTTAGAGATATGTGTTTTATTAGGGTAATCAAATGAAACATTTTAATAAAGATTGCAAAGCATGCCTCATAAATTTTTATAATCTAAAACATACCTGTTGGGATGAGGGTCTCGATTTAATAAATGTTGGTTTCAATAGTGCTTGTTATTGTTCCATTGGGACTCCACCATCTTTGGCCTTTTAAGGTCACCCTCTTACCCATCCCCTCTTTAACATGTGCAATATCCCTCTTATTCCTTCACCCTTATCTGAGGCTGACTGGGATGGTTTGTTGGGAGAAGTGCACAAAAATCTAGCATTTGCCAAATATTTAGTTAATGAGAGATTGAGCATTTCACAATTTCCTGCTCAGTTTGCTGTCAGGGATCTTGTGCTTGTAAAAATTCTCATTTGGCTGACCTTCCTGGCGATATTACCATTAAATTTATACCTTAATTTTTGGGGCTATTGAAAATTTGTAAATTCCTCAGGACCCAACACAGTTAAGTTAATCTCCCATCTCCAAATATGATGTATAGGAAAGCACTCGTGTGCCAGTTAAAGAATTTTGTCCCAAGGATATAATCTTGTGTCACTGTTGTCTTAGCTTTGTTCTGGTGTTATTGTTATGTGTCATAGTGAACTTGCTCCCCTTTTTTATGTTATAATTACTTTCCCTTTACATTTTGGCTTCATATTCTTTCCTTTTACTAACCCCCCTAAATGCTTTTGTTTTAACCCACCTTCCTCCTAAGCGGCTCGGCGGAGCTTGCGCCTGTCGTCGGCTTCAGTAGAGTTGGATGTGGCCTCAAGATGCTGTCGCCTGGACTCCGTGCCTGTGCCTCACACTCAGCTCGTGAAAAGACCTTGCTCTGTGCGCTCGGATTTTCCTGACTCCCCGCTGTGTCTTCCCCCGGGAAGAAACATTCATTGTACCTTGTCAAGATCGTTTACTACAGGGTTTTTTCTGCATGTACTTAGAGTGATGTAAACAGTATTGTTTGTATGATTTGGGAAACTGTTCCCACCTTACATCTCCTTGCTTTTTCAATTATTCGAACTATTAGGTGTTAAATTCATACTGTGTTTTGGACATTGAATTCAGTTACATGTAGATTACAGGATGCCAGAGCACGCCATGATTTTACTGTTTATTTTTGGTAAGTGTGGGTCCATCTAGTGCAGGCGGTTGCGATGGTGCTGCTGCACCATCGCGATTGGTGTGATTAATCGCCGCTCGCATAGGTTTCAAGTTTTCGCTTATCGCCGCCTGTCTCCGAATTTCCACCTCCTTGCTTTTTCCCACGCTTACCTCCCCTCCTGGTGGGTCACACATTAATCGTAGTGGGGGTCATTGAGTCTGTTGGTGTGTGGGCTGTGACCCCTCCGGCACTCCTACCACAGCGACTGATGGCTACACATCGAGGTCTCCTAGCGAACCAACTGGCAGAATTGAAGTATATGTCTTTATCTAATGTAATATATGCACAGAGCGTGATATGCCTGTATCTATTTTCAAATTTGCGATCAAAGAAAAAGAAAAAACTGTGTGTTGTGGATGGCATAATAATTTTGAGCTTAGCTTTACTTGCTTCTTGTTGGTTTTCACCGTAATATAGTGGGTACACTATTGCGTAGCGATTCATTTTGCTAGTTTAGTAAGTGGATTTTCTCACTTTTTTATATGGTTCTGCTAGATAGCTGTGCGTGATTGTTGGCTGCAAATGCGTGGTTAGTGTGTGGTATCGTTTTACCATTCGGCTCGTCTGGTAGAGGTGTTTCATCAGGTAAGCTTGCGGTAACACTCTACAAAAACAAACATGTATCAATTTTCCAGTATTGGTTAAACATGTACTTAATTTTGCCACTTGATAGGATTTTAATTAACGGCAGTTGCCATGGTCTGCTGATTGAGTTAACGAATCAAAACGTGTTGCACGTAATAAAGCCCTGAACTTGTGTCAAGCTGAATATTTTCTTGACGTCGTGGACATTTGTTATTTTATATAAAATACGTTGATATTGTTCAATGAAATAAGAATCTTTGATGGGTTTTATTATTGAATCTGGATTTGGTGGTTTTTTTAATCAATTTTGTATTTTAAAGAGTGCGATTAAAATTTTTCTGTTTGGCGAATTTATTTGAGTGGTTCTAATTGGAAGTGTATTAATATTCTGCTACCATCGAGTTATTCCATTTTATTTTATTTTTTTAACCATTTTTAGTATCTTATAATTTTTTAATACAAGTATTTTGCATGTACTTACCGATTCAGTATTAACCTCTTTGATCGCGTCTTTGAACATTTTTTGGACAGCCTGTAATAAAAATTACTGAAACAGATTTTGTGTACTGTTTGTTATTAAGTATTAGTATTTGGTCTAACAATTGTACTGAAAATTCTGTGCAATTTCAGTATTGCCCTGCCCATATAACTCAGGGGTAGGGTGGCCGACATGTTTACGGAGAGACACGGGTTCTCGTCTCGGTGCCTCTGACGTGGCAAATAGTCAGGTCGCATAAGCACTGGGAATTTGTCAGCAAGTCGGTCTCACTAAAGTTTCGTCAATTTCATATGTCACAACACAGTCAGAATGTCTGAGTCGCTAGCATGCATGACTTATAAACCCACTCCAGCATGAGAAGATTTTCTTTTTTTAAATGTTACCAGCGGTCATTGGAAAGTGTGAATCTTACGTAATTTAAATTTTAGATACATTTTATAGATTTTTAAAAATATTTTTTCGGAATTTTTTCAAATAATAATTTATTTTTTAAAATATAATATTTCCAATTATAATAATTTTAACGTATCGACTAATAAATGTCTCATTGACTAATCCAGCCAGCAGTACGAGTGAACATATAAGTTCGCACACACTTGGCTCGGAGGTCATCAACATTTGAACCCTCTTCCCCATGCGGTGCATATCGACGTCACTGTAAACTTCGCATGTCGCATGAGGCATGCCTGACTCGTGGGATCTGTCAGCACGTGAATGCATGCGATGTTACAACGTTAGGTGACTTAATTTTTCGGACAACAGTAAAAACAAATATATAAAAGTATATATTTAATAAAAATTTATTCATTTTTTTAAAGTTCTGTATGAAATATTCTTTAAAATAATTTTCATATGCCTTCTCCTGTATGGAAAATTACATCTTTTATTTCGTAAATAAATATAAACAACTACGAATTGCGCACTCTAGCAGGCGATGCAGCGACTATGTAGACATTGGTGTCGAACGAATGTAAGGGCCAAGAAAGAGATGGAGAGAGAAAAAACAAGACGGAATGAAAGAGAGAGAACAAAAGAACAAAAGTGGGAGGATTCCGAGTAAACCTAAGAAATGATAGATAGGCATGAGATAAAGAGATGGAATGAGAGAGAGAGAGAGAGAGAGAGAGAGAGAGACAAGGAATGATTGAGAATTAAAAAGATACAGAATGATGTTATGAAAGCGCGACAGTATGCGCCTTAAAAATATGAGTCTGGTGATATATTACATTTAACAACCAGATCAATATATATTTTAAATATAAATACATAATTAATTTTATAAAATAAATAAAAATATATATATTTTTTAATTTATCGACTTCTCATATAGTGCATTGTTTGGTCTAAACTCAATGTGGCTTGCTAAATGCTCAGAACTTGTTGAGGGAAGAACAGGAAATTTTAGGGAACAATGGGAAAATTTACTAGGGAAAATTTAAATTTTAGGGTCAATTTGGGTTAAGACATGAGATTTTGGGTGAAAAGGGGGAAATTTTGAGAGAATAACGGGATAAAATTCCCAGATGGCGGCCAGCTCCCTGGCGCCTCGCGCCTCAAAGGAAAGCCGTTGTGCGCACATTGGCACGTGCCTTACTACTTGTAAGCGATATCGATAGACCAATTTAGTCGTAATGATATTCTTTCCACCACCATGCTCGCCGAAAAAATTTAGACACTGCTGTTAGTTCCGGTAACATGATAACGAACACCAGCGTGTAGCCCCCAGAGTCAACCTCCTCGAATACTCGGCCTCCTTTCTTTTCCTCACTCCCCTTCGCATCCCGTGTGACATAGCAAAATTTATATTAAAGGGAATTGCAAATGATGATTCGGCTGTGTTAGCAGCCCCGAGCGTCACTTCACTCTTGTCGCCGTGTTGGTGTTACATCGTCTACCAGATTTCATCATGATATTTGACTACTTATAACATTGTAGATGCACAGCACGCCATGAGATCAGATTTTGTCAGGTTCGTTTCAAAAGCTTTTAAATAATGTGAAATATGAGTGCCGGCAAGAGAGACAAAGCAAGTTGCGAGTGGTGCATAATTGCTTGTATTTAAATTTCACAGCATTTGTGGTCGTAATAATTTTCATTAATTGTTAGCGTGTGCTTAAGTTTCGGACGCGCAGTGTTAACTATTTTCGAAATTTGGTTTCACTCAGCACCTTCAAGACTCATTTCTAGATTGATCCGTAATAAGCATGTTAGATATGTTGGTTATTTTTTACATTCCGAGTTGTTTGTTTGATCACTGCAGCCACATTTGGCCCTGCCCAGTTCGAGCTATGTCTGTGTTGAACACTATCGACGACTCAGCAGCCTGTTTGCTTTTTATTATGTGGTCGTTGTTATTTAACGGCAGCATGACTTGCCTGGGCTTGTTAAGAATTTAAATCAATAGTCGCAATTTTGGTGAATTTCAAAAATTGTAGCTAATCTTTTAATATGTTTAATTTTAATTGGCTTTTATTGCCTTGGTGAGTCTGACATGGCTGCCACGCCTCGTTCCTTACAAGACGTAAATATTTTACCTGTTTCTGTTTTTAGTTAAAGGTGTGAGAAGGACCATTTTACCTTTGCAAAGCCAAGCGTTTTATTATAAATTATTAAATTTTATCGTGTGCCTTGAGGGAGCGTTCATTTCGGATTGCCATGAGTAACATGGTTTTATAAGATTGTTTCACTAGTGTTCAAATTACGAATATTCTTAATAGGGTTTTGTTGTGAGTATATAGCAAGCTGTCAAACAATTTAATTTATGATGTGTCTTACACAAAGATGATACTTGAAATAAACCTGAAGGTGCCTCATACTTTAATACATTGTCATTGTCATTGTCACATAAAAGTGACGTTAAATATGAATTGGGTTATTCGGCCAAAGTGCTGATTATAAATAATTTATTGAGCCCATTAAATATATTCACAAACATGTTGAATAATTCTTTAAGCCAGCTGTTCTGGTTTGTGGGTATAATATTGTCATGAATATTATTACGTCACATACCGTCTGACAAGGAATGGTCAGTTAAAATGATATTTTTTCTTTCATAATTTTTTGCACGACGTTAAAGTCATTGCGAGTTGTGGCCCTGATATTGACTTTTACCTTGTTGTGTGCCCTTGCATAACATATTTACCAACATTTATTATAGTTCTACTATCACGTTATTACGTGCCTGACTGAGAATGATGGTAATTCAAAGTTTATCAACATTTGGAATTGCTATGTAATTTTCTTATGTAATATTCATAATCTTGTCATTTTTTGTGAGCTTTATGTTGTCATATACTGTTTGCTTTTGTATGCTTCTTCTTCTTTTTCCGTTAGGGTCTTCTAGGGACCACGAACCAATTTTAATGCTTCGTCCTTTGTTGTTCCTTCTTCTTTTTCCAGCACTCCTTCATCTTCTCACTATGTATATTTTTCATCTCCTCGAAGCATTTCGAACCTGTATTATTTTCCTTCCTGCCTTGGGATCCTTCCATTTTCAACACTTTCTCCTTAGAAATTTCTCTCTCTGTTGCTTCTTCTTAACTTACATTGTTTCTTTACAAATATTTCTTAACTTCCTGAATCCAGGTTGTTGTTGATTTCTTGTTCCAAAGCTATTTGAAGATCCGTTTGGTTAAGCAGTTGCCATCCATTCTATATTAATGCCCAAAAAATAGCTGCCGTCTCTTCCGTATTGCTTCTGTTATGTTTTCTATGTTTCGATGTGATTGTCTGCTTCATTATTTTAATAATTCCATGTTTCATAAAATGTGAGTCACCTGCTTATGGAATTTTTTATATGTTTTTTTGAAACGCCATTTTATAATACTGTATTTGTACATCAATTGCAGAATGTTTTATGTAACAGCTTATAAATAAATGAATTTTGAAACTGATATGTATTTTCTATTTGTATTTGTTAGTGCAATATGATAACCATTTTACATTATGCTTACTCGTATACTGCTCACAATGCATATGTTGTTGCAATGTCGGGTTGTATGGCTGACGATGTCATATGGCTGAGGCAAGCTGATTTCATGGTGAAAGTTATTATATATTTTTTGGTACTCAGTACGACGTGGTTACAGTTATGTTATATATATATATATATATATATATATATATATATATATTGGAGGTACGTTACTTGGTAGGTTTTGTTGGTGCAACTATATAATGGTAATGGATGGCTCGCATAATCAACGGGTTATTTGATATGATAGAGTTATTTCTATGAATGTCTGGTATGTTGTAGGGTTGCCACCTAGTATGTTATGGTTGGTGGGGTAATATAATGTGTGGGATAGAATACTATGAATAGTTGTTATGTTGCATTGTATAACTACATTGTGATCTGTGTGTCATGATTGAAGTACGCTTGGCTTTATTGTTGGTATAGTACCCAGTAGACCTGTTCAGCAGGGTTACTCATATTTTTGTTTTATTTGTCTGAGGTTTGTAGGTCAGCAATTTTAATTTGTATGGATTGATGATAGAGTGATTTATATCAATGTGTGGTATTATAATTGTTTGGTGTCTGATGCAATAACAAGCTTGTTGATGTTACGATTTTTTATGTATTCTAGTGGGAGAGGGCTGAGGTTTGCTTGAATTCTTGTGGACGATATATGTGGTTAGTAAATTTAGTATGGTGATTGTTGGTAGAGAAGATTGTGAGGGTGTTAGGTTATGGGCTGACCTTAACTATATATTTGCTTCATGCACTTGTGTTATGACGACTAGTGTAATCGAAGTGTTGGGTAGTATAGTTAAATTGAGTTTATCTTATTTATAGGCGATGGTATGTTGTTTGGCATTGTATCAGTTAGTAATGATGGTTTGACAGATGATATGAATGTTTGTTTTATAGGTTGGTTTGACCTATACATTTTCTTGGTATGCATGAGTTAAGATTGGTGGTATTTTAGGTGATATATTTTCCAGTATATATGTCTTGTGATTGGTTGGTGTATGCCGAATGGCATGGACAGTATGTGTTTCGGTGTTTCCTGTAACGCTAAAGCATACTTGAATTAAAACTGTTTGATATGGGTGGTCAGTGTATTGTGACTGGTGTTAGCCTGTATGGTGGATGGTATGAAAAATTGATTGTGTCACTGGTATAGGCAGTACGTTTACTTTGTATGGTCTGTGGGACGAATGACTGAGGTACACCAGAGTTATAGTTGTTGGAATGGCTGGTAGGTATATGTGGTGTTGTTTGGTAGAACAAGTAGATTGGGTTGTTATAGTATGGGCTGGCCTCAGCTGTATATTTGCTTCAGTTATGATGGATATTGTGCGTGTTGTAATAGGTGGTACAGATCTATTGAGTTTTTTTTTTGTTATAGGTGATGGGGTGTTTAGTGGTCTTGTATGTCTTGGATTATAGTGTTTGGTATGGTGGTAAACTGACTATTATATGTTTGGCTGGAGTCGACGAGTAGTATGGAATGTATGTGTAGTAAGAACAGTTTTTTGGTAAAGACAGTGTGGCCTGAATGGATGAGGCACACATTAGTTATAATAAGAGGTATGAACGATGAGAATATTTCGTCTGGTGTTGGCCGGCAAAGCAGATGGCATGCATAGGTTAGAGTGAGTGGAGTATTGAGTCTTAAAGTGCCTGCTGGCGATTATATACGCAGCTGGGTCCCAGTAAGGAATATTATTTTTACAGTGGCATTCATGAAAGACACCTCATCTCAGCTCGTTTAAGCAAATGGAATATATTATGGAGCCAAATGTTGCTGGTCAATCAATGCCTGAGGTTGGCACAGTGTTATCGACTTCTTCAGATGGGGCATCTTTGACAGAATCATCACCATCGACTTCTTCAAGCATGACGCCGACATTACCATCGACTTCTTCGGATGGCACACCTACAGCAGTAACGCCATCAACGACTTTCCCAAAGCTTCAATGTGGTTATTGTATCAATATATTTGCATACAGCCAAAGTGCGAGAAAGCATGAAAAACTACTTGTGTGAATGGACCTCCCTGTGCTATGCAGAAATGCATTAACTGGAAGTGTATGTCAAAATTCGGTGTTATCCTAAAGATACAGACGCCGACCTGCAAAAATCGAGTTTCAGCAACTGAGAAACGACCTCTACCAACTGTTGGTGAAACCACATTCAAAAGATTCTATATGAAACAATCAGCATTCCAGGGTACTTTAAATGATTTTGTGATTCGAAATAACTTTGTAGGTACGAAAGAAATATGTGCATACCTGAACCACATTAAGCAAAGGATAATCAATTAATTAACACAAGAAGTTGAGGACGGTCCCATATAATACAATGTTTGCCTGGAGTGTACCTACGTAAACCCTTAGTCTTTGGAAGAAGTCATCGGTCGTCGGGAATTCAAGACTGTTAATCAAACACTGTACTGTATCTCAGGAGCTGTAGAGGACTTGATAGAATAACCTATTAATAAAGAAGTGTATGTATGGATAAGGGTTCTGGTTAAATTCTTTCTACCAGAGACTGCCTTGATCTGTGTATAAAAAAATTATATACACTACGTTAAAAGTGAGCATTCTGCTGTAAAGACTACATATATGGCGTGGAAAAAGTTTTTGGGATTTTTTTTTTGTAGTTTCTAGTATGTAAATACATATGATAATAAAAATATCTTTAAATTCTCGCTGGTGTTGTATCTTGCTTCTTCCTGTGATATAGAGAATATGGCAGCCTTGGTTTAGTCATACATACATAAAATTAAAAATGCCGAGTAGGGTAGTTATACCTACAAAATAAAACAGAGGCCGTGCACAAGGTGCAGATATTGGACAGGAAAAGAAGTTGAGAGTTCTTTTTGCACTGTTCCGCTGCACTTTATGTGCAATTGATATACAATTAAAAAATTTATATATCTTAAAAACCAAAAATACTTGAACATTTAATTTCTTATTTAATTTCTGTATCGTATACAGTCTGTTATAAACTTTTTTCATCCAAAATCATTATGAAGCAAATTTTTTTAATTTAACACTTATCATTATTGTGGCTATAAGGGCTTAAACATACATTCCTGAAGCTAGAAATATTACATGCATACTGAATATCGCGAGCCCGCCTCCTAAGAGTCTGAAATATATATATATATAATATTCGCTTGCTTGTAAGCCCAACTAGCTAAAAAATAATTTAAAAATAAAATATAAAATTAATTAGTTTTGGGCATTTTACGATGCAGAAACTAACAGATAAAAATAAGGAAATGATTTGAATACGAAACCAACATCAGTTTTTAAATAAACAAACAATAAATAAATAAATAAATAAAAGCCACTCTGAATAATAGAATTCATAACCCATGTATGTGCTGATTGTAAATAAATATATCAAAACATTTGTTACATTAAAAGTATTTCTGTAATTTTACGAGGGAATTTGCCAATTTTTTTTTGGAGATTTATATACAAATATTAAGCATTGCTTATTGTCATGTGTTTGCAACGGTGCTGCTGCGCCATAGCGATTAGTGTGATTAATCGCCGCTCGCAGCACTTTCAAGTTTACGTTTCACGCCGCTCAGTCACCGTATTTCCTTCTCCTTGCTTTTCCCCACACTTAACTCCCTAATGGTTGAGACGCACTAATCGTTCGAGGAGGCTAGGGGTCATTCAGTTTATTGGTGTGTGAGCTGTGACCCCTGCGGCACTTCTTCCACAGCGACAAAGTGCTACACATCGCGGTCATCGAGAGAACCACCTGGCAGCATGGAAACATATGTCTTTAGCTAATGTAATATCTGCAAGAACACGACATTGCTTTTTCTATTTTCTATTTGGCGATCACTTATTTAAATGTAGTAGTTAGGTAATAGTCAACGAAGAAAGGAAGAAACGATGAGATGCGGATGGCGTAATATTTTTGGTTTAGCTTTCCTTGTTTTCTTGTAGGTTTTCACCGTAATGTAGTAGGTGCACGATTGTGTAGGGATCCCTATTACAAGTTTAGTATGTGCATTTTCTCACGGTTTTTACATATGGTTACGCTATATTACCGTGCATGTTTGTTGGTTACAAATGCGTAGTTATTGTGTGATCGTTACCCCATTCGGCTTGCCCGGCCGAACTGTTTGATCAGGCAAGCTTGTTCACAACTCGCCGCTTATTGCGTGGTAGACTGTGTTTTAATCTTGTGCTCGACTAATTTATTTTGTTATCAGGTGCCATCTGGGCGATATTCTTACCTTTTTTAATTTAGTTTTTTATAGAGTATTATTTAAAATCCATCCTTTGATGGGCCTAATCTGGTCGTGGTTGGGTTTATGGATTTAAAGTCTATAATTATTGCAAAGGTGATATTTTCACAATATAATATAGGATTTGTCTGAATAGAGCTTCTAGTAATCATTAAAGCACCTAAAAAAATATAATATCGACAATGGAACTCAATGTGTCACCGTTTTGTAGACATATTACTCGATTGAGATTGGTTGTAAGTGGTGAAGCATTATTCTCTTCTTACTAACACAGTGTAGTAAAGTGGGAATTATACCCGTAATTGGAGTTGTTGAATATTGCACTGACCCAAGTGAAGTGATACTTTTCAGGTTCATTGAAAAGCGGCGTTGAATCTCTAAAAGAGCAAACATGTATCAATTTTCCGGTGTTGTATAAATATATACTTAATTTTGTCACTGGATAGGATTTGTATTAACGGCAGGTGCCATGCTCTTCTGATTGAGTTAAAGAATCAAATCGTGTTGCACGTAACGAAGCCCTGAGCTTGTCTCCAGCTGAATATTATCTTGACATTGTTGACGTCTGTAATTTCGTATGGAATCTGTTGAGAATGCTCAATAAATTATGAAGCTTTGATCGGTTTGATTATTTAATGAGAATTTGCTGATTTTTTAATAAATTTTTTTATTTTAAAGTATGATATTGTTATTTTACAGTTTGCCACGTCATTTAAGTGGCTCTAATTTTGAAGTGCATTAATATTGAGCTACCGTGGAGTCATTATACAATATTTTTTAACTCCTTTATTATCATATGAAGTTTTAATACAAGTATTTTGAACTTACTTACCTATTAAGTATTATCCTTTCTTCAAGTCTTTGTGCATTTTTTTGGGCAGCCTGCACTAAAAATAAATGAAACTGATTTTGTGTTCTGTTTGTTATTGTGTTTTATGTATTTGGTCTCATAATTGCACTGAAAAGTCTGTGGAATAATTCTGTGCCACACTTACTAATATTTTTTCTACTTGTATGTTTCAAGTTTGTCGCCATTAGTACCAATGTCAGTATAGACTATATGCTACCGACGGAAGCCCTTATCGCCTTTTTGGAATATTTGGGCGTGGACTTTGTGGAGTCCTTGACCGTCGCTCAACTCCGCAAAAACTTTCTGTACAACGCCTTCAGCAGGATTCTGTCTCAATGGCGTCTCCTTCGTCTCAGCAACCGGCTCCGGTGAACCAACCTTCCTTGCCCACTGACAAACTTTTCATATTATCTTTCAATTGTATCAATCCTCTCACTTCACTTGAGCCAATTTCTATTCTTACCTTTTTTGTCGCGGTTGCTAAGGTGGCTAACTTATGCCTCCGCTGTGAAGATATTTTTCTAAAATCCCTTTCGGTTAAGGTGGAGGGATTAATTTTGCAGTAGCTCCAGGAGGAAGTGTTGTTTCTTCCCGGTAGTACTTTTTCGGGTTTCAAAATCCGTGTTTGCACGCATTGTTTTCGCCCCACGTGAAGCCGCAAAGTGAAATGGAATTTGTGTATCGCGTTCATAAACCTCAGGAATCTGTGTATGAAATTGTTGAATCAATTTGTGCTTCTCATGATGCCATGTGTTTGGGTTTAGGCTAATCTGATTTACTAATTATTATTATAATTGTAAATTTTTCTCCTTTTGTAAAATTGCATTGTTTTATATTTTACCTGCCACACAATTTAATCAAGCTTTGGCAATTTGCAGTTGAAGTTCATGGCAGTGTGACATCCAAGTACCAATATCAAGCTGATCCCCCCACCCTCCTCCAGGAGAGTGTGGATGGTAATGCATTGGCATGCTCTTCCGGACAGGTGTTAACCTCTTGGAAGGATGACGGGCGGCGCGAACCACGCTGTCTGTTCGTGCGCTGTGCAAATTTTACATCTGCTGGGCATGGGGTGGCTGAATGTAGACAGGTCAAGAACAGTCTGGCGGAATGAACATGAATCTACTGCGTTGAGAAGGGACATGCCCATCGTTTTTGCAAACAGTTAGGAAACAACTTGTGATAGAGAGAGGGCGTGGTTGTGCCACTCACGAGTGTGGG
This sequence comes from Dryococelus australis, assembly GCA_029891345.1. Classification (NCBI taxonomy): domain Eukaryota; kingdom Metazoa; phylum Arthropoda; class Insecta; order Phasmatodea; family Phasmatidae; genus Dryococelus; species Dryococelus australis. The sequence goes on along the minus strand of CM057009.1, from coordinate 168,101,991 downwards.
AAAAGGGCTAATAATATTTCTAAATGTATTTTCAATGTTTGCTCTTGGGGAAAATGATTTCGCACACTGATATACAATGGGGCCTCTCATTGTCCAAGGGGTGCATTATTGTCGTGACTGAAATTATTCTTTGTATAGCCAATGGTGATATTGTTATATATACTGTTGTAGTCAATATCCTCTTTAAAAAAATTGTTTTTCACACAGATCTAAAACAAGGCGTGGGGTTTTATGAAAAACTAGGGCTGTGGTAAACTTCGACTCAAATTACTTGTCTTTTGGCATTGTGCCTGGTATTCATATAGGTTTACACACTGAGGATGTCCTAGCGTCATGTTCCACCCTTACTGAATACGAATGCAGTCAAGCTGGTTTTAAGGTAAGTCTTGAAAGTTTGAAGGACTAATTTAGCGACATAATAACCTCTCGCAAAGGGAAATGTGACGTCCTCCCATACATGTTTCCCTTACAGACGGTATATCGGAGTGCGATAGACATTTGAAATATCCTCCACCAAAACTCAAACTATTCTGAGAAATAATCGATAAGTTATTTGCAACCAGTGTTATTGTACCTTCCTCCTCAGATTATTGTTCACCTTGTTTTATGGCAGGAAAAGGTATGGCAATAAATATAGTTTGGTCGCCAATCATTCTTCACTTAACACGAAGATACATAACGATACTTTCCTGTTGACGACCATAAATTCAGCTCTTCAACAACTTGATAAAGCTTGCGTGTTTTCAGTGATACACATAAATAAAAGCTTCGATCAGTGCCTGTTGTACCCTTCTTGTAGGAAGTATACTTTTACCAGGGCACCCTGGGATCAGTACGAGTTCACGCGGATTCCAACAGGTTCTAATTTTAGAAGCCAGGCTTCACAGGTTCTCGATCATGTACTATCAAAGTTCGAGTTCAATTTCGTGTATAATTACATTGATGATATCATTGTTTATAGTGAGAACTTTGGTTCCCATCTGGATCATCTGAGGCAGATCTTAACTAGAATGCGGGAAGCCTGTCTTACGGTCATCCCGGCAAAGTAACTCTTGGTTCCAATAATGTTAAATTTCTTGGATATTATTTTATACGAAGGGCACTTGCTCATTGACACTAATCAAGTAGAAACCTATATAAATTTTCCCCACCCAAAAACTTTAAAAGGTGTGCAAAAATTTCTCGGTATCATTGTATTCTATCGACCATTATTTGGAAATAGTTGCCCCTTAAACCAACTTAAGAGGAAGGACATAGAATTTGTTTGAGGTCCGGACCAGTAAAATGCATTCCTAGCTTTAAAAAATATTTTGTATCCAACTCCTTCTATCCGTTTACCCGATTTCTCCCAGCGATTTGTTGTACAGGCTTTGGGAGCTGTGCTCAATCAGTATGTGGAAAGTAGTCTCGCACCTGTAGCCTTTGTAAGACAATCACTTTCTGCTATGGAACGTAACCTAGGGATATAAAAAAAGGAGACACTTGCTTGTATCTTCGGTTTGGAGAAGTGTGCTTCCTATATCGAACACGAATAATGCGATCTGTATACCGATAATCAGGCATTGAATTCGGTTTTGAACCATACGCAGCAGCTGGGGAAATTAGGGTGGTGGGTATTAAGGTTTTCAAGGTTTCCCTTTAAAGTGCACCTTGACTGCGGCACCGACAATCAGGTAGCAGAAAAGCTTTCTCGCATGTATGATGCAGTGTATTTTGATATGAAGCAAGTTGTCCCACCCCTGGCTTCCATCAATTTCATTCAAAGTTTCCCTGAGTTTTTTTTTTTTTTTACAAAACTGTGTCCGGAATAACCTGAGGATTATTTCTGTTTTAAAGTAATGCAGGATCATTCCAGCGGGCAAGTTCTTCCTTATGAGCTCGAAAAGTATGTTCTGTATTTTACAAGAAAAAACAGTAGAGCATGATAAATTGTAGTCTTTACGCTCTATGGTTATATCAAATTTTCATGACTCCCTGATAGGTGTTCATCAAGGTATCATGAAAACTTTCCAACAGATTGCATCTTACTTTGTTTGGCCTACTGTTAGAAGTGAAGTGGCCACCTATGTATGATCGTGCAAGACGTGCCAAAAGTGTGAGCAGGCCAGGCAGGGCAATGTTGGGCAGAGTGTGATTCATATCCCACAGGCTCAGTGGAACACCGTACACCTGGATGTGTATGGTCCTCTGGTCCGCACAATAAAGAGAAACATTTGTGTTCTAATCCTTCTGGATTATTCTTTCTATGTGTGTAATTCTACTTCGAAAAATGAATACTTCTACAATAGTTAAGGTTTTGAGTGAACAGGTGTTCAGTGCTCCGGCGGAGATCTTAACCGACAATGCCTGGTACTTCACCACTACCATTTTTAGAGATATGTGTTTTCTGTAGGTGATCAAACATTTTACATCCAGCCCTTATTACAATAAGGTTAATCAAGTGAAACATTTTAATAAAGATCTCAAAGCTTGCCTCACAATTATTGCAATCTGAGCCACACCTTAGGGTAGAGGATATTTATTTTATAAATGTTGTGTTCAATTGTGCTTGCTATTGTTCCATTGCCACTCCGTCATCTTTATCCGTTTTAGGTCACCCTCTTACCCATCCCCTCTTTAACCTGTGGATTATCTCACTTATTCCTACACCCTATCTAAGGCTGACCGGGACGGTTTGTTGGGAGAAGTGCACACATGTCTAGCATCTGCCAAAGATTTAGTTAATGAGAGATTAAGCACTTCACGATTTCAGTCTCAAGTTAGCTGTCAGAGAACATATGCTTGTAAAAAATTCTCATTTGACTGGCCTCGCTAGCGATATTACCAGTAATTTAATGCCTCAATTTGTGGGGCCATTGAGAATTTGTAAATTCCTCGACCCCAATGCAATAAAGTTTTCCCCCCATCTTCAGGTAAGATATATAGGAAGGTACTTGTGTGCTAGTTAGATAAATTTGTTCCAAGGATAAAATCTTGTGTCACTGTTGTCTTAGCTTTGTTCTAGTGTTATTGTTATGTGTCATAGTGACTTTGCAGAGATTTTTCCTTTTACCTTTTCCTTCCTTTTACGTTTGGCTTCTTATTCTTTCCTTTTCTCAATCTCCCCGCATGTTTATGTTTAACCCACCTTGCTCCTAAGCAGCTCGGAGGAGATTGTGACTGTCGTCGGCTTGTGTAGAATTGCATGCAGCCTCAAGATGCTGTTGCCTGGACTCCGTGCCCATGCCTCACACTCAGCTCGTGAAGAGATTTTTGTATGGGCGCTCGGATTTTCCTGGCTGCCCTTTGTGTCTTCCCCTGGGAAGAAACCTTCATTGTGTCTTGTCGAGATCGTTTACCGCACGATTTTTTCTCCGTGTTCTTAAAGTGATGTGAACAGTACTGTTTGTATGACTTGGGAAACTGTTCCCACCTTACTTCTCCTAGTTTATTTCAATTGTTCGAACTATTAGGTGTTAACTTCATACTGTGTTCTGGATATTGAGTTCAGTTATATGTAGAGTGCTGGTCGCAAGAGCATGCCATTATTTGACTGTTTATTTTTGGGCAGTGTGGGTCAATCTAGTGCAGGCGGTTGCGACGGTGCTGCTGCCCCATCGCGATTAGTATTATTAATCGCCGCTCGCAGAGCTTTCAAGTTTTCGCTTATCGCAGCCTGTCTCCGAATTTCCATCTCCTTGCTTTTCCCCAACCTTACCTCCCCTCCCGGTGTGTCACACATTAATCGTAGTGGGGTTATGCAGTCTGTTGGTGTGTGAGCTGTGACCCCTCCAGCACTCCTACCACAGTGATTGAGGGATACACATCGAGGTCTTCGAGCGAACCAAATGGCAGTATGGAAATATATGTATTTTAGCTACTGTAATACCGGCACAGTGAACGGCATTCTTTTTTCTATTTTCAATTCTGTTATCAACGAAGATGGGAAGAAACTTTGTTGTGGATGGCATAATAATTTCGGGCTTAGCTTTCCATGCTTCTTGTTGGTTTTCAACATAATGTAGTGGGTACACGATTACGTAGCTATCCATATTTCTAGTTAAGTAAATGAATTTTCTTACGTTTTTTACATATGGTTGTGCTAGATTGCTGTGCGTGTTTGTTGGCTGGAAATGCAAAAGTTGGTGTGATCGTTTCCCCATTCAGCTCGTCCGGCAGAGGCGTTTCATCAGGCAAGCTTGTTCATTGCTCTCTTCTTATTGTGTGGTTGACAGTGTTTTAATTTGTGCTCGTAATTAATTTTACGAACAGGTACTTTGAATGGTCCGCACATTACATTGGGAGCCACTTGGGTGATATTCTTACCTTTATAAATATTCATTTTTAATTCAGCATTTTAAAGTGTATTTTATAAAACACCACACTTTGATGGGCCTGAACTGGTCGCATTTGTGTTTATAGATTTTATGTCTGTAGTCGTTATAAAGGCGCAAATAACTCAATGTAATATAGGGTTTGTATGAATATAGCTTCTAGTAATCGTTAAGGTGTCTAAAAAACTAAAATCTCAATGTTGGAACTTCATGCATCATTTGTAGATCTATTACTTGATTGAGAGTGGTAGTATATGGTGAAGCGGTATTTTCTTATTACTATACAGAGTGTATTAATGCGGGAATGTTACCTATAAATGGAGGTGTTGAATATTGCACTGCTCTTAATTACGTCATAATTTTCAGGTTTGTTGAAAATGGCCATAACACTTTGCAAAAGCAAGCATGTATCAATTTTCCAGTATTGGTTAAACAACTACTTAAATTTGCCACTCTATAGGATATTAATTAACGGCAGTTGCCGTGGTCTGCTGATTGAGTTAAATAATCAAAACGTGTTGCACATTATAAAGCCCTGAACTTGTGTCAAGTTGAATATTTTCTTGACGTCGCGGACATCTGTAATTTTGTAAAGAATACGTTGATGATGTTCAATGAAGTAACCAGTTTTGAGATGGGTTTTATTATTAAATATGGATTTTATTTTTTTAAATCAGTTTTGTATATTAAAGATTGCGATTGATAGTTTTCTGATTGCCGCGTTTATTTAAGTGGTTCTAATTTTTAGTGTATTAATATTCTGCTACCATCGAGTAAATGCATCTTTTTTTTTTTTTTAGCTCTTTAAGTATCTTATAAAGTTTTAATACAAATATTTTGAATTTACTTACCGAATCAGTAACAACCTTTATTCCCGTCTGTGTACATTTTTTGGGTCGACTGTAATAAAAATAACTGAAACTGATCTTGCGTACTGTTTGTTATATTTATTAAGTATTTGGTCTCACAATTGTACTGAAAATTCTGTGCAATTTCAGTATCGCCCTGCCCATATAACTCAGGGGTAGGGCGGTCGACATGTTTACGGAGAGACACGGGTTCTCGTCTCGGTGCCTCTGAAGTGGCAAATATTCAGGTCGCATAAGCACTGGGAATTTGTCAGCAAGTCGGTCTCACTAAAGCTTCGTGAATGTAATATGTCACAAAACAGTCAGAGTGTCTGAGTCGCTAGTATGCATGACTTCTAAACCCATCCCAGGATGAGAAATGTTTTTTTTTTTTTAATATTAACCATCTGTCATTGGAAAGTGTAAATTTTACTTAATTTATTCTATTTTTTAAAACTGATTTTGCATAAAATACATTTTACAGTTTAAAAAAAAATTTTGGATTTTTAAAAAATAATTTATATACAATTTTTGTATGTAATATTTCCTATCATTTATAAATGTATCGACTAGTAAATGAGTAATTGCTAAATCCAGCCTGCAGTGAGAGTGAACATTTAAGTACGCGCACACTTGTCTTGGAGGTCCTCAACATTCAAACCCTCTTCCCCATGCGATGCCTATCGATGTCACTGCACACTTCGCATGTCGCATGAGGCATGCCTGACTCGTGCGATCTGTCAGCACGTGAATGCATGCGATGTTACATGGTTAGGCGACTTAATCTTCGTACAACAGTAAAAACAAACAGATTAAAGTAAAAATTTAATAAAATATATTTATTTTAAATATCTTTTGAATTTATATTTAATATATTAAAATTCAAATCGTTTTTTACAAAGTCCTGTATGGAATATACTTTACAATAATTTTATATACCTTCTACTTTATGGATAATTACATCTTTAATTTCGTAAATAAATATAAACTACGAATCGGGAACTCTAGCAGGCGATGAAGGGACTATAAAGACATTGGTGTCGAATGAATGTGAAAGCTAAGAAAGAGGTGGAGAGAGAAAAACTATACGGAATGAAAGAAAGAGAGAGAGAACAAAATAACAAAAGTGGGAGGACTCCGAGAAAACCTATGAAATGATAGAGAGGCATGAGAGAAAGAGATGGAATGAGTGAGTGAGAAAGAAACGAAAGAGAGAAAGTGATGGAATGAGAGAGACAAGAGAGAAAGTGAGAGACAAGGAATGGTTGAGAATGAAAAAGAGACAGAATGATGCTATGACACCGCGACAATATACAACTTGAAAAGATGAGTCTGGTGATATATAACACTTAACAATTAGATCAACATATTATTTAATTATAAATATATAGTTAATTTTATAAAAAGAATTAAAATTATTTTATTTTATCGATTTCTCAAATACCGCATTGTTTGGTCTATAATAAATGTGATTGCTAGTTGCGCAGTACTTTATGAGGGAAGAACAGGAAATTTTAGAGAACATTGGGAAAATTTATCTGGGAAAATGGAAATTTTACTGCTTTTTTGGGTTAAGACATGTGATTTTCGTGGAAAAGGGGGAAATTTTGAGAGGATAACGGGAAAAATTCCCAGATGGCAGCCGGCTCCCTGGCGCCTCGCGCTTCAAAAGGAAGCTGGTGTGCGCACATTGGCATATGCCTACTACTTGTAAGCGATATAAGTAGATTAATGTAGTCCTAATGATCTGCATTCCATCACTACGCTCGCCGACAAAATTAGTTCCGGTAACATGATAACGAACACCAGCGTGCAGCGCTCAGAGTCAACCTCCTCGGATACTCGGCCGGCTATCCCTACCTCCTTTTTTTTCCTCACTCCGCTTCGCCACCCGTGTGACGTCAAAAAATTTAGATTAGAGGGGATTGCCGAAAATGATTCGGCTGTGGTAGTAGCCCTGAGCGTCACTTCGCTCTTGTCGCCGTGTTGGAGTTGCATCGTCAACCAGAGTTCGTCATGATATTTGACGACTTATAACATTGCAGAGGCATAGCACACCATGGGAGCAGATAATGTCAGGTTCATTTCGAAAGCTTTCAAATAATGTGAAATATGAGTGCCGGCAAGAGAGACAAAGCAAGTTGCGAGTGGTGCATAATTGCTTGTATTTAAATTTCAGAGCATTTAGGGTCGTAGTAATCTTGATTAATTGCTTGTGTGTGCTTAAGTATTGGACGTGAAGTGTTAATTATTTTCGAAATTTGGTTTCCCTCAGCACCTTCAAAATTCATTTCTAGATTGATCCGTAATAAGCATGTTAGATATGTTGGTTATTTTTTACATTCCGAGTTGTTTGTTTGATCACTGCAGCCACATTTGGCCCTGCCCAGTTCGAGCTATGTCTGTGTTGAACACTATCGACGACTCAGCCGCCTGTTTGCTTTTTATTTTGTGGCCGTCTATTATTTTACTCATCACGCCTTGACTGGGCTCGTTTAGAATTTAAATCATTAATCGCAATGCAGCTGAATTACAAGAACTTTAAAAAAGTTTTTATTATGTTTAATTTTAATGGGATTTTATTACGAGGCGTGCCTCGGTGGGCCTGACATGGCTGCCACGCCTCGTTCCTTACAAGACGTAAATATTTTACCTGGGCCATTTGACCTCTGAAAAGGCAAGTGTTGTATTATATATTATTAAATGCCTTCGTGTGCCTTGAGGAAGCGTTCATTTCGGATTGCCATGAGTAACATGCTTTTATATGATTGTTTCACTACTGTCCAAATTACGAATATGCTTAATAGGGTTTCGTTGTGAGTATATAGCAAGCTGTCAAACAATTTAATTTATGATGTGTCTTACACAATGCTGAACCTGAAAATAAACCTGAATGTTCCTCATATTTTAATACATAATATTGTCACATAAAAGTGACGTTAAAAATGAATTGGGTTATTCGGCCAAAGTGGTGATTATAAATAAGTTATTCAGCTCATCAAATATATTCACAAACATATTGAATAATTCTTTAATCCAGCTGTTCTGGTTTGGTGGTATAATAATGTCATGTAAATAATTACGTCAGCTACCGTCTGACGAGGAATGGTCAGTTAACTTGATATTTTTTCTTTCGTAATTTTTTAGCACGACGTTACAGTCATTGCGAGTTGTGGATATGATATTGAATTTTTACCTTGTTGTGTGCCACTGCGAGCACTTTGTTAAAAACATTTTTACCAACATTTAATATGGTTCTGTTATCACTTTATTATGTGTTTGCCTGAGAATGATGTTAATTCAGAGTACATCAACAATTGGAATTGCTATGCAATTTGGTTATATAAAACTATGTTTCCTAATATTCATAGTCATTTTGTGATCTTTATTCAGTCATATTATGTTCGCTTTTGTATGGTTCTTGTTCTTTTTCCATTGCGGTCTGCTAGGGACCACGAACAAATTTGATTGTTTCGTCCTTTGTTGTTCCTTCTTCTTTCTCCAGCACTCCTTCATCTTCTCACTATGTATATTTTTCCTCTCCTCGGACCATTTCGAGCCTGTTTTCTTATCCTTCCTGCATTGGAATCCTTCCATGTTTAATACTTTTTCCTTAAACATTTCTCTGTCTATTGTTTCTTCTTCACTTACATTGTTTCTTTCCAAATATTTCTTAACTTCCTGAATCCAGGTTGGGGTTGATCTCTTGTTCCAAAGATATTTGATGATCCGTTTGGATAAGCAGCTGCCATCCATTCTATATAAATGTCCAGAAAATAGCTATCGTCTCTTCTGTCTTGTTCTGTAATGTTTTCTATGTTGCGATATAGTTGTCTGCTTCATTATTTTAATAATGCTATGTTTCAAAAAATGCGAGGCTTATGGAGGTTTTTATTTGTTTTTTTTTTCTTTGGAAACGCCATTTTATAATACTATATTTATATAGCAATTGCTAAAGGTTGTATATAACGACTTGTAAATAACAGAATTTTGGTACTGATATGTATTTTACTATTGGTACTTGTAAATGCATCATTACAACCACTTTACATTATGCTTACTTGTATACTGCTCACAATTCATATGCTGTTGCAATGTTGGTTAGTATGGCTTTCGATGTCGCATGGCTGAGGCAAGCTAATTTCATGGTGAAAGTTATTATATATATTTTATGACTCCGTACGATTTGGTTATTGATATGTTTGTTATATATGTTGAAGGTATGTTACTTGGTAGGTTTTGTTTGTGCAACATATATAATGGTAATGGAGAGCTGGCATAATTTACTGGTTAGTTGATTGATAGAGTTATATCTATTAATGTCTGGTATGCTGAAGGTTGTCACCTTGTATGTTATGGTTGGTGGGGTTAATATATGGTGTGGGATAGTATGCTATTAGTAGTTGTTATGTCGCATTGTATAAGTACATTGTGATCTGTGTGGCATAATTGAAGTATGCTTGTGTTTGTTGTGGGTAGTGTACCCAGTAGACCTGTTCAGCAGGGTTACTCATATTTTTAATTGATTTGTCTGAGTTGTGGAGGTCAGCATTTTTAATTTGTATGGATGGTTGATAAGAATCATTTATATCAATGTGAGGTAGTATACTTGTTTGGTGTCTGATGCAATGAAAAACATCTTGAAGTTACGACTTTTTATATATTGTAGTGGGAGTGGGCAGAGGCATGCTTGAATTCTAGTGGACGATATTTGTGGTGAGTATATTGTGAGGGTGTTAGGTTATGGGCTGACCTCAACGGTATGTTTGGTTGATATACTTGGGTTATGATGGATAATATGATTGATGTGTTTTGTGCTATAAATTTGAATTGAGTTTATCTTATTTTATAGGCGATGGTATGTTGGTTGGCATTGTCTCAGTCAGTAATGATTGTTTGACGGATGGTGTGAATGTTTGTGTTGTGGGTTGGTTTGTCCTACACATTAGCTTGGTATTCATGGGTCAAGATTGATGGTATTTTAGGTGATATGTTTTCCAGTATATCGGTCTTGTGATTGGTGGTGTATGCCGAATGGCATGGACAGTACGTGCTTCGATGAATCCTGTATTGCTTAGGCATACTTGAGTTAAAAGTGTTTGGCTTTGGTGGCCAGTTTATTCTGACTGGTGTCAGCTTGTACGGTAAATCGTATGAAAATTTGATTTTGTCACTTGTATGAGCTGTATGTTTGCTATTTATGGTCTGTGGGACAAATGGCTGAGGTATGCCGGAGTTATAGTAGGTGGAATGGCTGGTAGGTATAAGTGGTGTTGTTCGGTAGTACACGTAGATTGGGTGTTAGGTTATGGGCTGGCTTCAGCTGTATATTTGCTGGAGTTATTATGGGTATTGTGCTTGTTGTGATAGGTTGTAGTAATCAATTGATTTTTTCTTTAGTTATAGGAAATAGGGTGTTTAGTGGTCTGGTATGACTTGAATTATAGTGTTTGGTATGGTGGTAAACTGACTATTATATATTTGGCTGGAATCGACCAGTAGTATAGAATGTATGAGTAGTAAGTACATTTTTGGTAAGGTCAGTGTGGACTGAATGAATGAGGCACACATTAGTTATAATGTGAGGTATGAACAATGAGTATATTTCGTCTGGTGTTGGTTGGCCAATAGAGCATATAACGTGCATAGGTTAGATTGAGTGGAGCATCAAATGTTGAGATGCCTGCTGGAGAGTATATACGCAGCTGGGTCCCAGTAAGGAATATAATTTTTACAGTTGCAGTCATGAAAGGCACCTCATCTCAGCTCGTGTAAACAAATGGAATATTTTATGGAGCCAAAAGTTGCTGGTCCATCAATGCCTGAGTTTGGCACAGTGCTGTCGACTTCTTCAGATGGGGCATTTTCGGCAGAAGCATTGCCATCGACTTCTTCAGGCGTGTTGCCGACAGCACCAACGACTTCTTCGGAAGGTACACCTACAGCAGTACCGTTATCAACGACTTTCCTAAGGCGTCAATGCGGTTATTGTATAAATATATTTGCATACAGCAATCTGCGAGGAAGCATGGAAAACTACCTGTGTGAAGGGACCTTCATGTGCTATGCAGAAATACGTTAACTGGAAGTGTATGTTAAAATGTGGTGATAACCTAAAGAGATATAAGATGACCAACAAAGTTCGAGTTTCAGCAGCTAAGAAAATACCTCTACCAGCTGTTGGCGAAACCACATAAAACGGATTCTATATGAAACAATCAGCATTCAAGGGTACTTTAAATTATTTTGTGATTAGCAATAACTTTGTATGTACGAAAAACATATCTACATACCTGGACCACATTAAGCAAAGGATAACCAACCAATTAACACAAGAAGTTGAGGACGATCCCATATAATACAATGTTTGGCTGGAGTGTACATACGAAAAGCCTGAGCCTTTGGAAGAGGCTTCCGTCGTCAGGTATTCAAGACTCTGAATGAAGCACTGTATATTATTGATAGTATCCCAGTTCCTGTAGAGGACTTGATAGAATAACCTTTCGTGAAGAAGAGTATCTATGGATAAGGGTTCTCGTTAAATTATTTCTACCATAGACTGCCTTGAGCTGTGTATAAACAGATTATATTCACTACGTTAAAAGTGATCATTCTGCTGTAAAGACTACATAAATGGTGTGGAAATTTTTTTTGGATTTTTTAAATTTGTAATATTTAGTATGTAAATACATATGATGATTATTAAAAAAATATTTATTTCTCGCTGGTTTTGTATCTTGCCTACTTCCCCTGATATAGATAATATGACAGCTTTTGTTTAGTCATACATACATACATAAAATTAAAAATGTCGAGAAAGGTAGTTATACCTACAAAAATAATCGAGGCAGTGAAGTCCTATGATTATATCATATTTACATGAATCCCTGTTTGGTGGTAATCAAGGTATTAGTAAAACTTTCCAAAAGATTGCATCTTACTTTGTTTGGCCTATTCTTAGGAGTGAAGTGGCCACCTTTGTACGGTCGTGCAAGATGTGCCAGAAGTGTTAGCAGGCCAGCTAGGGCAATGTTGGGCAGAGTGTGATTCGTATTCCACAGGCTCAGTGGGACACCGTACACCTGTATGTGTTCGGTCTTCTGGTAAGCTCAATGAAGAGAAACATTTGTGCACTAATCCTTCTGGATTCTTTTGCTAAATTTGAAATTCTACTTCTACTTCGAAACACGAAGTTTTCAACAATTGTTAAGGTTTTGAGTGAACTGGTATGAAAGTGTTCAGTGCTATGGCGGAGATCTTAACCGACAACGCCTGGTACTTCACCTCGGAAATTTTTAGAGATACGTGTTTTCTGTAGATGATCAAACATTTTACGTCCAGCCCTTATTACCCTAAGGGTAATCTAGTGAAACCACACCTGTTGGGATTAGGATCTTGATTTAATAAATTTGTGTTCAATAGTGCTTGTTATGGTTTCATTTATGGTCCGCCATCTTTGCCCTTTTTAGGTCACCCTCTTACCCATCACCTCTTTTACATGTGGATTATCCCTCCTATTCGTTCACTCCTATCTGAGGCTGACCAGAACGATTTGTTGGGAGAAGTGCACAAATGTCTAGAAACTGCCAAAGATTTAGTTAACGAGAGCTTGAGCGCATAACGATTTCCTGCTCAGTTTGCTTTCAGGAATCTTGTGCTTATAAACAATTCTCATTTGGACGACCTCGCTAGCGATATTACCAGTTAATTAATACCTTAATTTGTAGGGCCATAGGAAATTTGTAAATTCCTCGGACCCAACACAGTTATGTTAATCTCCCCATCTTCAGATATGATGTATAGGAAAGCACTTGTGTACCAGTTAAATAACTTTGTCCCGAGAATACAATCTTGTGTCACTGTTGTTTTAGCTTTATTCTAGTGTTATTAAGTGTCATATTGACTTTGCAAGGGTTTTTCCTTTTACCTTTTCCTTCCCATTACGTTTGATTTTTTATTCTTTCCTTTTGCTAATCTCCCTAAATTGTGTTGTTTTAACCCACCTTTCTCCTAAGCGGCTCGGAGGAGATTACACTTGTCGTCGGCTTGAGTGGAGTTGCATGCGGCCTCAAGATGATGTTGCCTGGACTCCATGCCCGTGCCTCACACTCAGTTTGTGAACTGGGCTCTCGGATATTTCTGGTTGTCCTCCATGTCTTCCCCCTTGACGAAACCTTCATTGTGCCTTGTCAAGATCGTTTACTTCAAGTTTGTTTCTCCATGTACGTAAGATGATGTGAACAGTACTGTTTGTATGATTGGGGATACTGTTCCCACCTTATTTCTCCTTGATTTTTTCAATTGTTCGAACGATTAGGTGTTAACTTCATTCTGTGTTTTGGATATTGAGTTCAGTTATATGTAGAGTATAGGTCGCCAGAGCATGCCATAATTTGACCGTTTAGTTTTGGGCAGTGTGGGTAAAACTTGTGCAGGCGGTTGCGTCGGTGCTGCTTCACATTCGCGATTAGTGTGATTAACCACTGCTCGCAGCACTTTCATGTTTTCGCTTATCGTCGCCTGTCTCCGAATTTCCATCTTGCTTTTCCCCAACCTTACCTCCCCTCACGGTGCATCACACATTCATCGTAGTGGAGGTCATTCAGTCTGTTGGAGTGAGCTGTTACCCCACAGTGACTGATGGCTACACATTGAGATTTTCGAACATACCAAATGGCAGCATGGAAGTATATGTCTAAAGCTAATGTAATATCGGCACAGTGCACAACATTCTTTTTCTATTTTCAATTTTGTTATCAACGAAGAAGGGGAGAAACGGTATTGTGTAGGGCATAATAATCTAGGGCTTAGCTTTTCTAGCTTCTTGTTCGTTTTCACTGTAATTTAGTGGGTACACGATTGCATAGCGAGCCATTATGCTAGTTTAGCGAGTGAATTTTCTCACGTTTTTTACAAATGGTTTTGCTAGATAGCTGTGTGTGTTTGTTGGCCTCAAATGCATGGTTAGTGTGTGTGATTGTTTCCCCATTCGTCTCGTCCGGCGAAGGCGTTCCATCAGGCATGCTTGTTCATAGCTCTCCTCTTATTGTGTGGTAGACACTGTTTTAATCTTGTGCTCGTTTAATTTGTTTTACCATCAGGTCATTCGAATGGCCCGCACATTGCATTGGGAGCCATTTGGGCGATATTCTTACTTTTATAAGTATTCGTTTTTAATTCAGCATTTTAAAGCGTATTTTTTAAAACACCATATATTGGTGGGCCTAAACTGGTCGCATTTGTGTTTATGGATTTTAAGTCTATAGTTAATAGAAAGGCACAACTACCTCGTTGTAATATAGGGTTTGTCTGAACATAGCTTCTAGTAAACGTTAAGGCGCCTAAAAAATTAAAATCTCGGCGTTCAAACTTCATGCGTCGTAATGGTTTTGTAGATCTATTACTCGATTGAGAGTGGCAGTGAATGGTGAAACGGTATTCACTTATTACTAACAGAGTGCACTGCTCTAAAGTACGTTTCAGGTGTGTTGAAAATGGCCATAACACTCTACAAAAGCAAACGTGTCTCAAATTTACATTATTGGTTAAACATCTACTTAATTTTGCTACTTGATATGATTTTAATTAACGGCAGTTGCCTTAGTCTGCTGATTGAGTTAAATAATCAAATTGTGTTGCAAGTAATACAGCCCTGAGCATGTGTCAAGATGAATATTTTCTTGACATCGTGGACATCTGTAATTTTGTATAGAATACGTTGATAATTTTCAATGAAATAACAAGCTTTGATGGATTTTATTATTGAATCAAGATTTTTTGATTTTTTAATCAATTTGGTATTTTAAAGAGTGCAATTGATATTTCTTCAGTTTGCCGCGTTTATTTGAGTGGCTCTAATTTTGAAGTGTATTAATATCCTGCTGCCATCAAGTAATACCAGTTTTTTTTTTAAGTGCCTTATAGAGTTTTAATACAATTATAATGAATTTACTTACTGAATCAGTATCAACATTCATTCCGTTTTTTTTTTTTTTTTTTTTTTGCATTTTTTGGGTAGTCTGTAATAAAAATAACTGAAACTGTTTTTGTGTATTGTTTGTTAATATATATTAAGTATTCGGTCTCACAATTGTACGGAAAATTCTCTTCAGTTTCAGTACTGCCCTGCACTTATAACTCTAGGGTAGGGTGGCCTACATTTTTTTCGGAGGATCACGGTTTCTCGTCTCGGTGCCTCCGACGTGGCAAATATTCAGGTCGCATTAGAACTGGGAATTTAGCAGCAAGTCGGTATCACTAAAGCTTCGTCAATGTCATATGTCACAACACAGACAAAGTGTCTGAGTGGGCTAGCATGCGTGACTTCTAAACCTACCCAAGCATGATAAATTTTTCTTTTTTTTAATGTTACCAGCTGTGTCATTGGAAAATATGAATTTTACATAATAAATTTTTTTTTAACTGATTTTACTTAAAATGTATTTTAGATACATTTTATAGTATTTTTAAAGATTTCTTCGGATTTTTTCAAATTATAAATATAAGGTGACTTTAATCAAAATTTTTCTAACAATTTATAAATCTATCAACTTAAAAAAGTCTGATTGACAAATCCAACCAGCAGTGCGAGTGATCATTTAAGTTCGCGCGCTCTTGGCTTAGAGGTTATCAACATTTTAAACCTCTTCCCCATGTGGTTCCTATTAACGTCACTGCACACTTCGCATGTCGCAAGAGGCACGCCTGACATGTGGGATCTTTAAGAACGTAAATGCATACGATGCTACATGGTTAGGCGACCAAATTATCGTACAACATTAAAAATAAATTGGTTAAAATAAATATATAAAAACATAGATTTTTTAAAATTTGAAACGAGTTGATTTTTAATGTGTTAAAATTCGAATCGTGTTTACAAAGCACTGTATGGAATACACTTCCAGTTATTTTTTATATACCTTCTCCTGTATGGAAAATTACATATTTAAAATAGTAAATAAATATACACAGCTACGATTCGCGCACTCTAGCAGGCGATAAAGGAACAACGTAGAAATTGGTGTCGAACGAATTAGAGAGACAAAAAAAAAGATGGACAGAGAAACACAAGACGGAATGAAATAGAGAACAAAATAACAAAATATGAGGTCTCCGAGCAACCTATGAAATGATAGAGAGAGATGAGAGAAAGAGATGTAATGCGTGAATGAGAAAGAAACGAAAGAGAGAAAGTGATGGAATGAGAGAGACAAGAGAGAAAGTGAGAGACAAGGAATGGTTGAGAATGAAAAAGAGACAGAATGATGCAATGACACCGCGACAATATACAACTTGAAAAGATGAGTCTGGTGATATATAACACTTAACAATTAGATCAACATATTATTTAATTATAAATATATAGTTAATTTTATAAAAAGAATTAAAATTATTTTATTTTATCGATTTCTCAAATACCGCATTGTTTGGTCTATAATAAATGTGATTGCTAGTTGCGCAGTACTTTATGAGGGAAGAACAGGAAATTTTAGAGAACATTGGGAAAATTTATCTGGGAAAATGGAAATTTTACTGCTTTTTTGGGTTAAGACATGTGATTTTCGTGGAAAAGGGGGAAATTTTGAGAGGATAACGAGAAAAATTCCCAGATGGCAGCCGGCTCCCTGGCGCCTCGCGCTTCAAAAGGAAGCTGGTGTGCGCACATTGGCATATGCCTACTACTTGTAAGCGATATAAGTAGATTAATGTAGTCCTAATGATCTGCATTCCATCACTACTCTCGCCGACAAAATTAGTTCCGGTAACATGATAACGAACACCAGCGTGCAGCGCTCAGAGTCAACCTCCTCGGATACTCGGCCGGCTATCCCTACCTCCTTTTTTTTCCTCACTCCGCTTCGCCACCCGTGTGACGTCAAAAAATTTAGATTAGAGGGGATTGCCGAAAATGATTCGGCTGTGGTAGTAGCCCTGAGCGTCACTTCGCTCTTGTCGCCGTGTTGGAGTTGCATCGTCAACCAGAGTTCGTCATGATATTTGACGACTTATAACATTGCAGAGGCATAGCACACCATGGGAGCAGATAATGTCAGGTTCATTTCGAAAGCTTTCAAATAATGTGAAATATGAGTGCCGGCAAGAGAGACAAAGCAAGTTGCGAGTGGTGCATAATTGCTTGTATTTAAATTTCACAGCTATTGTGGTCGTAATAATTTTCATTAATTGTTAGCGTGTGCTTAAGTTTCGGACGCGCAGTGTTAACTATTTTCGAAATTTGGTTTCACTCAGCACCTTCAAGACTCATTTCTAGATTGATCCGTAATAAGCATGTTAGATATGTTGGTTATTTTTTACATTCCGAGTTGTTTGTTTGATCACTGCAGCCACATTTGGCCCTGCCCAGTTCGAGCTATGTCTGTGTTGAACACTATCGACGACTCAGCAGCCTGTTTGCTTTTTATTATGTGGTCGTTGTTATTTAACGGCAGCATGACTTGCCTGGGCTTGTTAAGAATTTAAATCAATAGTCGCAATTTTGGTGAATTTCAAAAATTGTAGTTAATCTTTTAATATGTTTAATTTTAATTGGCTTTTATTGCCTTGGTGAGTCTGACATGGCTGCCACGCCTCGTTCCTTACAAGACGTAAATATTTTACCTGTTTCTGTTTTTAGTTAAAGGTGTGAGAAGGACCATTTTACCTTTGCAAAGCCAAGCGTTTTATTATAAATTATTAAATTTTATCGTGTGCCTTGAGGGAGCGTTCATTTCGGATTGCCATGAGTAACATGGTTTTATAAGATTGTTTCACTAGTGTTCAAATTACGAATATTCTTTATAGGGTTTTGTTGTGAGTATATAGCAAGCTGTCAAACAATTTAATTTATGATGTGTCTTACACAAAGATGATACTTGAAATAAACATGAAGGTGCCTCATACTTTAATACATTGTCATTGTCATTGTCACATAAAAGTGACGTTAAATATGAATTGGGTTATTCGGCCAAAGTGCTGATTATAAATAATTTATTGAGCCCATTAAATATATTCACAAACATGTTGAATAATTCTTTAAGCCAGCTGTTCTGGTTTGTGGGTATAATATTGTCATGAATATTATTACGTCACATACCGTCTGACGAGGAATGGTCAGTTAAAATGATATTTTTTCTTTCATAATTTTTTGCACCACGTTAAAGTCATTGCGAGTTGTGGCCCTGATATTGACTTTTACCTTGTTGTGTGCCCTTGCATAACATATTTACCAACATTTATTATAGTTCTACTATCACGTTATTACGTGCCTGACTGAGAATGATGGTAATTCAAAGTTTATCAACATTTGGAATTGCTATGTAATTTTCTTATGTAATATTCATAATCTTGTCATTTTTTGTGAGCTTTATGTTGTCATATACTGTTTGCTTTTGTATGCTTCTTCTTCTTTTTCCGTTAGGGTCTTCTAGGGACCACGAACCAATTTTAATGCTTCGTCCTTTGTTGTTCCTTCTTCTTTTTCCAGCACTCCTTCATCTTCTCACTATGTATATTTTTCATCTCCTCGAAGCATTTCGAACCTGTATTATTTTCCTTCCTGCCTTGGGATCCTTCCATTTTCAACACTTTCTCCTTAGAAATTTCTCTCTCTGTTGCTTCTTCTTAACTTACATTGTTTCTTTACAAATATTTCTTAACTTCCTGAATCCAGGTTGTTGTTGATTTCTTGTTCCAAAGCTATTTGAAGATCCGTTTGGTTAAGCAGTTGCCATCCATTCTATATTAATGCCCAAAAAATAGCTGCCGTCTCTTCCGTATTGCTTCTGTTATGTTTTCTATGTTTCGATGTGATTGTCTGCTTCATTATTTTAATAATTCCATGTTTCATAAAATGTGAGTCACCTGCTTATGGAATTTTTTAAATTTTTCTTTGGAAACATCATTTTATAATACTGTATTTGTATATCAATTGCTAAATGTTGTATGTAACAGCTTGTTACTAAATAATTTTTGTAACATATATATATAACAATTTCAAATAGTAATATATATAATAGTATATATATATATTACTTTTTGAAATTGTTAGTGCAAATTTACAACCATTTTACATGATGGTTGCTTGTATACAGCTAATAATGCATGTTAGTTTGCATCGCTGGTCTCGGTTTGCCTCGGCTGATGACTGCTGGCTATGTGCTGAAAACGTCAGAATGGCTGCTGGACTGTTATATGTTGCCTTATCAGGTAGATCGCTTTCTTGCCTGCCGCGTTGACAATTTGCCCACTCATCTTCTTTTCGCTCGTTCATCTTTCAGCATTAGAGGTGCATTATTATTTTGCTGATGAGACTCTCTTCCGATGTGTCTTACACAAGATACTGGAATGTGGTGTGTGTGTGTAACATAAACACAATTTGGAAAACACTCAGGGCATGGAAGACAGGCAATTCGAGCTCTCGAATTACCATCGCCTGCATCGCATTTCAAAACAGTAGGTGTTGAAGAACATAAAAGTGTTTCGGTAAAACTATTGGAAGTCCGAGACATTGAGACCTACAGAAGTTGTAAACAACAAACATGTTACAACTAGTCAGGAGGGTGAGAATCCAATGAGGCCCCCAAGACTCCTGGTAATGTTGTGAAATCTACACTGAAATATAGATATTCTATTGACGATGTTGATGATGACGATTAAATACCATCATCTACAAAGCAATAGCATAAACGTGTTGATGATTATAAGGGCTACTGAAGATGGGCCTGAAGAAATGCGGATCCGAAACCAGTTATCTGGTCCAGAGTTATCTCGCAACACGCTCATCACAGAAAAACATACATGCAGACATGTAGCGTGAACCTTCTGCGAATGAAGTCGTTCAGTCTAGCTCGTTATTTTCTGAAGGACCCAATGTCTTGGTTGGTAGACTGGTGATGTTGGTTCCATTGCAAAAGAACTGGATATATTTCTGTCAGTGAAGAGATATAATTCATAATTGATTAAATCGGGGCTAAAGGCTTTATTGAATGAAATATTATGTATGTGTATGATTTTGTTACGAATTGGAATAAATGCACAACTCTTCCCCAATCACTGCATGCATGTACGGGCTTGGTATGATGTCTTCACAAGATTGCATGTACCTACTTTCACTTATTTCCTGAACATTGTGCTTGCTGCATGAGGTGTTCCGTACTTAAATTGGTAGATGTATAACACAGAAATGCTTATAACTATTTGCTTTCGTAATTATCTATTTTATATTTGTTTACATCAGCATATATCAATGTCGTCTCTCTTGCGCGAATAATGGTTAAAATGTGTGTTGTTGCGTGGCAAGCAAAGGAATATAGCATTTACAAGTCGCATAATTTGTAATGCACTAGACCCATTTCAGTCATTTTCTAGGCTGTTCCTTGTGATCGTACGTTCTTTCTCATGTCGCCGAACATTTTAGATTTATTAAACTTCTTGGCGTGATAGCAACACTGAGATTAATATTATAGACTGTTGCTCCATCGGATATTATTTTATATATTGTGACTCGTTTTGACATCATGCTCATGATGTATAGGCTGTTAAATTTGTAATGAGCACTTTTGAAAACCCTTCTTACGATTTGCTTGTATGCATGTTGTCATGGGCCTCGTCACTTTATTTATGCGTCGGTCAAGTGAATATGTGAAATTATTAAAAAAGTAAACATTTTATAAATTTACAAATTTTTTCTCGTGGGTGCATTAAAAAACCAGAAAGGCAAATAAATAATTTCAATTTTCACAAATGGTTACCTAACACTTTTTATTCGACGTTAATATATGGATCTACATTCCATCTATTGTTACCATCATTACCGGGGGCATGTCTCTCAGTGTACCCATTAAATTAAATACAGGCAGGGGAAGTGACTTTTTTCTAAAGTTGATTTCAAAATTGCTCACTTTATCGTGAACAATCTTTACTTGTGTATATGTTAGTCCTTTATTATTTATGTGACTGATTTTTCAAGTACAGGAAATTTTCATATATTTTACATTTGGTTCCCCTGACCCACCTGTTAGGCTGATGGTGTTAATTTGTATTAATGCATACACTTCTCAATGTAACTTGCAACGACATATGTATTGTTACAGATGCAAATTAATACACCTTCATTTTTGCAATGTATGGCTGGTTGTTAAGATTTACCCATGCTACCGATTCCTCAGGGCACCGGCCTGGTGTGTGGACAGTCGGTGTTTGTTTATATTACTATACTATATATGTATTTTACCCTTACCCGAGACTATGGACATTATGCTCGAAGTGCATTTATATATGCCATGATATCCCACATATAAATGTTTTTGCATGTTACCCATGCTAATATTTATTTGTGTATATATATTTTTCATTTATATATATAGCCTGGATGATGGTGGCGAAGGGAGGATAGCGATCTCTTAGGGGATCCGAATTGGTAGAAACCTGTGGCAGCAGACGACAAGGGTAGTGGTGGGCGATATTAGAGTGTTTGCAGATCAATGTATATATGTGTTATTTCAGACCCTACACTCTTACATGCATCGGTAACTTTGCGATGCACTTGTATGTATACCTACCTTCATTTTAAACTTATGTGGGGATGGATTTTGCATGTTCCTGAATTTCAGAGTTTCGGAAATGCTGTAGAATTATGCTTATAACAGGGCTTAAGGTCTACTTGTCCTTATCGTCTAGATTGCAGTCAGAACTGATACCTGTCATATGAATTTTACGACTGTACTTAAGCATATAGGAAATTGCTTACCTCTATGGTTATAGGAAGTATTAAATCATAATTGACTTCAGTGCCCTGTTCTATGTCGCTAGCGATCCCTGTGATATGAATGTTGCAGTTGTATCTTCGCAGTGTGGAAAATATTTGGCAACTATGCTTATAAGAGGGCTAAATGTATACTTGACCCTACCGCCCTGTTTGTCATCGGAGGTGATGCCTATGTCATAAATTTTGTGGTTATAACTACTGTGGGAGAGAAATGGCGCCAACTATGCTTCAACAAGGGATTAAGGTGAACTTGGCCATAAAACTCTGTTCGTCGTTGGAAGTGATGCCTATGATATGAATTTGGTTGCTGTAACTTCAGCACATGGGACATATTTGTTATCTACGCTTATAAGAAGGGATCTGTTGTAATTGAATATTCAGCCCTTTTCGAAGTTTGGGAGCAATGGATATAAATTAAATTTGATGTCTATGACTTCATAAGATGTGAAATGGTTGTCAACTATGCCTATGAGAGTGTTTAGAGCAAACTAGGTCATACTGTAATGTTCATTGTCGGCCCCGATGTCCTTAATGTGCATTTGGCGACCATGACTTCTGTGAATGGAAAGGGTGGTCAACTATGCTTATAAGAGGTCTACCACAGTGTTCATAATCGGAGGTAATGTTTATTATGTGCATTTGGTGCCTACAGCCATGTTTTTCATATGAGGTGATGTTTATGACATGAATTTGGTGCCTATACCTTCGGTGGGTGGGAAATGGTGGGCAACTATGATTATAAGTGGACTTAGGGTATGCTTGCCCCGCAGCGCTGTTCGTCGTTAGTGGCGATAACTATGTTATGAATTTGGTAATTATGGCTTTCGTGGGTGGGAAATGGTGGACAATTGTGCTTATAAGTGGGCTTAGGGTGTACTTGACCCTGCAGCCCTGTTCGTCGTCGGGAGTGATGTGTATGCTTTGAATTTCATAGCCATATCTTAAATGGTTCGGAAAAAAGTAACTATGCTTATAATAGTGCTTAATGTGTACTTGGACCTGTGGATGTCAGCGACTGACACATTCTGCAGGAGTTAGAGGCTGAATCCTGCAGGAATGAGAGACTGACTCCTGAAGACTGACTATTGCATGTTATGTCTCAGTGTCTGCATGTGATTGGCCAGCTGAAATCACATGGCAACTTGGTGATTGTCTGGTCTATGTCCACACAATGTTTTATTGGTGTCATATGATTGGTTTTAAGTCAACACGACACCATAAGGCTTGCATATATGTATAATATAAGCATTTGGAGGTCAGCTGAGAGGCTTAGTTTCACAATTGTTGATGTGAAAAATACATTTTCGCAGCTTGTGAAAGAAATTATAAAATTAGATCTTGACATTGATTGCAGGTCCAGCTCTAGTAGCTACAGCATTACTGCTATCGAATTCTTCGAGTATGATACTAACAATTCCAGCAATTTCTTCGGATGAGTCACTCGCATCAGTGTCTCCATCGACTTTTTGGGAATATCATCGACTTCTTCTGATGGAGATATTACAGCAGAGTCATCATCGAATTCTTCACACATGACGCCGAAAGCACCATCGACTTCTTCAGGCATAGCGCCGACAGTAACATCGACTTCTGCAGGCATGGAGTCGGCTGCACCATGGACTTCTTCGTATGGATTACCTACTGCAGTGTCGCTATTGACGACTTCGTCAAGGCTTCGTTTCTGTTACTGTTACAAGATATTAGACTTCAAATAAAGTGCGAGAAAGCATGAGAAAACTACTTGTGTGAAGGGTCCTTCCTGTGATATGCAACGATGTGACAAGTTCATACATCTGTTCAAACATGGTGATAACCTGAAGAGACACATGAAGAACAGTAAAGGTAGAGTTTCTGCAGCTAAAAAACTGTCTCTACTAGCTGTTGGCGAAAACACATCGAATGAATTCTAGCTTAAACAATCAGCATTCAGAGGTACTTTGAAATATAATCTGTTCGGGAATAACATTGCTGGCATAAAAACCATTTGCGCAGACCTTGACCACATTAGGAAAAGTATAAACAAACAATTAACAGAAGACAATGAAAAAGGTTCCATAACATATAATGTTTGGCTGGAGTGTACCTACGAATAACCACAACATTTTTATGAAGCCATCAGTCGGCGAACATTCAAGACTGCGAACATAGCATTTGTATAATGTATATAGCATTCCAGGGGCTGTAGAGGCTTTGAAAGAAAATCTTTGCGCGAAGGAGAAAATTATATGGGCAAAGGTTCTGATTAGATACTTTCTAGCATAGATTGTATTGAGGTACATATAAGCAGATCAGATTCACTGCGCGAAATGGGCGCATGCTGCTGTAAATAAAATGTTTGAATGCATCGAAACTATGAAGGGTTTTTTATTATTGTTTGCTTAAGTATGTATGTGTGGTGTATATATATATAAATATATACATAATATCAATGAATATACTGTTTTATTTATTGATGGTGTTGTTGTACCATACTCTATTATGCCTACTTCCCTGATATAAGAAATTTGTAGCCTTGGTTTTTGAAATCTTTTACCTACATGATGGTATGGTAAGTTGGCATGATAAAATAAATAAATTAAATTACATGTCATAATATTATGATTTGAAAGTTAGTTCTTCAATATTTACTGTATAACCCCATCACTGAATGTGCATAATCAATGATATAGCAATAGAGTTATAATATTTATATTAACTGTACAGAAGCTAAGAATGGATTGTAATCATAATACTTTTTAAGCAGGTTGGATGCAACTGACTTGAAATCATGCTTTCGAAAAGGGAGAAATTTGACCCTGAGACTTGAAGGGAGGAGAGGGCGAATGTTGAGTCGGGCCTGGCTAGACCTACTTAAGTGCAGTATATGACGATGAAAGGTCCTACATAAATTTCTTTATTATTGGTGTTGCTCTAATATGGCACACTTCTTTTTCTAGTAAACACAAATGACGAGCTATATGGAAGATTTCTAAAGTTAAAGGTCATGGACATATTATATAATGAAATATTGCTTAAGTAATGTAGCCCAAGATGTAGGTTCGAGGGGACTGAGCAACCAGCAGGCTACTGGATCGAGGTGGAAGGACAGAGCTTAAATAAAATCTTATATAATGGCATGGTGAAAAAAATCAAGAAGGAATGATAGAAAATTAAAAGAAGGTAAATAAGAAAAACGAACTAAGAGTGTGTGAACATCTTATGAAAGAGAATGATATGGTGGTTGCAGACAACACCACTTATAATTTTAATAAGCAAACAAATACAGCTGCTGCCTAGTGGCTAAATCGATAGCTTGCTTGGCGACAAAATAAAAAATTAATACAATAGTGCTACCTACACATTGAAAAGAAATGAATATGGACGCTGTTTGGGTGCTAAATCAATAAATAATACATTAGCACCACGTATGTTTTAAAACTGGATCCGAGATAACCAACTAGACATATGCAAACAAATAACAAACGAAAAAGCAAGCTTTCAGGAGAACGAAGGTTAGAGATAAACTCCCACAATGTAAACAAATGACAAACAAAAAAAAATAAACAAAATGGCACGTCGAACATATGTGAGAGAGAACGACAGCTCCTGTGGCAGTAAAGTCGATAATTATTACACTAGCATCATCTAGATGATGAAAAAGTAAACATGTGACATCCAAGATGTTGCATCGAGCATAGGCGAGACACAAACTACAGCGATGCAAACATATGACAAATTACCAATATGAAACATTGGCGAGGGTTCAATGTCATTTAAGGTCATGGTACACGATCAAGTTAAGGTCAGTGGCGGCTGCTGGGGTATGACTGCGGGGCGCAGCCCTCCTAATAAAATCTCAGAGCGCATACCTCTACTTATCTGCTACTCTGTAAATAACACTGCATAAGAATACGGAGGTTATTTCGCAGCTAATGTTTTTAAGATGGACGAGACTCTTGTCACGAGAGAAATGTTTTTGGAAATGTCGAGTGATGGGGAAGCAGATTCTTCGCCCCGAAGTGGGTAGAGCTAGAAGAGGTAGATGGCCGTAACATCGGGCTAGGGTTGTAACAGGAGGTAGGGAAGACTTCATGGGCTCGGCCCTTTTCAGCCAATCGGATGCTGTAAATTGGAGAGAGCTGGGCACGCCCCTGCTCAAACAAAAAAATGGTATCCTCGAACTTGACAAAGCTACCAAAACTACATGTTTTGTAAGCACACTTTCGCGTTCCACTCTTTTGCAGTTTTTAAACACATTTCGTAACAATGCTTGTATTTATTTCGAATATTTTTCATTTATACATATAGTTCAAACTCATATGAGCTTCAAATATAGTGTGTAATACTCTGAATAAGTTTGTTGTTAATTAATCATGAGCTATGAGCATCGGTCAGAAGCAGGGTTGAATTGTTGTTAATATCGTGTTGTGTAAACTTGTAAATAATTGTTAGTTCGGAGAGTAACATTTTAAACCTTATTACGACAAAGATTTCCAATTACGAGAATAAACTGGAGCTACATAATCTGGGACCAGCAAGGCCACAGTTAAATATAATTCAACAACAAAGCCAAGGTAGTAAATGGTTCGTATACGAGAAAATTCGACGTAAGTACATACAATTTCGCGGACTGGCTATGTGGGCGTGAAGTTGGAAATGTATTGTTTTGTTTGATTTTTTTTTTACTAATGAAACGTAATGATCTTGCGTGGACTGTCAATGGGGTAAAGGATTTAAAAAAATTGTAAGACAAAGTTAAAAGACATAAATCATGTTCGCAACATATAAAACAAGCCATAAAATTTTCATTGCTTGATATGGTGAATATACATTACCAGTTAGATAGTGCGTGCAGGTTGACGAATGGATTTTTTTTACAAATATATTGTTTGAGATATACCACTTTCATCCTCCGATTTAAATTTGACGTGAATTTTGTATGTACTGTAGGCTATGTAAATTAGTATTTGGTTTTAAAATTATTTGTTTTAGTATATTTAATTTATTATCATCATTAGTATGGTAGAATTTGTATTATTATGTTATATATGTCTTTCGTCGTCTCGTGTAATGTACCACACCATGTAGGTACTGGTTGGAAGGCATATAACATAAACAAACTTAAAACAAATACATACCTGTGGTAGTGGTTATATTTGAACCAGCGGCCACAGTATGTTGACCATTACAAATCGGGCGATGATACATTTTTCTTCAAACAACCACACTTCTTTTTTGTATTTAGCTACATAAGCTACACTAATTTAAGCCTGTCGTACGCATTATATTTATCACTGTGCCTATTTAAATAATGGTATTTGTAATGATATGATTGAGGATCGCTACAGTCATCCCAGTTTCAAAAGTCACCAGCCGCCACTGGGTTAGGTCTGATTCCGGATCCTGCACCCTATGTTTCCAATTGGCATACCATATATTTATAAAACCAATATGGCCGCCACTGCTATGCCCTCGAGAAGCGATCCTCTCAAATCCTTCCGATGGATTGAAAAGTGCCATTCTGCGGCTCGTTTTTGCAGCTGGGGGATCTGTGTTTTTTTTTTAAATGGAAAATAGGGAATTTTAAGTGAAAAACGGATTTCTTAAGGAAAAAGGACCATTTTGGGAGGGGGGAAGGGAAATTTTGAGGAAAAGATTTTCCGCCGGGGGACTAGAATGACAGAGCTTCGATCCCCCATCCCCTTGTCCGAAACTCTCCTTTTGCCTTCTATTTCTATAATTGTATTGGTGGAAAGTCTGCATGAAGTTTCAATGCAGGGCCCTTGAGAGTAGTTCTGTATGTATTTGATACACATATTTCGAGATGCAGTACTTTTAATAAGTTGCTTTTAGCCATTTTGGAGTACTCAAAAGCGTTGTTTTTAATGTGCGTGACGTCTTGAAAGTACTCAACACCCCTTGTCTGAAGGGTGTGTTCTTTTAGTGGAAGAGCAGATTAGAAGCACGTCGAAAACGCAGTGCAAGGCACTTGAAACTCCAGGTAGGCGAGAGAGATTAGATCGGTTAGTGTGGTCGCCAAATATGGTTTTACTGAGCCTAGCATACTCGCCTTGCTTTAAACAAAACTAAATTATATTTAAGAAAAACTTTACACTACAGTACACAAAATAAAGGAACGATGGAGCAATACTTCCAACAGTATCTGCTGAAATATAAATCATTTGTTCTCGAAAATTATGGCAAAATTGAATTCAAAACAAATAACATCAACAGAAAACCCCACAAAAATATGTTCCTATTCATTGACTAAACTATTGGTAGTGATAGCTCGGCAAATTAATATGAAATATTTTGGGATGTAGAAAATACTGACGGTTTAGGAACAAGATTCTGAAATTCTTAGATTTTGTGTCGACAGTGATGATATGTATATAAACAAGATGATACTGATATAGATAATGCGCCTACTTGCCTCTGCAAGGATGAAAATATATCTTAATAACATCCTTGAAATATATGATGTTAGGCAGGACTTGATGTCTCGCCGACAGCAATATAAATAGAGATGGAATGAGAATCATATGCAACAGTAGTGAGACAGTTAAAATACACACGAACATAGAAAACAGTGTAGTCTAAGCTAGCTTACAATCAACTTTTTTACAGCGGTAGGATTTGGAGCATCAACCTCACATGTTTTCTATGTATTATTTTTATTGTGTTCACTAAAATGAAATATTTACGTTGCTGAAATTTTGAAAATAAGTGCCTGAGTCACTTAATACACAGTTTACGTGGCCTATCTAAATGCTACTTGTGGTACGAAGAATGTGGTGAAAATCGGTTGATCGATCCCCGAGATATGGTATAAAATCCTTATTTCCTTATTTAGCGCTGTCCTATAAAATTGCTTCTAAAAAAAAAGGTGCTGCATACAAAACTTGTAATAGATACTGTCAGTACCAAAATAAGTGGTTGAATTTCGTTAGATTGTTTAATATGTATGACAAAAGATATGAAAATATTTATATAAGCGCCATTTCAAAATATAATATTTGATCCCACTTAAATAATACAAGTTTATATGGCCTTCCGTAGCACTAATGGTGTGGAAAATTGGGTTGAAATTAGTTGAATTGTTCCAGTATTATGGAAAAATGATCAATTTCACCACCTGGTAGTATTTTACAATGGGCTGGCAAAAGGGGATTTCTGAAAACATGATTGCTGTTTCTAATGAATATTGTAAGCGTACAATATTTTTAAAATTTGGTTGAATTGGTTCATAAATATTACTTACTAATATAAGTAATTAATATTAATGCCATTAAGAACAGCCTGTCGACCCCCAATCATGTTAGTTTAATTACCCTACTGTAATCTGCCTGAAAAATTTGAGTGGAATCAGTTGATTAGTCCTCGAAATAAGGCCTAAAACCTCTGTTTTCCATGTGACAATCTTTATAAATAGAAAACAAAAATATTATTGATGACCGCATTAAATGATTGTCGTGGATACAAAATACAAAATTAAGTTAAAATCGGTTACATAGTCGCGTAGATATAGCAAATTATGCTAAAGGAATATTATAGACGCAATTCTGAATATAAACGTTTGGAATACTTACAACATAAAAATTAACATGTCTTACCACAGTACATATTCTTCGCTAAATTTGGTGGGAATCGGTTGATTGTTCCCAAGTTATAACATAAAAACTATGTTTTCATATGGTGGGGAAATGAGGATCTGCATAGACAAATGTGAGTAGTATACTGCCAGCATACAAAGTTAAGATCGAGTTGGTCGTGTTTCTTTGGCTATAGTATAGCATAAAAAGGTAAAATTGCTATATGATCACCACTTGAAAAAAGTGTCTGATATAATTAAAACAAAGGCCTACCAGTTTTCGTCAACTGTCACAGTACTACTTGTTTGCCAAATTTCATAGGAATTAGTCGATTGTTTCCTGAGATGTCTGAAGAAAGTTTTGTTTGTTGGTGTCCGGTTATCTTACAAAATTTCCGACAAAAGATGCCCGTGTAGACGTAGTTTATAGCAGTAAAATATACTTTCAGCATACATATTTAAGTTCGAATGGACAGCACAGTTTCGACGATATAGCATAGAAGCAAAAATTACTATATGACAGCCATTTTGAAAATTAATGTCTGTCCTACACAAAATCTACCAGTTTGTATCACCTGTCGTAGTACTACTTGATTCAAAATTGGGTTGGTATCTGCCAACTATTTCCCCAGATAGGGTATGAAAACTTGATATGTTTACGTGGTGCTATCTTAAAAATGGCGGACAAATGTGCAAAATTCTTGGCACATGGAAACATGGAAACCTAAAATATTTGTATGGCCGCTATTTGCAAAATAAGTGCCTAAACAATCTAAATCGCATACCTTTAGAAGACATATGTCAGCATTAGGTACTAACATGAAAAAATTTACGAGAAGCAGTTGAGTAATTTTCGAGATATAATTTAACAGCATTATTTTTCCATGTGGTGCCTCCTTCCAAAATGGAACACCGACAAAAATATCCATATTTAAATTGCTTATTTGATGCACAGTAAATGTACAAGTTTGGTTTAAATAGGTCCAATGGTTACTGAGATATGACATGACATATCACCCTCAATTTCAAAGTGACCGCCATTTTGGGAGTAAGAACTTTTTCGTGTTCGAATACTTAGAAAGCCAGGTATCCTTCCGAAGTACTATATATGTGTAACGAGTTTGGTAAATTCGGCTAATGCAATAAAAAGATGAAAGTGGGAACACACGCAGAGACATATACACATGTAAACGCATACACACCCACCTACACATGCATACAAATAGAGACATGCAGACACGAGGCATTCTTTCGGAAACTAAGCCAAGAATATTGTTGGTAACCATAGTGAAATAATGCAAATGCTTGATAAATATTAATTGCAGATTTTCAAATTCATTAAGAATTGTCGGTTCGATACAATCACATGTACTCGGAAGTTAAAACAGTAGTAGGGTTGTAGGAATTCTAGGCCACTTTTAATTAATCGGATTATCCATTTGATATCATATAGATTGGCCTAATTAATCTGGTAAATAAACCACAATTAATCCGATCAAAAATTGGATTAAGGAAAGCTTAATCCGATAGTGTTAATTCTATAAAATAAATGTAATGAAATTCGATCGATTGAAATTAGATTAATTATTAAGTCAATTATTTTTTTAACTTTTTAATTTAAAAAAATTTTGTGACATTCAATATTTGGTATGTGTGATAAGGGTCCTTTTTTTTGTAGAGCGGCAACATCGATGTTCACCCTTGGATGTCTCGTGGTGGACTGAGGTGTGATTTGTGGGGAAAAGGGTATATATATAATAGTGTAATATTATTTTTTTTATGTTATTGAGGAGGGTTAGACCAAGGTGCAGGAGTTCCTTCCCGTTTACCTGTGTTGCACCGACTGAGGTGGAAAGATGGAAGAGGCAGAGGGGGTGTCTGGAGCGATCACACATCCTGTGACTTGGGAATTCGGTGTAGGACTGAGGTCAATGGCTGGATGAGAAAGGAGGGTGATAGAACCAACACACATCTGCTCTGGCTGGTGTTTGAATGCAGACTGAGCTCTACATATGAAAAATGGTGGAGTTTGGAAAGGCGTATTTTTAAATAATGCAGAAATGTATTTCTGCAAATTGAAATTATTAGCAATTACATAATTTGTATTGAAATACGACATAATTGATAACAACAAATGACTATCTCACAACAGTTAAATATTCTCAATATATCGACTGACGATTAGCAGCAAAACACTTCTGCCGCAGGCGGTGTTTCAATGTATACTGAGCTATAAATATGTGAATTGGCAGAGTTCAAAATGTACATTTCGAGATTATTAATTAACAACTCTTTTAAATTACCGAAGAGTAGTATTTCGGTGATATAAAATAAGTACCAAACACCCAACAATAAAAAATTTTGTTTTATAGAATGTGAGAGAAACTAAATTGCAAATAAAAACATGTCACAAATATGATATAATTTATCACGAATCAATTAAAATGACTTAACCTGATTGATAGTTATGACTTAGTGCAACAATTACAAATACTGATGAAATAACCACTGCTCGAATAGCACATATTTTTATTACAAAATGAGTTACTTAATAGCAAAGGGACAAACGACAGAGAGCCCTATGTGACATAACCGCTCCTTGACAAACAGAATATATCTAATTACAAAGGAAATGTTCACATCCAAAATTGAAACTTACAAATAAATGAAAATTATTTTTCATTTCTTACAAATGGAGCACAAATTTAAAACACCAGTTTACTCTCCCAAAACTATTTCCCTAATAGGTTAAGTTATACCAAAAACACACAAACATGAAGGAATCTTTTGCACACTAGTCAGAGAGATTCTGAATTATACCTACAACAAAGTATTTAACAAAGCCAAAAATAGGTGACAATATTAAAAAAGAATCGAAAAAATGCATGTGCAACTTTCTAACATCTATGAAACAATCCCATGTGCAAAATTAAAACTCATTAATCACTTACTGCCTGAAGCAATCAAGGAACGAACTGATTGAATACACTAAGTCCTACAACACGGAACAAAGTAATGAAATATCAATAATAGAACACTGTATCCTATTTCCCTATCAATCTAGGTGACATAAAGTAATGAAATGAAATGACTTGCTATAAAATATTCCATAAACACACACATTTATATTATTACCCATGCACAAGAACCATTTAAGCTTACCGCACTTAACACAAAGACAGCTCATTACATGTCATATGCTGGGAATTCAATTCCATATATTTTCCCTAGCATGAGAAACATATTTAAAACAATTTACTTTTAACAAGAAATAAAACTTCCATTGAAGCCTTGCGCAATCTTCCTCTCGCATCAAAGCTGACGGCCCCTCTGTATAATTATCCAGATATAGCTCGGCCCCAGAAATAGTAGTTCACACTTTGCACTGACATTTCCCAATATCAGATGTTAAAAAAAAAAATAACTTAATTCTGATATGGTCCACAATACAAAGGGAAGGGTAGGAGCCAAGTGCTGTGTCCATCCATCCTAGGCTTCCAGCTTTTCTGGATGATCAAGAACAACTGACTGCAGGGCACGTTAGAGAGCATGTGCTGCCCACCTCTACCCAGCCAGGTTCTTTTCTGTCTTATTTTCTCTCAACCCCTCTTTCTTTAACCCTGTAGACAGGGTCAAGAATCTCCACTCCTTTGTCACGTAGACTGTTTAAAAAATTCGATTCTCACTAGCCAATGCTTCCTCATAGTGAACATATAATATAAGAAATAAATCACTCTGGAAAAGTATAAAATTACCTCCTAAACACAAATAATCACATTCCAAATGCTTTAAAGCTATAAAATTCCAGGAAGCTTTATCCGAATTTACAGAAATATAACATTAAAAGGATTCAATTGCAAGGAAATAAAAAAATTGAAATATTAATTGGATTACATATCAAATGAAAAGAACTACGACCTAAATGTGATTTACATCACAAACACTAATCAAAAACATACACTTAAACAAAAACAAACAAGCAGAATGTTTGCACAATAAGTGTAGTAAACACATAAATAAATTTAAATGTTTTATTAAATATCATAATTTTACTAAACAAGTCTTACACTATTTTAATATCCTGATTCTTCAACCACGAATCGTGGACTTTAGGGAACCCTTTCGAGAATGCTAAGGATGCATGTTTCTCCTTTTTAAAGATTTTTTCAACTAAGTATTCATTAGGAGAAGTAACTTTCTGTAATTTGTGTTCGTAAAAACTGCCTTTACTGGACTGTAAATTATAGGGTTTGAGGTAATATACTATAGGAAACAATTGTTTAACTGTAATAATTTAAAATATTTCTTATGGCCGATTAATAGTACATTTTTTCTCTAAAACATCTTTCAGCTTGGACATTCATACATATTTGCCAACTTTGAACGTTTGCTTTCTCTTGTCGACTACTTTAGGATTAATATTTACGGTTTTTCATCAGTCTGTAAACTTTACAGGTGCCATCTTGATAGTTAGATGTTATCTCGTATTATAAAATGTAAGTATTTCAGGAAAAAGTCTACCCATTTGTAAGTCCCCTTCATAGAGAAATGTTTGTATTGTGATGTTAGACAATACTGAACACCATGTGAAGTTTGTGTATACTTTTTTTGTTTACATTGTGCCGATTAAATTTTCAACCATAATATTTATATTTTGCACAGACAGACTTTTCTTACTTGTAAACAGTGCTATTTGGATGTAATATTTCCCTACATAACATTATTTAACACTCTGGAACAATTTAAAATGTTATTTCGCATACATGTTTGTCGATATTGAAATCCAACCTCATATCACAACCTATATTTTTGCATCTGCAAATATTTGTATTTTTTTTCACTGTAAATATAATTTTGTAAGTATTTTCGCTTAACATGTATGGTCAGTATGTTGTTTACTTCCGTTTTCGGGAGGCACCCTACATGTATGCTAGGCTGAGAGGAACCAAATTCGAATTTTGTTGTTATAAGTAGTGATCAGTTGAGCTGATAACAATGAAATTCGAGTTTCTGCAATTATGCCTTGGCTGGGCATGTAGGCCCCGAATTCGTTCTTCTAGCAGCAGCCATGACCATGTTCACGTGTATTTTTAAGGTCCCAGTTTGCACTAAGTGATGGACCAATGTGAGGTCCCAGAATTAGTTGGAAATGTGATTTTCTGATGTGAATTTTGGCAAGGTGTCCTGTTATTCCTGCCAAAGCAGCCCACAGACTAGATATATTGTGGAAAATGTGTGTTATGAGATGCTCAGCATCAGCCGACTCACTACTGGGACAGATGTACAGGGTGGTCTATCCTGGCATTTCAATGTGTAATCTGGCTTGTAATACTACATGTTTATCACTTCAAGTACAAGTGATTACGAAGCTTGTTTCAAAAAGTGCAAACTGATTTGGACACAATGTACACACAGCTTGTTTGGAACCTTAAGAATTTAAGTCGCGCTTGCAACAAGCTTTGTTCCCTTTTCGAATTCTGTGTGTTCTATTTAACTCAATTTTAATCCCAGTAGCCCTTGTATGAACTTAAAATTGTGTAATGAACTGAGCCAAACATATGCAGTTGATCCTTTCCCAGCATTTGCTATTGTGAGTGAATGCCATTGAAAATGTATGAAGTTAATTCTTCTCTCAAATTTACTAAAAATTTCAAGTAATTTCCCACCACAAATATACATACTGGAGTAATTTTCGTACACAGATCAGATTCACAGTATTGAATGCTCAATCATTCTTTCAGTGATGTGCTGTAATGTTTTATTGTTTGTCTCAATTGATTCATGTTGTGCCTGAATGATAAGTGTCACTGTTATTTTATGAAGCATGTGATTTTGCATGTAGTGTCTTGTATTAAAATAAAGTTGCAATTTGACCAGTGTTCCGTATTGTAGTGTTTATATCAATTTCCAAGTGCATCACAATTATTAATCTCAATTCTGAATACTTTACAAGCTTATCATCAGCTAGTTAAACTCGTGGTAATTGAGTAAGATACATTTAATGCTTGAGAGGGGACACATTTTCCTGGTATGCAGTTGGTTACCTAATCAATGCACACACTAAGAGATTATGCACTCTTTAGTGACTGTGGCACACCTTAAGAATTCTTTCACACTACCCACTAAACAAAGAGTGTTATTTTATATGGTGTAAGCCTGGATTGTTCAGAGTTCATTTTCCTTATCTAGTGTTTATTTCTAGATGACTGGTGCCAAGGGGTTTTGCAGAATTGGCTGAAAGGTTTTTTTTTTTTTTGCCTTTTGCTTATTCAGCCATCTCGAGTGCTCGGAATTTTATCACCCAATATTTTATTTGGAATTGTATGTGTTTTTCTTGTGTACAGTTAGTTGAGGTACTGTATACTTACAGTTTATACTATCACCTCACCAACTCTACACCTTGTGTGAACACCTCCGCTGTTGGAAAGTATGGATAGCAGATTTTCTGAAATAAAGTCAGAGATAGCTAGTAATATGAATATGAGGTTTGCTGAGGAGGACAGAAAACTGAGTAGCAAGATGAATGTGACTCGTGAAGGTTACCTGGTAGTCTGCCAATGTCACTACAGGTGTGTTTCCCCACAAGGTTATGACAGGACAAAACTAGGGATGTGTCATGGAAGAACTGCGAGATCTACCTAAACTTGATGTAGTCACTACCAAAAAATACCCCGAGAAGATAAAAATGGAATTAATAGATTTTATTAAGAGAAACTTTTTTTGTCTGCTGAACGGCGAAGTAAGTACTGAAGATTCAGTAAAAATAATAAAGTCACAGTAAATGACTAAGTTTAATGCAGGACTAACCATACCAGCAGGTATTCGGCAGGCATAATGAAAAAGATATTTTTCATTTTTCAAGGTCCATTTAGAATTATTCAAGTTATCTGTGACAACTGCTACGAGTTAGCTGGTCTAAATGGAAATTCTGTAGGCCGAAGCAATATAACACAATTAAAACCCTACTTGACACTTTGTAATAATTCAGCTGAAGTAAAGTAATATGACAATTATCAATGCCCGGACCTTACTTGATGCTAGAGCCTTTACTGAAAGCAGAAATGTTATTATTTGAATTGTATTAGAGTGACTTGTTTATGTACTTGTATTAAAGGAGTCATTAGATTTTGTCACTGTTAATATGTCACACCGTTTGTCTCGTATGTTCGCCTTGCCCAGAAGAAATACGAGAATGCAATGAAAATGTTGCTATAATTTTATGTCGCTACAGGAAGACTAAGAGATTTTCTGAAGGTTATGATACTTATGTAGTTGTTACATGCTGATGATACCGAAGTCAATGATGGGGAAATGAAAGAACACGTGCACGTGTAATGAAATGGCCAAGGCTACAGGAGAAATGAGAATTGCAGAAAGGATGATTTAATTTATTAATGTCATTGAAGTGATTATTATGTGCAATTTACGTGTGACCCTATCCACTGCGCCCGACACAAATTAATTAAAGGGGAAAGTTTAACATACAGAAACACATAAAAATACACAAGTAATATTTAAATGAAAACCCTCCTAACCATGTTTATGCTAACGTGTGTCGACGATGTTGTAGTCACGAGATCGTTGATTTAAATCTCATCTCATACTGGAAATTTGGGATTGGACTTTTAGTTTCTCCCGGGAAATGATGACTCCTACCATCGTCTATTTGTCTTCTAGTTGTGTTCCCGTAGCGACGAACAACATGTTTAGCCTTACAAGATATATTTGCTGTAGTTGTTATTGTCGAAATTTTGGCTTATTTGTTTATGCTCTGTTGTTAATTTTGAAGATGTTTTAAATGTTAGGGATTTTCTAATGAATAAGTGGTGTGATAGTTGCTGGAGTAGTATGTTGGTTGGTCCAACATTTTTTGCCCTAAAATGCTTGATTTTTCCTCGAATTTCGTGCATTTTACCTCCAAAATAACAATTACACACATAATAATGCACGAATATTGATCGTAATATTTCTTGCAAAAATTAAGCGAAATCAAACAATTACACATCAAACTAAGAAAATTTATACCAATAATGCAAGCTAATTCAAGCAAAAAAATTAAGGAAATTTTGTCCAAAACTATGCAAATTAAGCTAAAATCAAATTTAATACTATGTTAGTATTCTTTATAGTTTATATTCGAAGCTCTACTAATTTTTTAAAAACTTCTATATGTTTAAATTCGTCACCAATTTTCCAAAGTTCATCTTCATCGCAAACACTATCTAAAATTATTAACTGAAATTTTTGAAGATTTCGATAGAATGTGAAAACTATATTTTGGAGTTTGGGGGACTTCATATTTATGGTGTATGCTGCAAAAGTCGATTTAGAACCTCCTTTTAAAATGTTAGTAAGAGTGCATGGTAAACCAAGTGAAGCCAATTTCATTTATAAAGAAAATATTTATATTGGTTTAACAAAATGATTATTTATTCGATTAATCAGCTTAACTAAACGTCTAAAAATCTCTATAAATTATGGAAACATTTCGTTGTTTCCGTAAATTCGTTTACATCCCCCATTTATTAATTTAAAACATGTATATATCTTCAGGAATATTCTCATTCAAATAAT
The DNA here is from genome assembly GCA_029891345.1 of Dryococelus australis. Lineage (NCBI taxonomy): Eukaryota > Metazoa > Arthropoda > Insecta > Phasmatodea > Phasmatidae > Dryococelus > Dryococelus australis. The sequence goes on along the minus strand of CM057009.1, from coordinate 168,063,921 downwards.
AGTAAGTTAGATTACTTTGACTAATTAGAAAATTACATATTGTTCCTGCATCAACAGCTTTGTGAAAATCTACACTAATTTTTATGTTCGTTTTATCGTTAACAACAGTTGTTTTTCTATATAAACAATCAATAACCAATAGTTGTCTTCGCAACAAAAATGAATACTTATCGAGATAATCTTGAGTGTTTACTGTTGGTTTATAATAAAGTTCCTTATTTCTAAATAGAGTATCTAGTTTTGATTTTGAATTTCTAAAATTATCATGAAGAAGAAACATTTTATCAAAAATTCCATATTCAATAACTAGATTCCAATTTTCTTTAGGAAAGATCTCATTTCCACCATTCTTAACAAATATATTTCTTACATACAGTGATCAAACATAGAAGCATGTACATACTGTTCAACACAATTCTTTCTATTAGGTTGAAAGCCTACAATTACAAAATCTGGCATATCAAATTGTAAGTTATTAAACTTATCTCTCATATCAAAATTAAAAACGATTGTTCCTGCAGGAACATAATTTTATAAAAATTCCCAATAATTAAAACTAATGGGTATTTTTGGACGTTTGTACATTTTTTTCTTTAATTGCAATAGCTGTGTTATATTCGTATGCAACAATTGGCCACATATTTTCTAATGTTTTACTAACAATTTTACCTGGATCAGCATAAGTTTTCTGAACTGCGCAATCTGCGTTTTTAGTTTCATAAACTTATACACATTTTTCATAAGATAAATTATGAAAAAAGTAATTTTATCACCTCCTTTCCAGTAAATTTCTTTGTTATCTCGAATAAAACCATACATATATCAGTGATTAGGTTATTTCATTTGTTTTATCACTGTGAACAGATTTTACATAGTATTTATTATCAATACCAATAAATTCTAAATAATTTTATTTACTTGGAGATCTTAACAAATTATTCATCATTTATGAAGTTAAACCTGAGTTTTACATCATCTGATGTTAGAAAATTGGTTGATAGCTTATTAGTTATTCATGGCGAAGAAAATTCTGGAAATAAAAATGATTACAATGAAAAAGTAAACTAAATTAATATGCAAAACAATAAATTTTCTGATTTTGTTGTTAATAATACAAACTTAATTCATTATCTTATAAGAGTTTTAAATGTAATTCCACATTCTTTTTTGTAATTCTGAACATCATGGTAAAGGAATAATAAATTGGGCACTAAACAATTTAAATTTACCTGAAATGCATTAGTCTGGTTATAATTGTTGTGGCCCATTTAAAAAATTCGATAAAAGGTTCGAAAAAGGAGATACAGAAAAAAATAATTTGGTTGAAGAATGCAAGTATCATGATATTGCTTATAGAGATATTAAAGATTTAGAATCTAGACATGAAGATGAGAAAATTTTACAAAAAGTAGAAAAAGAAATTAAGTTAGATAAAAATACTCCAATCAGTGAAAAAATTGCTTCTGCAGCTGCTGCTTTAACTATGTATACAAAAGGAAAGTTAGGATGTGGTATTAAAATTTATCAAATATTAACATATAGATTTTTACTTTTAAATGAAGTTGATTATTATAACATTCTATAAACCCATCGATCAATGTAGAGATTTGCGTATAGATAACTTTTTAACAATGGAACAACTCGAGAGATAAAATAAAAATTCAAAAGAAGGCAAAGGTTTCAATTTTACTTTGCCAATACCAACAATAAAAAAAAATACTAAAAGAAAAATCTTGATGTTGTTTACATCATGGAGGTTTTTAGCATTTTTAATTCCAATTTTATCTTCACTAGGTGCTTTAGCTAATGGAGCTAGCTCAATTTACAATTATGTTGAACAAATTAGGAAAAAATTAAAAAAAAGTACAGCATATACATAACTTAGCAATAGAAAATAAATCAGGAAGTGGTTTAGTCGCAATAACGGGAGGACCAAAAAAATTTGAATATATCACAGTTATCTAATTTTGATATTCAGAAATATGTAAAAATACTAAATATTAATCATTTCAGAAATATTTATATGATTGATGAATTACCAAAAAGTAAGCGCAAATATGAATCTGCTGTGGTTAATTTTGTAATTTCAACAAATCCTGGTACTCATCGGGTTTGTTATGATAATAGAATTCAGAATTTGAATCCAGTTATCTATAGACATATATGTTTAATTCTATTACACCTTTTTTCGTGAGGTTTTAAGTTACCTGAAATAATTTCGTTGTTATTAAATGATGGATATATTTGGGAATATTAGTGTTTCTGCTTTAGGAGATCAAGTAAGTAAAGTTTTTGTTTATATAACAGATTGTTTCTCTTCAAAATAGTAGAATTAATAATATGGCTAATCTTATAGATGGAAAAGATGCAGTCAATAAAATATTTTTGATAAAGAAATATCTGATTAAATACCAATCAGTTTTGGATTATTGTGATTCACTTCTTAACTCAAAAATTGAAAATTGTAAGGAAGAAAAGCCTTATATATTTTATTTACCTTCAAAATGGGATAAAAAAAAAAAATTTCACCTTGACAATAATAAACTTATCTTTACCTTTTTGATGGATTGTACAGTTATAAAATAATTGTTGCTAATATCAATTTACCTTATGATACTGTGACCGTTATTGTGGGTTCTAAAAATGGATTACAGTAAGCCCTTTGATGTTAACATAGGTGATATTTTATCTTTTAAAATCAGAAAAAATAAAATGGTTATGATGATGGATTGCTGACCACAATAGGAAAATTCTTAAAATGTAAATATTAATTATTTTTTTATTACATGGAGAATACTTGGTGCTTGAAGTGTAAGAGAGTTACTAAACATAATAATATAAAAATGAAAATATGAAAAATGCACGATTAGTTCAGAAAAGTATATGTTCTCTGTGTAATTCTAATAAATCATTATAATTTTTTTGGCCAATGTAAGAGAAGGAATAATCAATGAATCATATAAACCTGCCTGAAAAAATGTTCCAATAAGAAAAGTAATTTCGTATGGTATTGTTGATTTAGGGCAAATTGTTCTTGCTGAGATGGATACTCGTAATTTAAATGGCATATCACATATAAGCAATGGATACAAATATATTATGATAATTAAGGATGTTTATTTTAAATATGCATTTGCAACACCAATTAAAGATAAAACAGCCAAGAATGTAGCAAATGCTTTAGAATGTATACTGACTGAAAGAAAAGTGCATAATTTCTAAAGTGACAATGGGTCCGAATTTTATGATAAAATATTTAAAGATCTTATGCAAAATTATAACATCAATCAATATTCTACATTCAGTGGAATTAAAGCCATTGTGTAGAGAGATATAATCGTAAAATGAAGAACAACATGTGGAAGAAATTTGCTTTAAATGGCAATTACAAATGGGTAAATATATTAGATGATTTAGTTACAGAATACAACAATACCAAACATGAAACCAATAGAAGTAAATTAAAGAAACGAAAAAATTTAAGACAACAAGATTTTGTTAATATGGTCACTAAACCGAAGTACAAAGTCGGAGATGTTGTCCGTGTGAGCAAAATTAAATTAATCTTTCATAGGTTTATACAGCTTATATGACAACAGAATTATTTGCCATTTTAAAGGTTTAAAATTATGATGTTCCAACACACAAAGTGAAATATACTAAATGAGAAGAAATAAAAGGTCGTTTTTTATGAATACGAAATTATGAAAACTATCTATCCAGATTAATATTTGGTTGAAAATGTATTGAAAACCAAAGGTGATAAAATCAATTAAAAATGGTTAGTGTTTTGATAATTCACATAACTTATGGATTAATGAAACAGAGTTCTGTAAATTAAAATATTTTTCTGTAAGGATCAGAGTCATGCAGGATCATTAATCATGCAGGATCATTATCATGCATAAGTACTACCCCGATGAATATTTGGTTTAAAAGTCTTAAAAACTAAAAGTGATAAAAAATATTTAAAATTGTTAGGATTTGCTAATTCACACAACTCTTGGATTAATAAAACAGACTTAGTGTAAATTTTAATATTAATTCTAGAAAATTTAATAATTTTAAAATAATATTTATCTTTGTAGTCAATTCGACGACGTTTATTAATAATATTAGTCGATTGTTGTTGAGTATAGTTATTTCTGGCAATTTTTAAATAGTTACGAAAACACACAATGTGACTATTCAAAGTTTCTTTCATTCTTTGATATAAATTGATAGAATTTGGAATATACTCAAATCTCAACAATTGTTCACAATTGGGATGTCTATCTTTAATTCTATGCAATTGTGTTTGAAAATTATTATTTTTTAGTTCTAATGATATAATAATCATATTCACAATCATCAAATAATTTTAAAAGAACAAATGGTGGATATAACTGTTGATCTTGTGTTTGTTGTACAACATGAGGGGCAATTTCTCTGATTTCTTCATTCCTGTGATCTATTTATTACATCTAAAGCCATATGAACTGATTCTCTTAAATTTTCAATATGATCATATTGCATTTTATTTATATCTTTTAAATGATATACTCTTATTTCGCATTTTTGTATGCTCGATTTGGCCTTTGTATAAATGCGTTACATATTTTTGAATCTTATATTCACCATTTTTAAAATTCCTTCGCAATTTTACAATGTGAAATAAAAATAATTTCACATAAACCAGGCTCACTAGTATAAAATGCTTTGCCATTATGTTAACTAAGTTGGGATAAACTTTTCATTCCAAATATTTCAGATTAAGATTTCTTGTATTTCAATTAAATTTGCATTCTTAATGCATCTTTTGGGTAAGAGTATTCTAATATTTCAGCAATATATTTTCCTCTAAACCAAGGATTACTTACGTTATGAATAACCATAGAAACATGTTTACTACAGTTAATAATATTGTTATTATTTTTGTCTTTAATTGAGTCCATTATATATGTGAAATTATGCACAGGCAAAATTGGTGAGTAGTAATAAGTGTTTTTATGTATATTCTTTTTTAATAAAAAATTTAAAATTAACAAAAAATAAAATGTAAGAATATAGACCTGATTCATTAACAAATATAGTAATACTCTGTATATTCTCAAGTTGTGTCAAATATTCATGTAAAAAAATATACAAATCATTACCAATAATTTTTAATGTTTTTGTATATTTGTTTTTACCCAAATCAATTGGTTCAAAACTTTTATTGCCTATCCACACATATATATTATAGATAGGATTTTCTTTACTGGTGCTTGAGATAGTAGCTATTAATAGCATATACTGCTCGCATTTTATACAAGCATAAGCCAGGTTTTTAGTTCAAATTTTTAATGATTTGGTGATAATTTATTTGTACAAATATAGGCACCAGATATTCACATTGTTAAATTACCTGCTCAGACCGGAGATCAAACCTACAACCTTCACATTTGATATCAAACAACTTGGTTCTGAACTAAGGAGACAAAATGATCGCAGCACTGAGTTGTTAGCTACAAGTGGTAAGACCCAGTAAGTTGAATGCTTATTTATCACAAGTCACTCACCAAGTGTGTCACAACTACTGCACCGAGCTCGCCCAAGGTTGACGAGTGGAGTCATTCTTGCCAACTGTTCAATGTGCTGCAACTAGAGTGCAGCTCACTACAGCAAAGTTCGAAGAGATAGAACATGTGTTTTATCTTCTCCCCGCAAGCAGTTGGCTTTTTCCTGTTGCTTGTAGAGGTCAACACATTATGAAAGCTTTCATCTGTCTCAACTAGGTTGCAGCAAAATAGGAAAGCTATATTCTGTAGCAACCAGATGGCAGCATGTTTGCTGGAGCAGTTAAAAAATGCTCACACAATAAGTGCAACTTTCAGGTATTATTCTTATTGAGATGAAAGTTATTTTATAAAAGTTTTTATTTTATTACAATACTTCACTTCCTTAATTTTTCAAATCATATCTGAAGTGATAAAACCATAGTCTACCCCCCAAGATTTTGAACAAGTCTACTTAAATTTATCATATGTCATATCTCAACCAACCAAATAGTTATATACATGTTTTTATTTGTTTCATTTTGTCTAAATAAACACTAAACATTTGCACTATCTCTTACTAATGGTTTAGGTACTTTTGAATAAGTCTGTGGCAAATAACATACATCAACATTTTTATGTCTTAGAATAGTAAAGTACTTGCCGATAACATCTTGATTTTCAAAGATGACATCATTGAAAATGACTTGAGAATTATTTTCACATTGATCTAGTGAAAAAATATTGTTAGTGCTATTTTAAAAAATAAGCCATCGTGTCACTAAACTTGTTGGATATTATATGAAAGTCATTTTCTAACTGAATATATTTTGGTTGATTTGAACTTTTTGAGCAAACACACAATTTCTTGAAATTTGACCTACTAGTCTTATAAATAAAATTATTTATAAAGTTGGTTTTTCTCAAATTAATGGGGCCCGACGATAATGGCTCTCATACAAGTACACAATTCTTTTGATTTTTAGCATTTCGTTCGGAAATTATGACACCAAAACCCCAATCAACTTTTTTAATTTGGTAACTTAATTTTTTGTAATAAATATATAATAGAGTATTTAAGTTGACAAATAACAGTTTCATTCTAAAGAAAAAAATTCATTATTATATCATTCATAAAGATAAATCTATTGCAATGATTATTTTTTGCACATAATTTGTGATGCACAATATAACCAATAATACTATAACATTGATTGAAAACAATAAAGATATAACAATTCCAAGAGGACAATGCAATGTAGAATCATTACAAGAATCTATAAACTCGTTTGATCCATTTTCAACAAACAACATTGAATTAACAGCAGATAAAGTGAAAAATAGAACACCTATTAAAGCTATGTTTGGTATTGATTTTGACTATTGATTATCCAATATTCTCGGCCGTGAAGGAAATATCACTATTGAAAAAGACAAAATTGTTGTAGTTACTCAATTACCTGATTTTAATCCATTTAAAACAATAAATATTCATTTTAACATAGCATATTGTATGTTTATAAAATACGATGAGTCTAATCACTTAACATACATAATTGCTAGTTTTCCACCAAAAACAATGTTTGGTTTTAGAGATTCTATTGTCCAAGACCCATTATATTGAATTTTTAATAAAATAAATAATGAGTGGTTTAATTATATGATTTTAGAGATTAGGGATGAAAATGGTAAAGAAATTGATTTTTATCGTAATGATCTCGATATTGTTTTGGAGATTAAACCTGATTAAATATAATTTATGTAATTTTTGTGGTCGGTGCGCCGACTGTTAAATTATTTGTCAATACATAATGAATATAAATTTATTTTTATTAATAACCCCTTGTTAATGTATATAAATTATCGTATTTTTTATTCAAAATGATATGTATGTCATAGTAAACGTTCAATTATTTTTCCATAAACTTATTCACAAATTTTTTTTTGTTTTCTTATGTCTTGCACTCACATTGTTTCTTTTATAATCGCACTTTTGTTAGATTTTTGTACTAGTTCACCCATAGATTTCATGTTCAAATGTAAATCATTTTCGTGATTAAGTGTGAACCCTTTAATTTTTGTATCTTGTTTTCCCAAAAAAAATTTAATAACCATAGCTTTTTGGACAAGTACTTATCCATTCGACACCATAATCATTTTTTCCAAATTCGTCTGTCCATTCGCCAAGCATACAACCTGTTTTAAAAGTATTTTTACCATCGTCAATATAAACCATGCTGTCTGTATAACAATATACTACTTTAACACATAATTTATATGAAATATCATATAAATGTAATCTAGCATTTGAAGTGGTGAAAGTTGCTATAAATATATTTGTTGCTGTGCTATCTTCTAGATAATTATCATTGTATTTTTATGACATATCAATAATTTTTTCATTGATGTAAACAAAATTATTAACTTCTATTCTTTCGTCTAATAACAACTCGTACCAACGAGGTGGATCAGTAATATATTCTGTTGGTGTCAAATTTTGTCATTGTCCAAATTTTACCTTAAATGAATTCAAACAAATTTTGGCAAAAGCCCGTTTTCCTGGGTTTTGTTCAATATGCTCGATGTTTAAATAGATATCTTGTTCTTTTTGAATAACTCGAATATATTCTTCTATTGATTTATAATCGCCTTCCCAAAGACTAGTTTCCAATTTTACTCTCATAAATGTTTTAATGTAGTCTCTATAAACATTTTATTTCTTTGTTGCTCAAAATGCCAAACTTCGTGAATTTTAATTCATTTTTAGCCTTTTTCAATAGCTTTATTTAGTTCTAATATAGTCCATGTACCATTTATTGCTCTATCTTCGTCAATATGTTTACATTCTCCTTTTTTTTCTCTACAACACACTTTGAAAAAAAAGTATACAATAGTTTTTTCTTGTTTAATTGGAAGTACTGGATGATATAAATTTCTTGATGGTAAAACTTAACATTTGATCAATCCTAACCAATTTTCGTCGTAATTTATTGGGTTTAATATTTTTATCGGATGTCCAGTTGGACATCCGATTAAAATATTAAACCCAATAAATTACGACGAAAATTGGTTAGGATTGATCAAATGTTAAGTTTTATATATATATATATATATATATATATATATATATATATATATATATATATATATATATATATATATATATATATATATATATATATCTTAGCTTTTTTTCTGAGACTTTTAATTTTTAAGCATTGGTTCTACTGCCAAAAAAAGTATCACTAGGTTCTAATAGTTCTATTACATTTTTAGTTTTTTTCTAAATAACTTTTATAGAAAATCGATTTTTTTCATTTGCAAGCCCACATTTCCCTTATATTGTAACCATTTCGTCTTAAAATTGTTGTTCGATTGTTTGTTTTAGTAAACAAATCATCCCTACTTTCATTGTTACAATTTTTTACTGTGTCTGGTGATTAACAATCAGAACAACCACGCCAAAAACCGCCATGATATTTATATATTATTATTATTTATCATAACCATCAACTTTTGCTCCACAAATAGTAACTATTCCACCATTTAATTCATCTCGATCATTTGGAAATGTATTTAACAGCGAAACTGATTCTTTACTAAACATTTCTTTTATGTAATATTTAACTACTGGAATAGTCATGTAGCAAAATGGATCTATATTTGCTATTTATAGAAAAGATTCTCTAAATTTAAGACAACCACATCTTAAAATATCAACATCGGAATCATAATAGTCAACAAGTTATTTTTTTAAATCGAAGAGATAATATTCTTTTGTTTTTCCAGCATGCCATTTTAAATAAGTATTTTCGTTCTTTTTGTTCCATAATATTTTGTAGCAGGTATTTTTCCAACATAATTGTGATTTTCTGGTATATTGAAAAAGTGTGAATAATATCCTTTTTTAAGCTCTTTTAAACTAAATGCTTTGGGAAATGTTGCAAGACTTCCTTGAATAAAGTTACTGTTATCAATTATTTTGATATTTAGGCTCGATATTTTAAGTTGCATAATTTTTTAACCTTGATATATTGTTTGAGGGTTTATACTGTTTCAAACACCATATTGTAAATTAAAATATGAATCATAGACTTTGGAATTGTGTGGAATAAACGTATATAATTTATTTTCTTCACATAATACCCATTCGCAAATCTCATCATTTGTGCTAAAATGTATTTTGTTGCCATCAAAATCTTGAACAGATTCAAAGTTCAGTGTATGAACTTGTATAGCTTCGTAGTCAGAGAAGTAGTATTTTTCAGTGCAAGAACAATTCATATCTTTTTTCTTGTTTCGTCCATTAAAAGTACAAACTTTTGTACACAAACCACCTTTTTGAGGCTTCTCTTGCATATAACATTTATGTTCATCAGTTTTCACAATTTCCTTACAATTCCAACATTTGTTATAACTACATTCGTATTTTTTATTTCTCAAGCATATTTTGTTACAAGTTTTAATCTTATAACCCGTCTTACACACAGCATCGTGATTAGTAAAACATTCCTATCCAAAACAATATATGTTACATTTTTTAACAAAATATTCTAATAAGAACTTTACCTCCCAAAACATTTTCGTGTTGTGGTTTTTTACACAAATAACATTATTTTTCTCACTTTCATGTTGATCTTTATTATTGTACGGTTTGTCACATTTTTACAATAATAATCACTACCTAAAAATGCTTTCATCCTATTATTTACGTCGTAATTTTTATCTTGTAAATACAAACAAACAGTTGTTTTCTTTTTAACCAGACTGTATGATTGAGTTGAAATGGGCAGCTGAAACAACTTTAATTTTAACATTTAGAAAATTTTCTGCATCCAAAATATCTTCCAAACAGAAACCGATTTCACAACTTTTACCCATTTTTACACAAGTTCCCGAGCCAATTCCCCTTGTAATTTTCTACCTTTTCTAATATAAATAAACTCATTATTCGTTTATTCTCTATCTAAAATGATATTAGTTTCGCATGTTAAAGCTGTAATCATTGCTCTTGGTCCAAACAAATTTTCATTATTGTTAATTTTATTAATACATTGTTTTGCTTTTATATCTTTAGTTCAATTGACATATTTTTACCTCTTGCGCCATTACCTCTGGGTATTATATAAACATCAATTTCGAAAGTAGTTTCATTTATATCTACATTTTCATTTGTTGTCATTATTCTCTCAGTTTGAGTAAGTAGATTTCCTGCATTTACATTATTTCTTCTTGCAGCCGAAATTGTATGGCGAAAATTATGATTATTTTCATTTGATCACCATTTCTATAACCAGTTAATTTTTTTTTCAGAACTCATTGCTGCATGAACTGCATTTAGAATAGCCTTCATTTGTTTCTATCGAATTGCCTTGAAAATTATTTATGTGAATGCTGTAGTATTTTGTTCGCCAAATGTTAAATCTATCATCAAAATAACGTTCACATTCACGTATTGCAAAGGGTGGTCTCCTTTCCACATGTTTCTTAAACATTTTTTTTAAGGAAATATTTGACATAAGCATTAATTTTCTTCTTTAATTTCGGGTTTTGAAAAAGTAAAACTTTTTCAATTCTCGTATCTTTTATTTTTTGAGGGTACAGACATCTGATTAGAGAATGGAAATATTTCTTTTAATTCAGTTCCATCGTTTGAATATAGTTCTCTTACATTGAGATGTGAAAATGGTAAATATGCAAAGTTTCTTATTATTTCTTCATTTCTAATAAATGGCATAATAGCTTTAATTAATTCAGCTTTCCTTAAATTCTACCAATAAGTAATTTAAAGATTTTTTAGTTAAGTTTTTTAGCTTTTGCACTCTCCTCCCGTTCAACTCAACTGCTAGATTTTTCGTTGCCATTATCATTTTTTTTCATTTATATAGGAAAAATTATTGAAGGTTTCAAAAATATAAAGATGATATAGAATGAATGAAATTGTAATAGTGTTTAAATAAGTGATAGTACTTTTTTTATATTTAACTTTTTCTATGGTAATATATGTCTCATTAAAACATTTTATTTTCATATTAGTGTAAATTTATCCTTAGTAGTTTTATGATGAGAAAATAATTGTACAGGTTTATTCTCATTACATACTGTACATGTCTTTGTCGTACAATTATCATGTTGAATTTCGTATAGAATATCTATTAATGCATTGTGTGATGCAGTATTTTTATGCTCTTTGAGGTATGTACTACAAACATATTTTTCACATTCACACATTATTTTCTCATGAAAACTTTTTTAACATTTTGATGTGTGTTTGTCTATAGTCGCTTTATGAGGATAAAATGATACGGTAGGTTTATTCGCTTTACATAATATACACGTCTTAGTGGAATAATCACTATGTCGATTTTCATTTGCAATGTGTAATTTAGTATTTTATCCTTTTTGAGGTATAATGTAGATACATATTGTCCACATTCGCATAGTACTTTCTCTTTATTTAAATCATAATGATTCTGGCATATTTGGCGGGACCTTTTTTACAGGTGTTAATAGGCTTATCTTTTGTGTGGTTATGTGATGGAAAATATTGAATGCTTAATACTTCAACACACTTGTTGCATTGCTTACATATGGTATTATTTTCCATTTCGAGCATTGATTCCAATTTATTTATAAAGATAAAATTATTCAGATAAAGAAAAAAAAATCCTTATCTTATTTTTTTTCTTTGTAAATAAGACAAAATGGAGTCACATATCAAGAAGTTGAACAATTCCTTTGAATTGACTAAACAACAAGATCTCGAACAGAATAAATGGTTTGCTGCTACAGAATTTCAAAATTATTAATCTAAGTTTGGTAAAAAAATTAATTGTATCTATATAGAAATTATAAAATTACTTTACCAGATCGCTATGTAACCATGTCTGATAAAAATGATTTAAAATAAATAAATGAGAAACAAATTTGTATAGTGTATAAAGGTTTAAAAGAACTGAAAAATGGAAAATCTGTACATGATATTGTATTCTCTTAAAATGTATACATTTATATTTTTTGAATGTATCAGTTATCTTTTTTTTATTAATTTCATGTGGTTAAATGTCAATAAATTGTTTCTTTGTTAATATAATTGGCTTCGCTTGGTTTACCATGCAGTTTGACTAACATTTTAAAATGAGGTTCAAAATCAACTTTCCCAGCTACGCCATAAATGTGAAGTCTCTCGAACTACAAAATAGAGTTTTCAAATTCTACGAAATCTACAAAAACTACAGTTAATGATTTTAGATAGTGTTTGCGATGAAGATGAACTTCGGGAAATTGGTGACAGGTTTTAAAGTTTTTAGAAAATTAGTAAATCTTTGAATATAATTTATAAAGTATAATAACATAATATTAAATTTGATTTTAGCTTAATTTTAATACTTTTGGACTGAATTGTCCTAATATTTTTGCTTGAATAAACTTGCATTTTTGGTCTATATTTTCTTAATTTGATGTGTAATCGTTTGATTTGATTAATTGTTGCTAGAAATATGACGATCAGTTTTCGTGCAGGATGTTGTGTGTACTTTTTTATTTTGGAGGTAACAAGCATGAAATTCGAGGAAAATCGAGGATTTTAGGGCAAAAAATGGATTGTCCTGGACCTACCCATATTCTACTTGCTGGGAATTCAGAACGTATTAGGACAATGGGAATAAGTTTTTCCCTTGCACAAGTTCTTTTCCCATTGTTGTTAACTACGTTCATCTGAAATTGAAGGTTTTGACTGAGGTTAGCCAGGTAACGTACCAAATAATATATTTAGTAGTGCTGGGGGAGGGTTAATAATACGATCGTCGACACAAGTTTGGAACAAACACATAAACTTTACATCGAGAAAAGAAGACCAGTAGTGATTCTACTGTGAATGTTATTTTAAAAACAAGAACTAATCATAAAAGGGCATTCGAAAGTAAATCTTTGAAATTAAAGCTTGATCTAAACAACGCTACGAATGAAACTGGAGGTTAACAGCCAAAAGTAGTGCTAATGTAATATATTATAAAAACTGTGTCTTAATTGTATTGCATGTTGTTGAAGCTACACCCCGAGGCCGCAGGACTTACCTGCAGATGGATCCACACAAACGGCGTTTCGGACCGTAAAAAGTGCTGGCTACTGTGTGCCCGAGACAGCAGCCATTTTGACACTGTCGTTTGGCGTCCTTCGAACCAGCTCCGCACCGGACGATTGGTGCCGGTCAATCAACGCACGTTTTTCTACTCAATGCTTTAAATTTTGACAAACTGTCTACAAACATTATTGCTTGAAGTGTAATATGAATTTTCTGTATTATGTTGCAGGAACTGATATGGTATATGTAAATAAATTTATTTGAAGGATTGATTTTTTTATAATTGACTGAGGTCTGATAATGTGTCTTAATTATGTTATAGAAATCTTAATGTTATGTTTGAAGGATTGATCGTAAAAGGTTGTGTTGGTACTATGATTTGTTGATTATTAATTTTTGTCATTTTGTTGGCACTGTAACAACATTACTTCTAGCTTATTAAACCTGTAACAAACGTTTTTTCCCTAAAGGTAACAAACTTAACATGTGCTTGTTTCCGAACGTCATTGTAATATAATATGTACATTTATGTCAAGAATAATTTCCAACAATAACCTTAACAAGGCAATCTGTAATGTTATACATTACTGAAACCCATATCAAGTTTGTGTACACTTTATTTGTTTAAATTGCGCTGATGAACTTTTTAACCATAATATTTATATTTTGCACAGATTTTTCTTTCTTGTAAACAGCGGTATTTGGACGTAATATTTACTTACATAATCATTATTTTACACTCTGGAACATTTTGAACTGTGACTTTGCACACGCGTTTGTTTAACATTGAAACCTTCCTCATATGACAACCTATATTTTTCCATCTCGAAATATATTTTTTTTTTTTTTCACTGTAAACAAAATTTTATAAGTCTTTTCGTCAGTATGCTGTTTACTTCCGTTTTCGGCTAGGCTGCGAGGAGCCGAATTCGAATTTCATTGTTATCAGCCAATTTTGTTTGAGCTGATAACAATGCAATTTGGGTTTCCGCAAACACGTATAGGCGTGGTTGTGTAGGCCCCGAATTTGGTCTTCTACCAGCACCCATGATCAAGTTCAGCCATCTTTTTTGAGGTCCCAGTTTGCACTAAGTGATGGACCAGCTTGATGTCCCAGGAGTAGTTGGAAATGTGATTTTCTGATATCTATTTTGACTAGGTTACCTGTAATTCCTGCCAAGGCAGCCCACTGGCTAGATATTTTGTGGAAAAGGTGTGTTATGAGCTACTCAACGCCGACGGCGTCACTACTGGGACAGACGTACTGGGGCGTCTACCATAGCATTTTTAACATGTAATCCGTCTGGTAATACTACATGTTTATCCCTTCAAGTACAAGTGAGTACGAAGCTTGTTTCAAAAACTGCAAACTGATCTGGACACAATGCGCACATATCTTGTTTGAAACCTAAAGAATTAAACTCATGCTTGCAACAAACTATGTTCCCTATTCGAATTCCGAGTACTCTATTTAACTCCATTTTAATCCCAGTAGCCCATGCTCATCTTGCAGAATACCGAGTGAAATCTACAGTATGAACTTAAAAATGTGTAATGAACTGAGCCAAACTTATGTAGTTGAGCTTTTCCCAGCATTTGTTTTTGTGTGTGATTTTCATTGAAAATGTATGAAGTTAATACTTCTCTCAAATTTGCTAAAATTTTAAGTAATTTTTCCCAACACCACAAACATACACACTGAAGTAATTTCCCTACACATATCAGATTCGCAGTCATGAATGCTCAGTAATTCTTTTAGTGAATAGCTGTAATGTTTTCTTGTTTGCCTCAATTGATTCATGCTGTGCCTGATTGATAAGTGTCACTATTATTTTGGTGAAGCTTGCGATTTTGAATTGATTTTGTTTAATATAAGAGTGTCGCGCGTTCTTCATGTAGTGTCATGTTCAGAATTTTTGCAATTTTTTCAAGTGTTTTGTTGTTCTCATGAGTCTCAGAAACGTAGTAAATTCTAGTTGCATTTTGACCACTGTTCCTTATTGTAGGGTGTATGTCAATGTCTAAGCTCATCACAATTATTAGTCTCAATTCTGAATACTTCATTAGCTTATCATCAGCTAGTTAAACTCATGGTAATTGAGTAAGATACATTATTGCTTGAGAGTGGACAGATTTTCCTGGTATGCAGTTGTCTACCTAATCAATGCACACACTAAGAGATTATGCACTGTTCTGTGACTGTGTGGCACACCTTAAGGTTTCTTTCACACTGTCCACTAAACAAAGAGTGTGATTGTATATGGTGTAAGCCTGAATTTTTACAGAGTTAATTTTCCTTATCTACTGCTTATTGCTAGGCGACTGGCGCCAATTGCTAGGCGACTGGCGCCAAGCGGTTTTGCGGAAGTGGCTAAAAGGTTCTTGTGTTTGCCTTCCGCTTATTCGACCATCTCCTGCACTCGGAAATTTACCACTCATATTTAATTTGGAATTGTATGCGTTTTTCTTTTGTGAAGTTAGTTGAGGTAATGTGTACTTACAGCTTATAATATCACCTCACCAACACTACATCTCGTGTAAACACCTCTACAGTTGCTAAAGACTGGCTTTCCCAACACATTGGCCTATTGTATACATCACATGTTTATTTACTATGGTTAACCTCACAGCAAAGTATATTAGTTCTTTAATATATTTGTTAAATTTCTCGACAACTGATTTTTTAATTTCAGAATACGTCACTTAATGGTTAATCGCATTTCAACTATTAGTTTCTGAAAGGCCTAATAAAAACACAGTCCCTCTGTGGGTTTGGAGTAATTTTGACGTTCTTACTTCTTTAATGGTTTTCATTGCAGTGGTATCCTCTTTTCCAGTCTTGTTCTTCACAGGTGTACACCAAGCATATTTTGAATAAACATCTATTGTTTATTAAACATACTTGTATCAATTATTGTATTTTGAAAGCAATGTTATTTCACACAAATCGACTTGTTAATGATAATTTAAACCATGAGTAATAACTCTTATTCTGGGAAACCTTATCCATGTAGGAGTGTGGAGTTCTTGAAAAATATTACTTAATTTCATTACTAATATAACCTTTATCAGTCAGCTCTTCAATAATAGAAAAATATTACGTTGTGTATGAATTATTCCCAGACTCTCTCGAAGCAAAGAGAAGTTTTAATCTGTTCACCAATTCATTAGGATTGTTCCAATACACAGGAAAAACCCGCTCGCCCACTTCACCGTTATATATTCCACTTCCAACAATATATCATAATAAATATAATTTCGGATGGTTTTCATCTCCTGAACGATTATTTGCATTCATACTATGGATAGGTTCAGCTATAGTTCTCCAAATTGGCGTCTGAGTATCCATTTGTAACGTTTTTAGATAATAATTCAAACAATCGTTCACCTACATCAGTTACGTAATCACCTATTTTAATTTTATTCTCAGGCAAAAGCGTGATAACTTAATTTCCCAGGAACCATGTTTCCATGTCGATATACACCAAATGTTGTATCGCAAGTAGGTGAAGAATGATTTAAAGCTAAATAACATCGCGTTAGATGTGAAAGGATTTGCATACACTTCTTCTTTAAAGGTTCATCCGACATAATTACCAACAGTTTTTCTTTAGAAGTAGTTAATACATTAATACATATGTACATATACATACATACACATAATACATAATACATATCATACATTATTTTGATTGTGTTACATTAACGTTAAAGTATTTATATGAACTAATGCGATAATTTTCTAACTGTAACACTAGGTCGAGTATTCTGCGTATTTTCAAACTTACCGATTTTACTTATAACCTTATCTAATTTATTTGCAGTTAGTTTTTCAAATAATTATTTACAATCCTTAGATAATTTTGAATTTCTGTAACTTGTGTTGTAAAAATTGTGTTCAACATACCATTGACATCTATAGGTAACCCATCTAAATGTTCGTTTAATCATATTTCATTACTCTGCAAGTCATTCAGAACATTTCTTAAAATGCTCGCAAATAGACTCGTGTTCTTATAATCTTTATCACTCCCACAAATTAATTGTATTAATTTCCTTTGCATATTGGTCGATTGCAGTTTAAGTATATTTAGCACAATAGTGTTTGAGTCTTCCACATATCCTTTATTTACCGCTTAATAATATTTCACAGCCATGCCCACATTACGTAACATATGACTGTTCAAATCACAATTCCCATCGCGATTTTTGGGTAAACAGGTATTGTAATGATTGTGTGTTATACCGCTATGTCTAAACTTTGAAATACTCATTATTCTTCTTCTCCTGGAAGTATAAAACTGTCATATCCACATATATATTTTCCTATATATAGGGGAAGCACTGGCATAATTACCAGAAAACATTACTTGTTTTTCCAACAGTAAAAACACATAGTATCTACAAACTTTGTAAATGCCATATCGCCCAAAACACGATCGTTGTAAATATGTTGTAAATTCATAATATCCATTGTAAACACAATTAACATATTTGCATTATCATGTTAATTATGTTTTGGAGCATGTGCATAATTATGGGACAAATAAAAACAATCAACATTTGAATGTCTACCTTAACTAAAATACTGTTGTATTTTACCCTGCAGTTCGCACTAAAATCGTAGACAGTAATAGATGTTGCTTTGCACACAGCGGATTGGGACGCTGACTGAAAATTACTTCTTATCGAACTGACATTGACGAATGTACTGGGCATCCATGTGGCAAGGGCAATATGCAACTTAATTATTACCAGTAAGAGCCTCTCAGAGAACGAGGTGTATTATAGGAGCAGTATGGCTAGAGATTATATAGGGACATGTAATAGATTTAGTGAGACGAATCTCGAGGATTGGGTGAACGACCATCAGGGTACCTGTGTTGTCTATCATGACAAATAAATCTCAGCAGATTCATTTAACGATAGATGTGCACAAATTTTAAGATGCTTTAACATAAATGAATCGCGAGGAATATTTAAGATAAAACATTGATAGCTAAATAACTTATACTCGTTCGACTTGGTAAACTTACACCCTTGGCAAATGTCTCAAGACGTGTAAAAACCGCTATGCTCCGAGTTAAACGACCCTGTCAATGCTACCAATTCTTGTCCGAAGTTACAAGATGTACATGTTTGACTTCAACGAACTTCCAGTGTTACCAAACACTAGAGACCCTGTTTTCTCGCGAATGGCTTTTCCGCGAAATTAAATGCGAAATCAATACCATGTGCGAAATGACAAATCATGTCCCGTAAAAAAAATCGTGAACATTACTAATGAGACGCTCGTCGTGCCAAAGGGTAAGGTAAAAGAATTTGCCACACTTGTCAGTATTATGCATAAAAAGCATACCCCGAATATACGAGAGAAGATGTATATGTCTTAGCTCGGAACAAAGAGATTTAGTGACACCACAGATAGAACCATGGGAGAAAATCCTCGCAGAAGTCCCTAGAAATAAAGATAAAAAGTGTTCGCTTCCAGGCTCCGAAGTAGTTAGAATTCCCTCAAGTAGTCAAAGAGTAAATGAGTTAGTGTGCGTGGTCACGGAACATGAGAGATTTTGCCGCTGTGTCCGCAAAATCTGCCGAAATAGAGTATGACGAACAGAGGCAGTTCCGATTCCAAATTAAAACCCCGAGTCGTGTCATGATAATTTAAAAGGTCGTAATAATTTGATATGTCAGAACAACTTAAAATGTCAGAATGATTTGAAATGTCATAGTAACATAAAATGTCAGAAAAATGAGACGTGCGAAAATGTGAAATCGTGGAATTGTTTCGTAGATATTAGAAAGTCATGTGTGCATTTCTTCGATTCTTTTTTAATAAGTCACCTTTTTTTTTAATTTGTTAACTACTTTGTTGTAGGTATAATTCAGGATGCCTCTGACTAGTGTGCGAAACGTTTCCTTCATTTGCAAATTTATGTGTTCTTTGGCATAACTTAATTTATTAGGGAAATAGTTTTGGGATAGTATCCTGGAGTTTAGAATTTGTGCTCCATTCGTAAGCAGGGCTAAATAATTTTCATTGATTTGTGAGTTTCAATTTTGGACGTGTACATTTCATTTGTAATTAAATATCTTCTGTTTGTCGAGGAGTGATTATGTCACATATGATTCTCTGTTGTTTGTCCCTATGCTTTTAATTAATATTAAAAAAATAGTATTTACTATTCTAGCAGTGATTATTTCATCTGTATTAGGAATCGTTGTATGTGCACCGTAATTGTCAATCGGGGTAAGTAATTTTAATTGATTTGTGATAAAATATTTCATATTTGATACATGTTTTTTTTTTTGCTACTTAGTTTCTCTCGTTTCTATTAAACACAATTTTTATGTCCCTTATTTTTGTACTTAATTTAAATCACCGAATTACTATTCTTCAGTAATTTAAAACAACTGTTAATGAATAATCTCGAAACATCTGTTTTTGAACTACACGATTTCACATATTTACAGCTCAGTCTACATTGAAACACTGCCTGTGGCGGACGTATCTTCCTGCTACTCCTCAGTCGATACACTAAGAATATTTCATTTTGGTTAGATTGTTATTTGTAATCAACTATGTCGTCTTTCAATACAAATTACGTTATTGCTAATAAAATCATTTCGCCGAAATAATATTCTTCGTTATTTTAAAATATGCCTTTTTAAACTCCGCCATTTCGAATATGTAGAGCTCAGTCTGCATTCAAACACCAGCCACGGCAAATGTGTCTTGGTGCTCTCTCCCTCCTCCCTCACCCAGACATCGACGTCAGTCATACACCGACTTCCCAAGTCACCGGACATGTGGTCGCTCACAACACCCCCTCCACCTCCTCCATCATCCCAACTCAGTCGGTCCGACACAGGCAGTCGGTAAGGAACTCCTATGCCTCGCTCTCCCCTTCCTCAATAACATAAAAAATGTAATATTACACTATTACATATTTACCTCTTGCCCCAAACCTCACACCTTAATCTACCACAAGATATCCAAGGGTGAACTTTGATGCTGCCACTCTCAAATAAAAATAAAAATAAGGACTCTTATCACCACACACCAAATACACAATCACACGAAAATATAAAAATTCCAAATTTAATTTATTTTTCTAGTTAATATATGTTCCATCAATAAAAATTCATCACATTTATTTTATCGGGTTAAGATTTGTTTAATCTAATTTTTGATCGGATTAATTCCGGTTTTTATTGCCAGATCAATTAGGTCAATTAAATTTATATGGAATCGATTATCCGATTAATCAAAAGTTGGCTAGAATTAAATACACTTCTAACACTTAAAACATAAAAAAATTTACGTGTGTACATGATAAATAATATAAAAAGAAGCGTAGTAACCATGTTACTTGGCAAATAATATTATTAAATTTCATTACAGCCTGTACGAAACATAAAAAGTTATTATGAAAACATACATTATCAACACCGGACATTCTGGTGATTTTCATAAGCCTACTTTCCAAGGAAAAGTAGGCTAAAAATGGAGGTGTTAAGCCAAATGAAGAAAACGAACTGAAAACTCTCTTCGACATTTTTATAATCCCCATTTGTGTGCGAAATACACATTTTTAACCTCCTGGAGTTAATTACTCAATCATGCCGCCTGCTATCGGCTTGTACCGGATGGTGACATTGACCATTCCTGCAAAAGTACGTAAACTGTCGTATTTTATTTTTTTCTTTGATTCTAAAATGCAAGTATTTTCATTTGAAATAGTTTTTATAAAAGCTGAGTTATTTAAATAAATAAAATGAAACTTTTTTACTACACGGAATTTTATTGCACACACAACAAAATATACATAGTCAGCAAAAAATTAATAATCTTCAGTAATCTTCTTCGAAGAGTTCGAAAATATCGGGTCGGTTCGGACGATTTCATGTCTACTCGTAGGCACCCGATTTCCAGTCACTCATCAATTTTTCTGCTTAGGGCCATGCAGCTATATAAATAGGGGTCTTTGGGTATTGCATCAGTAAGTCGCTCAGCACATTTCCCATATGATGGAATGGAATATTGTCTTCGTCCTATTCTCCAGTCCAAATAAAACTTGCTCAGCAAGGTGTTTGCTTTCTTGCTCTTCTCATTTACAGTTTTTAGGGGTATAGTGGTTGGAAGTTGTGGATTCATTTTTTACCATCATCGTCGTAGGTCACCGCGATCTCCTTGAGCACAATGCCATTTCGGCTCTGGAAACTCTGCAGATTACAGAACATCTTGAAGCTGACATTGCTCGAAGACGACTAAACAGTTTTAGCGTGTGAACAGATTTTTTTATATATTCTCAGCTGCACTCATGTCTGTATTTTAACTATGTATTCTATCAGAAATTGTAAGATACAAGCTAGTCGTGAAGTATCAGGCAGCATGTGTATGAGTTGGCAGGAATATTTCCATGTGTAGTGAATTAGATCCTGCAGTTGATTACATTGGAGGTAATACGCTCGTATTGTTTACTCACATCGAACACCATTAGTGTAGTCAAACTCTTTAAATCATCAGGGCTCAACATCGTGGATTGTAGGCAATCATATTATGCATTGTGGATCTGAGCATACAATTGATATGCAAGCCAGTAATGCAAATTATCAAAATTCATATCCATGTCAAAGTCCGGATAACTTTCGCTATTAAAAATATATGTTCACATTTTCTAGTTGACATTTGTCGAACTGAGAATGGTTCACTCTCACATTTGCTGTCTTCCGTTCTGTAGCCCAACTATGATGTACCTCGGTTTTACAGAAGCAAAGCTGAAATTCACCATTCAGTTGATGCAATGGCTTCCTGGCAATCTGGGGTATGTCTCGACACTCCACGACCTTAAAGTCGCATATACATTTCTACAATCATCCACATTCTTCAATATTTTTATGTGTTCTGCAGTGCTCAACTGCAAATAAGGCAGCATCCATTAGATATACTGTAATTTCAGTTCCACTGTATCCAGGTTTTCTCCCATACCCACGTTTGGTGTTTGCATGTGTAGTAGCTAGAAGCGGCACCAGTTGCTGCTTCGAACTGAATATATTTTGTTCGTAGTCTTCGGCAAATCCCAATAGCATGGTGAGTAGGATGCACACTTTGAACTTGCCTCCAGACTATATAGGAACACTGTTTTCATCTTCGATTCCCCAGCCTGCCATCTTGGCTGCAGACAGTTTATTCGGTGTGAGTGAAAGGTAATATTTGATCGTTGAGTTTATGCCCACAGCTGGCGACTAATCCGCCTCGACACTGTTAAAAAAAATTCGTGATGCGTTCAATCAGGTAAAGAACACAATTGCTTGTTATTTTCGTCAATGCAGAAATTTTAGTTGTTGGACCACTATCCAAACTTCTGATTATAGTGTGTATCACCCGATCAGAAAAGGCTGATACACATGCTGTCTTCAAAAACCATCGGCTCTTCGATATTTATTGTATGTAATATTGTATGATGATTGACTTTGAAGCCGAGAATGCGGAGGAAAATTTCGCTTGTAAGTGTTGACTCCTTGGAGACCTGTGGCATACCGATTGCAGGTTTTGCACCACACTTTATTTTATTGTTTCTGGTCGATTTAAATATCATTCCCATCTCCTCAAATACTGGCATAAGGCAATTTATTTGTTTCGAAAGTTCACCAACCCTTCGAGCTGGTCAACTACTGTCATGACCACCTCATGTGCTCTGTTCTCGATGACCAGAACGTAAATTATGCTTTAATTTTGTGTATTGCTTAGCCTACCATTGAGTTTGTGCCACTGGCAAATTTTCAAATTCTTTGATTCCCATTGACAGGCCAGATATTTACAGTCTGCGACGAGATGTGTGTGTTGCCAGCTTTGTAAAAGCATGGCTCGAACCCCAGCATCGGTCAGACAGTAACCTGTTTTATAAAGTCGATATTTTCGCTACATCTGATATGACTCTTCACAGTATTTGGATTCCCATGTAGTTCAAATTCTGTGTCGGGGTACAGTGAATCTTTAATGTATCTTCAATGGTGTATATTTCATAAGAGCCTATGGGCAGCGACACCTCATGGGAAACATTATTACTTTTTACAAGGTAAAGCTTACTTTTTTTTATCGATGCTTGGTATCGCATTGTAAGTTTGAAAGTCGACTAGGCCTCTCCACCATTCCCAATCCAGGTCGAGGTGCAGAAAATGTACCGCACGCAGCTCAGTGCTACGACCTGTCAAGGTAAGCATTATTGACATGACTTACAGTTTCCTCACAAAGTTTACACATTTTTATACAATTACTTTAATGAGTGAACCAGGAAGCGGAGACATAAATGTCCACAGTTCAAAGTGAAAGGAAATTGAAGTTCCATCGTTGTTCGAGTGGAGGAAGCAAATTCCCAAATCTGTCATAATAGTCTTCATGTTTCCCTTTATTACATAAGCTATCCAATGTGTACAATGCCCGGCTACTGTGTCCCGATTCATTATGGCATATTGGTTACTCTTAGGTTTAGGGGGCAAAGCATGTCTCATAAACACTCCTCTGAAATGTGGTATTTCCAATTTGCATGCAAACAGTTCCAAATCCATGTTTGTGAGTGGTAGTTTCAGTAGATATTTCACTAATGCCTCTTCATGCATTGTCGCTTTTGCACACTTCACCCTCCTAATGGATATGTCCTTAGGTAGAAACCTTGGCCATTTTTTTACCCATGGCAATAGCTTTCATATTTGCAATGTGCCTTTGTGCCTCGGACAACTGATTCCGTTCGTTCAGTGCTGTGTTGAGAGCTTGGAAGATACAACTCGTTGCTTTATATTAGGCCTCTGAGGGCTCCGAGTGCAGGAAAAAGATATGGAAAAAATCCAACAGTAAATGATTTTTTAGCATTGCATGTTTTCTTCCTTTTGTCACTCGTTTCGTTTCACTTGTACCTTTCTCTTGCTCTCTGTACCGGTTCCCATTTTTACCTGTGTCTTTCTCTTGCTCTTATCACCCATGTCCATCTTCACCTTGGCCTTCATCACATTGAATACACCCAATGCAGTAATTTTTTCTTAGCCTCCAGTGTCTGACAATTTTATTACATCATCGGCCTTCTGTTAAATTATCTTATCTGCCTGGTGCCTAGCTTGCAGACACTTGTACTGGGAATAGGCGATGTTGAGCTGCTTGCACGATTCGTTCAGGGCATTTATGCCCATCTTATTGTGTAAAAGTCTATTAAATAGCTTGGTTCCTGGCCTGCAGAATCTATATCCTGCAATGGTCAGTTCGAATGGTAGATTGTTCATCAACGTATCGATGATTCCGCTTTCAGCTATGGTTTTATCTCGTGGTGAACTGAGTGAGAAAAGTATTAATATGATTCTTTCATACATTTTTGTTTCAGTATTATTATCGACTTGGATCAGTATGGATGTATAACTTATTCAAATGTGTATTTTTAGTGCAAATTTTACCAGAGGCAGTTTTCTCGGAGTTATAATTTGAAGATACAGTATTTTAGCAAGAAAACATACTGAATGTCATCAAAGCACTGGTTTATGATACCTCCTCCTCCATTGTAAGATATGAACCAAGCAGAAGAAAACAGTTTACAGATAGTCAAGTAGTATGTTACTCTACCCATAAGCATTTAAATTGAAGATAAAGCTATCTCCCACGAATCGCGACAAGGAAGCCTATTTACGAATACAGAGAGGTGCATAATCGGGGGGACCATCAAATTGCGGAAAAACATGCATCTTGCTGAGCCTACTGGAAGAAGAGAATTGTCTTCAGTTCAAGAATGTGTACCTATGTTCAAATTCACTTCAGCAACCAAAATACTAGCGATTGGCATGAGTATTGCAGGCCATGGAAGGCATGGGTTATTTGCTCTGAAATAATATGGGAATTTGGTTTCTAAAACAAAGCACTTCTAAACTCGATATTTGTCTTCGATGACATTGCCTGCGAAAAACAAATTTATATTCAAGAATACTTTAGCATGGGATGGCACGCAAGCATACAAACTTATTATTGTGTACCCAAACAGCTGCTTCGTGACAGTGCAGCCATGTTGGTACTGTTTCATATGGACAATATGAATATGCAGCATGTCTACAATGATAACATCAATATGGACATAATGCTTACAGATTTCAAGAGTCTGTGTGCCTTGTGCTGGAAAGAGAAATACTGAGTTTTGATGATCGTTAAGGACTGGCCTCTATATAATGGGAGGTACAGGCATGGGTTCGACCAGTTCATCGCTGACAAACGAGAGTGAGTTACAGCATATCGAAATTCCAATAAAGTAGCCTCATGCTGCATCTTCACAAATAAAAAGATGGATGTTGTCTCGTACCAAGAAACTATGGAATTTGTGATACTGGTAGAAGAATAATTCGAAATGTTGGGGAACCCGAACAATCCGAGGATGCTGCTACAAAAATTTTCGTCCTCGAAACTTGTAATGGCATTATCTCAGAACTGCACAGTATGTTGGCAAAACAAAACACAATCTTTCAGAACTATCAGTCCGAGTTCAGGGAGAAGATTGAGCATGTGAAAAACTGATATTTTCTGTGATATGGTGCCAAAATGAAGATAATCTGAAAAACCTGGAAGGATATATGACATGGTTATTCACTACATCGATTTCTCACCTCGCCTCAAAAACTAATATTCAAAATTACAATAGGGAATTATTGGATGTCAATAGCAAATGCCTTGGCAAGAGTGAAAGTATTTTGGCACAGACCCAAATCTTAATCTATTAAAAAGAGCAACAGTGAAATTCTTATTGAGTGTG
The DNA here is from genome assembly GCA_029891345.1 of Dryococelus australis. Classification (NCBI taxonomy): domain Eukaryota; kingdom Metazoa; phylum Arthropoda; class Insecta; order Phasmatodea; family Phasmatidae; genus Dryococelus; species Dryococelus australis. Next base: position 168,037,540 of record CM057009.1, on the reverse strand, counting down.
ATGTCGGACATTGTCAGCGACCTGCATCGTACAATACAATCTGTTTGCTTGAATAATTTGCTCTCCAAGAGAGAGAAAATTTCATGCGACATTATAAGTGAAGACATAAGCCTATTACTCATCATCTCGATGTACTAATGGAGAGAGATGGAGCACCCGTAGCTGTGAAGACCGAAATCGACGATACTGCTGAGCCTTTGAAGAAGCGAAAACATGATGATGTGCAGACAGATCGCGATGATGGATCAAATGAGGATTTGCCACACAAAAAATAAGTAAGGAAGAGAGATTTGAAAATGCAATGCTCTGGTTCGCCAGTACCTACGATTGTACACATCTGACAATAATAACACAACATAATCTGTATACAGGTAAAATGATAAATGGTTTCTTTGTGTTGATGAAATAGAGTTTCTTCCAGGTGGGATTATCGGAGTTGGCAATTACAAGATACGTTGAACTCGCAGGCTTTATGAACTTCTATTTCGCCAGTAGCCCAGGGAGTTTACAGAACCCGACCTGCTGAAAAAAAAAAAATCGCTCGAACTCACACATTCACTTTACTAAGATAAAAATCCTGCAGACAGGTGTTTATAAAGATAAGTATCACGAAAAGTCGACATTCTCGCAGACCTCTTCAGTAGCTTAGCACTAAAAAGCGGCGATGGTTTTAAAAAGATAGACGAGTACAAGAACACCGACTACGAATTCTGGGGCGACCTGAATGAGCTAGTCGATATGTTGCAGCTACTGTGGTTGTAAATAACTCCCATGCTAACGAGATAATTTCGATCGCCGAAGAACATAAGGAGGAAGGCTACACATAATGAGTCGATTGGGAATCTCCAATGAACTGCACACATTTTTGAGATGCAACTGCTGCCACCACAAGGTCGTGTTATGTGGGATGAATTATCTATTTCAACAAGGGCTACAAATACTTGTTGACAGTCATCGATGCATTTAGCAAATTCACCTGGCCCAAATATTTCAAGTCGAAAAATGTGTGGGATATCTCCGAGGTGATGAAAGATGTATTGCATGAAGGAAAAATCCCGACTAATCTGCAAACTGACCAGGGCAACAAATTCTACACCGCAATGTTGAAGACCCTGATGAAGAAACATAATATAAATCATTCCACGTACAACAATCTCAAAGATTCTATCGTCGAGAGGTTCAACAGGACTCTGAAGGGAAAAATGTGGAGGCATTTCGCTGTGAATGGTAGTTACAAGTGGCTGACACTACTCCCAAAACTCGTTCGCGTGTAAAATTCTACCATTCATTCTACAACTCGCATGAAGCTCGGAGACGTGAAAACCGTTTCCCTGCTTCGATTATTCTAAACAGAAGTGACAATTAGGGACCCATGCAAGCCTAAAGCCAAAGTTAGTGACCTGTGCACATCTCCAAATAGAAAGGCATCTCCAAGAAATGGTTTACAGTGAATTGGAGCTCTGAAATATTTCGTGTGCGACGTATATGCAACTGTGCTTCTACGATCTACTTTCTTGAGAATCTGAATAATCTTCACATTCATGGTTGTTTCGCCACAGAAGAGATCATGCCTACAAAGTTTCCAGATGTGTATTTGGTCGAGAAGGTGCTTAAAAAATATAACGGAAGTGTGAATGTCAAGTGGTGGGGTTTCCCTGCGCGCTTCAATTCCTAGGTCTCTGAAACTGTCATCGAGCAGTGAACACAGAAGATTGCAATTAATAAACCTGTGTTTTTTCTAATTTTGTATAATACCAAATAAAATATATAGTTTCTAGAAATATGTTGCATTTTAGTTATTAAAAAAAACCCTCCAGTTTATTTAAAATAATAAAAAAAACTTGCATTTTAGAATAAAACAAAAAGTATGACAGTTAACATATTTTGTAGGAATGGTTAATGTCAACAATTGGTTCAGGCCAATAGAAGGTGGCATAATCGAGAAATTATCACCATCTACATGTTGAAAATAGAGTTTAATATGGAGGGCACTGAGAGAGTAACATAAATTTTAAAACCATAAAGAAATATGTCTGCTACCTGGCATGTAAATTAATACATTAGGGCCGCCTAGATTATGAAAAAATATTAAATATAATATGGCATCCTCCAGAAATGTATAAACAAAACTAAAATGACATCCTCCAGCAATGTAAAAACAAATTATAGATGAAAAACCAAGATGGCTTCCTCCAGCAATGAATAAACAAATTACATACGAAAAAACCAAGATGATATTCTCCAGCGATGCATAAACAGATGACAAACAAATAATCCAATATGACCGTGGCGGTCATTATGTTCTGCACTCCAGACACGAGCCACCCAAATCACCCCGAATTGGCTGAAAAATGACTTTCGGTGGCTTTATTTTGCAAGCGCGAGGCTCGGAGATTATTTGAGGGGAAAAGAGGACTCATTTACAGTAAAAAGATAGATTTTGAGGGAAAACTGGAAATTGTTATGGAAAAGTGGCAGCTGATGGAGCAGGAATTTTTTATATATTAAAAATAATTTTTAATTATTTCTTAATAATTAGAAACAATTTTTTATTTTAAATTTTTTATTGGTTGAATTTTTTAGGGCTTTGGTAATTTTTTTGGAATCTTTGGGTTTTCCACATTAAAGGTTACCAGGGTCAAGATCAAAGTTCAATGTCAAAGACACCTGTATCCAATTTGGTCCCTGGCCGACCAGAATGTCAGAGCATAACCAGCTCCGATGCTCTACGCCAAATGCCGTTGTCCCAAACTTGCCATTTTCCTTCTACTTATGGGTCAATGCTCTCACAATGATTGTTTGAATTCAACATATGCCCCGCAATCAGACGTTAAACGAAATACTAACTTTTACATACTGCTGGGAAAATATTAGCAGCAGATTTGTGGGCCATTTACAGCCGACCAACTGTTACTTAATGATGGGGAAATATTAGCAACAAGTTAACGGGCCATTTTTGCATACCAACTATTTTTTACTGCTCGGAACATACAAGCATTAAACTTGTGGGCCACTCATGGTATACCGATGGTTACTTACTGCTGCGGATTTATTAGTAGCATTCTAACAGGCCACTTGTGGCATGCCAACTATCGTTTACTTCTGGGGAAATACAAGAATCAGGTTTTTGGGTCACTCATGACATGTCAACAGTTACTTACTGCCACGGATGTATTAGTAGCATGCTAATGGCCAGGTATGTCATGCCAAATGTTACTTACTGCTTGGTACATAAGAGTAGCACACTTATGGGAATTTTTAGGTATGCCATTATTTTGCTTATTGCAGAAGAAACATTATCAGCAATCTTGTGTACCATTTATTACTTATACTTTAATGGGCCATTTATGGTATGGCGACTATATGTTGTTGTGCAATAGCAAATTAGATTTGTGAATTCAGTTAATTTTATTTCATGCATATATGAAGTAAAATTATCATGTGTCATTACTAGTAGTAAGGAAAAATAATTTTTAGACTGGAAAAAGGCAAAGCATAACTCGGGAAAAAAATTCCTTAGTTTACAATTTCAATTCAACATGAAAGTAGCCCGAAACTAAAATACTATTCATTTATACAAAACACAGAAATCCCAGTAAGCAAAAATTATAGTGCAGCTTGTATATACACAAAGTATTCAGATTTACTTAAGAAGATTTACACAAATACCTACGTGGTAGAGTAGTTTCAAGCATTATAGACTGTAGCCAAAAATTGTGTGAGTTCAATTCCAGGTTTTTCCCAAGAAATTTATTAATTGGGAAAAATTGCTGCAGATATCATATATATACATAGTAAATGAAAAAGTTATATTTGGGTGAAACATAATTATTTCTTTAACTGGATAATGCATGGCAAACTGCTTCTAAGTGGGCCACAAGTGGACAATAGCTGGGTTGTAAGCTGCAAATAACTGGGCTACAAGTGATCAATAGCTGAGCCACAAGTGGTTTGCCAACAGTTGGCTGACGATATATAATTGACTAATGTCAGGCCAGAATCAGACAGCCAGTGAGCCACTGCTGTCACACATGGTCCACTGTTGGTGCTGACATATTTCAGGTACAGTTGATTATGAATAAGCTGGCAGCTTGTTGGCAGGCTGTATTTTTCTACATGGACGTTATCTGAACAGTGGCCCAGATGTAGCTAACAGCACACAACAGCCAAGAGGCATCATGTGGGCCACAAGTATCTGCAGTTGCTTTACAGTGATTGATTAATTTTTAAATAATTATAGAAACCATATATGGGCCGCTCGTGTATAAGCAGATTTGCTCAAGTGAGGCAGCTGACTTTTGCTGCTTGAGTAGTCTCCACTCTATTTTATGTAGTATTATTACCATATAAGACAACCCTAAATGTGGAGAACAAAATAAAAAATAAATAGCTGCTCAGATGATACATTGCGGGTGTTTCAGATTTGCAGTCGGATATGAGAGAAACTTGTCAGATCAAAATTATATTTTTGACATTAGTTGACTGAAAATCTTACAAATAAAGAAAAAACTAGTTTCGATTACAGCAGAATGTAAACTTGTTGCCAAAAATCTAAATTTAATCTATCTCCTAAGTTGAACTTGCAGATCAAAATAATCCTGAACAAGAAACTATTTGCAAATGCATTTCCTTCTGTAGATAACTTTTAGATGATACTCTAAAAAAAAATTCTTAAGGCAAGAAAGTTAATCGGCAAAATGTTAGGTGATGTTCCAGGAAATGTGACAACTAGTTATGAGGCAGTTAACGAAATATTTGCTCTAATACACTTACATGACAAAAGTCGTTGGATACCAATATAATAATGTGTAGAGCCCCCTCTAGCCTGGATAAGTGTAGTAACTAGGCATGGCTTGGACTCCAGAAGTCTACTGAAGACCTCTGGAGAGATGTTAAGCCATGCTGTCTGAATAGCTGCCCAAATTTCCGTGGTATTTCTAGGTGCATATTCTTGGGTGCGAAAGGATCTCTCCACGACGTCCCATAAATGCCCTATTGGGTTCACGTCGGAGGAACGCGCTGGCCACTTCATTCGCTGGAACTCTCCAGAATGCTCTTCGAACCAGCCCTGGACATATGCAGCCCCAATTGCTGTAACTTTCCAAAATGCCCTTCGAACCAGTCCTGGACATCCGCAGCCCAATGAGACGCCACATTATCCTGTTGGAACACCCCATCTGTGTCAGAAAAACTGAAGTCCATAAACGGCTGCAAATGGTCACCAAGGAGAGTTTAGTAACCGTTATCATTGAGTTTTGTGGGTACATGGACAAGTAGACCCAACACATACCATGTGAAAACACCCCACACCATAAAAGAACCAACACCAACCTGCACAGTGCCTGTTGACTCATTGGGTGTCTGCCATGTATCGTGATACATTGGACAAGGCCACATGTTTCCAGTCCTCCAGGGTCAAATTAGCAACATCATGAGCCCAAGTGAGGCATTGTGCCCATTGTCGTGCTGTTAACAGGGTTACTCTGGTTGGTCTTCTGCTTCAATATCCCATGGAAGCTAATGCACGATGTACAGATATATCTGCTAGATACACATCTGACACCTCCTTCATTGAATGTGGCTGTGATTTGAACAAGTGTTCCTGCTCTGTTAGCATGGGTAATTCTACTCAACCTCTGCCAGTCACGATCATCAAGCAAATTTGGTCAGCCACTGCATTTTTCATGGTGGATCGTAATGCCTTGACGTTGATATCCCCTGTGCACACATGACACTGTGGATAGATGTATATTGAAAGTCACTACAATTTCTGAAACTGAATGTATCATCCTTCTAGCACCCACAATCACGCCCCGTTTGAACTCTGAAAACTCATGTCACCTTGCCATAAGCATGTAAACAACAGTTAATCTGAATGCCACCACCACTTGTTCACAACTGAGACCTGTTTAGGCCGTGGAACATCATTCTGGATCGGTGGTGCCACAAGTAATTCAGTTACACAGTGCTATCCCATGATTTTTGTCATGTCAGTGTTATTATCTACTGGAAATATCCAGAATTACAACAAGTGCAGGTGAGTGAAACTGCAGGAACACATTTTGATAATTACTTTGAGGACACAAGCGAAAATATTTGAAATGAATTTTTAGTTTTTCAAATTTGTTCATCTCTCAGATCTTTGACTCAAAACTCTTCCCCCCATTGAAATTTATAATATGCACTGTGGAATGAAACTGAATGCTTTGGTTCCTAATGCAATTAATGATTTGTGATTATGATGCACATTTCATAAAGTATTATCCCAAGATTAATTGATTTTTTTAACTGTGAGTATTTATAAAGTAATGAGCACTGCATTATGCTATGATTATCTGGCCAAACTAGTGCCAAAAGCAGTGAAAGCAAGTCTTCCGATCATTCGCTTATCATTCGCTTAGCTGCTCAGTGCAAATCTCTTAAATACCATCGACATAAATATAATTTTCAACTTCTTTTATATATCCAATGAAATATTATATTTATAACATGGTTAATTAAGGGAAAACATTAATTTTCTTTTAGATAAAACTCTTTACTTTTGTTTTGCTACCAGGTTGATTTTATCTTATATAATCGCAACTCAATCCTAAGTTTTTTATAATCTCTGTATATTTCTTTTGACCACAAACTATTACAATAAAAAGCATTAAAACACAACACCAAGGACATGTCATAACAAAACCAGTTTTATCGGACAGAATACTCTTAACACACAGGTGATATTGTGATGGTCCATCGCGGATTGAGTGGTGTGTCAGGGCGCTTGTTAGAATTTTCGATAGCTATGCACTGCTCTCTATTGTACTGTATCATTTGGTTACTTTGTACTCTGTGATCACTACTAAAATTATTATAATAACTATTGTGTTACAATTTTCAGATATATTATTGTAAAATAATTGTAATGTGTTTTATGGTAAAATCCGCGACTGTAATTGGCTATACATAAATTAATGTTCACGTGAACATGATGTTCTCGGAATGCTAAGTATGAACGAGGCTGATCATGTAGTTGCTCCTCTCTCCACATGCTGTGCCACTGGCTGGAGATCGGAAGTGCACTGCAAGTGACGAGAGTAGTAATTGGAGTCAGCAAAAGGAAGCAGCGCGTGGACAGTAATGAGAGGCGAGCGAGTGTGATGAGTCTGGAGAGTGTAAGTAGTGGGAGTAGGGGGCTCCAGGCATCTAATTTATTCAAAACAGCAGCGATGCAGTTGCATTGCTGGTGCAGTTGCATTTCCAGTGTAGTTGCACTTCCAGTGCAAGTACACTTCCGATGCATGTGCACTTACATTGCATTGCCCTTCAAGTGCATGTGTAATTATAATTGCATGTTAAATTGTAATTGTGTGTGTAATTGTAATTGCAGTGGCATTTACCCCCAACCCTCTCCACCAACACCGATGAGCGTGCCGTACATTTGAAGGGGTGTTCTAGTGGGCACCGTTAATCCATTGGCTGCCAGCCTAGAGGGTAGCAGCGACTGGTACTTTGTTCGATGCTTGTCGGGGTACTTATATTTAATTTTTGAGTAATTACCAATTATTTAATGTGAGTGAGTATAGATGTCCCTAGATCGGGAGCAGGAAGTAGTCTGAGTTCTTCTGAGGGTGGTAAGGTGTATAGGAGCTGGAGAGTCGTGGGGGAAAATTCAGTTGCATAGGATTTTAATTGTGCATATAATAAATAAATACATAAATGGAATAAGTGATTACGTGCTATTACATGTACTGAGAGAGTACATGTTGCATTGAATATTTATTACATGTGCAGAGAGAGAGCAGGTACATGCCTAATCAGGTGGGTGTTCGGCGCATGACTGAGCTCTGACAAGGTGTTGACAGGTCGGGAGCTGGAAGGGAACTGCTTTTGGCGAGGGGATTGGGGTGATGCAGTTTCTGAGGAGGAGAGGTGCTGATGCATAGAGCTAGGACATGTAAATATAATAAGAAATTGGTTAACTTAAAAAGTGAAATAAATAATTGCATGCACTTGTGTTACAAATTTAAATAAGAACCATAACAAATGTCCATTACAATTGAAGTACAGTGCAATGTGTAGTTACTAACTACTTGCAATTAGTAATGAGCAATTGTGCATTGAACAAGTGGCAAATTACAATTGAAATAAAAGAAGTACCTAGATAGTATGCACCTCTGGACCTGTTCTGAGGATGAATCAGTCCATGCTAGGAAGGGGGATATTTGTAACTAGAAAATAGAGTACACAATATAAAAATTACTATATTTTATTAACTCAAAGTTTATACACAATATCACATACAAATTGCACTCGGGTTTACTTTACAGTTAATCAATATCTCTGCTCAGCAGCTGTCATCTATAGTTAAGAGGTCCTGTTCAGTTATAGCAACATTATGATTAAAGTGCTCGCGACTGAGAGGGAATATTAAGATTTAATACGAGGACCCTAATGCTGCATGACCTGTGGTGCCCTACTGAGAGTATATTTACCATGGAGCTGTCGCATTGTCGTTGTCGGGCGAGACCTCCTCGACAGTGGCAGTGTCAGGCAGCTAAGCAGTGACCACAGGTCTGGTGGTACTCCCTTTAGTCGTCTCGTCATCCTTCGGAGCAAGATGGCAACAAGCCGCCATATTTCCAATATTATATAGTACACCGCCTAGCCTCACAACTTTCCTCGGCGAGGGGATGTTTTAATAACAGCCAGGCTGGCCTGTCGAGATCGCGCCTACCTGGACTCTCGAGCATCGCCAGCCAGCCCTGGTTAATGGTCACCACACCAAGGCCCTCTTTCTCTACAAAATCCATGCGTCCTCTCATGATTAAGGTTTACTATCTGACGAGTGGAAGTTTGTGAGTTTTGACTAGGCTGGAGAATAGTTGGGTGGCTCAGCGGAGGAGCGTTAAATCGGTATCATCAGCAAGGGTTAAGGGGTGCCACTGGAAGAGGTATCTCTTCTGTTTGACAACTGAGAGGGTTGGTTAATTGTATGGTGTCCTTTGCGCACTTTTATAATTTTCCCCTAGGGTGCTGTCAGTCATGAGGTTAGGATATCGTTTACATTTTAAAGAGGAAAGAGCACCCATTTAAAATCATTTTGATACACATTTTGGAATATCATGTTTGTTATATACATAACAGTTTAATATATGTGTTATACAAGGTAAAAAGAACATCATGTCTAGCAATCTGAGTTTATAATTATTTTCTTTATATTTGTACTTTGAAGTTTTATAAAAATGTAAAAACATTTCTTGTCGCTACGTCTTTGACGACTCTATTTGCAGTTGAAAATATATTCATATCACAAAGCTAGATATTTATTTATATTCATCTGTTAGTACTTTATCACATAGTACTATATGACTGGCTTATTTCTTTTGCCTATAATTCAACATTCTCTAAAATATCTAAATCTATAACATCATAAGTCGTATTAGCTTTGAGCTATCTTGTTTTGACATCATTTGTACACGTATATACTATTTTGCATAAAATAAGAAAATGTTGTTGGTTAGTATGATTTTTAAAACTAGAAGTATAAATATTTATATACAGTAAGATGAACATATTTATTTCTGCGTGCCAGCATATAAATCTTTAGTCACTATGGTTTCATGTCATCATTGGAAGGGAAGGGAGTTGCATTCGGTGCTGTAAGTATATAAAGTTGCCCCATAAAATGACACTAGAACAAGAAAATTGAGAGTGCAGATCCCTAAGGTATCTAAGAAATGGAGGATGAGCACGGTTTAAATGCTACACTCCACCATAGCGCTATAAAAGAAGTCCCACTGATCTTTTGACATAGTCAAATTATGAAAATTTTTCCATTTATTGGTAAGATACGTTTTAGTTAAAAATGTCCATTAAATATTACATTCTTATTTTGCAGGTATCTGAACTGAAACTTACATTTATAATTATATATAGGCTTTATAAGTGTTAATTGCATACTAATGTAATGACTATGGTGTTGTCAGCTTGCGTTTGTTTTCCGCCTTTGATGCGCTCTAGCACTCAAACTTAAAGTGACTTACATCAGTTCTGACTGCCGGCGAAATCTAGTGTGCAATGTGATGACTTTTAACATGCGAGGAAGTCATTGTTATGTTAACTAACAGAAAGTGCTGTCTACACAGTGGTACACATGTGGGCAGGCGAATATTGCGTAGCCTGGGAATTTCTCACAGACTGCCATGCTATGTGAGGATTACATTAATTGACATGCACAATTAAAGTTTTTCTTCATCAGTTAGTAGAACTTAAAAATATTCTTTAGGCTATCTCTCATTCAAGCGCTTTGTGGATTTGAGCTGACATTCTAATTATCATTGCCATTGAGTAAAATGGCTTTTTATATTAAAATTGATACCCTAATCAATTTATACCATAACAAGCCTATTGCAGTTAGTAACACAATAAGGACTGACGAACTGGTGTAGTTATAATGTTCTTGGGACATTATAGAGAATATGTAATCGTGCCTTAGATTATTTATGTTGGAAACATAATTCACATTTGGCAAATTGGCATGCAAAATCTTCCATGTGTTGTTAACAGTATCGTTGAAGGTATAGAAATATATTCCTTTATTTAATAATAGCTGCGTAGCCTCCAAGTGAGCTGCTTTAAGCCACTGAATTGGTAAAAACTGGGTGTACTGTAGTAGTGACTGGACTTTTTATGTCGCACATGTGTGTGGCTTCAATAATCGTTACTTTCTCTAGTGTTAACCTACAGCCACGTGGAGCTTGCAATTCAATAGATCCTATATCTGTTGTGACAATCGGCTGGCTAGCAAGGGAATTGTTCACACATTTTACCGTTAAATCGCCAGAGGCATTTGAGATGAAAAAATGGTGAGGCTGAATAGCTGTAATCTGCACTTTTCAATTTTTTTTCTTGTAAATGAAAATTATGTGCTAGCGATTGAAATTCATTGGACTTAGCAAGTTTAAAGAAAATATCTAATAGAAACGATTGTACATGTCGGCACCCCTGGAAGTACCATTATTATCATGGCCACCCCTGGCCTTGGTCGACATCCATGTGCCCGGGCACTAGTGCTGCAACAAAAAAAGTGGGCAGGGACACACATTTCAGTTTAAAAACATATCATTGATATTTCTTTCATAATTACACAATTCATCATTATTCCATATCGCAGTGTGCTTCCTTTTGTAATGACCACTGTTCTATGTTCTTGCAGTAGCAGCGGATCTTGTAGCTGCCTTTTGCTGCATACTGGCTCTGTGGTGTCAGCTTGGATAAAGGAGACACCATGGTATAACTTTTAAAGCAGCTCTGCATTCGCCATCGTAGCAAGGCTCAGCACATATAGTAGGATGTAGTAGGCAGTCTGGTACATCCTAGAGTCGGAATATCCTGGGTTTTTCGAGTGCTCGATGCCTGTAACATAAGGACGGGTGTTACTGACGAACATTGGCCAGTTTGACATTTCGTGTACTGACAGTTTCTATTTTATTAATCCTTCTTCTACGTATTGCTACTGCTAATGTATCAGGGCGTAGTACATTTATGATTTCGTAGTGACCTTGATTTTTAAACGAAAACGCTTTCTGGTGGGTGTGTGATTTTACCCACACGAACTGTCCTACTTTTAGTTCATTAGGTCGGAGTTTGTTGTAAAAAATCTGTTTTTGTTATTGCTGAGAAACAACCAAATTAACGCAAGCTTACTCTCATATTTTTTTAAGCCTTTCGCACCAGTTGTTGGTGCAGGTGCATATGACTAATTATGTACAATGGCTTAATGGTCTCAACACAGTGTATAAGGAAAAATGTGGTGAACTTGGCATTAGAGTTCACAGTTGTATTATAATTAAAAATTATATATGAGACGTACTCATCCCAGTGTTTTGGATCGTCGCTGCCACAAGAAGTTAGGTGTTGGGATAAAATCTTATTAACTTGCTCCATCAAACCATTGCAGGCAGGGTTGTACACCATGGTTTGTAATTTCTTTACTTGCAATTTATGCAACAGTTCTGTCATAAGCTCATCATTAAATGACATGCCTCTGTCCATGAGGATGGATGTCGGGCAACCAAAAGGTGAAATGATGTATTTCACAAAATTAGCGCAAGTTTTTACAAGGTGTGCGACGACGTATCGAGTGACTAATTCTGTCATAACTAACACATATTTATTGCAGTGTGCTGACATCTGGAGCAGCCCTTTCACATTGAAATCCCAGGACACGCAAAGAAGGGGGGGGGGGGGGCAATTGTATTCATCTGACCTAAAGGCTTCTGATAAGGCACTTCAATTAGCTGACATATGGGACAGTTCTTTATGTAATCCTTCAAATATTTGTTCATCGTATCCCAGTAATATGCTGTTTTAATTTTTGCTAACGTCTTAAACTGACCAAAATGCCCTCTGTCTAACAGAGTGTCGTGGTGGGCGGTTATGATTTCTGGAACATAATATTTTGGTACAAGGGTCAGATGGTCTGGATGGTGTATGCTGCTTCATGTAAATTTCGCAGTTACCAGAAATGGAGTATCATCTAGCAATCCAGCGATATTTTGGAGTAGCCTTTTCCGGTTCTGTTAAAGCTAACTTTAATTGTTGAATATGGGGGTTGTGTGTATATTCGGCTAAAAATTGTGCCACCAGTTGGTCAAGGAACAGTAATAATAAAAGGTGAGTACCGTCGTCAACTTTCATGTATTCCTGCTCATGAATATATTCCGATAAATAGATTACTTTTTTGCTTTTGTCAGCTTTTATAAGTAAACCACAATTTAACCGAGGGTCAAAACATTAGTAGATATCTTTTGTGGATTATTGTGTTGAATGATCTCCATATTGACATTGTATACAGTTGTTACTCTTTTGGCAATTGCCTGCATGGGTAAATATTCTTCATCAATAATAGATTTAGCGACTTGTGCTTTACCCAGTGTGAAAATCTGATTTGATAATTTGTTTAATGTCAGCCCAGTTGTTAGTGATGTATTTTGCTGTGGTGATTTTCGTTTCTGTGTCTTTTGTAGGATCTTGAAATAGTGTTTCCTCTAATGCTGTGTAAAATGGTGTACACTTCATGAACTGGCATTTTACTTGGTGGATTACCATGTTGACCGTAATGGGTACCAAGTCAGCTGTCCCTATTTTATTTATACGACTGAGGGCATCTGCAAGTGTATTTAATTTGCCTTTTACGATTTTGGCCTCGAAGTCGTATTCAGTTAAGGCAATGGCCATTTTCTGGATTCGTATTTTATGTTCGGCCATGGACTTGAGATATCTTAAGCTTATGTGGTCTGTTCCTATAAGAAACTTATGGCAGTAAATAAAGTGTGTATAAAATAAATAGTGAAGTATTTGATAGCTGATAAATCTCTTTCCATAGCCGACCATTTCCATTCATTCAGGGATAGCTTCTTTGATGCGAAGGCAATTATGTTGTGTTCTTTGGTCGTGGGATTTTCTTGTAATAGCACAGCACCTATAGCAGTTTGTGACGCATCACATGTGAGTATTGTTTGTCTGTTCTCCTGAAATTTAGCTAATATGGGCAGGTTACTTAGCACAGTTTGCAAATTATGAATAGCGATTTGTTTATTTTCGCCCCTTTTAAATTGTATTGTTTCTTTAGTTAATACTGTTCAGGGTTCCGCTATCTGGGTGTAATTAAGTACATAGCATCTTAAATAAGATGCGAGTCCTAGAAACTTTCTGGTTTGTATGACATTTTTGGTCGGACCCATTTTTGTATTGTCAGTACCTTTTCCAGATTGGTTTGTAATCCTTGAGGTGATATATAATGTTCCAGGATTTTAATTTCGTGGTGGACGAAATAACATTTCTTGCTGTTAATTTTAACGTTAAGTTTCCTCAATCTCTCCATACCCTTACGGAAATTTGTTTAAGTGTTGGGCGAATTTCTTTCCAATAATAAATATGTCATCTATGTGAGCCAATGCGGTATTCCAGTGCAGTAGTCCTAACATAATGTCAACAAAGTTTTGGAAACAGTTGCAACTAGTGGCAAGGCCCATAGGCATATTGGCATATTAATAAAGTTAGATTCCATCTACATTAAAAGATTATTTATGCCTGTCTTCCATACAGAATGATATGGGGTAAAATCAGCTAAAGATATCGATCGAGGTTATGTATTTTGAATTCTGTAAAGTTGTAATAATATCTTCTGTTCTAGGAATTGGGTATTGGACCTTAGTTAAATGTTCGTTCAGCAATCGAAGATCTGTAAGAAACCTAATTCCTCCCTGCTGTTTGGTTATAACTAGTGATGATGCGGCATACACTGTTTCAGAAGGTGTGATAATTATCGAATCAAGCATATGTTGTAATTATACTAGAACATCTTCCTGTAAATTTGGATTTATCCTATACAGATAAGTGTGAATTGGTTTATCTGTATTTAAATCAAGCTTTATTTTGTAAGCAAGTGTTTTGGTTAACTCATGAATGGTACTAGCGAAGCGATCACTGTATTATTCTAATTAAACAGCTGTAATTGTGCTTTCTGATAACTGAGGATTATTTCCCACTGGTGTGTGGTCGGCATTATCATCTGTTGTAGTGATTTTATTTATATGATATTCAATGCAATTACTGTGATCGTATTCAATTGAATTGGTATTAATAGGTATCACAGTTAGTTATCATTATTGGATTCATATACAAACATTAAATCATTTGTTAGAATATGTACAATGCCGTGTCATTTAATAAAGTCAACCCCCAAAATCATGTAAAGTTTTAAATTATCAAATAGCAAGAATTCTTGAGAAAAATTACACCCAAGTATATTGATGTTGACTGTTGCTTTGTACTGTGGGATATCAATGTCTTATGTTGCTCCTACTATAGAAAATATTCCTCTAACAAGCTGACGCTTTTCTTTATTCACCAATGTTGTCACCATGCAGGAACAAGAATAGCCTGTATCCAGCAACACACTGTATGTTTTACCACCAAGTCTGACAAGGACGTGCTGTGTTGATGTTTTGACATAACCCACACGACACTCATCCTTGGTGACTAATGTGGTCTCCTTATTCAAAGATTCTTATAATGACCAGTGGCTCAGATTGCACGGACCCCTTTCATCACTGCCAACCAGTACAGTGTTGTTGTTTACAGGACTGCACGTTCATGCACGCTCAAATTGGCCCTAGTTGCAACAATCCCCAACCATTGTTTAAATTTCCTGAAGCATGCCGCAATGTCGGTTTGAAATGGGGTCACCTGATTAGGGAACAATGGGCAATTGTCAGAGTGATGAGATGTGTACAAACACAGCATGCATGTGAATGGCATTTCCGAGTGCAGCCCAACGAACGTTGTCCTTGTCGCCTTGGCGTTATGTTTTTGCTGTGTCATTCATTCCTTCCTGGTTAGCGGCTCGTCAGGGGCCACTGCTTCCTTGTGTACGAACGGGTCACGTTTCACGGTCGGCTCGCAGTGTTGAAAAACTCATGTGGCCTTGTTGGTCACATGTGCTTTCACAATGCACAGAGTGTCATGAGTCACGGGCGCAGTAATTTGTTAGATTCCTGTCTTGGCCTTGTAGGTGTTTTCAGAATTCCTTGTAATATGCCATGAGCTGATTTGTGGTTGGCGGTCTATGATTCCAGATGTCCTGCCAGTACTTTTTCCGTGTTCGTCCCTTGTTTTATTTTCGCTGATGTGAGGTTGCTATGAAATTTGGAATTATTCCCTATGGGAAATAAATGTCGCAATTTCTGGATACGTGCGATTCGGAATTTTTTTCACAAATAACTCCTGACATGCGTTAATAACTCGCCTAACTTTCGTCTCGGGTGGGATGTCTCTTTGTGTCATATTTTCTGACGTTTATCGCCCCATGTGCGGTCTGGACCTTTACACGTGTCCATTAAGGATCCTTCCTGTCTGTTGCGCACCTGGAAATATAGTTGTGTATGATCTTTTGGCAGGTGTTGTCTCTTTTCCTGTTGTGCCCTTAAGGGGCCTATTTGCATGCATTGTATGTGTTGAAATTGCACCCTTTTTGCTGACTTGTCATTTTTTCTGACTTGTCACAGGGGGTGGTGTTTAAAGTTTGGTGATTACCATATTTTGGCTGTTGTGGTGCCAAAGGCCGACGATTATGGTGTGAAGTAGGGTGCCGGTATTTTTGTCGAGTGTGTATTTGATTTTCTATCGCCATGTTCGCGATTTCCTCCTTCAATTTTGTCACTCCCACTCTAAAGGAGCCTGTTTCTGACATCTGGTGTTCCGATATTGTCTGATTATATCTGAAAATACCAAGTTCGGCTGTCTGAACCTTTGTGGTTATGTCCTCTATGGTGTCATTTTTCAGAGCGGAAATTTTTTTACTAGGGAGGGTATCAACGAGCGCCACACAATAGTTTTTAAATGGCTGTCTGTAACCATGGCATTATATTTGCAGTGATAGTACTTTAGTGTTTCGATGTGTTTCTGCACACTCTTGTGTAGTTTTTGTTTAGTTGTAAACAAAATTTGCTTTTAGTATTCTTCAGTGGCGGTTGTGGAGAATGTAGTCTTTAATTTATTTACAATACCTTGCCACGTGATCTCTCCCACATGTGTGTGTGTTTAATTGTCTACTGTGTGCTTAGCTTACCCTTTTAAATAGTACTTTATTGTTTTATGTTTGTCTTCATTACCCCAGTTATTGTTTTTTGCTGCCTGGTTAAATTGTTCAAAGAAATCTACCCATTTTTCGTTATTGTTCCCTGAAAAAGTGGTAATTTGCATGGGTTGTTGTACAATGATGTTGACTGGTGGTTGTGGGATTTGAATGTGGTCATTTTCAGCATTGACATATTGGTGTTCTGCATTTGCAATGTTTGTGTATTCGTGTTCTGTTTTATCCGTATTTGTACTTGGTATTTAGAATAGAAATGGCCTTGTTACTTGAAGTGTTGAGAGTGGACAGAGTCGCAAATATCCACTTGTACTGCGTTTGTATGTATGTTGGTCTTGTGGTTCGTGAAATGAGTAATCTAGTGCCGGGTTTTGTGGTGTGGGTGAAGTGTGTCCCAAGTAATTTAAATCTGTATTTTCTGTGGGTGACTCGGGGGGTTGTGTTTGTTTGGCTTCTAATGAGCACTTAGCATCACTTAAATCAAGAGTGACATTTTTTACAATTTTCTTAATTGATTTAACTGCAGAGTTCTGTGGTTTTCTCATGACTTGATATTAGTAATTTTTGTGTATTTATTGGCCTTAATTACTAATATATACAAACATAAGCTGGCTTTAATAATATTTCCCACACTGCGAACAAACTTGGGGAATTGTGTTTGCTAAATTAAATCAGTCCGAAAGGTGGCCATAATTTCCCATGCATTAAACTGTAACAATGTGTAAGCACACACACACAATCATTATAGGAATGGGCACCTTGGCTTGCTGAATAAACTGCAACATGACTGTTTCTGGCCGTGCACATTGGCGTGGCACGAATTCGCTGAGGAGAGCACAACACTTCGTGGCTTTGAATGGCGGTTACAAGTTCACTCTAATACAACTGTTTACTACATACCTCTCTAGATTACTGAAGGACGTCGGTTTTAATGCTTTCTGACAGAAGGTAAAGTCCTGGGTGTTGGGGATTATGAGACATTTTGTCTTTAGATTGTAATTGAAATAAACATTGCAGTGACTTGAAATTAACTTAAGTAACAACGTAGCCTCCACTCTGGCTTGCTTCTGAATTTACTTTTTATTACCTGCATAATGTGCCAGGGAATGCAACCTCACATGCTGGTGGAAGTTGGTCTGTGTTTCTAATTATATCTAAGCTTCAGCTATGTGGCTAGACTTTGAATGTTATCTTCCACCAATAGCTATCGTAATTTACTTTATTTGAAGCTGCGAGTACACTAAGGGGATGTTGGAAGCTTCGGCTACGTCCATCATTTGTTGTGGACCTGTCCTGAGGATGAATAAGGCCACACAAGGAAGGAGGATATTCGTAACTAGACAATAGAGCACTCAATATACAAATTACTATATTTGATTAACTCACAGCTTATACAGAATATCACATACAAATTTACTCGGTTTTATTTTACAGTTATATATATATATATATGCTCAGCAGCTATCATCAATATTTAAGACGTCCTTTTACCCTATAGCAACAATTATGATTATGTGCTCGCGACTCAGCGGGAGTGTTATGATTTAATACGAGAACCCTAAAGCTTAACGACCTGTGGCGCCCTGCTGGGAGTATATTTACCCTGGTGCTGTTGCATCATCGTCGTCGGGCGAGACCTCCTCGACAGTGGCAGCGTCAGGCATCGAAGCTGGGACCACAGGCCTGGTGGTCTTCCCTGCAGTCGTCTCGTCGTCCCTCGGAAGCAAGATGGCCACGAGCCACCATCACTACAGTTTTATATAGTACCCTGCCTAGCCTCACAACCATACTTGTCGGGGGGGGGGGATATTTAATAACAGCCGGACTCGCCTGTCGAGGTCACTCCTTCCAGGACTCTCGAGCATCGCTGTCAGTCCTGGGTAATGGGGACCACACCAGTATGCAGGAATGCATTGATTATGTAATCTAAGACTTTGCATTATTGCATATCGCAATGAAAAATATGAGACCTATTTGAACGTCCATCCCAGACGACACCTCACTCTTAACTGAGCTCCAGCCTGGCTGGGTGTGGGGAAATGCATGTAGAATGTGAGTTTTCCTTATGGATGCACTTTTCTGTTTCCCCTCCCACCTACCCGATGAGTTGCATTCACTGCTCGGCGCCAGGTACCCTCTACTGGGAGGTATTGCGTGTTCGCATTTATCCTTCATACCCTACCCCTCCTCTTCTCAAGGGATGTGTACCGAAACAGTCTGTTAGGCCCCCAAGGATTTGCATTACTGTCTCCATATCCCACCTGTGACCTAGTTTCCACCTGCAATAACTTAATACGTGTTGTATTTACCTGGACTTGGGTTCCCGACCTCCCATGATGCTGTTGTGTAACTGCTTGCCCCATCATCATCCCACCCCCACCCCATGACCTACTTCTGTAGCAATTGTGTCGCCAAACCCTCCAATATCTTGTCTGGGGAATTTCACCCTCCCCAACCCCCTACGGCCTCTGACATCCATGTTATTTTATCCTTTGTTATAGAAATGTAATAACTTATTATGAGCCCTTGCATGTGCACTGGAGTATGTACGTTCTTACATATGCAGAAATGAAGTACTTATTACAGACATAGAGAGTACATGTCGCATTTAATAAATACTTAGTTTATTTAATTATAATATTTAATTGTGTTATTATTATGTGCATTTAATATTTAATCGAATTCTTGTATGCGCCGGGAGAGTACATATCGCAATTTCAAACTCTAATTACACAAGTAAGCATACCAATACCCTGTTGCAGAGAAATAAGATAATCGGATAACACAGTGAACAAATAAATATATTAACTAAATATATTCGTGTTATTGCACCCTTGTGTATGCACCGATGAATTACACATTTGTACATCTCGCAATGAACAATTATTAGGTACAAAACCTCCGCACACGTCGGTCCCCCATCACAGCTCTCTCTCAACTGACCAGATTTTCGATAATGTGTAATACAAATACCTCTACAGACTGACAACCATATTGGGAAGAGCTTATTTCTTTCACACACAGCACTATTCCCCGGCAGCCATGTTGGTTAATGTTTAATATATTTAAAAGCGGGAATTTAATTTATAAATTTCTCAGTATACGATAGGAAGCCGTCGAGATTACTTCACGTGCACGACAGGCGTTCGCAGTGTGACACAACCTGTATATATCACTTTGCGTTATTTATTATTGAAATTAATTAATTACTTAATTTTTTTATATCAGCTTCGTGTGGAGTCTGCGTGCTACGAGAAATGTGTACAACATTTCACATCAAGGAAGTGACGATCCCATGTAAATACATTATTTAATTATATTATTTAACCACACACTTATGTACTTAGCAAAATACTATTTATCAAGCAATGAAATATTTAATAGAACACATTCCCCATTTACTTATTAGGCGAAAATGATTTATTTATTCGTGCAATAAAAATAATAATAAATACGCACTTGCAATATATATTTTTTACAGGTGCTGAGATACACATATAACCTAGATTTTAAGTTACTCCAATATAAAGCATTCGCATCAGTCGAAAGTCACTGCAAGCCTTGTCATGACTGAACGTGAACCATAGGTCTGGAGATGGCAGACAATAAAAATGTTGTCCTTGCAACCACCTTTATTCCTCAGGGAATACGAAATTTGCCAGCCGGCCCCCAACCACAGGTAATCACTCTAACCGTATGCGAAACTGGGTTGTCGGAAGAAAAGACACGCAGACACATCACTAGCAAACATACGTATGTGATAAAAATAATGTCTGGAAGGTTGTACAAACCAAATATTATTTTTTTTTTTAGAAAGTACATTTAATTCACTTATGTAACAATTCTATGAAATGTGTGTTAAAAACATTTTTTTAAATAATTTTTCTAATATTGTGGAAGGGCAATTAAAAAAGCATATACTTTTTACTGCAGTGAAAATCGATTAGGTTAACTGTCAGTAAGACAGGCATAAATATACTGTGGGAAAAATAGTATTAAAAAAACTAGTTATAAGTTTTAAAAACTAAACTTCTTCTTTCCTATGAGAATAACAACACTTGTTATTAAAAAGAAAGTATTTGCATATCGAGTTAAAACAAATTTAATGAGACCAAAAGGTAAAGAATTTAGGAATGAGGAAAATTATTTTTGGGGTTCATCTCGCGTTATGATTTGGTTAGATTGACCAAATGACACACCATAATTCAGACAAGGCGAATACGTGCAGCACTGAACAATAATAAATTAGTCTGCTTGCATTACATACAAGTGATGGGAATTAAAGTCAAGATATAGCTACTGCAATATTATGAGTGCTAGGTTAAATAGTGTAGTGACATAACCCGGAAGTCTTGTGAGAGAATATTAAGCTCAACAACTAGCTAAACCAGTAAAATACTTTTTTAAAAATTAATTTGGCATATGTTTACGCCATCTTGGATTTTCAGTATGTTAAAGTTGCTCTGTCCATTTACCTATGAAATCTTGCCCATCTGACTTAAATTGTGAAAAACTGTTATCTATTTTTAATTGTCATGTTTTGCAATAATTTAAAAGTGCTTGAAAGGAACATAATTATTTCTTAATGCAACTAAAACTCATTACATTTACTTAAATCATGCATCGAGAGCCAAATTGACAATATTCTACTATTAAGTGTCTCTCTGAGAAAAAAATCGTAAAAAGGGTTAAATATCGTATTTTTTTAAGTTTGGCTATGCAGTTTCTTTAACCAACAAGCGAAAAGTACATTATTACGGTCATAGTTTATTCTGTAGGCTTTCATGATATTTACAGCTCTCATTTAAGCAGTACAGCATCACAACGGAAATACTGCATGCTATATTAAAAAATAGTTTTCCAACTTGTTAAAATTATGTGTTACAGACATCTTGTGTAACACGCGCATGCAAAGAGCAGGTAAACCCATGCACGCGCGTGGATTTCTGCCACTCATGTGTGCTAGCAAACAGGTGCGAAGCTCCAAGTCATGTCCCATTATAGCTGGCTTAAACGTGCGTGGAGTTTTCCTGCCCCACCTCTAGGCTGCGATACCAGATGGGTGCTCCAGTCCGCTAGCGCTGCACCTCCCGCTTCACCCACCAGGCAGCTGACCATTGCCTCACTCTATCACCATCCACACCCTCTATCATGTTTACCGGGCGCCTCACCGACCCCCTGCACGAGGACCATGCCCCATCACACCATCAGTTGGGCAGGCTTCCAGCGGTAGGTTCGCATCCCCTCCCCTATCAACCATTCCCCACATGGCCCAACCCACAGTAATTACACTTCTAACAAGGAGGCGGAGCTATACTTGTCACTCAAAAAATAGAATACTGAGAATTATTAGCGACCACACAGAGTGATTTTTCGCGAAAACTATGCGACCCAAATTAGCGAATCCTCACTGAACCAACAGAAATTACGCGTTTAACTGAAAAATGACCACCCATGGGCGAACTCATTCTTGCCACTCAAAACAATTAGGTAGGGCGTGCATTCCTGTCAGTTATTCTTTTCCCTGAAACTTTCTATTGAAATTAGTAATGATGAACGTATAAAAGACTGCTGTAATCCCACACCTCCTATCACTTCCTGGGAACTACCGACGTGTGAGGTTGGATTCCGCACTGCCGAGACTCCTGCATGTATTCACCTCCACGACTCCGACATCACTTAGAGGGAAAGGATCACTCCTGGCCAAGTGATCGTCGACACTTCATCCTAGAGTTTTCCGCCAGAATCGCCTTCGCAAAAAAACAATACATGTAGTCCAGTGTGTATATTTTAAACTGTAAGCAACTAATTAGTTTTAACATAAAGTTTTAATTAATTTCGGAGATGGTTTTAATTGTTTTAACATTATATTAAATAAATAGGGAGCTGCTTTAAATAGTGTTTTAGATTCGTGATTTATTAATTTAGGAGTTATTTTTAATTGTTTTTTACACTATATGAAATAATTTTGTAGCTTTTTTTAAAAGCTTGTTTAAATTTTTTGTTCTCATTTGTAAAGACGTTTTGAAGCTGGTTTAAATAAATTTGTAGGTATTTTAAAAACTTGTTAACAATTTTGTCCCATTTAAAGGCATTTTAAAGCTGAATTAAATAATTTTTTAGCTGTTTTAAAATCATCTTTCAATTTTATGACATATTATTAACCCTTTTTGAAGTTGATTTAAATTTGTGTTTAAATGTTAACTTTAAAAAAAATTATTATATGTGTTCATGACCGAAGTAGACATTTTACCATTCTATTTCAAAGCAGTATAAGTTTTGTCTTACAATAATTATGATTTATAATTCTTTCTTGTAATAGATTTGACAGTTAAATTTTTAAAATTTAACTTTACATCGATATTAAATATGAAACCATACATTTGTATATAACATTATCCTATAAGCTTTCAATAAGCACAAAATTTCATAGGGATTTTATAGCTCAATTGAAAAACAAACAAATAATTTCTTCACAATATTTTTTTTATATGAAAAAGTACATTACTTTACACATTGCATATTTTTACTATCCTGTGTTTCGTAACACATTGTAACAATTTTAGGGCCATTACACTAACATTTCGAAAAAAACACTTTCACATTCAATTTGAGAGAGATAATTATTTACAGAGAGTTTATAAATCCACTCATTATTGACTTTATACATTTTTTGTAATTCCTCACAAAATCCAGTTCCTGTGAAATTTCAAAATGAGTGTGTTTTCTCCACTGTTCTGGTTTTGACTTTTTAAAGTGGTTTGGAGAACTCACGTCTTTCGAACAATTTGGAGCGTGTAACACAATATTATCGACCAGGTCAGAAAAACTCTTCTAATCACGTGCAAAAACTTCATCCACTGAATTAGGGAAAACCGTATTTGATGTCATGAAATAAACTGCACACTCATTTAAATGAGAACATTGGACCAATTTGTGTGTTTTCTCATTACCCAATGGAAAATGATTTATCCAAAAATGGAATATAGATTCGCAGCTCTTACTAAACTGCCACAAAATTCTGCTAGACCACTGCTCCACTGCAGATTTCCCGGGAGTTACGGACAGATATGGGATGGCAAGAGTGAAGAAAGTTATGTTTACAGTATGAAAGTCAAACTTATACTGAGACAATACTACTATTTCTCCCCTATAAAACAATTTGAATTCAATAAGCACCTAAAGAACTTAGTCTTACTTATTTTACAATTTGAATTTTCCTCGCAAATGCATAAGAAATTACCATCATCACTATTTTCCTCTACCATTTTAAACTACATGGAATAATTATTTCAGGGTTGAACCTTGCTCTTCCCAATTCCATTTTCTATTCATAAAACTATTAGTCACATTCACTGACTATTGACTCCTTTCAAAACATGAACATCCCCATCACTTCATTCAAGGTTTCCCACTCCCTCCTCACCGCAGGCAGTGCTAACCACTGAAGTATTAGTCTTACGTGGGCAAATAACCAAATCGCCTCCTCTATTTATACCTATGTATCTCCTCCCCACTTCGCCGCTCCCTTATTCCACAAGCATTGCTAACCACTGAGTATTAGTCTTGCATTATCAATTGGGGTTTTATCATACCCCCCCCCCCTCCTTCATTCCTGTCGCTCATAAAAGACTATTTGTACATTAATTTAGAATTTTCACCTGCTGAGATGAAGGGTGATGTGTAACCAAACATTTGACATAACTTTTTGAACAAGGGACAATTATAGTATCTATGCAATCAATTATTTTTCCCTTCCACACACTTGCAAGGACACATTTTTGATCAAGTCCACACATGTATACTTCCCTGCTTTTTAGCTAGTTCTTACAGACACCCTCTATACTCTCATAATCAATACAGCACCCTTCCCAAACTATACCATGACGATTTCTTGTAACCCATGTGTTTAACTTAGGTATTTCCATTCGAAAGCGGCATTGAAACTGAACACTATTGTGTGGTTGTTTAAGTCTGAAACAGAAATTTCATTAATAATTATATATTTGGAGCCCGGAATTCTTGTTTATTAGAGAACATGTTGATTCATCCATTTTTGAAGAGTGAATGCTTCATGTTAGTGCTTTAACTAATTTATTTTCAACATTACCTGACACTAATCTGCCATGTTTTATTGAAGTATAGGCTTGAGTATTTGCAGGAATGGGTGTGTTAGCAATTATTTCTATATGTGAATCAATAACATTATTTGTAATGCTGTCAAGTTGTTTGCTTTCATCAAGCATGAATAACGGCCCTCTGGTGTTAAATGAATCAGGCTCTAATATAGGTGCACTGTTTACATAAATATTAATATTTTTCATATTGCAAAAGGTCAAGCATTGATCTGTCTGCTCTTAAATTGTTTTGTCAGTTTGTTTGGAAACACATAATGACATAGCTCGGTTTTTCATCTAAGAAACTTAATTTTACTTTCCATACGATTTTCTCGGATGCTGGTAGTGAAGGGGAAGTTTTCAAACTCTAGTAAATGAATGCAAGATCAAAGTTCTTCCCTTTTACAATACACTTTAGAAATCTTATGCGTTCAGTGGTATCAACCATTCTAAACTGCTCAATTCAAATGCACCACCTTCCTTGTCATTGGCCATGTCACATATAGTGTTCAAATGCATGTTATCAAATAAAATAACTAACTTGTGTTTAGCATTTTATATAACATTCCAATAGTCTTAAGGCATTACAAGTACCATACTTAACGGTATTACAACTACATATTTACCACCTGAGTGTATTTCCCGATTTGTAATTGTTAAAATAGTGCCCCCCCCCCCCCCCAACATAGGGCTTGTATAAACATTGTTTGTATTTTGGTAAATATAGTTATGTTATAATGGATGGGGTTACAACATCTGGAGTTTGGTCGAATTCAACACCATTAAGAAGATATTCAATTATAAAAATCAAGTAAAGTGCACCATTTCTAATTATTCCTATAGTTTCCAGATTACTTACATAGGATGTCTTTTTAATTGTTCATATAAACCTCAAACTCGATTTCATAGTCAGTGTATAAATGCCATGATCTGGATAGGGATGATTGTTTCTGATGGTAATATATATGGCCCTGCTCTGAATGGTACATATAAATGTATCTCATTGTTAGTTATAGCATCTTCGTGACTTACAGGCAGCTCAATATTAAGTATGGCTTTCATCTGTATAAACTTTATAACCTAGTTCTCTTAAAAACAGTTTGTTGCCCCATGTTAACCTCGCGGGCTTCCGAAATGAACTAAACACTTTACTTTTGTGTTTATGTATTTTTATAGTTGTTCTCTTTGAAACAGTTTTACATTGAACCTCTCCCTTTAGGAATACTATTCACTCTTTTTCAACTATAAATGCACAGTAATTTCTTCATTTTTAAGTCAATATATTTATTGTTTTGGTCAACAATTGTTAACATTAATTGATTAGTATATTAACTTTTACTGGAAGATAAAATAATATAATAGGTTTTTCTAATATTTTGTATCCTTGCACGACTGAAAAGGTAAATTCATGTAGTGTGTTTTTTTGGTTTCCGTTTAAATACGAGCCACCTAAAATATTTACATTTACTTGACACAGATAAACTTCTAGAATGTTAACTTGGGTGGATTATTTATGTAGTTGGTTTTCTGAATAAATTGCTTTTTCACAACTTAATAATTAAAGCAATTGAATCATTTTGTGGGAAATCAATGTCAACATTAATGTGCATTAGAGATCTTAAGATGTTTGTTTTCCTTATAACATAAAGTTGACATTTTCAGGATCACTAGACTTTATGTAACTTTCCAGGTCCTCGAGTTTCTATGACCCAACATATATAATTATGGTTTGTTTCTCATCACCAATATGCAATTAGAACGAATGTTTGAGTGCATCCATATTGGGAATA
Source organism: Dryococelus australis (assembly GCA_029891345.1). Lineage (NCBI taxonomy): Eukaryota > Metazoa > Arthropoda > Insecta > Phasmatodea > Phasmatidae > Dryococelus > Dryococelus australis. Next base: position 168,010,991 of record CM057009.1, on the reverse strand, counting down.
CTGTTATATGTTATAAACTTTATTAAAATGAATTGCCAATCTGTATATATTTAATGGTGGAAAATAAACTGAGCACTGATGCAATGAGTTGCCACTTACGGTCAGCATAATTGAAATTTTATCATCATGTTTTACAACTACGCAAGTGCGTACATGCATACATGCATACCCTATTTATACTCAAAAACTTTAAACATAAGTGTCTACAATTATTTATGTTTGGTAACTGTTCGGTATTGTAATTTTAATTTATTTACACAATATTTATATAGTTGCATATTTCAATTGGTGGTCTTAAGTGGCCAAAACTATCAGTAAACTTCATTATATGTGTTTTTAAACCCTTCATGTCTTAGCCCAAGTTATCTTGAGAAACCTGTCTCAAATTACTGCAAAATTTGCCCAAAGTCATATACCATTTTGACTAAAATGCCTACATTGAAGACTGCAAAAGGTTACTGTTTGTGACGTTTGTTAACTTTAAAAAACAAATACGATGGTACAAAGAAATAATCCTGTATCTACAACAAAACACATTACCTGATTTTTATAATATGACTAACCTATCGTCCATGTCCATCGTTGAATCTGTGCAGAAAACGATTGTTATTGAGAGCAAGAAAAACACAATATGGCTATTCATGGCTACCACATGTACTTCTTGGTTAATGGACTGGCCGACTCTGAAAACGAGGAACTCTGGTGTTTTACACAGGTGTCGCTGTGTGGCGCTGTCATCACGGAATGCTAGTTTGCAAGCACAGAGCATGCACCAGGTGATGCAATTTCCAATAAGTGACAGTTTTTTTCAAAAATTAAAATCTGGTGGGAAATTCCACGGATTCTGATTGGACAAGACATTTGTGGTACCCCGCTTGGTTTATTATGAGAAATTTGTATACATATTTGGCAACCGGCTTCGGCAGACCATATATGGACAGCTTGGGATCCTGACTAGAAGCTAACTATTTGCACCAGTTATGTTGTAATTACCATAAATTCATGGCCCATCCGGCCGTAAAATAACATAATTGTAGGCGCTTTAAAATATGGCTCAAGAGGTTTTGTAATGTATGCATTGTAAATCGGCATTTTTAATATTTTTTTTATTCTTAGTACTATTGCCAAAAAAAAAAAAACATGCAAAAGATAAAATGTTTTACCCAAGTGGTGTTAGATTGGGTCCAGTTGTGACCATTTTAAGGATCATTGTGTCCATTATGGACTTTGTGCTAATTAAAGTAAAATTACTTAAGGGAACATGATTTTAAAGGTTTTGTATATAACACCAGCAGTAAAATTTGTCAAGTATTATTGTCTATGGGTTGGGTGGTGTTAAATTTAAAAGATTCGAAATTTGCATCGCACCCTGGTGTGCACATGAATATTCGTATTAGAAATTTTCAAAATAATCTCTGTTTAGATATAAGGCTTTTAAAATTAGCCACGTGCCATGTGCACTTGTATAAAAAAATCTTGATCATAAGTTTATAAATGTGGGTTAAAATAAAACCCTTTAAACATTTTTTAAGTTGTATCACACCCGTGCGTGCATATGAGTTTTGACCATAAAATTTTTCTAAATAATCTATTTTAAAATATGGGGATTTTAAATTAGCCACGTGTAATGTGTACGTGTAGAAAAAATAATGATTATAACTTGTGTCCCTGTGGACTTTATAAAAATATTCTAAATATTTTTCAATTTTGCCAGGTCTGCTGGCGCGCACATAGGAATGCACATTGACTTTTCAGTAGTTCATAGATAGTCCACTTTAAATTGGAGAATACATACATTCAGCCACATGTCGTGGCACCTATGTAAATTTTGGGATAATATGTAATTTGTAATTTTTCAGAGATATCAAAGTTGCAATGCATCGTGGAGAACATGTATTTATGAAAGGTAGTGTTGGTCAGATGACTTTTAGCTTAAAGTTGCCCACGTGTTGTGATAATGAATCGTAGTAAAAATTACAATTTTTTTTCCTTTCCTTGTAATTTATGTATGATGGTATTGTGAACTATGTTTACCATATTTTTGAACAAGGTAAATGAATCCAAATCAAATGTTGTTTTTCCTTCTTTCAGTAATTGTAGGTTTTTCAGGACAAACTGCATGTTTGCACTTCTTTGAAATTGCATTTGAGAAGGGTATTTTTTATGTTTTCTTCTTGCTTTAATTGTGGGCAGTGTTTTGCCCCTTTGCCATGTCCTTAGGATAAAGGCATCGCAAAGTTTCCCAACACACAGCTTTTTCAGAGCAGTGATGCAGTTTGTTCCTGAGCATATAACTTGGATTACTAAGGCTAAAAGATAATATAGTTTTTTTTCCAGTGGCAGTGGAGATTTTTCTTTTAACTTTCTTGTTGATATTAATCTTAGAAATGTCTACAGGTTAGATAAAGCAGCTGAGTAAGCTAGCGCATGCACGGATGATTCATGATGCTGGAGAGGAGGTTGCTGAAGGCGACAGCATTGATGATCTCAGGAAAAAGGCAGACGTTCTCGTGATGCGTAGGGAGCCAGCGGCTAGCATTGCGGGAGTCAGCTCGGGAGAGCTCCATCCAATTGTAAAATCTTTGAGGCATATACCTCCAGAACTCTCAGCTCATATTCGACAATTAGTAAATACAAATTTAACCTCGGTTGTGAAATTCTTTGTTGCCCTTATTCCTACTTGGCTCTGAATTTCTGCCCTGGGCAAGTGTTATATGCCGCTGTCACATTTAGGGAACCACATGTATTACAGCCTAACTTTTCTAAGGCTAGGGGGGGAAATTGGGAAGCCACACAGTTAACAAAGTCATATATAAACCAAGTAACTAGTGTGGTGTCGGTAGTAAATCTCAGACTCAAATAATTAGAAAAGAAACAATCTCCTCAGCGGACCATGAAGGAGTTTGTGCAAAAGATGGTAGGATTAGTTGGTGTTTTGCAGTATCCTTGTTCTGAGGACTATTTTACCTAGATTATGTTTCACAATTTGCTTCTGAAGAATAGTGGTTTTTTCGACTTTACTAGCAAGCCAACATTTATGCCAGAGTTATTGTCATTAGTTATTTATGTTGAACATACTCTAAGGGATTGTTCCTTAGAACATACCGGGCATAAATCAAGGACTGTAGGAAAGTAAATAGGAGAGGTAGTGGCATCTAAAACGTGCCTAATCTGTTGTAAAAGTAATTATTATGTAAAAGACTGTTATCATAAAAAGTCGGTGTTTGCAGTGACCCCCAACTGATAATAGGAGTAAAGGAAGTGTTAAAACCTGTTCATCGTTTTCTTAAAGAGTAAATGTGAGGGAAAATGTAGGAAGAGAGGATCGTTCGAGGTAAATAATATGTTTCTTTTGTAAACAATAAGGGCATACAAAGGCGAAATGTCTCTTGAAGGAAAAAAACCGTAGGAAACCATTCGGTCAATTGTTTAGAGTAAGAGAAGAGGTATGGATTATTGTTCATGCTAGTGGTCATTGCTGACCAGGTTGTAGTAGCTTCCCTTCCGGACTCGGGTGCCTCGTGTTCATTAATTAGTCATGCATTTTTTTTCTCGTTGAAAAATTTACCTAAAGGGCTCATAAATATGCAGGAAAGTTTATAAGTGAGGTTCTCTCTAGCTAATGGGGGTGTCATTAATTCCCATGGTGTTGCTGTTTACAAAATTATGGTTGACAACTTTATGCGGAAATTTCAGTTTCGAATTTTACCAGGGTTAAGACATGATTTATTGCTTGGAGTGGATTTCTTGGAAAAGACACAAGCCAGCATCAATGAAGCAAAGTGGGAAATGCTTTTCGCATTTTGTCCCAACCAGCCAGTTAGTATTTCTTGTAAACATTTTTCTTTTCATTTACAGATGGAACAATCCAAAGATAAGGTACAGAAAGAGCAGTTGATATATTTGCAAAGAGAATTTTCAGGTGTTATGAATTTTAAATTAATGCATTACTGCAAACATCCTATCGTTCTAAAAGTTAAAAGATCAGGAACCTCTATCCTCATTGCCGTACCGAGTTGCTCCTTCAATCTGACGGCATTTTGGAAAATGATTCAAGAATTACAGCGGGAAAATATCGTGGAACTTTCTGATAGCAATTATAACAATCCTGCTTTCCTCGTTCCTAAATAGGAACCAGGGAAATATAAAGTAATCTATGATTACAGAAAGGTGAACCAGAAGAACTCTGTTGACCAGCAACCCTTAACAACAATTGAGTCAGTGTTTCAATATGTGAGAAAGAACCGATTTATTTCAGTATTTGACTTACCACATGGGGGCAAATCCAATGGAAAAGGTTTCCCATATGTGTAAATTGTGGATCATAGGATATGTCTCGGGTGCTTTTTCTGATCCTGGGCAAATACCAATATAAGTTCCTGTTCACCTGCATCGATGATGTATGTGTATACAATAAGACCTTTAGTGAACATGTAGAACATTTGAGACTATTCTTAATTGCTTTGCATAAATCAGGCCTTACAGTAAACCAAGGTAAGTGTACATGGGCCAAGACCTACGCTCGGTATCTGGGTTTATAATATATAATGGACAACTATTGATGGACCCAGAAAAGATAAGGCCAGTAGTGAACTTTCTGGTGCCAAAGAACTTGAGCAGTGTTAGGCATATGTATGGTATGGGGGGGTTTTACTCCAGAGTCATCCCACAATTCGCAAATATTGCCGAGCCTTTAATTGCCTTAAAATGTAAGGGTGTAGAGTTCTCTTGGGTTGAGGACCAAAAACATACTTTTTTGCATGCTTAAAGAGAAATTAGACACCATTCCTGTTTTATAGCTGTCTCTTTTCGATAAACCTTTCATACTACAGGTGGATGCCAGCTCAAAAGTACTTGGTGCTGTTTTCTGTCAGAGGAACAGTGGAGATATGTTGCCTGTTGCCTATGACAGCAGACTCTCCACATCACCTGAACAAAGATTTTCGGCATATGAAAAAGAATTGTTGGCTGACCTATTTGGGATGGAAAGGTTTAGCGATTATATTGAGAGTGGAGAATTCGAGCTGTTCAGAGATAATCAGGCACTGAGTTGAATTTTAAAGACTAATAAACCAGCTGGAAGGTTGGCGAGGTGGTTGGTTCGCCTCACACATTTTCGGTTCACTGGCCAGCATATCAAGGGTTCTTTTAATGGATTGGCTGATGCCCTCTCTCGCATGTTTGATGCGGATGAGATTTATGTGGACACTTTAATTTGGTAACCGAGGAGGAGGCTGAGGGCATTTCTTTAAGAGAATTTTAAAACCATCCTGTAAAATCTGAAAAAGTCATTGTCCTTGCAGAAAATAGACCTTGTGATATCCTGGTACTAACTGAGGAAATAGTAGAGGTTTTAGGTAATCATGCTAGGGATAGTTCTTTAAGTCAAGGTAATGTTGTATCCTTAAACGAACAAACTCAAGTACGCCAAGAATTTCCACAGGCATATTTTAAACTGCAGTATTATCAGAAAATAGACCCTGAGAGCATCAGCATTAGGGCTTATATTGATGCAGGGAAAGAAGGACACTATGAAATCCGAAAAGGCCTCATCTGGTTTGTGGATCCTAGATCTCAAAAATTTTGTTTCTTTGTACCCAAGGTTTTGCATGGGCCCATTTTTCAGTATTTTCATAACTCTTATTTTGGCGGACATTTGGGACAAGACAAAACAGTTTCGCACATCCGGGAGATTTTTTTTGGCCGGGACATATCAAGAAAGTCAAATTTATTGTTAAAGAATGTGAGGATTGTCAAAGGGGCAAACCCTATAATGCAAAAATAGTAAGTCCATATAGTGCTACAGTAGCCAAGTTTCCTAGTGAAAGGTTGTATTTAGATGTCTTTGATCCCTTGCTCCACACGAAATCCGGTTTTACTTCAATCTTAGAAGCCGTTGATAGTTTCAGTAAATTTATTTTATTTTCCCCCTCCGTTCAATTAAATCAGCCGAAATTCCCACGCTACTAAGTCAAAGATGTTTTCCTATCTTTGCATCCCGAGTTCATATAGTAACTGATAACGCCACCTATATTATTTCGGTTGAAATGAACAACTTAGCATTTTCATGGGGAATAAAAATGATTCAGACTACTCCTTATTACCCAAAGGCGAATGTAGTAGAGCGCTACAACCGAAATTTAAAATCTGAATTAAGAGCTTTTCAATTAGGTTCCCATAAGGAGTGGGAAATTGCTCTTTACCAACTCTCTTTGGCCTTTAATAATGTAGTAAGTAGTCCCATCAAAAAGGTGTCCGCAGAAATTGTCTTTGGTAGGAGTCTGTTCCATCCCTTGATTAATGCATGGGGATTAAATGAGTTTTGCTGGGAGGCTGTGGATAAACAGTTTTTGGAGGAGGTTTGGGATGAGGCAACTCAGAATCTCAAAAGGTATCATAGTAAACTTGCTTCTAGGACCACATATAATACTGGGTCTGTTCAGTTGCAACATGGAAACAAGGTTTTTTTTTTAGATGCATTACCTCAGTAATAAGGCTGCACACTTCAGTTCTAAACTTGCACCTAAATTTTCTCGTCCGTTCGTAATAAAACAGTTTATTTCCCCAGTTACAGTATTAATTGAGGATGTGAATCATCCTGGTAGTTATATAAGTCTCATATGAGCCAGTCGAAGTTGAGTACATCTTAATAAGTGTTTGTCTGCACTTAACATTGGAACAAGGTATCTTTTAATAATATTAAGGTTTAAGAGGGACTTGTGTAATGTACTGTAATCTATAATTTTTTTCATCTTGTGAGTTTCAGTAATTTGGTAAATTTGTGTAAATATTGGACGGATAGACCTTCATGTTGAAGACCCAAGGTTGTCCGTTGTCTCATTTCACGCTCATCTTCATCAGGGCACTCACCTCCATTTAGATTTTAGATGTGTTCATGCTCACAATCACCCCAGTGTGGCTCATGCTCATATAGTTACTAAGATGTATTTTAATAATATTTTTCCAGATCTGGATTTTGTAATTCGGCGTAGGTATAATTATTGGTATTTGGATGTGCTATGTCAAGCATAAATTTAAATTATTTATACTTTATAGGGTAACTCCAGGTTCGACTTAGAAATTTATATTTCAAATCCCTAAAGAATGAGGAGTGTGATAGGGATAATGTTTCTGAATTCTGACGTCGTTTCTTTGGTTTGTCCATGTGGAACTGGTGATCTTGGCTGCCAGTTCGACTGCGGATGTCTTACTGGAGAGGATCTGGGCCTCCACTAAGCCTGGCCAGTTTGGTGAAGATTCGGGACTCTCCTTTGATCGACTTTCTGTACTCTTTTCCTTTAGTGAGAGAGGAATGAGATACATGTCTCAATTTATTGCAAAATTCGCCCAACGTCAAATACCATTTTGACTAAGATGCCTACATTGAAGACTGCAAAAGTTACCGTTTGTGACGTTTGTAAACTTTAAAAAAACATATACGAGAGTATGAAAAAATATTCCTTTATCTACAACAACACACATTAACTGGATTTATAATTTTATAATATGACTAACTTATTGTCCATGTCAATTATTGATTCCACGTAGAAAATGTTTCTTGTTGACTGCAGGAAAAACACAATATGGCTATTCATAGCTAGCATAGATACCACACATCCTTCTTGGTTAGTGGACTGGCCGACTCTGAAAACGAGGAACTTTGGTGTTTTACGCAGGTGTCGCTGTGTGACGCTGTCATCGCGGAACGGTAGCTTGCAAGCACAGAGCATGTGCCAGGTGATGCCATTTCCAATACGTGACAGAGTTTTATTTCAAAAATTAAAATCTGGTGGAAAATTCCACGGATTCTGATTGGTCAAGACATTAGCGGTACCCCGCTTGGGGTTATTGTGAGAAATTTGTATAAAGAGTTGGGAACCAGCCTCGGCAGACCAGACATGGATAGCCTGGGGTCTCGAATAGAAGATAAGTATTTGCACCAGTTGTGTTGTAATTACCATAGAATCATGGCCCATCCGGCGGAAAAAATAATGTAATTGTAGGCACTTTAAATTATGGCGCAAGAGGTTTTGTAATGTATGCATTGCCTATAAATCAGCATTTTTAATATTTGTTAATTCTTAGTATTATTGCCGAAAATACTCATGCAAAAGATACAAAGTTTTACCCAAGTGATGTAATATTGGGTCAAGTTTTGACAATTTTAAGGATCATTGTGTCCTACATAGATGTGTGCTAATTAAAATCAAATCACTTAGGGGGAAAAGATCTTAAGCGTTTTGTATATAACGCCAGTAGTAAAATATTTCAAGTATTATTGTCTATGGATTGGCTGTCGTTAAATTAAAAAGATTTAAAAGTTTCATCGCACCCTGGTGTGCATATGATTTTTGACCTTAGAATTTTTCTAAATAATCTATTTTAAAATATGGGGATTTTAAATTAGTCACATGTCATGTGTACTTGTAGAAAAAATAATGATTATAACTTGTGTCCCTGTGGACTTTATAAAAATATTCTAAATATTTTTCAATTTTGCCAGGTCTGCTGGCGCGCACATAGGAATGCACATTGACTTTTCAGTAGTTCATAGATAGTCCACTTTAAATTGGAGAATACATACATTCAGCCACATGTCGTGGCACCTATGTAAATTTTGGGATAATATGTAATTTGTAATTTTTCAGAGATATCAAAGTTGCAATGCATCGTGGAGCACATGTATTTATGAAAGGTAGTGTTGGTCAGATGACTTTTAGCTTAAAGTTGCCCACGTGTTGTGATAATGAATCGTAGGAAAAATTACAATTTTTTTTCCTTTCCTTGTAATTTATGTATGATGGTATTGTGAACTATGTTTACCATATTTTGGAACACAGTAATTGAATCCAAGTCAAATGTTCTTTTTCCTTCTTTCAGTGATTGTAGCTTTTTCAGGACAAGTTGTATGTTTACACTCCTTTGAAATTAGTTTGAGAAAGGTTTTTTTATAAATGTTCTGTTCTTGCTTGAATTTTGGCCAATGTTATGCCCCTTTGCCACGTCATTACGATAAGGGCGTCGCAGTCTTTGATAATAAATTTGTTCCCAAAAAATTTACCCAAAATATCACGGGCAAGCAGGTTTTTACCAGTGTTAAATGTTATTTGCCTGAGATATTTCGTGCTGTGTTCTTGTACAGATGTAGTTTTTCAGGGTCGCGAGACAGAAGCACAGCTGTCATTATTTCGTAGTACAGCGAACAGTTGCTAGATGTAACATCGACACATACGTGCAATATTGTAAACGCTTAAGTAGTGTGTTCGTAGGACTCCGAGATACAGAAGCGAGGAACGATGTCCTTAAAAATCTTGCAACGATAACCCCAATAATTCAGATCAGTAAGCAAAGCTACAGGTTCACTGGAATGTTATATGCACGACTGCAGTAGCTTTGTAGCGCGCGAGTGTGTGCCGTGGAGGCGAGGCAGCAGACCCTCTGTTCCCTGTTCCTCTATCTATCAACTCCAAATGTCTTGATATCTACCCGCTACCCCGAAGGCCTAGTCCCATCACCACCACCCCACCCCACACAATACTGCATGCATGTATGTTCTGAAACAGGAAGTGATTAATTGGGATTATCTGATGTATTATCGGATTAATTGAACAAAATTATAGCACCTGGATTAAATTGCTTGCATTAATTACAGGTAAAACACTGGTAAATGGTTAATTACAGGTAAACGGTTAAGTAAATAAAGGGTTAAGTGAATAAAGGGTTATTTTTTAATTCTTTAATTGGTGCTAAAAGGGTTAAGTGCCATAAGGGTGATATTGGCAGGACAGAACCATTGTTCACCCTTGGGCATCTTTCAGTCGACTGAGGGAAGGGAGAGTGTGTGAACAGCATAAATGTATTAACTCTAGTACAAGAGTGTCAAAGGTGACATTTTGGGGCACAGTGGTGTAAGTGTGGTATAGAGTGAGTTCGGTGGCTGGTTGAGGGATATGAGGGAGGATGTCGAGAGGAGCACCAAGACACGTCCGTTCAGTTCGAATGTGTGTGGATGACTCAGGTGGTAGGCTAAGGGTGTCGGGAGCACCAAGACACATCTGTCGTGGCCGGTGTTTGGAAGAAGACTGAGGTTGTAAGCTGGGTGAGATGAGGGGAGAGCACCTTGTTCGCTGTCCTGAGTAAGGGCTGAGTTCGGAAACGCATATTTCGAAATGGATGTTTTAAAATAATAAAGTATAAGATTGCGGCGAAATCAAATGTTTACCTACGAATTATAAAAAAAATCTTATTTAACAACAAGACACTTCACAACCAAAACGTTCGAAATAAATTGAGTGCAAAGATAATAGTATTTGCATACGACTCGCATGAAATAAGTAGAATTTTACTCGTCCAAGAAAGAGACGACTGGAGCACATTAAATCATTAGGAAATATGCATAAAAAGCATGTACGAATTCCACGAAAAAAAATAGGATCAGCGATCAGAAACAACTTCGACTTGCACTTAACATATGAATGATATAGATACCAAAATACTAAACATGCCCAAAATGCAGACTGAATACAGTATCACTAATTCAAATATCTTACCCTGAATTATGACACAACTACGAACCAAAATATTAATAAATAACTGTATCCCACCATATCAATATAATCTAAGACAATGCACACTTACAATACCACGAAATCCTACGATGAAAGATAAACATGTAACCTCAATTCCATACGTCACATATGAGACATTTAAAACCAATTACAACTAATTACTCTGACAGAAAGATTCCAAGATGCGAACACATCAAATTAAACATGCAAAAATTCAGTATAATGCCCCCCTGCCAATATATTATTTCTGACAAGCAGGACAAACGAATAAAAAAAACACAAATGTTCACGATATTTAGCAATTACAAGAAACAATAACGATTTACCAGCAGAAACACTATAAACCGAATCACACACACACACACACACAATGTTTGAAGTGCGAAATATAAATTAAATACGGAAAAATATAACTTTCCCGCTCGACCAAAATATATATGTCATAGCAATAATTTAGTAAAATCGAAAAATACATTAATACATTACTATACTCGCGAAGATCAATTGACCGACACACCACGATAAACAAAAAAAAATTATGATCGAAGTATAAACAAACGACCAAGAACTTGCCCCATTTCCACTGACAATGTATCCACGTGGTTTAAATCCAATATAAATTAACGACGTGCAAAGTCTAATTACACATCCATCATAACAAACATATTGAGTGTTTTTTAAAACGCAATTAACTTACTCGTAACACAAGCAAAACCGACGTAACCACAATTACACTAACCACGCGTCACACAAAGTAAAAATAATACCTAAACACAAGCAGCTACACGATCAAAATAAAATATTAAATACACATAAAGCTATGTTACCGCCTTGTATAGCTGTTCCCCTTATCAGTATCATTGTACGATCACTCGTGATACCATTAAATGCAAATCTCAAAACATCAACATCGTATGTTTAAGCCTAGCGCGCTGCGAACGAGAAAGACATATCTCGCCTAGGACTGGCCGGGCTCTGCGCTATACCAAAGCTCACCGCTCCATCCGCATCGCTTCACGAACATAAAAACTCTCACTTGGACAGTATGTCATCCGTATCGAAAACGCAATCTGATGGGATTCGTGATATAAAAAGTTATTTAAGAATTAATGTACTAACTTAATGTACTATTTGTTACGTGCGTGCAGCTACGAATTCAAATCAGTTGTTATAAAAAATTTGTTTTGCAGGGTACATTATTCCTAAGCTCGCTGTATCGAACAGCACTCCTCGCTTGCAAGCCAAAGCATGTGATGTGTCCTCTGCTAGCGGCAGAGCACGCTATATCTTTCTCTCTACCTCTCTCTCTCTCTCTCTCTCTCTCTCTCTCTCTCTCTCTCTCTTCTCTCTCTCTCTCTCTCTCTCGCTCTCTCTCTCTCTCACACACACACGCACACACCATCCGCTTTACGCCGGCGACCGTTGGCGAGCAAACCATTTGAAAAATCCAACCCTCACGTCTTAAGTATACCTTAAATAGAATCTCTGTTACAATAATTTCCAAATCACGCAATTCAAACAACGTTGTATTATTTACTCAATTTATAATTAAGCTTTACCTACACAGGATAAGTTTTTTTAATTTAAGTATCGTTCCTATTTATTATAGCTAGTAACGTGTTGAAGTGTTACATTTTAAAGTGTTACGTGTTAAAATCTATGTTACAGCATACAACAGCTCGTCGTGTTACAAAGGCTTCGTGTATAGCACCTCCAAGTTCAAGCAGACAGCATCATGTAGACTCGCTGGCTCCTTTCAATCACAGACGTAGAAAACATATTAACTAATTGTGTGTGTTTACATGTTATATTAACTTTTTATAGGTTCGCTCCACTTTTTATAGGTTTGTTCAACTGAAATATACAACATGTAGTTCAGTGTTGTAAAATCACTCAACGGAAGTGTGTTTGAACATTACGTGTAATATCCCACCCAAACAACTTTACTTGAAATATTATACGTCATTACTAACTTCACTATCACATTAAAAAATTATATTAAAAGTTTAATTGATAAACTCCTTAATTTCATTGCCGAAACACTGTTGAAATATTAATTTCAATCATAATGCGTAATAAAATTTAATTATGTTTGTATGCAATTATTGCGTGAATAAATATTAGGAGCATTTATAGCATGGGAATATGTATTTATCGATTTGTCAAAATACATTTTAAGTTGTTTGTCCGCATGTCTGAAAACTGTTAGAAGATGGCAGGGCGAAGAGGCTGCATCTCTCACTAGGACACGCAGCAGAAATTATGGCTAGATAACAAGCCTACCTGCCTGGGACCCTCCCAGCACGGAGAAGCTTATAGCTGCAGATCTCCAGCTTTCGAAACTGAGAGCCTTTCATACACAAATCTACCATGCAAAACGTTTTAACGATTTACACGCATAGTAAACTTTGGTATAGAGTAAATTTCATTTATATTGTACCGTAGATATAGATATTACATTTTGCAAGTCTACATATAATATTAAATGTATCCCAATAATTGAATTTAATCTTGTCAGAATGAATTACTAAACTTTGTAAAATGGTTAATGAAGACACTTAACTTATTTGAAAACAATTTAATCGACAATATGATTACAAGCATTGTTTTAAGAACTGCGATCAGTGAAATCACTATCGCAATAGGTTGAAATTCGCTTCGTCGTTAAAAACTATGAGGGTTAACCAGTATGTTCATTTCTCGGCTTGGATTTTCTCGGAGACATCACGTATTCTCAAACTTTTACATTAGTAATTAGATGTAAAATACTAGCTTTGTTTGCTGTGAGACAGCAAGTTATTTCTTACTACATACTCGAGTATATTGTATCTCTTTAAGAGCTCAACCAAAAATCTATTGTTTTGATGAACACCAAACACTTTTGAACATGGAACACAAGTTGTGAAATTGTAACATTATTAAAGAATCTTTATCTTTTACTTATTTAAATAACCAAAACATGTGATTTCCTCACACTGATAAATAGTTTGAATTGGATTTATTTCACAATTAGACACAAACTAATTTTTTTTAACACATTTATTTTACAAGAAACATAGTACATACTTTCTCATTAAAAACATTATATACAACACACAGTAATTCTCGAAAGTTACGTAACAAATATTATTACCAACAAACATTATAAACTGTTTGCCACTTCGTTAAAGAGAGTTTTCATTCCTCAAAATGCATTCCTTATTCCTCAAAGAACATACCTAGAGAACACTCCTCCCGTTCGGACAGTTTACCAAACCAAATTCAAAGGACATAAAATGCTTCAGAAAAGTATATTACTTCAGGTTGAAGCATATCCTTCTCACATATAACATATCAATTAAACAGTTTTTGTTTTGTTGTGTTGATACACGTATTTTCAAGATATATCTGTAAAAAGGTTACACCCACAAATAATTTATCCCGATCTGTTTTTATATATTTCATACATACTTGTTTTGTTTCTTTTTCTATCTATTTATTTTGGGATTACATATTAATTCTGCAGCCCTGTAAATCATGCCCCCAAGTTAAAGTCGATACTCCATCTGGCTCAATGAAGCGCTTATCGTCTAAACCCGATAACACCGCTTTGGTCAAACATTTGGTGTAGACGTCTTGACCATGCGAATGGAACTAGTATTGGGTACCCAGAATCCTGGTACAACGGTCGAGACAATCCCAGTTATCCTCGTAAAAGAGTGATTGCAACATGTTAGGTGTTACACCCTTCACCTTACATATACACTGTTCATTCGCAACATTGTATGCATAAAGCTTGGGATGTAAACCCACAAAGTGTGTGATTACATGGCTGGCACATTCGTTTTTCATCACTATGGTTACACTTCTGTTCTCATGTGCGAATTCTTGCTGATTATCGAGCGCATAATTTGATGTATCAAACTACATTTTTTTAATCTGGGGCAAATACTTTATAAGGATCATTAGGATCATCGTAGTATCCATCTATCGGTATCACAATATAAAGGGCGCAAAGCTGACAGAGGAAATTTGGGAACCATAAACTGGTATGAAAATTGTAATGGGTCAATTTAGACAAATCAAGAACGGCAACACCAGTGTACAAAGACTTGTTAAACATAACACAGCTCTTTGACATTTCAATAAGGACAATAATTTCATCGATGATTTGCCACATCTTGAATGCAGGATGCCCTATTAATTCTGCAGAACTGTAAATCATGTCATACCATAAGACGACTCTAACGTCCCTTTCCCGGTGGAAATTATGCACAGAGGCAGATCTGCTAGAGTATTGTGGCATTCGTCTGGAAAATACAAATCCACTTCCGAGAAAAAACAAGTGTCACCATCATAAAACCGTGTTCGCGAAATCTCACGATGACAATACCTCAGACTCAACCCATTAAAAGTAAGCAATAGGAAGCTTGCATTTCATTGTGTGGGTGTACAATGCATTTACGTCGACATAACATATGTATTTCGTTGCCACACTGGGGTCATAATCTTCACCCAAGGAAATATTATTGGCTCCCGGGCACCTTCTAGTAACCTGGGCAATACCGCCCCTAACCTGGCGTTCTACAAAAAGTTACATGTCGGGATTGGTCAAAAGCTCTAGCCGCTCACCTGTCATTGAAAACAATGTGTCCCATGCAAGAGACGGAGCTGTTACATACATGGTGGGGTCAAGATCGTAATTAGCCAAACACATGGTCATGAAATTCTCAAAAATGTCTGCCATCAAACAAGTGTCCACACGTAAATACTGAATGGCACACTGCAACAAGTTTACACAGTTGTACGCATCCCATGCGGCTTGCGCATAAACGTAATCTTCATTGCTAATGCCTTCACCTTTCATCACATTCTGAAATGCATCCTTTGGTGGGAGGGACATACACATCAGACTGGCTGTCGACTTAACAAAATCATAAGGAAAACCACCCTTCCATTTTGCCAATATAAACTCGGTATGGCCTAAAAGCATCGAGCGGGTGATACTCAATTGTGCCGGTTTCAAATTACCTGCCAAAGTTACCAGAGATGAGCTCATATACTGGAATTAGTCAATGAAACGCAATCGCATGGTTTGACCTTTTCTATTCAAGTCGGTCCCATAGGGAATATGTTTTGCGATGGATTTATACTTTTCTAAGGTGATTCCAAGAACTGAAAGATCACCTGGGTTATCGATTACCATGGTTCCATAAGATTTCGTTACATGACGTTCATCCAAGGGTTTTATGAGTAAGTGAGCATCATAATTTTGCAGGTTATGAAATACAGCGCTACAATTTGTTTCAGCAGTCTGAAGTTCAAGTGACATTACTTATGTGCACTGCCTCTGATTTCCCCGGTCAGATGGTCATGATCGACCACAAAATAATCTCTACCGAGTTCTTGCTTACAAATATAACAAGTTTTTTGAGCTGCCAACATATTTTCATCAGCTGGGGGTTTTGGCTTCGTTGGAACAGTCATTCTGTATATTCCTGCAACCCACTTTGTCAATCCAACCAATTTATATACATATTGATACATACAATCCTCATCCACAAACTCGAAATAGTTAGGTAATGTTGGATTGTACGAAAATAACAACAAAATGCTACAGATATAAGGAATATGTTGGTTTATGGTAGTTGTATTACTCGACTTATTACTGGGTAGGCAAGTGGACAAGTGTTGCAAACAACTCTCTACATTGCAACAGATGATGTAACCATATCTCTGCTGTTTGCTATAATCCTTAAATTTCAAGTACTTGGCATTCCCGATAAGGAAAGTACTGCGAACAGCCTCCTGTTGCTGCCAAAACCATAGTGTTACTTGCGTGCTTCTCATCAGTTTGGAAATACCGGAGACAATGATTGCTAACAAATTTCTTGTCATGACATTTACTTAACTGACTGGGAAGCAGCCATGACAAACTCTTTATGTTTACAAAATGTAAATGTGTGGTATTACCACTAGTGTGAATGGCCATTACACTTACAGAAGTATATGGGTGTATCCAGAACAATCCAAAATTTTTCCCTAAAATTCATTTAACTTTAAGGGAATTTAAGCTTAAAACAATTAAACTTCTAGTTTTATATTAGACGCTCTAATAATTTTGCATAAATTTGTAATGGTTTATGACACTTTTTTAAACCAGCTAATTTAAGCCAAAGTCAAGTAAATGTCTCGATTTCAAATAACTTCTTTAAGGTCCAATTTATGCAAGGGAGCAAGCTACCCTGCTAATTTTTCAAAAATGAATTCCTCTTAATTTTTTTCAATATATGCAAATTTAAGCTAAATCTGTAAGGTAAATAAAGCGAATATAAGCTAAATCTGTAAGCTAAATCAAGAAAATATAAGCTAAAATCTCATTTAGATTTAATAAAATAATTCGATAAAACAAATCAACTATAATTCTAAAAATGTGTATATGTTTTAAAATATTAAACAATTTAACTATATGCCTATAACTTAGTATTAAACTATCGAAACATTTTGATGAAACAACATTTAATTCACCCATTTATTTAAAAATTTACATCACTTCCGTAATTATTTCTTGAAAATGACCATAAATTAAATTCCTTTGGCTAATTAGCATAACATAATTTTTTTTTTTTGCCTCAGTAGCTTTATTAAAATCCACACTAATTTTATATTTATTTTTCTTTAACTACAGTCGTTTTTCTATATAAACAATCAATAACATATAATGGTCATCCATCCCAAAATGAATAATAATTGATATCGCCTCGGAAGTCCACAGTTGATTTATAATAAAGTTCATTATTTCTATATATATTATCTAGTTTTTATTTTGAATTTCTAAAATCATTATAGGCAAGAAACATTTTATCACAAATACCTTTTCCAATATCTAGATTCCAATTTTCTTTTGTAAAAAAATTGATTTCTTCCTTTTTTAACATAAAGAGTTCTTACATTAGAATGATCAAACATGAACATACTGTTTAGAACAATATTTTCTATTAATTTGAAGCATACAATTACAACTTCGGGCATATCAAATTGTAAATTATGGAACTGATCCTTTATATCAAATTTTAAAATAGTTGATCAGCAGGAAATTATTTTCCTAAAAATTAAAAATATTTAAAATTAATGGATATTTTAGGATTTTTGTATATTTTATCTTTAATTGCAATGGCTGCGTAAGATTAATATTCAACAATAGACCACATAATATCTAAATTTTGAATAATAATTTTGCCTGGAGCAGCATAACTTTTCTGAACTGTACTATCTGCATTTTGTTTCATAAACAAATAAGCATTTGTTATAAGATTAATTACAAATAAAAGTAATTTATAACCACCTTCCAAGTAAGTTTCGTTGTTATCTCGAATAAATCCAAATAAATATCTCAGGGGGCCTGTCAATTGGTTGCTGGGGACTCAGCAGTTCGGTGCTGGCTTTGAGGCAACATGTTTCTTTCATTAGATAACCATGTTGGATCAACACAAATTGAAGGGCGGTAGTTGCGTGGGAAGGGGGATGCTGGAGTGCGCATTCCACTTTCTCTAGTAAGCTGTCAGTATCATGTGAACAGTCGGCCTGCCGGGAGACTGCAGACACACACACACACTGCATTTCTAACATTCGATTTGCATATTTATTAAAGTCTCTCATATAAGTGCTGTGGAATTTATCAGGTTTGATTAATTGAAATGTTTTATTGTTCATTTACTTGCAATGCTTGGTCGAGTTGGCAGGCGACCATTGAGAGTAAGAAGTCGAAGAGACAGGGCGGGGTTACTTGTGTGCCGACACACAATGTGTTTTGTAAGTACAAGATCTGGCCATGTAATGCAATGTGTTTTCCTTGAATCACTTGGTTATGCTTAAACATAATTTGTGTGTGGTATTTTGAATTATATTATGAGCGAGTTTTAATAGAATACCCTGCATTGTTATAATTTCATTTCAAATTTGGTGTTAACATCTATTTTTGTGTGCAAATAATATTTTTTTTTCGTGTTGTAGGGCTTTATGTATTCACTCAGTTTGTTTCTTAAGAGGTTAGGTGATTTGTGTAAGATGAGGTGTGGAAGTATTTGCATATCGATAATTTTATTGTGGTCTTGAGAGCTGATGGAGGTGAAGTGAAAAATGTGTATGCTATTGTGGTTAGGTTACATGGTTAACATATATTTGATTTTAATATTCGATATAAGACACCTGTATTGTTGGTGAGTTTTGAAGTGCATCTATGATTAGTTGGCTGTAATTTGTCATTAAGAGACCTAGGTGTGTTGCGTGCCTCTTTTTACCAAGTGTTTTATTAATTTCGTTTAGTTGTCAGTTGATTATGTCTTCTAAATTGCTAGGGAGGTTGTTTTGTGGTTAATTCATTACAATATAAATGTTGTGTTTCTTTCTGTCATGTTAATCTGTTTAATGAATTTGTGGTAATTGCATGATTAAAGTGAAGTTTGGTTAGTTAGCATTTATGCTAATCGAGGAGCCATGTAGTTCTGTGCATTTTAATTAGTAAACTTCTGTTGTGTATTTGAATGTAAATCATCTCTTTTCATTTAAATATTTGCTTTAACAAAGTAGTTCATTCTTTTAAAACAGAAATTTATTACAATTCGGAATTTCGCATATGTAAACCTCGGTATACATTCAGAATCTGGCCGAAGCAGATATCCCATTAGTCACAGACCTTCCATTAGTCATATGCATTCCATCCTCGGTACACCTTCACATGTGGTATGGTCAATATCAATGCTCTCCAAACAAATAAAGGACCCTTATGGCACCCTTGCACCGACTTTCACACCCATATACCGTATAACAATATACCTTTCTGCTCAGTCGGCTCCCGAACTTCAAAGTGTGAGGGTCGCTCCTCAATTACACATATTTTCCCCGAAAATAAAAAATAAAAAATAGATTATAAAATAAAAAAAACATGACTATTGTGCAATATGTACATTAATCCGATTGCGTAATTTTCATATTAGCACATTTTTGCAAATTGTTTGCCAAATTGCGAAATATATTTTTAGCTTTGCTCCATCGACAAGTCATCAATCTCAAGTGGGCCGGAACCCACCCACTCTCACTACTAATGTTTTTGAATTACCTACCCACACTCATTTGAAATGTTTATTTTATAAATAGGCAGTGCACTGTCAACCATTATAAATTTTCGTTAATCAATGTGTTTATCAAACACACTGCACTTGAGTTTAAGCACTGTGTAAGTGGGCCCCTTAATTAAAGTGAAAAACAAATAGCAGTATCGGACAATTTAATTAGCATTGTATATGTAATACTCGTGTAGTGTAAATTTACTCATATTTTTCTGCCTCTATTTTTATGCTGATTAGTTATGTTTATCAGGATAAAAACAAGAACTTCAACCTGGAGGAGGAGAGGGTGCATGCATTTGGCACCCTTAATAATGTCATAAAATGTCAAGATTGGCCACATGTTCACTATACATTTTTGCCATAGGCCAATAATGCATTGTTGTAGGCAGTGTAGTGTGAGTAACAGGAACTAGAAATACAAAAATAAATGTTTCAGTTTTATACACAAAACACACACTGAGTTTTCAGCTGTAAGCACATACGTCGAAAAGTTAGTATCATGTTACAGATCGTACCCCAACTCGACTTAAATTCATCTATGTATCTGGCCCATAATCCCTTTCCCAAATTTTTATTTTCCTTCCGTTACTACTCCTCTGGGCACTCGTAAACACTAACAGCGAATTAAAGGACCTGTGTTTTTAACACCTAAAGCTATGCAGGAATATTATTTTGCTATAAAGGCTATGTTAGCAAGAATCTTCCGTGGAATCTCTTAAGTCCTATTTTGGGATAGTTATGTCAAGTCAATTTAGTATGGTTTTTATGATTAATGCATTTTTAAAAGAAAAACTTTGCTTCTACAGAAAACAGTCTACTGACACATGATGCAACGTCACAGTTAGCTGTTATATAGGAGCTCCAAAACGGCGAGTGTATGCATATTACTGAGGTTTGAAGTTCAGCAAATAGTAATTAGATGTAGTTCCATAAGCTCACCATACCAGAATGTTTTAAATTTATGTAATTGTGATGGTGTGAATAATCTCAATTTAACTTTATTGTATATGGGTGTTAGTGAAAAGGGGTTTAATGGTCAAGTAATCTTAAGCTACTTCATAGATTGTACACAATGTAAGTAAAAAATGAAGTTTTTGCTAATAGTGAGCAGCGAATAAGTGCATGCTCCAAAGGCACATTCTTTCTAGTAAATTTCAATTTAAATACAAATGAAAACTGAAATAGTTTTTATACATACTGGTAAACCTGGAGCCAAAATTATATATATATATATATATATATATATATATATATATATATATATATATATATATATATATATGTGTGTGTGTGTGTGTGTGTGTGTGTGTGTGTGTGTGTGTGTGTGTGTGTGTGTGCTTGCGTGTGCGTGTGCGTGTGTGTTCCATATTGAGCCCAAAGGAAACTGCCATCTTGGCCCCGCTATGCCCCTCTTTTTAATCTATAGCTTCAAGCGAGGAGTTTTCTCCTGTTCTACTATCAAGTGTAGTGTTCACAGCAGCTCAATTTGACATACAGGAGAATTATAGGATTAACTGTTTCAATCTGAGAAGTGTATAATTGACTATTTTATTAATAATGTTGTAGTGCTTGTTTATATATCTCCAGGACAATATTACATTGTTCTGTAAGTATATGTGTGTACATAATGTAAATAGGTAAATAAATATCTGCATGTGTGTGTACACACAGATAGTTTGTATCAGTGTATTTAAACTGTGTAAATTTTATTTTACGTATCAGAAGCTGTTAAATCTTGCATGTTTTTTCTTTTTATAAAAGCCATTTTATTCCTGGCGAGGGCCCTCGATGTTCAAATATGGGAAATATGACGGATGTTTCCACTTGCTGGTTGGTTTTCTCACGATTCTGCTCCATATCCACGTCACTTCACACCCATCGACACTTAAATTCTCAGCTATGAAGCGACTCCCAAATCTATCACTGTCATTATGGCCAAGGACAAACACAAAAACTGTTAAAAGAATTTGTTTAAAAAATTTTTAATGTGATGTAGTCTGAATGAATACATACAGAAAGTCTCACATTAAGTTAAATACACATCTCGTAAATTATTTTTAGTTTTTTTAGACGATGGAAAATAACAAGCGTATAGCATTTTCTTTGGAGATTAAAATGCCATTTTCCAATTGTTGCTTCCCATTTTCATAAAATCAGCTACACTGCCTAATTTTAAATATGAGTTATATGTAAATCAACTTTCATTTTCACTAATACAATATGTGTGGCCAAAACGCTGCCCTGCAGCACTGACAATTATAGCTACAAGCAGTATTCCAGGTTCAGCTGAATAAACTGCTGCTAGCGACATTGATTTTTCTTGAAGGGGTGTTCGTAAAGTTTCTGCATCGTGGTTCTGAGATATTGAAACTGAATATATTGAAAGGTATCCAGAGAATAATTTCACACTAAAATGATAATTGTACGTGTTGGTAGGCAACAATAAAGAAATGTTGTCTCAAGTGAGTCTGTGGACCACTTTGGCAGTGGTTAATACACGTGCACTTGTTATCGACATCATTGCGGTGCACGCACCTTTCACCCATTGTAGTTGGACAATATATCCTAATCTAATCAGACTAACCCATAAAATTGGTGGATAAAATTTCATAGATTTTAACCTAACCATGATAATAGGGTAGTTCCTTTAGTATCTCTAACACTTTATTTATAGAAATAAAATCCTATTGTAACAAATCGTATTGTAAAAATAAAATAAGAAGTGTTTTCCCTCCCCAATGTGAAATTTTTTAGCATTTTGTGCTGAATTAAATTCGTGGTTACTGTCTGGATAAGCACTTTTGGAGAAATATGAAACGAATTTTTTTTCAGATATACAAAATACAATTATCCAGAAATGTCTCCTGGCACCAACCACCAACCCCCCCCCCCCCCCCCCTTCCGCTAATTAATTTTCTTCTGAATAGTTGCTCAAATACTTGATTGTCCAGTGCAGACAACATAGTTAATGTTCTAATTTCAGTATTTTAATTATGTACCACAAGTAACTTAACCCTGTCCAATATCGTAGATGCAATAAACAAAACTGTACCCTAGAATAAGAGATAAATAAATATAAAACTGTATCAAAACAGAGAACAAATGTAATGTAAAGAGAAAATAAATAAAATAGGATTTTAATTTATCTACGAGAAACAATTTACTATATTGGCATTAAATATGTATACACGAGGAAGTCATATTGGAAACAAAACTCTCGAGTCACTGTCAGTGTTAAAAATTAAAATAGATGAGTCAGCAAATAATTATTTATGCTTGGCTCAAGAACATGTGAACTTTGCCTTCCAAAAATTCTACTAGGCTGCTGGTCGGTGTTTTGTGGCGCGCATTACTGATAAGTAACCTGCAGAACATAACCCTACAACATTTGCCCACTGCCACATGAAAATCAATTCCAATGCAATATTTTTGTAAATTCGAACTCCTTCAAGCAATATATATTTCTGTCTTAGTTGTCAACTTCAAAATGTGTGACGTCGCCTACATACCAGCAGGCACCGTAGGTATATTTTAGGAAGACTATAATTATTAAAACTGAGAGTAAACTATATTCTACTACACGGTAACGGTAGTACTCTTGTTATACTATATCTGAAACACATGCTTATTGTCACCCATAACCAAATACTGGACGTATGTGGTCTCACAGTGGCGGCTGGTGACTTTTGAAACTGGAAGGGCTCTAGCGATCCTAACTCATATCATTACAAATATTTTTTTAATAGGCAAAATGATAAGTATATTGCGTACTACAGGCTTAAGTAAGTATAGCTTATGTAGCGTAATACAAAAATAAGTGTGGTTATTTGAAGAAAAATGTACCATCGCCCGATTTGTAATGGTCAACATACTGTGACAGCTGGTTCAGATCTAATCACTACCACAGGTATGTGTTTGTTATAAGTTTGTTTATGTTATATGCCTTCCAACCAATACCTACATGGTGTGGTACATTACACGAGACGACGAAAGACATATATAACATAATAATACAAATTCTACCATACTAATGATGATAATAAATTAAATATACTAAAACAAATAATTTTAAAACCAAATACTAATTTACATAGCCTACAGTACATACAAAATTCACGTCAAATTTAAATCGGAGGATGAAAGTGGTATATCTCAAATAATATATTTGTAAAAAAAATCCATTCGTCAACCTGCACGCACTATCTAACTGGTAATGTATATTCACCATATCAAGCAATGAAAATTTTATGGCTTGTTTTATATGTTGCGAACATGATTTATGTCTTTTAACTTTGTCTTACAATTTTTTTAAATCCTTTACCCCATTGACAGTCCACGCAAGATCATTACGTTTCATTAGCAAAAAAAAAAAATTAAACAAAACAATACATTTCCAACTTCACGCCCACATAGCCAGTCCGCGAAATTGTATGTACTTACGTCGAATTTTCTCGTATACGAACCATTTACTACCTTGGCTTTGTTGTTGAATTATATTTAACTGTGGCCTTGCTGGTCCCAGATTATGTAGCTCCAGTTTATTCACGTAATTGGAAATCTTTGTTGTAATAAGTTTTAAAATGTAACTCGCCAATTTACAAATAATTGACAGGTTTACACCACACGGCATTAAAAACAATTCAATCCTGCTTCTGACCGATGCTCATAGCTCATTATTAATTAACAATAAACTTATTCAGAGTATTACACACTATATTTGAAGCTCACGCGAGTTTGAACGATATCTATATAAAAAAAATATTCAAAATAATTACAAGCATTGTTAAGAAATGTGTTTAAAAACTCTAAAGGAGTGGAACGCGAAAGTGTGCTCACAAAACATGTAGTTTTGGTAGCTTTGTCAAGTTCCAGGAAACCATTTTTTTGTTTGAGCAGGGGCGTGCCCAGCTCTCTCCGATTTACAGCATGCGATTGGCTGAAAAGGGCCGAGTCCCTGAAGTCTTACCTCCCTCCCGTAGCACTCCTTGTCATATGTTACGGTCATCTCTCTCTACTAGCTCTACCCAC
This sequence comes from Dryococelus australis, assembly GCA_029891345.1. Taxonomy (NCBI): domain Eukaryota; kingdom Metazoa; phylum Arthropoda; class Insecta; order Phasmatodea; family Phasmatidae; genus Dryococelus; species Dryococelus australis. The sequence goes on along the minus strand of CM057009.1, from coordinate 167,986,288 downwards.
TTCGGGGCGATGAATCTACCGCCCTACCACTCGACATTTCCAAAAACATTTCTCTCGTAACAAGTCTCATCCATCTCAAAAGCATTAGCTGCGAAATAACCTCTGTATTCGTACACAGTATTATTTACTGAGTAGCAGATAAGTAGAGGTATGTGTTCTGAGATTATATTAGGAGGATTGCTCCCCGCAGCCCTACCTCAGCAGCCGCCACTGCTCAATATCGGTAGTTTTATGGGGACATTATTTAATTACACAACTAACATAAGCCAATAATAAACTAGTGAAACTTCACATGTGTGTGTATATATATATATATATATATATATATATATATATATATATATATATATATATATATAGAGAGAGAGAGAGAGAGAGAGAGAGAGAGAGAGATAGAGTTATTTATTTCTTATCCTTTTTTTCTACCACCAAATGCTACGAAACTAACCTTTCTCGCGTCATACTAACGTATACACAATGTTTTGGGCCCTAATTAAGATGGCGCCTATAGCTCCATAGTAAAACAGCCTATGTCCAGGTGGCTTCAAATGCGTCACAACATGCCATCTCCTGTTTACTATTACCTCCATGGCGCCTGGTGCCCGTGCCAGTAGGCGTTGTCACAGCTCCGTAATAACATTACTGCTAACAACAGCTACCTACAGCTATCGACACCATAACGAGCGGACTGATTGGCAACACCCTAGCAGAAACAAATCAAAACATCTTCTGACAACCGACATCTGCAACACACTGGACTATCTTGAGACACCCTGGCGGTGACAAATCAAATTACATCGCGCCACAATCCAAAATGGAATGCCATAGTGCTCTATATATTTCACAGTTTTGTATTTCGTTTCAATGTCTTCAACCTCGAGCGTCGAGCTCAGTGTTGTTTGGACGTGGATGTCCTCATGTTCCACACACAGCAATGTACTGTAGGTATGTTGAAGATTTCGATCAATTATCCTCGTTATTGCTACATTTGTTAACGGAAAGCTGGGTTCTGTGGGACATATTGTACAATAATTAACACTTGATTAATTATCATGTAATACAGTAATTGTACTGCGTGTGCGAACATTATGATTTAAATGGGTTTTTCTTCATGATGTGGACGCTAAAATAAAAATTTACAATATTAAAATTAAGTTTAGTTCTAAAGACTTCCATAAGCATACCCACATCTAGGAACCTTACTTGATGTATATATTTGAGTTGAGCATTATTTTTATACTGTAAAATGCTACAGTGGAATCGTAATTATTTTCTACTTCCGGCCAGGAATTAATTTTTTGTTTAAGTTGCTGTCGAGATTGTACAAATTGTGCATTATTTCAAATTATATTAGCATCAGTAATGTAAAGTATGATATACTCTAAAGTATCTCATCAAAGCAGTGCTAAAATCACTAATTATGTTTTTAAAGCGTGATGGATATCGTAACGTTAAAATGTATTCTAACTTCTCTAGCACAGATTTTGTGGTTCTCTTGGCATGATCCTGAAATTGAAGTCAGAAATCCGAAACCAGCACAAAAAAAATATTTAAAAAATGTTTCAGTGCGATAGTAAGTAAAATGCAATTTAAATTATTACATTTGTATTATAATTAATAAGTTATGAAGTTTCGGATGAAATTTCTAGATTATTGCTAAAGGTATCAAAATCATCGAGCAATATATGTAATAATACATTATTACAGAAAATAAAACCGTTGAACCAGAAGCATGTTATGAAAGCAGTTTGTGTTACGTCAAGTGAACCGGTACTTATTTTTATCCTTTAAGAATGGTATATACACGTAAGTAGTAAGGATATTGCGACTTTAACACAAGGGGATCGGGGATAGGATGGAAGGATTCGGCCGCCGCCAAGTTTTTACGTCACCGTCCGCCATCTAGGACCCGTATGACCTCGATATTTGACTCCTGGCCTTGACCTTTACCTGGGTAACCACTGGCACCAAAACCCCCAAAATAAATTGCAAACAAATTTTAAAAATTAAAAAAAAATCCGACAACGTGGTTTTAAAATTTATTAAAAAAATTATTACGAAAAGTTGTATTAAAAAATCGTTAAAAAATATTTTAAAAAATTATTACGAAAATACTATTAATTAATGAAACAAAAAATCTAAAATTTAAAAAAAATATATCATTAAAAATTTTACTTAAAAATCGTTCCAGTATTAAATTCAATATCTTTAAAAAAACATATTATTAAAAAATATTTTAAAAAATAGATCAGAAATGTATTAAAAAGTATTTTCCCGGCAGCCATTTTACCTAACAATTTCCCATTTCCCCTTAACATTTCCCTATTTTCTCTTACAATTTCCCTTTATTCCTTAGAATTTCCCATTTGTCAAGAAAAAATTTTTAAACAATTGTTGAAAAATTTGTAGAAAAATGCTTTAAAATGTTACATTTCCAGATGCCCTCCCCGCAACACCCCCAGCAGAAAACTGACTCCCTTACCTCCACTCCCCTCATGTATACTCATTTAGCCATCTAGATTTTTTCGTTCGTCAATTGTTTACATGTCACTGGAGACAATTATCTTTGTTTATATGTTACTTCCGGCCACCATATTGATTTTTCGTTTGTAATTTGTTTATACGTCCATGGGGGTCGCCACATTGTTACGCTATCAGAAACACTCAGCCGTTAACTACGTATGATTTCAGTTTGTCAAAAATATTTGATTAAAATTCGTTTAAAAAATTGATAAAAATGTACTTAAAATACCTACGTTTCCGGGGGTCTCGCCAGCACCACCATTAGTCACATTCGTTCCATCCCCAGCAGAGGACTGACTCACCACTCCCCTCCCCGATAGGTACACATTCCGACACTTTTCTTTCGTTCACCATTTGTTTATGCATTACTAGAGGCAGCCATCTTGGTAAATTCGTTCCACTGACATATTGGCATGCTCTTACTTTCTTAAAAAATAAGAAAAATCATATTATAAATTGATAATAACATAGTTCAAAAATTTATTTTTAAAAACTTATAAATGTTACTGGAGGCCACAGTCTTGGTACGCAGTCACCATCTTGGTAGACATCACCCATACAGGAAGACAGTGATTTCGATGTTGACTCTATGACTGTGAATGATCTTGAAAACCAAAACTCGAAAAAAACATACATAAAAGTCAGAAAGCGTAATACATTACAGACTATTACCGACATATTTGAAGCAGACTACCTCGAACTTGACCCCATGTTCTTCAATGACCTTGAACACAAGAAAAATACATAAAAGTCAGCTAACATAATATATTACAGACTACCATCGCCATATAAGATGCATAATACCTCGACCTTAACCACCATGACATTGAAACTTGAAAACCGAAACTTAAGAAAAAATACGTTAAAGTCAGAAAGCATAATACATTACAGACTACCACCATATTAGATGTAGACTGCCTTGGCCTTGACCCTATTACCTCGAATGGCCTCGAAAATGAAAACTCAAGAAAAAATACATAAAAATCAACAAGCATAATAAGTAACAAACTACTGCTACCATATTGGACGTAGCTGACTTTAACCGGGAAGACATGACCTTGAGTGAACTTGCCAACCTCCCGTGGCGCAGTCGGATGGTGCGCCGCCAATCTGGGGTGCGGGAGGCTCTGGGTTCGAATCCCGGGTAAGGCATTTGTGTTAATTTATGTAATGTTATAAGTTAGTCTGTAACCCGTCCCTGCTAAGCTTTGAGGCATAAAATCAGGGGACGTTAAAAAGCCCTACACAATACAATAGAAATTGAATGACCTTGAAAACATAAACTCGAAAAAAGTCACAATAGCCCTGATTTTAGAAACCTGGTACCAAGGTACTGGACGAGAAAATACACTTTACCATTACAGGTCTTCGCATGTCTATGACTTAATAAGTACTGCACATATCACACAAATATTACATACCCGAGGTATTCGTGGTACAATTCAAGCACTCATGTCGCCGTACATTATGGTTGAAAGTAAATGCCATATGCAAAAATGTCACTGGCAGCGACGTAGCGGTTAAAGCTAAGACTCGGGCAGGCTTTATGGAGATGTGAGTGCTGTAACTAAAAAAGCAAGTAACACTGGCAATGATATTCCAAGTACCACTCCCGAAGAAGTCGATGACACTGCCGTACCTAACATTAACTCTGGAGTGCCCAAAGATGCGAAGCTGCAGAAGCTAGCCGAAACGATGAATCTTTCACGCAAGTCACGTGTGCATGAGGACTTGAAATTGTTTTCAAATTGTTTTGTTACATCCAAGGTTTTCGCTCGCAGGACTCTTACACCGTCAAGCAGATTACCATCTCGTACAGTGACGACGACGAGGAAACAAAAGTTTTTACGTTTTTTTTTACCGACATGTTCATGGAAGCACCTCAGTCGCACCACGCAACAGGCATACCGCCTACAGATTTATGGACGTAGGTGGGACGATAGAAATATTCCGTATGGGGTAATTCACAGTGTGTTGAAGGAAGCCATGTTTCCCTGATACTCTTTGTACGTTAATCGCCAAGTGTCGACGATGTGCTGTTCGTGTCCTCGCTAGAGAGATCATCGTGCACCAGCTAAGTTATCGCGGCTGCCAGCTGTTCAAACAGCTGTTAGAGTCGGACGCCATTAGACTACAGTGTGCAAAACAGAATTTATTACTTTGCACCGTGCAATGCTGAAGCCTAAAGGCTCAGGACTTATGATAATCTGTGGTACAGGTTAAACAAAAGACTACAAGAAAAAACCATTGTGTGTAACGCAGACGCTGAGAAGAAGCTTTGTATTTGTAACAGTGATTATAAATAAAGGAGTTAAAATTATTTTTTAAATCTTGAATCATGGCCCCACATACAAATTACTATTGGCAATGAAAAAAAGTTTTAATAAGTGTTTAAAAAAATACTCTTGTTAAAGAATATTACATAAGAGCTATATCGGTGTAAATAAAACATTCTGCCAATATAATAAGTATAGGTACACTGCAAAGTAAAAGAGAGACAGACGCGAGCCGCCACAAACATATATTACGTGTACGTATGAAATTGGATTTATAAAACAAAGAAAGTATTTGCAGCTCAAGGCAGGCTGACATAACTGTCGTCTCTAGACTTGGACGGCAGGATATAATCGCAACGACTGAATTTTTCGCAGAAAATCTGACCGGATGAGCACGCGAGACTCTCAGCGGTCAGCCACTTGACGCGCCGACCGCCGGAGAGAGAACTATGTCCCAGAGACAGCTATCAAGGCTTGAATATGTCACACGTGTAACATAACATCTAGAATGCATATGTAGGGTTCCGACAGACAGCGATTACATATTTATTTATCATGTAATATGCCGAGGAACTCTAGCCCCATCTGAGAATAAGTAAGGATACCCCTGGGACACACGTTTATGTGGAGACATACAGGAATATATGCGGTACAACACCGATGCTAACTTTGGTACAGCAACAAGAGAAAATATGGTACGATACTGGAAAGGTGTAGTAATTGAAGGAGAAAAAAATATATACAGTACAAAAAAAATAACATTCCGCTACTATACCGATTTACGAAAATAGGCATAAAATATTAACAGACCTACTGAAGGAAAAAAGTATACCTGTGGGGATATACAGGAAATAAGCATTACAATAGGGACGAAAAACTCGACACATTACATTCACGATGGAAATAATTATACACACAACCACTTATGAAAAAATACAAATCATTCCAAACACATTTAAAGCTAGCTAACAAGTAAAATACTTTGTATAGAAGTTCCTGCACTGTCCATTCATAAACTGCCTCAGGCTAACACACTCCCTATAAAAATATGCATGTATACTCGTCCACATCTAAATAATTGTAATAGTATTTGTCATATATTATATATAAAACATGAGAAGAATCTCAGATATCCTAGCTAAGTTTATTCAGTGTTAAGATGCAGAAGTATACAGCCCACCAGCGATGGAAAATCTCAGGAGTAATGCTGGACTAATGATAGGACCAGCGATGATAGGACCTGCGATGAAAAATATTAATAAATAAAGAAAGAAATATTCACAAAGGCACAGAACTATACTGGCGAATAATGAAATTAATCGTCCGAAGCCCCTAACAATGAAAAATACAAAACAAATTTCAGCACTAACGCTTAAAGTATATTAAAACACACAGGATTTGCCCCGCACAGCTACAGAATTACACAGCCCACCAATGACGAAAAAATGTCAGGGACAACGCTGAAAAAATGTAGGACCGATGTAGAAAAACATTCACTCGCAAGTATAAAATTAGTACGTTAGCAAATGTAAGCAGAAGGTTAGAATATCTATATGGTTACTCCACTTACAACGATATTTCTATCTCCCAGTGCCCACATATAAAACTATTTACACATGCAAAGAATGTACACACAGTAAGTTGTACAGGGAAAAAACTAAGTACCGTGAAGACACACCAGTGAAAAGATACATCCACCACAAGTACAAAATCATTTTAAAAAAACAGATACCTTCCCCAGCAAAACCTGTCAGCAAAGTGTCGGCAATTGTCGGCTCGATACCTTTACTGTCGGCAACTGTCATTTCAATGCAAGAAGATAGCCATCTGACAACGGCGTAATGTATTTTTTTGTGACAGAATGTTTGCCATTAGAAAAAAGACAATGGCCTGCTGTATTTTTTAGGACAACACATGGATATCACCAAAAATTTGTCGGCATGATATCGCAGAGCAAATATGTTGCAAGCAATTTAAAAATGTTTCTCGGCCAAATTCCCATACTGCATCTTTGTACCTTCAGTAATCTGGCCATTATTTTATTTATTTCGGCCCGCTAACGTTTTCGAGACAAGGCTCTTTATGAAAATTAAGATAGTATGATGTCTCTTTACGACAAACTTTTGGAAAGTGTTTTGCGTAGGCAAAATATTATCTAGCTGTTAACGGCATGATGTCTTTTTTGAGACAGGATGTTTGCAGTTAGAAAAAAAACAATGGCCCACTGTATTATTTAGGATAACATATGAATATCACCGAAAATATGACGGCATGATATCGCAGAACCAACATGTTGCAAGCACCTTAAAATTATTTCTGGACCGATTCCCATACAGCGTCTTTGTCTTTTCAATAAGCTGGCAAATATCTTATTTACTCCGGCCCGGTAACGTTTTCTAGACAAGGCTCTTTATCACAATAAATATATAAATATGATGTCTTTTTGTTGATAACTTTTGGAAAGTGTTTTGAATAGGCAAGATATTAGCTTGCTGTTAATGGCACCTCACCCAGCAGACGACTGCCATCAATTGCTATTGACTGTTTACTTAGTGGGCCTCCATCCCTTCACCCCCATAAATTACTTATGTTCGTTCGACTTTCCTCACTTATACTCATTCTATCGTTTGACATCGCCTTGTTTTTTTTTTAATTTGTCATTTGTGTATACATTGCTGGAGGCTACCATCTTGGATTTAATATGTTGTCATCACTTATGTAGCCCCAGTGTATTAATTGACCCACCATGCATCAGCCATAGTTGTTATTTTCTTTAAAGTATAGGTTGCACTAATAGCATCCATTATATTGGAATATATTTTCAACAAATATATAATGTTATTTTTTCGATTATTCCACATGCTATCGGCTTGTGCCGATTGGTACCATTGCCCAATCCTGCAAAGTACATAAACGGTTTGTATTTAATTTTTTTGTTTTATTCTTAAATATGTGTATTTTTATTAAATATACATTTTTAATAAATAAAACATGTTTTTTTATAAAATAAATAAAACTGTGCATATTTTAATTTATTTTTTATTTTCAAAATTGTACATACAAACATATTGTACATACATTTTTGCGATAATTTTCGAAGGCAAGACGAGAACATCATATTATTTTGTAAGTTGATATAGCCCACTTGTTCTCAGTTCTAGAGGATGTACCGAATCGAGTGTCCATCCCGTAAAGCCAAAGAACCAGATGGCTCTGCCAGTGGTGCGACTGCAGCTGGAAAGCTATTCATGGAGTATGCAGTTGATGGTGCTGGCTTGCTGGCAATTCTGGATGGTGTCCACACGCATATTGGCTACCAGCATCACAAGCTCCATAGTTTCTTTGTATGAGACAACCTCCATTGTCATCTTCGTAAAAACGCAGCTTGTGACTAATTTTCCCGAATTTTGATATGCTGTAAGTTATTCTCGACAGAGAGCGATGAAATGATCGAACCCATGCCTGTACCTTCCATTATATAGGGTACAGTCCTTCACGATCGTCAAAAATATATATTTTGCTTTCCAGCACAAGGCACACATATAGTTGAATTCTGCAAATGTCATATCTGCGTTGACGTGATGGTCGTTAATGTGATGTAAATTAATAATGTCCATGCGAAACAGCACCAACACATTAACATTTATTCGACACATATGTTTGATTATGCGCAAATAAGTCTGGCCGAAGTACATGCAGTACACGCTCGCATGTCGTCCCAAGCTAAATTGTTCTCGGATGCAAGTTTGTTTTTCGCAGGCAATGTCGTCGAAGACAAATATCGAGTTTGGAAGAGATTGGCTCGGTGGTACGATGCCTTCATTATAATTGCAGGGTAAATAATGCATACCTTTCATGGTCTGCAGTACTTGTGCCAGTCGCTGGTGCTTCGGTTGCTGGAGCGATTTCGAATAAACGTACACGTTCTCGAACCGAAGGCCGTTTGGTTCCTCCAGCAGGTCCAGCAGGACGCATATCTTGCCGCAACCCGACGGACGGCAAATCAGGCCCCGCATGGTAGTAGGTAACAGTATACCGTGGCGTAATTCATGTGAAATATCCTCATCTTCAGCATTAATTCATATGGGTAGAGTAACATCTTGCTTTATATTATGCACGTTACCATCACTATCTTGTGGTGAGTGTGGTGCTGAGTGTGGTGATAAGTGTGGTGCTAAGTGCATTGAGTGCGGCGCTGATTGTAGTTCAAGAGAAACAGTGCAAAATGTTTGAGAATGTCTCTTCAAAATATCACCACGTGTAAATTTATTCTGGCTTAAATTGCACTGAAATTACATTCCTGAAATTTTCATCCTGCAGTTCGTTATGTCATGTCAGTGCACACTACGTATAGCTGTAAATGCTTTACGGCACAAGCGACAGAACAGATGTTTCATTGGCATTTTACATAGGTACTTTTCCAAGTATAGAATGATACATAAACGAAAAAGTAATAAAGAAGCATATTTATACTTTCGTGAAAACTCGATATAATATGAAAAAAGGAACAACACAGATACATACCTCAAAACAACATAAGAACACAGAAAAACTGAAATCAGAAAAGTCCAGGATCAGCCCGAACCTACTACTTTACCTTTATCGCTCGGTATTAAACATGCGAACGGAAACTGGGTGGCAACGAACAGTATCTTTATTCGTTGCCTACCGTCAGGGACCTTATCATCTGATGTACTTCTGTGGCCCCCCAAGCCACCACTTCCGGGCGATAAACAGCTTCAAGTTACAACCAAGGGCAATGCACTATCGCACCTGATAACAACATCCTGTTACATGCAACACACACAAGTGCAAACATGTTGGAATGTTAAATACCGAGGGAGTAGGTTAAAGTAGTAGGTGTGGGCTGATCCTGACTTTTTGGATTTCGGTTTTTTTGTGTTCTTACCATGTTTTTAGGTATGTATCTGTGTTGTATTAATAGTTTAATTCATTTTTGTATATTATAATAACTTTTACGATTACTAACAGTATTAATTATGTGTTTTGGCAGATTTCATCCTGACATGAATCGGAGGTGAAGTTGTTCTTCTGGTTATTACCCGAGGAAGGTTTATCGTAATATTGTGTCTTTTACTAAGGATATCAATCAAGATGATAGGTCTTGGACAGTTAAGATCCTTGATATAGATGAGAGTTTTATTTTGTTGTATTATTTGTACCATTTTGGTCTTCAAGGGATAACTGCTAAAGCTGGTAGTGGTTTGTTGGAAATGTGTTTCATCAGACGGTCTCATATCGAGAAGGAGCCTGCACCAAAGGATATTAGTGAGAGTGATCCAAACAGGACAATCTGTTGGAAGACATTTCCAGTTCATGAGGGCAAGAGAGACAATACAGCTGTAATAAGTGTTTTTGGTCATGTGTGTATGCATTCACGTAAGAAGATGAAGCTGGAACTTGTTGATAAGATTTGGTTTTATCGGAAATTAGTTGGTACTACTGGCGACATGCATATCCTTGGTCATGTGAAATTGTTTTTCAATCCATGATTATGTGTAATTTATTATTTTATTTTGTGAATAAATGTTTTATGTTATGTAATTACGTGTAATTTATTTTTTATAAAAAAATGTTTGTAGGTACGAAGGCGTGGGTTCGATCAGTTCATCGCTGTATGTCGAGAATAACTTACATCATATCGAAATTCGGGAAAAGTAGTCACAATCTGCGTCTTCTCGAAGATGGCGATGGAGGTTGCCTCGTACAAATAAATGATGGAACTTGTGATGCTGATAGGCAATATGTATGAGGACAGCATCCCGAATTGGCAGCAAACCAACACATCAACTGAATACTCCATGGACAGCTTTCCAGCAGCAGTCGCACCACTGTCAGATTCATCTCGTTCTTTGGCTTTTCGGGATGGACACTCGATACGGTACATCCTCTAGAACTGATACCTAGTGAGCTACATACACATACACAATAATACGAAGCTCTTGTCTTGCCTTCGAAATTCATCGCAAAGAACTGTTTGTATGTACAATTTTGGAACGTTAGAAGTATAATAAATACGTGCACTTTTATTTATTTTGTAAAAGAAACTCTCTTTTATATAAAATTTATTTTAAATAAAAATACACACATTAAAGAATAAAACAAAAAATTAAATACAATGTTCTAAGTACTTAGTAGGAATGTGTAATGTTACCAATCGGTACATGCCGATACCAGGTGGCATAATCGAGAAAATATTGTTACATATGTGTTGAAAATAGAATTTAATATAAAGTGTGCCATCAGTGCAATCTATGTTTAAAAAAAATAAACAAATATGGCTGCTGCCTGGTGCGTGAATTAATACACTAGGGCTACCTAGGTTATGACAACATATTAAATCAATGTGGTAACCTCCAGTAATGTAAAAACAAATGACAAATGAAAAATCAAGATGGTGGCAAATTATAGAATGAGTATAAGTTAAGGGAGTCGAACGAACATAAGTAATTTATGGGGGCGAAAGGATGGAGACCCACTAAGGAAACAGTCAATAGCAATTGATGGCAGTCGTCTGTTGGGTGAGGTGTTGGGGACCTCTAAAAATGTACAATTTTTACATAGGATTTTTATTTAAAAATTTTAATAATTTTTTGAGAAGTTTTGTGGAATTGTTTTATGAATTTCTTGGAAATCGTTTGTGTTCAAGGTCGTTTAATGTCATGCAGTCGGGTCAAGGTTACCCGCATCCAATATGGTTGCTACAATGGCTTACAGCACCAGGATGACTCACTGGGTATGGGCGACGGGGATGGTGGCCTTCCGACTAATTTGTTTTGGTTAGGAGTGTGAGGAGGAAACGTCAAGAAATTTAATTATCTCTTTATGGTTATGCTTTTGGTGTGTAAACATAGACGTATCCTCTGAGGTTTCCAGATGACAACTTACAATACGAAGGTTTTATCCTCCTCCGAATATTGCTTCGATACGGAAATATAAATATGTTGCACTGTTCTGGGCTTAAAAAGTATTATCTTATATTTGTTTCTGGGCATTGTTTTCCCTATTTTTGTAATGGGTGGCCTGTTTATATTGCCTTAATTTGGTTTCAAGTGTATATATATATATATATATATATGTATGTATGTATGTATGTATGTGTGTGTGTGTGTGTGTGTGTGTGTGTGTGTGTGTGTGTGTGTTTGACGTATGAGCAAGGGGAGAATGTACCAATATTTTTTTTTCATTATGTTATTTTCACAGTATCACAAGGTATATTTGGTTTCCCCAGATTTAATAAATAATATCACTTTTCTATATACGAAAATAAATAATAAAAAGGTTGGAGTTAGCGTCAGAATTTATTTGCTAAAATGTGTACATAGAATTAATTATTTACGATTTGAAAGGTCTTATCATAACTCTACAATGTCATGGTCTCCATAATGCACTGACTGTTATACACTCTAATTTTTTTTCCAAATTGTAAAGTATTTTATTAAATGTCTCGACACGGTTGAAGGGTGTGAAAAAGAGCTGTATGTGCATGTCTTTGATGGACTTCGTTTTGTGGTATAATTCTGCATGGTGAACAAGCATCTCGGAAGAAAACTGCATTTTAGTTCACATAATTTATAAAGGGCGAATACTATTGACACCAGCTGGATTTGAGGCTGCACTTATATATACACATGTTCGCATGATACTTTTAATTGGGCTAAAATTGCGTAGCAGTGTGGTGGGACTCTGGAGGGAGGGGTGAAGGAAATTTACCGGGTGAAGGAAATTTACCGGATGAAGGAAATTTACCGTGGAACAGATATGTCTCTTAATGGAGTGAGCACACACAAGTGAATGAAAATATAAAAATTTTGTTTGCTGAAAATAATTTATTTTATTTTATTTTTTTATGATTTTGTAGTTGTGGTGGGTGTATATTTACGCTGGCGAGTCCTCGCGGTATATATTTTTTTCCCTGAATAGCTTAAGGTACGTAAAATCTTTCCATGTTTATAGAGTTTTATATGTGGGCACTGAGAGATAGAAATATCTTTGTACGTGGAGTAACCATATGGATATTCTTTCCTGCTGGCTACATTTCCTAACATACTGATTTTACACTTGGGAGGGAATGCTTTTCGCCATTGGTCCTACATTTTTTCAATGTTGTCCCTGACATTTTTTCATCGTTGGTGGGCTGTGTAACTCTGCACCTGTGCGGGGAATTTCTTCTGTGTGTTAGAGTTTTAAGCATTGGTCCTGAAATTTTGTTTTGTATTTAACCTTGTAAGGGGTTTCGGACGATACATTTTCCGTTAACGTCCGAATAGTGCTGTGCCTATGTGTGAACATTTCTTTCTGTAATAATTAATTGGTATCATCGCTGATCATATCATTAGTCCATCGTTTCTCCTGAATTTTTCCCATCCCTGGTGGGCTGTATACTTTTGCATCTTAACACTGAATATATTTGTCTGGGATATCTTACTTTTTTCATTTTTTATAATATATTACCTATACTTTTACCGTGTATTTAGAAGTGTACAAATTGACAAGTATAGTTCTTATAGGGAGAGCATAAGTCTGAGGCAGTTTATGAATGGACAGTGCAGAGACTTCTATACGTCGTTATTTTTCCTGTGTTCTAGCTTGAAAGGTGTTTGGAATAATTTGTATTTTTTCATCAGTGTAGTAGTAATGTGTGTATAATTTTTTATATTGTGTACTGTAACATGTAGAGTTTTTCGTCAGTATTGTACTACATTTTTCCCGTATGTCCCCTCCGGTATAATTTTACCCCTCAGTATGTCTCTGTCAATATGTTATGCCTTTTTTCGTAAATCGGTAGAGTAACGGAATCTTATTTTTGTTGTAGTATATAATTTTTTTTTCGTTCGATTTAATATGCCTTTCCAGTACTGTACCATATTTTCTCTTGTTGTTCTACCAAATTTAGCATCGGTGTTATACCGAATGTATTTCCCTTATGTCTCATCGTCGAACCTGGTCCTTTCTTATTCTCAGATGGGGGTAGAGTTCGTCGGCGTATAAGATGATAAATGAATATGTCGTCGCTGTCTGTTGAAACCCTGCATATGTATTCTAGAAGTTATGTTACATGTGTGAAATATTCAAGCCTTGATAGCTATCTCTGGAACATAGTTCTCTCTTCAGCGGACGGCGCGTCAAGTGGCTGGCCGCTGAGAGTCGCACGTACACTTCCGGTCAGATTGTCTGCAAATAATGCCGATGTTGCGAATATATCCTGTCGTCCGAGTCTCGAGACGACAATTACGGCAGCCTGCATTGAGCTGTGCACGCTTTCTTAGTTTTATAAATTCAGTTACATATATACATGTTATATATATATATCTGTCTGTGTGTGGGGGGAGGGGGGAAGCTTGTTTCCGTCCCTATTTTATTTTACACTGTACCCATACTAACTTACTGACATTGTGTTTTTTACCACCAATATAAAAGTTTTTTAAAATACTTTTTTACCAAAAGTGATTTTTAAAAACTGTTTTTAAAACAATTTCATTGCCAATAGTGACGTGTATGTGGTGGCACGATTCGAGATAAAAAAAAATTTATACATTTAATTACACACATTATTATATACACGAAGATTATTATCTGCATCTGTGTTACACACAACACTTCTTTTCCTTGTAGTCGTCTGTTTAATGTGTACCACGGATTATCGTATGTCGTGAGTCTTCGGACTTGGCTATTGCACGACGCAAAGAAATAGCCTATATTTTGGGCACTGTAGTCTTGTGGCGACTGTCTCTACCAGCTGTCTGAACAGCAGGCAGCTGCGATAACTGTGCAGGTTCAACATGATCGTTCTGGCAGGGGCACGCAGTGCACATCGTCGACACTTGGCGATTAAGAAACAAAGAGTATCGGTGAAATATGGCTTCCTTCAACACTTTGTGAATAACCCCTTACGGAATATTTCCATCGTTCCACCTAAGTCCGTACATCTGTAGGCGGTATGCCTGTTGCGTGGTGCGGCTGAGGTGCTTCCATGAACATGTCGGTAAAAAAAAAAAAAAAACGTAAAAACTTCGTCGTCGTCACTGTACGAGATAGTAATCTGCTTGACGATGTAAGAGTCCTGCGAGCGAAAACCTTGGATGTAGCAAAACAATTTACAACTAATGTCAAGTCCTCATGCACACGCGACTTGCGTGAAAGATTCATCGTTTCTGCTAGCTTCTGCAGCATTGCATCTTAGTCTGATTCTGCATCTGCTATATTTTCGGGCACTCCAGCGTTAATGTTAGGTACGGCAGTGTCATCAACTTCTTCGGGAGTGGTACTTAGAATATCATTGCCAGTGTTACTTGCTTTTTTTAGTTACATCACCCACATCTCCGAAAAGCCTGCCCGAGTCTTAGCTTTAACCGCTACGTCGCTGCCAGTGACATTTTTGCATATGGCATTTACTTTCAACCATAATGTACCGCGACATGAGTGCTTGAATTGTACCACGAATACCTGTGGTATGTCATATTTATGTGATGGGTGCAGTAGGCAGTTCAGTCATAGACATGCGAAGACCTGTAATGGTAAACGGTATTTCTCGTTCAGTACCTTGGTACCAGATTTCCAAAATCAGGACTCTTGTGACCTTTTTTCGAGTTTATGTTTTCAATGTCATTCAAGGCGATGAGGTTACAGTTAAGGTCATCTGCATTTGATATGGCGGTAGTAGTTTTGTAACTTATTATGATTGTTGACTTGTATGTATTTTCTTAGTTTCTTTTTTCGAGGTCGTTCGAGGTCAGGGGTCAAGGTTGATGCAGTCTGCATCTAATATGGCGGTAACAGTATGTATTGTATTATGCTTGCAGAATTAATGTATTTTTTCAAGTTTGTTTTTTAAGGTCCATCAAGGTATTGCAGTCAAAGACAAGGCTGTCTGTATCTAATATGGTGGTGGTAATTAGTATTGTAATATACTTGTTGACATTGTGTATATTTTCTTTAATTATGGTTTTCAAGGTCATTCAAGGTCATGGGGTCAAGTTCGAGGTAGTCTGCATCTAATATGGCGGTGGTAGTCTATAGTATATTATGCTTGCTGGCTTTTATGTATTTTGTGAGTATTTGTTTTCAAGGTCATGAAGTCAAGATCGAGGTACAGTAGTCTCCATATAATATGGCGGTGGTATTCTGTAATGTATTATACTTGCTCACTTTTATGTGTTTTCTCGAGTTTTTGTTTCCGAGGTCATTCACGTTCATGGGGTAAAGGTGGATGTAGTCTCCATCAAATATAGTAGTACATATTATAATTGCTGACTTTTATGTATTTTTTTCTCGTGTTTTGGTTTTCAAGGTCATGGGGTTAAGGTCGAGGTTACTAGCTTCCTATATGGCATATGGATGATGTCTACCAAAATGGTGGCATCCAATTACGTATATAAGGTTATAAAAATAAATGTTTTAATATGTTTTAATACATTTATAATATTTATTTTATTTTATTTTTAAGAAAGTGAGAGAATACCAATATGTCGGTTGCTGTCTCCAGTAACATATAATTAAATAGCGAACCATAAAATAATATGGCGGAATTAGTACACGTGAGAGGAGTCTAACGAACATAAGTAATTGATGGGGGTGAAGGAATGGAGGTCCAATTACTAAACATTCAATTTCAATTAACGTCAGTGGTTTGCCGAGCATTGTGCAGAGGGGAGTGGGGTGACCCATGGAAATGTAAATGTTTTAAAATTTTTACTTTGTAAATTTTTGAAAGATTTTATAATTAAAGTTTTTATAATGTTTGAGCCAACCAAGATGGCGGCAGAATGTAATTGAGAGCCTACCAATATTGCGGCATCCAGTAACGCATAAACAAATTACGAAAAAACTAATCAATATGGCGGTATCCCGCAAAGTATAAACACATGGATTATGATAAAATCAAGATGGCGGAATGAGTAATGGTGAGGGGAGTGGGGTTTAGGGAGTCAGTCGTCTGCTGGGGATGGAACGAACATGACTAATGGTGGTGCTGGGGACACCCGGAAATGTAAGTTTTCTACATATAATTTTATAAATTTTTAAACGATTTTTCAATAATATTTTTAATAAATTGGGAGCATACCAATATGGCGGCTAAATGATAGGGAGAGACTACCAGAATGGCAGCCTTGAGTCAAGTATAAACAAATGATGAACATTAAATCAAGATGGTGGAATGAGTAAAAATGAGGGGAGTGGCGGCGAAGGAGTTAGTCGTCTGAGGGGACGGTGCGGGGAGTGGGGTACCTCAGGAAACGTATTTTTTTAAATTAATTTTTATACTTTTTTTAATTTTTTAAAGAAAGTTTTATAAGGATAAAAGTGAAATTTTAAGGGAAAACAGGGAACTTCTAAGGGAAAATGGAAATTTTAAGGCAAAAAGTGAAATTATTATGGAAAGTGGCCTCCAGGAGAAAATACTTTTTAATAAAATTTTCAAAGTTTTTTAAATGAAAAATATTAATAATAAATTTTTTTAACAAAATTATAAATTTTTAAACGATTTTCAATACATTTTTTTTATAAATTTTATATAAATTTTTTTAAACTAATTTTAGTAGTTTTTGGTAATTTTTTTTAATTTTTCGCATTTTTATATTTTTTGGGTAAGAGGTTACCAGGATCAAGGTCAAGGTCACGGGTCAAAAGTAAAGAGCATGGTCATATGGGTCCAAGTTGGTGGACGGTGACGTAACAATATGGCGGCGGATGAATATTCCCATCTTATCCCCGATCCCCTTGTGCTAATGTCGCCATATCCCTACTACCCATGTATAACGTTGTACAATAAAAATATAATATTATTTCTTTGGTATGGCAAAAAATAAGTATGCACTTATCATTATTATCTATTAGAAGAATAATGAACTATTTTGTTACTTTTTGGTCATCTTTGAAATTTAATTTAGGAAAATATACATAACATAAATTCTTACATAGAATAGACAGCAAAGATAATAAATTACAAAAAAGGAACATTGGTGCACTTAGGTAAAGTTCCGTGCAAAATAATGTGTGATTATATGAAATTAGTTTCAACTTTATGCCGAATATACATTGTAGGGATTTTCTGAACTGTCCTAAACACATAAACTAATCATGATAACAAAATATACATTGTTAGTATTTTATTCCTATTCTCTTACTGACATGCACCCAGTTAAGTTAAGGTTTTATACATTTTACATAAATATCGAGGAATCTACAAAGTCCTAACACTGCGAAGGCAAGGAATAATTTCTGCTTAGTTTCAGGAGAGTTGGAGTGGAGTGGAGAGATTTGGGCGAATCATAACAACGAAGTCTTGAGAGGCGATGAGCGTGAATCGAAGCCAGTATGGAGCAGCGCTGGTATGCAGGGGTAGGGGAAACGGGAGATCTCCGATAAAACCCGCCGACCAGCGGCAAGGTCCGTCATGATTCCCACGTGCAAAGAACTGGGATTGACCCCACCCGGAAGTTAACTCAGTTCGCTGTGGGAGGCCAGTTCGCCGAGGCAGGCGAACGCTATGGCCACTGCATTCTAGGAAAGAGAAATTTAATAATACTATTTGCCTTTTAAAATAAATATTATTTCTCGATATATCGTGCCAGTTAGATAAGGAACAGTGAATCCGTACAAAATATTTAATAGTCTTTTGTACCCCTGACATGGCCGGTGATACAAAATAATTTACAAAATAATTTTTTCGGAGCAACCGCAGATTATGGATCATGACAGATAATGCAAATGTTCTTAATTTATTCACTAAGGAGTACAATTAATAATGTTAATACTATATAACTAGAAGTCATTATGTTATACAAACGATGCAAATGATATTTGCTAGAGTGCATATATAATATCAACTTCATAACATATGTAAAGAAATAATACGAAGAAAATTTTCGAAGATGACAAACAAGTAATAGCCGAAAGTAGTTGAAAATATTCTTTTTTGTTCTGTTCTTAAATTAGATTTTAGTTAAAACAATGAAAGCAATCTGTTGAATTAGTCCTACTTCTGATACCGTCATGAAGTGAAAAGTTGTTTTTTGTTTAATATCGGCTTTTCCTTTTATAAATGTTTGTTGTGTCTTAGTTCATTATATATATATACTTTGGGAAAATATCAACTGGTAAAACGGTAAATAACTTTAATTGAAATTAAAATTTAAATAAAATATAGTATACATACCTAATGAACCAAGTTCGTCTAGGGATAGATGTATTCAACCCAAAGTATTTTGGAAAATTGCATTATTAAATAAAACAATAAGTTACTGGTAACAAATGAGCATACTTTCTTCTACATGGGTGCAAATAAATTTTACAGAATTTCTTAAAAGATTAAATGGTAGGTAGGCGTTGAAGTCTCATTGATAGCAATATAATTAGAGATGAAACCAGAAATATTTTAGACAGTACTAAACAACTATAATACACAAGTGACCTAACTGGGTCTCGAATTCAGAAAACTTGTACAAATAACCTAGCATGCAATCAAATGCATTGTGAATGTACGATTCGGAGCATCAATTTCGATTCTAATTATTCTAAGGTTTTGAATGTTTGGTTTCACTACCAGAAATATTTACACGCCCATAATTTTGAAAATAAGTGTCTGAACCACTGAGAACACATAAAATGACATTGCCTACCATAACACCACTTGTGTGAAAAATTTGGTAGAAATCGATGTATTATTCTTCGAGATATTGCATAAAAATGTATTTAAATTTAACTGGTATACATTCTAAAAACTGCATAAAAAAGTGTTTCAGCACTATAGGATGTTTCTAATAGATAAAATTAGCTTAAAAAAGTTAGACTGAAGTTTGTTAAATTGTTTAATAGATATGCCAAATATATATTAATATTTAAACGGCCGTTATCTCAAAAATGGCCCTATTTAAATCATGTAAATTTCAATGGTCTTCTGTAGTTGTACAACATTTGGTGGAAATTAGTTGAATTGCCCAGGAAATACGGAAAACAGTTCAATTTACTCACCTAACACTATTTTGCCAAAAATCAGCCGAAATATGTCTGTATGCTAAATGATGCTTCTAATTAATACAGTTTGCGTACAAAATTTTGTTGATAGTTGTTAGATCATATCATAAACATAAAAAATCAATCTTAATTATTTATATCAACCCCATTAAACACGGCTACCGCATATAACAAATTTTAATTTACATACCCTCCTGTAGCAATATTACGTGAAATGTTTGTATTAATCTGTTTATTTGTCTTCCATTTATGGCATAAAATCTCTGTTACTCATGTGACGGTCTTTATAAATGGATGACCTAAAATGTATGTATTAACACTTTCAATGATTGCCATAGACACAATGTACGATACTAAATATATATATATATGTTATATATATTCGTGGACATAGAACACTAAACTTGAATGTTTGTATAGACACCATTCGAAAAATATGACACACAAACATATAAAATACCCAAATTAACATGGCCTACCACAGTACAACTTCTTCGCCAAATTTTAAAGAAACGGTTTATTTTTCCCAAGATACGACATGAAAATTGTATTATTTCATGAGAAGATAGCTAACAAAATGACAGAGAAGTGAGGCTATGCATATACAAATTTGATGGATATAATTAATACTCTCACCATACAAAAATAAGTTTAAATTTGTTTTGTCATTTCGTAGATAAAAACATCTGAGCTAAAATTTTAATATGGCCTCCATTCTGAAAATGTGTGTGTCCAACCCTCTCAAAAATCATTAGTTTACATGGCCTGCCATACTGCAATGTGTTTGCCAAATTAGGTATAAATCGGCTGTTTTATCGGAGATATCACCTAGTTTAAATTTTAATGTTATATTATGTTTAAAAAAACCGAGAAAAAGATTTTGTGTGGAAAAACTTTATGGTTGTAATATTTACAGCCAACACACAATGCTTCATTTGAATTAATTAAATTGTTTCGAGGATATAACATACAAAAAACAAATAACTATATAGCCACCATTTTGAAAATAAATTTCTGCTATACTTTAAATATATAACATCACCTACCGCTCTACTAATTGTTTGCCGTATTTAGTAGCAATATGTCAATTGGCTACCGAGATATTACACAAGAACTTTATTAATTCATTTAGTGATATCTTTCAAAATTGCGGAAAAAAAAAGTGTTCCTTTTTAGATTATGTGATGCTTGTAATATATACTGTCAGCATGCGAAAACCGGTTGAAATTGGGTAACGATGTGGTAGTTATAGCAATTGAAACTAAAATATTTGTATAACCACCAATTTGAAATTAAGTGTCAAATTAAGATCAGTTGCATACATTTACCGGGCCTTTAGTAGTATTGCATGTGTGCAAAATTTAACGAAATTTTGTTGAGTAGTTTTCGTGATATAATATTAAAGCTTAATTTTTCCTGTGGCTCTATCTTCCAAAATGGTGGACCAACAACAGTGTTCACCATTGAATTCAATGCTCACAACCTGCGCTGTCAGTATACAAAATTGTGTTAAATCGGTTGAATGGTTTCCGAGATATGACATATCAAGCTAAATTTTGGACTAACCGCCATTTTGAAAGTAAATTCCCTGCGCTGTCGAAAGCTATATAATTCAAGTGTCCATACTCAATGCTATATGTGTACCTAGTTTTGCGAAATTCGGTTAGAAAATTGCAAATGGAAGACTGACGCACACACTCAGGCACACGCACATAAACACATTAAACACCTAGTCGCACAGACAGGAAAGTGATGTCATAAGCCTTTCTTTCCTTCGAAAATTAGGCTAATAAATCACGAACGCACAATCCCGGAAAAGTGGATTAAATCACAAAATATTTGTTAAAGTATTTTCAGTACTTTAATATAATGTCAGTTAGGTATGACGATTAAGTGGTTTTATATACTTCAGAATAAGATTTTGTATAAACTGTACACAAATATTTTAGTAATCTGGCAGTATGTTACCTGTGCAAAAGATTTTTCAGCTAACTAATGTAAACATGGAGTTAGGAGTATACAGGAGATGGCATGTTGTGACGTTCTTGAAGCCGCTGGAGAGAGGTGGTTTTACAATGGACTCTAGCCGCCATCTTGACAGTAACCCAAAACATTGTGTTTACATTAGAATGACGTTGAGAGAAAGGTTATATTCGAAGCATTTTGTGTTGAACAAAGAAGATGATGAATAAGTAAATATATATTACAATTCACGTGTGAAATTTTACTAGTCTATTAGTGGCTTGTGTTAGTTGTGCAATCATATAATTTCCTCATAAAACTACCGATTGTGAGTGTGTGTACAGCGGACCAGTATTGGGTTATGTGCGACAATAAACACGTGTTTTAGATACAGTGCTCATATATCAGGATTTGTGGAAAACAATTTTTTGAATAAATGATTAAATAAAGTATAACAAGCCTGCCACCGTTGTCGTATAATGTATTATAGGTTGCGTAACAGTAATGAGTGCAACAAAACACCGACCAACAGCCTAGCTGAATTTCTGGAAGGCAAAGTTCACATGTTCCTAAGCCACGAACAAATAATTATTTGCTGGCATTTATATTTAAATTTCTAACACTGACAATGACTCGAGAGGTTTGTTTCCAATATGACTTCATCTCCTTTATACATATTTAATGTCAATATAGTAAATGGGTTCTGGTAAATATATTCAAATCCCGTTTTAGTTATTCCCTCTATTTCCATTACATTAGTTATCTGTTATGATACAGTTTTATACTTATTTATCCCTTATTGTAGTGTACCATTTTGTTTCTTGTATCTACAATGTTGGACATGGTTAAGTTACTCTTCGTTCATAACTAAAACAGAAATTGAAATTTTACTGAATCGTCTGCACTGAACAATCAAGTATTTTAGAAATTTTTCAGAAGGGAAAAGAGGTGAGCGAAAGGAGACATTTCTGGCTAATTTTATTCCCTATATCTACAAATACTGTGTAACTTCTTTCTCCAAAAGTTCAATTTAGTACCAAGGGCTTAGTAAGTAGCCACAATTTTAATTCAGCCCAACATGTTAAAAAATTTCACATTGGGAGAGAAAACTACAATAGGATATTATTTCTATGAATACCCTATGGTTAGGTTAACATGTATGAGAACTTATTCGCCAGCATTTTAGGTTACATTGGGTAGTTTAATTAGAGTAGGATACATTGTTGAACTACAATGTATGAAAGACGCATGCACCACAATGGTATTGATAGCAAGCGCACATGTACTAACCACTGCCAAAGTGGTCCACAGACACACTTGTGACAAAAAAATCTTTGTTGTTACCTACCAACTTGCGCAATTATAGTTTTTTGTGTGAAATTCTCCACTAAATACATAAAAAACTATTCAGTTTCAATATCTCAGAACCATGCTGCAGAAACTTGACAAACAAACACTCCTCTAAGAAAAAGCATTATCGCTGAAGAAATGAGGTTCCTCTCCTCCCTTCCCAAGGGGGGAGGGGCTGCGGTTGGCATAATGGTAGGACGCTTGCCTTCCACCAATATGATTCATGTTGGTTTCCCTGTGAGGTTAATCACAGATTTTCACATATAGGAATCGTGCTGATTGATGCTGCTGGCTGGCATGTTTTCTCAAGGTTTTCCCATTTTCTCCACCCTTGCATTTCAATGCTGCTCCATGTCTGCTATATTTCACCCTCATTGGCTCTCAATACCTTGGATGTTACAAACCACAAAATCTCTCTCAACTCCTCCCGTCAAATGATGGAGGCCATGGTGGTGTAGTGGCTAGAGTATTCGCCGTTTCACGAAGCACACTTTTTTGCATCCCATAAACGTCAATTATTATTGTTATTGTTTTAATTTTTTTATGCAATATGGATATTTGCACACAATTACATTCAACATAAAAATATATAACAAATAAATAATATAATTTACACACTCCTTAATTCTAACAGCTCTACAAACATTTTAACAATACACTTGGTTGCAGTACAAGTTGTTACAATTCATGTACAGAAATATATTTAAGTATAAATATGTAAAGTCTGCATTATATTGAAACACAAGGTATTACATGAAGCCTCCTTATATCAGTATTGTTCTGCGTTATAGAAAATCCTCTTTATGTAAGTATTCTTCTACAGAATTGAAGGCCTTATTTAAAAAGTATAATTTAATAGCTCTTTTTAATTACTGTAAACTATTAATTGACTTCAAATGACTGGGTAGGTTATTTATTAGTTTTGCCCCAGCATAGTATGTATTTGATGCAAATTTTGAGGTTCTGTAGGAGAATAGGTGAAGATAGTATTTATTTGATGCAAATTTTGAGGTTCTGTAGGAGAATAGGTGAAGATGATGAGCTTGTCTGGTGTTGTATCACTACTTTTTAAATTTTGAATGTTTTCCATATGAAAAAAACATACTACGGTACATATACATGCAAGGAAGAATGAGAATTCTGTTATTTATAAATAGCGGCCTACAATGGCTTCTTTTTCCTTATTACTTATTAATTTCTCTATTTTCTTCTGTAATCTAAAAGCCTTTTTCCATTTTGTCGATTTACCCCAAAATATGATTCTATAATTTATTTTGTACAGAATATTTGAGAAAAAGTACGCAAGTATTGTATTATTATTACAAATCTCTTTTAAGGTATTTACCGCAAAACACATTGAACTCAATTTTTACAGACACTATCAACATGCTCATTCCATGTTTAATTACTGTCTACAATTAACCCTAGAAAATTATAATTATTTACTGTATGTAACCCGTCTTCTTCTATTGTTGTGTATCTTTCATCCTGCATTTCCTTTGCATGGAACTCATGAGTACAGATTTGTTTACATTTAATATTAATATATTATACTGGAACCAATAGGACATCTTAGTCACTGTTTGTTGTATATTTCCTTCAAGAACAGCGTTATTTGAACTAGTTACCAAAATGTTTGTGTCATCCGCAAACATTATAGCTGAGCCAATGGTTATTTGTTCTGGAAAATCATTAATAAATATTAAGAATGAAATTGGTCCCAGTATTGATCCCTGTGGCACTCCTACTCGAGTAGTTCTGGTATTGTACATATCATTTGTAATGTGATTTTTGTCATATCTTATGGAGGTGATCTGTTTTCTGTTTTCAAGATATGATTTAAACATATTATTGGTTACACCTCTTACTCCACACTGTTCAAGTTTTTGCAATAAAATATTGGGGTCGATAAAATCAAAAGCTTTTGAAAGATCTGCGAATATATCTGTTGATAATTGTATTTTATCAAAAGAAGTTAATATTTTTTCAGAAAAACTGCAAATAGCTTGTTCTGTGGATCTGCCCTTTGCAATCTGCAAAGCCATGCTGATACAATTAAATAACCTTGTTTTTTTTTTTAAGAATGGTGTCAGTTTATTTGCTATCAATTTCCCTCAAATTTTTGAAAAGGTTGTAAGAAGAGCAATAGGCCTATAGTCATCCATCAATTCCTTGTCACTTTTTTTTAATGTATTGGTACTGCTTTTGCCTATTTAAGTCTATTAGGAAAAATTCCCTGGGTAAGACGTTTATTGAAAATGTAAGTCAAAGGCAGTTTACTTAAATAATAACACCTTTTTTTTTTTAGCATAGTCATAGGTACCTTATCTATTCCACAGGAGCTTTTACTTTTGAAAATTTTAATTACATTTATGATGCCTTCTTTAACGATAGATGTGAAAAACAGCCTGTTAGCATTCCAAGTGTTAGGTCGTTGGGGTATGTGTACAGGACTAATATTTATAGCTCTGTGTTCATTTTGCAATTTTAGTGGGATGTTTGTGAAATAGTCATCGAAACTATTATATATTTCCATGCTATTTTCGATTTTTATACCATCAACATTCAAGCAAAGGTTAACATATCCTTGCCTAGGTTTCAATTCATTATTAATAATGTTCCACATTGCTTTTGTTTTATGTGAGGAGAAGGCTATTTTTTCCCCATTGTATTTCTGCTTTGCTACTCCAAGTAACTTGTTACATAATTTTTCGTATTGCTTGCAATATAATTTTTCTTTTTCCCCTGGGTTCTTAGCATTTTACGCATTGTTTTTAGCCTGTGTCCTGAGACTGTTAGACCTTTACTAATCCATTTTTTTCAAGCTACTGCTACATTTTACAGATCTGAGTGGAAAGGCATGATGAAAATGACAATGAAATGCATTAATAATACTGTTATAGGCTATGTTTGGTTCAGTTAATGTATAAACATTATCCCATTTTTCATTTACAAGTAAGCTTTTAAAATATTTTAACATTTTCATTCAAATATCCATGATTCATCATCAATATTAAAATAAGCTTATGTCCAATTAGTTGCCCCCAAAATTAGAATTTTAAAAACCCTTAAGGGTGAAGAAGAGTTTAAATAAAATCACGCTATGTTTTTCTATTTTGCAGATGGTGTAGTTGCAGGAAAATATTGGCTTTATCTAAGTTTGATTTATTTTGACTAATTTTGGAAAACGATAACATGTAAGGAGTTGTCATTTTTTGTAATGATTACAGCCTAACGTTAACTACATCACCAATTAAATACGCAAGTGAAGTTTATTAATTTAACTTAACATCTTGTCGAAAGCAGGTTAATTAGAGAATGGTAAACCAAGAACAAAATGAATGGAATACAAGGTAGGAATTGGTCAAATTGTCTTTTTTGAGACACCCCAGAAATTGCATGGAGTGAGTTCGAGAAACCTTGGAAATTTCAAATCATGACGGCTACATTCAGTAGCTATTAAAAATACGAGAACTGATTTGGTAGTAGGCCTATATTCTTGTATTGATAAACAGATTATTTCTTGTTTGTCACTGCAACTCTGCTGACTTCGGGGGAAAAAATTGTAGGAGTGGAGTTTTTATAAGGTGTAGCCTTGTATTGGTTTACGAGATGATTTTCCATTACTAACAAATGAATTATATAAACTCCTACACTGAAATAGCAAATTGGCATTTAGAAAAATACGTATCTGCAGTTTATAAAAGTGCCTGTACCTCTAACGAGTCCGCAACTTACAGGTTAGACCTTGAATTCACGTTTCGTTAGTAATCGGAACAGCACTTGCAAAAATTAAATACACTGCAATTGTTAATTTACAAACTTACGCAGATAACATATCCCAATACACACAATATTGAGCGATTTCTTTCACGAATGTATCCACGGTATATACGAATACACTATAAACACTGGACTCGCATGGCCCGGCTCGTACGCATTTTCAGACATTAACATTAGTTTTCGTTGGTCGCCGCATAAATAAAAATTGCATTATAGTTTTAAGGCGTGTTAACATGCAAAATTCACATTTCAAAAATGCAAGAATAGCGCAAATTTAGAGAAAATTCGGTACAACTAGTGAGTTCATATATCACTCGCAAGGCTGTTCAATTGCAATGTAAACAAAAGCATGGCTGCTTCACTTGTAACGCACTCGCAGACAGCTTCAATAGCGTATTATATTCGATTTTAGTACGGTTAAAGTTTTATGATAACTTTTAAAAGCTCATATAGTCATCAGAAAATTATTTCCTGGGATATTTTCGAGGCAAATATATAGGGAATGGGAAGCAAATCAACCAGTACACCGTTTACAACCCGTCCATTTAAATGAAAATAATTCATAAATTTACATATTTAACGGCAAAATTTATATGTAATTATCTGAGACAAACACACTCACGCTTTATGTATATTGTCGTTTAGGTCAAAACGGTTATATGTTAATTTATGTCTATTTTAATACTCGTCAAAATACACGTGAAAGATAGGCCGATACAATGTTTTTGGCTGCTGTTGATCACGTGTCCATTGTTACCGGAATACAGCCGTCTAACTCCACGCTATAAACTGGCTTCACTTATTAATACTGCATGGTATAGGACATAGCCACCCCCTGAATGTAGTAGTTTTAATTACCAGTTCCTTGGTCAAAACTGATCTTATTTGTTCCGTGTTTGACGTTACTACTGTATAGGTGAATTCGGTGAGAAGCACATATATCACGTGACCTAAAACGACCGAGGAAGATTATGTTGAAGCAGAAACGAGCTCACCTGCTATTCTCCTGAGCACAGTATATTGCCCTAGCGTTGGCACGGTGAACGAGGCCACAGCTGTCTACTGGAAGTTCGACGAAGTGGCGTGGAACTGGACGAACAACACGTAGTCGCGAGTAACACTCAAACCCACAGCGCGTCCTTGCCGAGACTCGACTGACGAGCTGGTGTCTTGCAACATGAACAGCTATCTCCTCTTTCGACTTCGACGCGAGCAACGGTAGTCTACAGCAACTTTTCCCGCTCTACCCAAGAATCACGGTTAACTTCTTCCGCGTTCACAATGCGAAAGCCGAAATATTTCCACTGCGTTGGGAGGGGAAAATGTGAACCAAGATTAAAGCCACAAAGTTACACAAAGAAAAAGGATTTGTTGAATCAAATTTCCTTGGTGCAACCAAATTAATAATATGTATAGGGACCATTAAATATTTTTCTTCTGAAAGTAAATAATTTTATTTGTTATTTAGTTGCGCCAAGCTAGATTTAGTTGGTGCAACTAAAGATTTATTTGTCTCTAAGAACACGGTAAAGAAAAAAAAACTTTGAAGCCCGACCGAATTTTGAACGTAGCATTTTAGCACCCGAATGGTACGCCCCAGCAAACTTAGCTAAACTGAAAACTAATAACATAATAATGTTTTCAAATACATACATTCAAATACTGGACATAATTTGTAAGTAAAAATGTAAAGTTTTATTGCTGAACTTTTTAGTTTATTGTTGAGCTTGTTTACTGTGAAGTTAATGCCATTAATAATAATCAAAATATGAAGTAATAAGCACGGTTATTATTCTAATCATAACAAAAAATACAAACTATAAAGTTTTATTTTCGAACAAAGGAAATCTTCTGAGTGGTCAAATAAATATATAGGCTATATTTAATTCACCTCAGATGTTTGGTAACCAGCCTAATTACACTGAACTGAACACAGCGCTTATTCATTCAAGCTTTTATTTTTTTAGATGACCCAAATTATTATTATTTTTTCATGAATCGACGAGATATATAAAAGAACGCGTGTCAAAACAATATATACCAAATTAGGGTCGTGGGTAAAATTTATATTTGTGATTCAGAAAGAAAACAATAAATTATTTAATTTATTAA
Organism: Dryococelus australis; assembly: GCA_029891345.1. Classification (NCBI taxonomy): domain Eukaryota; kingdom Metazoa; phylum Arthropoda; class Insecta; order Phasmatodea; family Phasmatidae; genus Dryococelus; species Dryococelus australis. The sequence goes on along the minus strand of CM057009.1, from coordinate 167,957,285 downwards.
ACACTTCTTATTAGCATATTATCAGTATAGAAGCAATATCATAACGATTATGCAATTTTAAAATCGGGAAAATGCATATAAATGAATTTCATACAGTATTAAAAACAGACCCTAAAATTGCAGTGATATTAATTATTCGCGGTTACTCCCTGCCTCTAAATATTATATGCTCAGTTAATATAAAAAATAACTCGTAGTTTTTTATATATATATATCAACGTCTTTTTTAAAACAGATTTTTTTAAGAATAACTATAGCAAATATTTTCCCCCATTTGATTGCGAGCAGTCTGTTTCCTCAAAGTCTATCCCGCGATGCAAACAGAGTGGCAGTCGTAACAAACCCACGGAGTTCGTCGATTAACATTTGCATACTATGTTTTAATAAGCTATTTTAAAGTTCCTTGCTTTTAATTTCATTAAAATAAAGAACTCAACAAGTCCGTAATTTAAGCCGATATCGATTTTTCCCCCTATTTTTAATTTACTTGAATTATTGTTTTTAAATTCTATTCACAATAATTGATTTTATGTTTTTTCGTCTATGAAACTAAAAAGTTGCCAGACATACTTTCCTATTGTGGCGGCACATTGTTTTTCAGTTTTGACCGATTTTGGTTTTGTGGTACAATTTACACGTTTGCATTTTCTTAATAAGGTATAGAGCAAAACATCTGTATTTTAATTGTGGGCCTGTTTCGGTATTTCCGAAAGTCCTTTATTTCAGTTTCTTTATGAATATGCTAGAACTTTCGTTAATTTCGGTTCAGGGGTAAATTAGGCTTTTCAGTAGGTAACAGATTTATAAGGGCACGTAATAAAGGTTTTTGTTATTGCGGATTTAGAATTTGTCAGTTTGATTTATTTTTGAAAGCGAACTTAGTTATTCAATATTAATTTTTATATTTTGCAATGCTGAATAATATACAGGCTTTGTATTTCACTTAGGTTATAGGCTAACATTTTTTTTAACCTAGGGATATTCCTTTTATAGCAGTAAAGAATCGCTTATAGTTAATATACTTCGGTATTTATTATAGGCACATATCAATTAGCCTTTTATGAATATTTTATTTTCCTAGCTAACAAGTGACAATAAAACGCACGCACTAAAAAGAACGTTTTCTCCTATGATACACATTTAAAATTTGGTGTAGTTTATTAACGGTTTTGAATTATTTCTAATCATTTGGGATTCTTATTAGTGACCCACTGGATACATTTTTTGGTCTTCTTAGAATAATTTGAATTTTGTTTAATTTAATTTGAACTTAAGCCTGTTCCAACGAGTAGTAGAGAATTCTAAATTAGTGGTTTGCCAATCACACGCCTATTTTCTGTGAGTCTTACGAAGTTAACTTTACACATTGTCCAGCATCCTAGGAAATAGAAGGAAAGACCGTCGGGAAGCTTCGTCGCACGGTATTCGAGCTGGGCTCGGTGGCCGCAGTACCGCATTAAACGATCCGCGAACGGCTGTCACATCCGTTTCTGTCACGGTTCTTCCTTAAATTTCATGCCACACACTGCTCGGCAAAAGCCGCTTCGAACCAATGTGTATTCTAGCCATGTTCGCTGTATAGTGACAAAAAAGCGCACTTTGTACCCGTTGATGTGGAAAGTTCTCCTCCCGGAGTGGCGCGGTGCATCGTCGCGCAATCGCTCAAGAGCACTTGAACTACATTTAGTTCGTGTCGCTGCCACGGAGCGCTATTAAAAGGTTGCATCTTCTTGTGGCGCACGTTTTGCAGCATGTTATCGTCTACTGGCACTTGGACTGACATACACTATTCTCTTGGCAGGTAGAGGTGTTGTTATAGGCTACCGGAATGTATTCGCCAAGGGACTTCAGCGATAACTGCATTGTAGCTGGTAGTTTTGAAGATGTGTAGTGCCGTAGAAAATATAGCAATGTAGTTAATTTGCTGAGGTCGTAGAAACGGCTGTCAGTAGGTTCTACACCTATGCCAGTTTTTCTAACTTCCGGAATGGGTAAGTTTTAAGCTCTTTTTTAACGAAAAGTTATATCAGCGAGAGACTGAATCTAATCGTCCACGTTCCCCTCTGTTCCATTTTGTTGTAGAGGTTGCTTGACTAGTATGCAAAAAAAATACGTTCTGTCTACATTTTCGGTACTCGGGAAGCTGAGGTAGTTCGTTCCATGTTCTGGCTTCCCAGTTAATCCCGTTTCCGAGACTGTCTGCGCAGCTTCTCGTTGGGGATAACCTCAATTCACGATATGTAACCCGATGGTTCATCGCTAGTGAGGTCCTTCAAAGCACAAATATGAAAACGATTCATTTTTTATTTTTTTGTTTTATTTTCAGGTAAAATACTTATTGATCGATTATCTTTTGAAAACTATTGCAGACACGTTGAAGGTGATAAGCCGAGAATTTTTTTTAATAAACTATTAAAATGTATCATAAATATTAATTTTATTATTTACGTAGATTTGTAAGGGAACCCATAATATATATTTTATTAAATATCTCTTTAATAAAATATGTCAATATATTTGTGAATGATAAAATCTGTAGTTAAAAGATTTTTTAATATAAAGTAAATTAGTACTCATATATCTAACGCATGTGTTAAGTTTTTTGTGTTATAATGTCTTCTCGTGTTATTTTTTGTAATACCTATGAATAATATTTCTTTCCTTTAAATACCTTTTTATTATGTGGACATAATGTTAACTGTGTCATGACTTGCCATGTTTGCCAGCACGTCTTTTCGTATTAATTTATTATTTCTTTTTAACAAAAACAAGGTAGTAGAAGTTTATATAATTAATGTGGGAAAGTACACAACACTATCTTACTCACACTCTAGTCGCACATGGTAAGTTGTCAACAAATATATGTTTCTTAATTGTTCCTGCGCTGGACTAAGCACAGGTTTCTTAATTATTCCTGCCTGGACCAAACGGAAAACTTCGCTATCGCAGCTCTCATCACGAAACAGTGGCAACTGAGCGGGGCAACTCTACTTTTATTCATACTTTTCCCTACCCCAAATGTCATGTGTTGCTAAGTGGTTATAGGACGTGCGTCTGTAAATGGGATATGCAATTATGCTACTGGAAATGCATTGAAGCAAACCAAGTAAACATGATCTTATCTAAATGGTTATAACAATACAAACTGTTTGTGTTTATAGGCCATTTTTATAGTAAATGGAAGAACACAGTTTGCCTGCACCCGTCTGCATCTATTAGAATAAGTGATTATCTCATGGCGTATGACTACATGACGAGTGAAGTTGGCTCTGCGATTCTATTGCCTGTATACCAGAGAATGTGTCTACAATGCCTGGAATACAACGGAAAGCACCAATGGAACATTTACTGTTGTCGCCAAGACTCGCGATGTGTCGTAGCGCGGAGATGAGAAGGCCCTTGATTAGAGGGGTTAGGGGTTTAGGAATAAAGTGGCCAAGACCCCGCGCCGTGCTACCTGCCGTACAAAACAGATTAACCCTCGTTCCTCGTAATCACTGAGTTGCTGTGGGGTGAACATCACGCTCGAAGTCGCTTACTCTTCAGGAACTGCCCGCCCCCTGGATCCAGTGATGGAGAGGTTTGTCTGCAGGTGTGATGGGACTGTTTGCATCTCAGATGCGGCTCCTATCCGCAACTAGTCGCGTCTCCAGGTGGCGGATCGGGGACTCCCAGGTTCTGGGAATGCCAGGAATACTCAAATACTGACTCGTGGACCAAGAGGCCCGCTCGACAGAGTCGTCATTGTGAACGTTGACTAACTGGGTGGCTCAGTGAAAGAGGAAAAAGAGGGGTGGGACCCCGAAGTACTGAAGCATGCGAAGTGTGGCGAACTTCCCTTCTACTGGATTCTGCGGGCTGTCGATTGCTGACGTGGGAGGAAAGGAACTGAAGAGCATCGGATATCGGAAGCACTTCTGATGTCTGCCACACCTGGGTCAGCTGAAGTCCCCCAGCGGGTTAGCTCCTGTAAGTCCCAGCAGGAGATTTTTGGTGGATGGAGGGATGGATACCAGATGCAGTGCTCCCCGTCTTCCTCTGGGCGCAGCTTGCGCCTGGGCCAGCGGATTAGCCATCCAAGCTGGTTAGTTCCTGCAAATCCCTCCCAGGCAGAAGATGGGGAGGATTGACTCCGCCTTCACCAAGGTGTGGAGTACTGTTGTCGGCGTGGAAGAGATAAAATGGCGTCTGTTCCATGGCTGAGCTGCCCAGGTTTTTGACGCACTCGACGTGAAGCAAGGAGGCCCTGCAACAAATACTGCTGTAGATGTTATTGTGCAGGCATCCTGCGCAGGAACTTGGGCGGCAGTTTCCACCACAAGGGCGCATGTTCCCCATAGCATGCGCCCACAAGCTCCGCCCCCTCTCTGCTTGTTCTTCTGTAGTATTAAACCAATATTAGTCCACACGTGCTATTTTCTGTAGCATTTTCATTAATGCGCCTACAATTTTGTCTTTTCTGTCAATACTAGTTTTATCGTGTCTGTGTGGGTTTGTCCATACCCCTTATAGAATATAGTTTCAACTATATGTATACTTAGGGATTTAGTCATGGCCTTAAATTCTGGCTATGGCTTCCAATCCCTCTTGCCGAGATGCACGCCTCCTTGCGTGAATTCCCTTCCTTTTAGGCGTAAGGGGCGCAGCCCTCAGACGCATTTAGCTCCTGTCCTACCGCGGGAGCACACCTAATACTTACAAATAGGGCAGGATAAAAAAAACTCCTCGCAGTGGTGACGGACTTTGAACAATGGCGAGTAGCACGCGGCCCAAGAGGTATAAACAAGTAATACACAGCAGGGAAAGAGAAGTCGCCAGCAGTGTTGAAGCTTGTGATGAAGAGGCAAGGAATAGATATTTGTTGGTTCCAATGAACAAAGCTATAGAGAAAGCGGCAAAATACACGGGATTAAGAAAGGCATCTATCGAGATAATTCGTAAACAAAGCAGAGAGAGACCTGTGTCTGTATTCTGAAACTCGTTGAACTCGATAAGAATTATTTCGGTAGAATTCTAATAACGAATTCCATAGGCTGTAACGGTAGTTGCGTCTCGAGAATGCGATTTTATATTACTAGTGGAAAACTTTTCTGTTACCGATCGTTATAGCTAAACGACGTTTAACAAAGTTAACCGGCCAATTATCTTCCATGATATGTGAACAAGAGTGCACTTAAAGTGAGACAGTTACAAATAAAGTCATAAAGTAAATGTTACATTAACGAGCAGATATTTTTCTACTTCTTTATGATTAGAAAGAAAATGGAACCCATGTGTATAATGTCTAAAATACTCTATAATGATCTGCTGTACGCCTTACGATTTTCTGTCACCATGGTAAATTCAAACATTATTCACCGGAATACACGTATATAAAAAAGGAACTAAGAAAGGAAGGTGGCTTGACTAGACGGTATATACAAAATATTAACAAATCGTTTTAATGCCTCAAACATTTTAGATTACAGTATAACCCACGTAAATTTCCCAGCTAGTAATTTGCAGTGATAGCGAAGTTGGTTGAGGTATGGTACAAAATTTTCGTAAGGAAAGGTTTTTGTTTTTGACGTTCAAATCCTAGCTGTTCACAATTTTTTTATGTTATATGAAATAATATTTTAGTATATTTTAAAACTTGAAACGTATAAAGATTATGTATTTAACTAATTTCCTTATAATCTATTAAAATAACTCAGTACAGTTCGCTACTAAATGGCAGCTTGTGTTGGGACAATACGGATTTTTCTTGCAGCAATTACAGTTATTACTCAAATAGGACCTATGTGTTAAACAAAACTACTAGCATGCCTATGATTTTTGTTTATATAATAAACATAGCAGAAAATATTTTACAAACTTAGGTATAATTTTATTTATTTAACTTGGCTGGTCTACGTGCATAAGTTTAGTACAACGATTGTGGTTTTGGTCGCATTATTAATAGTGTAGTACTAAAATATATTAATCAGAATGTTAAGTTATAATTACATTAAAATAAAAAACTCGATAGAATATTTTGGAAGTAGGTGGGATTGAGCCCGCGAACCAAAAATTGTACTATACCATGAGCACGACGAGCAATGTAGCTTATGCCACTGCCATTGCTGTTGTAGTTTCCGTTGTTGTCGAAGAGCTCAAGCTAGACTAACTTGTTGACAAATTCCCAGTGCGACAAGCGACCTGAAAGTCTGCCGCATCGAAGGCACCGGTGTGCGAACTCGCGACCTACCGACAAGTCGGCCACCCTAACCCTAAGCTATGATGGCAGGGAAGCTTTACAATAACACCGATATTCTAGTGCTGCTTAGTAGTGGTAATTGAATTAATGGTAACGTAAGCTTAAGTCTAGCTACACGTTTAAATATTTCGTATTAGGGAATTCAATTACCATTCTGTGTTCATGAAACTGCTTTACAAGGTGTAAGAAATACCTTAAGTTACGAAATGAATCTTTTTGTGGTTTGAAATTTAATTCGGGTGTTTTCAGCTTACCAGGTTAAAGCTGTTCACGTAAACCTGCCATTTTACAAAGTTACACGAAGCACACTCAAGAGCTATCCTCGACTGCGACTTTTTTAGTTGAAGCTTATTTCACTGGTTTTCACTAATTTCCCTCACTTTACTCTGGTTTTTGTTTTAGCGTGTAGGAGAATTGTCCAACATACCACTGCTTATTTATGGACTTCAGCAATACCAATCGAATCAGAATGTTGCCGAGGGTCTCGTACCTCTCGTTACGATAACGAGATTTATCGATTCTCCACAGCGTATTTAACGAGGATTTTCGATATTTTACTGACATTTGTAGGTAAACAGATGTTACAGAATCGCTCATCAGTGAGGTAAACGATATTTCTCGTTAACAGATAATACCAATTGATTTATCACAGCTAACTAGTTACAGAATACAGCAGCTGGCGAGCCTCAAACAACTCCAGGGAAGCGAAGGTAAGAACAAAATGCCTACACTGTTCACCGTATCTTCTATTAAGGGTTCCGACTACCTCGAATTGTTTTGTGCAATCGGGTCCTCAAAACTGACGGACTATAAGGCGAACTCTTGCACACTCCTCAATAGCTTCATCTCATGTACTGACAAGGCGCTCAATTTTCATGCTGTCTCTCTGACGGCGAGTCGCGTGCACATGACTTTCAGCAGTGAACATGTTTATTTTAAAGACACTTTAATAATAAAGCAGTACAATATGTTTCTCAAGACAACTCTTCAGAGTTATAGTGGCGTGCCGGTTTCAGATCAAAGGGGATATCGCCTTGATTAATCGGACTATCAATTTGATATCAAATTGATTGGATTAATTCTTTAATCAGATTAAACTATTTTTAATACATGAACCTTAATTCTAATACGATTTAATCGTATGGAAAATGTGATAAAAGAAATTTGATCAAAATTTTTGCATCAAAATTGTTGGAACAAATTTATTTGATGGAATTTTTATTGTGTTTAATTTGGTGGTATGACACTTTATTTTTTTGGTGTGGGAAGCAGCTCTGGTAGATGTTGACCCTCGAAGCTCTGTCGTACTGAGGTGGTCGTGTGTTGGGGAAGGGGTGTATATAAGGGAGCGATGTTCACCCTCGGAGCTCTGGCATTTTACTGAGGTGGGGCTGTGTTGGGGAAGGGTTATATATATATAATATTTTAATTTTTTGAGTATTTCGTCTGACAGGCGACTGAAAGACGTGCAGCGCGATCGGTAGGTAATGACAGAGTCCGGAAAGGCGTATTTAATGAAATTATTATGTAATGAAAATCAATTAAATTAAAAGAGAGATGAATACATCTACAACGTGATTTTACTAACCCATCCTGTATGGTAGCAATATAATTTACGACAGACTGCACGATCACATCTACGTGAGTATCCAAGTGTCAGAAAGAAATTAAGTGACGAGTTAAAAAAAAAAAAAAAAAAAAACAAATATCCCTAGCAATATATAAATTGCATTACTTTAATAAAATGTCACAATAACAACGTATTTGAAAAAAAAAAACGTAGGAAACTGTACAAGCACCTCTCTCAAAACACGTTCGTCCGGCTGTGAGGTTAGTGAAGCAATGCCTTGAAACTACGCGCAAAACTCGGAAATAAAGGAAAAGAGAGTTGAATACGAGTTACATGACAAAATTAATGAAAACACGTATCAATATATAAATTACACTACTTGAATTAGAAAAACACGTCTGGTCGGCTGCGAGGTCGGTGAAGGAATGAACGAGATACGTGCATTGCGGTCGCTAAGCAACTGAGTTGAAATTACTGGAAAGAAAGGTGAAAACGATTTACGTCCAATTACAAAACGACTGTTTCCAAATAAATGAAACCGCAAACTTTAACCACGAGAGAAATTAATGAAATAAAATTGTAACATGACTAAAGTTTAAGGAATGGACCAGAAAATGAATATATATATATATATATATATATATATATATATATATATATATATATATATATATATATACACACACACACACACACATCAGAATGAACAAAACAACTTCCTGGTCTTATAAATAAGTGAAGTGTTAACTCACTAAATAAATTACAGAACCTATTTCCACATCAAAATGAAAACTCGTTTACCACATGAAATCCTTATATCGAACCACATTTATTAAACAAAGGCAAACTAGTATTGAGAAAATTTTACCCAGATTTTTAACAGAATTTTCACTTATATGGGAAAATTTAATTACTCTATTGTGAGAATAAGTTATTTTTTAACACAGTTTCCGTCGAAGCATAGGGAGACTCGGATCGCGTGAAGAAGGGCTTAACTCCGCAAAGTTTATTTAAAAAGTGAATAAATCTAGGACTGATTTGAGTCCAGACTCTTCGTCGAAGAAAAACGATGTAATCAATACTACATTACATTTAAACATATATATATATATATATATATATATATATATATATATATATATATATATATATATATATATATATATATATATATATATGTACTAAATCGAGCCGAAAAATGTTAACACAAATTCCGTTAAGTATGGGAAATTCGCCGCAATTGTTAACACAACGTTAGATGAAACCTATAGGAACTCTCATAGACCGACCTCAGAATTGTACTTGAAACAATAACCGCTTATGAATAAAAAAATATAATGGACGCGCTGTATCGATCCGGTCTTAACACACAAATAAATTATTATATTAAAACTTATAAAAATAATTCCCACTGTAGTTTACGAAAACTGTGAACGAGATCTGAACACCGGAGCAAATACTATTCGAAAAAAGCGAGAGGTGAAGCACGCTGTAGGCTGGTTCGAAACCGCATCTTCACAGAAGGCATACCCCTTGGTAATGCCATGAGTACCCGCCAAGCATCGCCCCACCAGTGAAAGGAATGGTCAGTTGTGTGTATGCAGAGAGCGACATGTCAAGTGCGAGATTCAATCACAAACTAAAAAATGGCGCATGGCAGGGAAAAGTGATTGGAAGTTCCTGCTGAGCGCCCCCCTCACCCGACCCTCGACGCTAGACCAGAGTGTGTCTTCGGGTATACGCCCCCTCCCCTGTTCTACTTCTCCACCAGCCCAGAGCATGTCTTTGGCTAGCTCGAGGACTACCTGCTTCCACTAGGTGCTCCCTCGCCCTTTACCTCCAGCACAGAACGTATCTTTGTCCACCACGTCGGGGACTGTCCGCCTGGCAGTCTCCCCCTCTAGACCCCAAGTTTGGACTCTTCCGAATGTGTTAACCTGTTTGCAAAACTGCCCTCTACCCACGAATTTGAAGTAGCCCTCTGCCCTAAGCTTCCACTTTTGCCTGGCCATTAACCTGTTCAGAAGGAAAGGTTTTTCCTATTTCCGAAGCTAAGTGATGGCTTGCTTGCACTGGCATCGAAGGCATTTTTTCCCAAGTCCTGCTGAGAAAATTATTTTCCTCGTCACTAGCAACTAAATTTTACCCGATATTTTAATCCCAAAAATAATTCTATGAAATTAAATTTAATCTATTAAACTTGAAGTGTCAAGTATATTTTCCGAGTACAATATGCTTAAATTTCACAGAAATCCGGAAATCCATGAAAAATATTTCGTATAAGAGATATTGTTACAGAAATCCTAGAATCTATTAAAAATATTTCGTATAAGAGATATTTGCACTCGCTAAATTTGTAAGTAATGAAAAAACAAGCATCATTCGATGTAAGCAATACAAAAGCAAAAGTTGTTTAACCATTTGAAAAATTAGATTCTACCATAATGTTTTTAAAATTTAGGCTAATGTAAAACATACGTATCCAATCTGTTTAACATATTTGTGTACATCAGAGAAAATACGTATTTCACATGTAGATTTCTCCGTAAGATTGCATTCGATATTTTCGACTACACCATCTACCATAAAATGTGTATATTTGAACAAATATTAACTTATTTAAAAAACTGATTTCTCTTAAAAATACATTTTGTTGTAATATTAATGAAATAGCACGAATTCAGCCTGAAATGGCTTTTATCGAAACTGGAATCTGACAAATTTCACTATATTTTCTAAAAGGTCCAAATTTAAGTGAATTTAAAAGAAAATAGTGGCAATTTTGAATCCATATACTGTATAAGGATGAACAAATTAATTTTTTCTCAGTGTTAAGTTATTAGCTGTCAAGGTTACTTAGTGGATGTGTGTGTATGTGAATTATCAGCACCGAGCGTTAGACATCTACTACAACACCAGGCATCAACTACAAAAACCAGGCATCCACTACAATGCCAAGCATCCACTACAACGCTAGGCATCCACAGTGAGAATGATGCCAGATGTCCACTACAAATCAGAGGATACAATGTCAAAGGATACAGCAGCACCTAGATCAACAGCGCAGAATCTACAGGGAATATATATATATAATATATATATATATATATATATATATATATATCTGCATCACCCCACAACAGGTGGAATGCATCAAGGACACTGTTGTAACAACTGTGATAAGAAATATGTTGAAGTGTTCAATGCCATATGAAAAGGCGAAAGTGTTATTGAGTTTAGACAGCTCTCAATTGTGGGTGCTGCCAAAAGTGTTTATCAATACTTTTGTGGGACACGAAATTGAGCTAGTAAATCCATTCCTTCCTTAACATCTACTAGTTGATGATGATATTGTGTCGTATCTTCCGAGTGAAGACTGCCCATACGGTATGACTGCTTTTGTTAATAATGAGATTTACAACAAATGCGGAGGGATAGTATGTCGTGAAGGCAGGAACAGCTAATTGAAGCCAGATTTATCCCAGATGTATTAATGGGCGATTCCGGAGTTGATGAAGAAAATTCCAAGGCGACCACTGAGATCTTATAAATAAAATGAGTGGATACTTTTTGTACATACTGTACAATTTGAGAGTGTAAAAAGAAATAACATCAGAATGATGTGCTAGGCGCAAGGTTTCGAAAATTACCAAGACAACTCCTTTGTTGTTAAGGAATTCGCAATTTCTTATGTAACCGATTCTAATGATTCAAAACTATTAAGCTTTAAATCCCCCAGACCTTGGTATACTTTAAAACCTGAAGTTATAATGATGTTTCGGCAACAAACATACGATATACACGACCTAAAATGGGACTCTGGTGATATAGCTTACGAAGAGTGTTTCCAATATGTGAAGATTATCCAGTATACGTACATGGAAAAAAACAAAATGAAAATTTAAAAAGTTTAACCGATGCAGAAGTCATAAATATCAGTAGATATCACGACTGTTCGAGTATTAATTCAATAGTCAAACACTATAATACCATGCACTGTGAGAAAAAAAAAAAATTGTTCATAATGCAAAAGCAAAGCTTTAAGACAGTATTTATACCAGCATCCTACCTACATGTAGAGATAATAATTTCGAAAAATGGTTTGTTACAAGTATATACCTGCGTAAGACTTTAAAAATGGAGAAATTCAACCCAGAGAAGATGTATGCCAGTGTTACCCCAGGGTACAAGAAAGCAAGGTTCAAGTATCTAAACAATATATACTTCCAATTCCAGATGTGCAATGGAGATGAACACTGGAGCTTTACACACAGTTTCACAGGAAATATGTATCAAGAACGTTTTTTGTGTAATGAGGGAGATGGTTTTTCGGTTTTTAATATGCAGCCCAATAGCGACCTGACTTGTTCTTCTGGGGACCTATGTTTTAAAACTGTAAGTGAAGATATAACCAAGGTACCAGGATTTAGACAAATAAAATATAAATCGAGTAAAGATTTTTATGACAACCATAAATTGTGGACTGAAACATGTAATAATAAGGAACACATCATTCAAAGATAGGTAGTAGTCGCCTTCAAATATCGCCTTGTGTATAGTAGGACTGTGAAATTTCGAATAGCAAGATTTGTGTCTGTATATTCGATTTAACCAAGATGTTAAAGAACTAATATTATCTCAAACTGGAAGAAAATCTCAGTATATAAAGAAAGTGAACTGTACACCAGAGCTTCAGTTACAATGGAGAGATTCGGCTCATCACTTCCTTATGCCAGTGTTACTCCAGGATACAGGCAAGTGTGGTTTCGAATTGAAGAAGAAGGTAGTCTACTACAGATTCAGATATGTAACAGACATGAACATTGGTGTTTCTCGTCAATCAGTCATAATTATACTTTAAAAGTATTCGACGTTTGTATTGGGTGGAGTTTTTGTCCTTTGTATAATATGCATCCTGACAGCAACCTACCTTGAAGTGAGAGTCAACAAGCATTTGAAGCTTGCATTGCACACATCATGAAACTTATATCCTACAAGAAAACAAAAAAATATATAATTCAGAAGGAATGTAGTTGTTGTTCTCTTACAGTATGGAGCGAATAATGTAACAGTGTTAATAATGTTCTCGCCGACTTGCAATGTCTTATAAACCAGTACAGACCACACAGAGTTGATCGAAAGGGGTAAGTTTGAGGGTGAGCACATTGTAATGACATTTTGTGAGGAAGAAAAATGTTTGAAACACCTTATTCATAATACAGACAATATTTTTCCTTATCTGTATTTCGAAGAATGTGACAATGATCTTCCTACTTTATATCATTACCGCAAAAAGTTTGGTTACAGATCTTGCACTGGGTATGTTTAATCAATGTGTCACATGTATAGAGCGATAAAACTAGCAAAAATAAGTTTAGTCCATAATTACTGTTTAACTTTAAAAGTTAGAGCATGCTTTTATCAATATACATACATTGTACCTTACTAATTTTTTCTCAGCCGAGTGTTGGATAGCTTACGGGTAACATGATGTATTTTCAGCCTGGAAATCATTACGTCAGTGTAAAACCAGGAAAGTCTAATGTAACTTACACACTATGGTGTAGCGGACGTCTCTGTAAGTAAAAAAAAAAAGAGTTTCAAAAGTTTATTCCATTTTAAAGTGATATATTTTCCACTAGGAAACAACAAAACCCATGAATTGATTAAATGCTGTGATATCACGAAATGTACTCTATTTTATATGACTGCAACAACAACTCTTCCATCTAGTATTGAAGATGTGCACTCAAACTATGTTGAAACCTAGCCAGGTTTACATTCCCTGGAATGTAGAGATGTTTGTGTACAAACAAACAGGTTAAACCCAGGGCATAAGAAAAGCTCCCTCCTTGAAAGCAAAGTTCAAGAAGGAGATCTGGAGCCAATATTAAGGAAATACATGAAAACCTTGTTTACAGAAGTTGCTAAATGGTTATAAAATATTTTTGAAACAAATTGTGTGTAACTATGCATTTTGTGAAACATTTTGTACAACCGCGTATTTAGCTGTGTTAAAATATTGTAAGTAAATTCTTGGATCAACCTGTATTTGTATATAATTTTTTAATAATTTTTAAATTATGTTCTATGTTTCGAATCAACCTGTACTTGCTAGTGTTGAATATAAATCTTTGGAGCAACCTGTACTTCTTTGTTGCTGTGTGTGATAATTGTGTAATGTGTGATATGTTTTGGGACATCCTATACTTACTTGTGTTGAAATAATTTGTGAAACAAACTGTGTTTTCATATATTTTTTATCAATAAATGTGTCTTAAAATGAATTCATTTGTACGTTTATTTAACCTATCCCTGTTTAAGAGTGTGTTTATTTTCGTAAGAAAGGAATAATATATGTATAAAAGAAATTGTCTCAATAGAGAGAGACAGATAGAGAGAGAGAGAGAGAGAAAGAGAGAGAGAGAGCGATTTTTAAATAGTTAAAATATGATTGGTTTCTTTCAAACTATGTCCATTAACATGAAACAGTGTGTACCCCTAAAGAAAAACCCATATAACAATCAGAACTATTCTTTTGCCAAAACACTATATAGCTAAAGATATTTGAAACTGTCTCCTGGCAAAGATGTGTGCTGAAACGCATAGTATTATGTTACAACACACCATAAATACACAAAAAGAGTTTATTCTTTTGTCAGCCTCCATGGCATAATCAGTTTATGCATTAGTAGGAGGCTCAGGGTTCGAATCCCGAATAAGGCATGGTTCACATTATTTTATGTAGTTTTCGGGTTCAAATCCCAGCTAGGTCATGTATGTATGATTGTATAATAGTTTTTAAATCAGTAACCATTAACCATATTTTATGAAAGGAATAATGAACAAATCATGTAATTAAAACATATAATTAAATGTAAGTAAAAAACGAAAATGTAATTTCCTGCACCTCAAAACCATAGTGTAAATGTATAACATTCTGTGTTAAAAAGCTTGTTTCGGAATTACAATTGTTCCTGTACGAAATTGTTAAATAAAACCGTAATTCCAATCTAATCATTAAAATCGATTAAATTAACATATTACACATTAAATTCCAACATATACACGCTACATTCCAGAAAATGAGATTAACCCTTTTAACTTGCATTGAATTTGGTTCAAATTTACTTAAAAACATTTCAAATGTGCTATTCTTATGTTTGATGTAGGTTTGAGGTGAATAGCATCATATAAATTTTTGCGACAAGGGAGAGTGGTTGGGGTTTATACAAATAGAGACTACTAGCCGATGCTCACCATTTGCTAATATATCACTATGGTAGCTCATCCTCTCCTCCAGTGCAAAGGTATATCTCCTAACCTGTGAACCGGTCCACGCTGCTCGAAGCTGCTGCCGGAGTCGATTTCTTTGGGTACACCGGACACCAGCTAGCCACTTGGTTGCATCTGCGGGGCTTTTCCAGGACTGTCAATGGACCCATCCCCTATTGGTTCCCCTCTTCAGCTGCAAAGTTAAATGGACCAGCTTACCGCTGGCTTGGGATAACGACCACTTGCCGCAGTAGGGACCCTGGCGCTCGCCTGCCTGAGCAGGGTATCGCTCAGCTTGCCTGACCTGGGTTCAGGTCTCATTGAATGTCAACCCCTGTTGCTACTAGACTTTATGTAAGTGAATAATTTTAAAAAAAATTATAATTCTTTTTCATCAATAAAAATTTGTAGCGTGCTTTTAATTAAGTTTTGTGTAACTTTTTCTGGTAATAGTCAAAATTGTTACAAGTCTTTACAATTTGAATGAAATTTTCCTAATATTGTTACAAGTTAATACAATTTTAATATGAATTCAATAAACTTTTTTCGAAAATAGTTAAACTCTTAACATTTAGAAAAAAATTTTCTTCCCTTGTTTCAAGTTTTAGAATTTTTTATTTATTTCAGTTAATCTTTCCTAGCAAGTCGTTAAACATTTTTAAGCTAGAATGAAATTTTCTTAAAATTGTTTCAAGTTTATATAATTTTATTTTAAATTCAATAAACTTTTATAGTTACTTGTTAAGTAGTTTTACGAATTTTTAGGTAGGTTTAAGATGTTCAAGGGAAAGTTTTGGTTATGATTTCGAGTATGAATAATGCAGCGAGGAAGAAATTAGAGGGAACTATACCAAACCATGCACAATGTGTTTGGTGGGCACACAGCCCTACCCTATTCTCTGCTCAGAATGTTGTTATGTGGTGAAGGATGTCTGAAGTGATGGATGAATGGACCTTGAATAACTCTAACAATTGTAATGTTTTTATGTATGTGACAAGGTGGTTTGGCTATATAATTTAATCTTAAGTAGTTTTGAAATGTTCAAGGGTAGGTTTTGGTTATGACTGATGTGTGAATTATGGAACTACTAAAAAAAGGGAGAACTACTCCACGTATGCCTAGCGTGTGTGGAACCACATAACCTTAGCTCCCAAGCTTGTTCAGATTGCCTGGTGATGGATATCTGAAATAATGGATGAATGGACCTTGAATATCTCTAATGAATGAAATGTTTTTGATCTATCTGTGATAGGGAGGTTTGGGCATATAATTTATTTGTAAGTAGTTTCTAAAGTCATTCAAATTTGTTGGGTATCTGCAAGTGTGGTGAAAGATGTTGCAGACCATTCTAGGTGGGTTCTTGTCCTATGTGTGTGAGTTTTAGGTAAGTAGAGATAGAGTTGACTATTTCTAAGTAATTCTTATAAAAATTCTAAAATTTAAATAAAATTTTGAGAATATTTTTTTAATTGAAGTGTGTTTAGTTTTAAGCATGTGTGTTTAAATGTTTGGTTTAAGAGAGCAAAATGGTATTACCCACCCTAAAAAAATATTTTATATGAAAATCATCATTAAATTTATAAAAAGTTTTGAAAATTTCAACTTCTGTAATTTTTAATGTTTTCAAATATTTTTATGTTACTATGGTGTAAACTACTAAAAAAATTTTATAGAGTCAACTTCTTTATTTTTTTAAGGTGTTGAGTAATTCACATTATTTTTAAAAAAGTGAATTTAAGATGTAAATTTTTTCTTTTAAACAGTCATGTTCAAAACTGGGCTTAAAATTTAATGTTGGGTTGTAAACTCAGTCCAAGCACTCCAAATATGTACTGGGAAAGATAAGCTAGGCGAGGCAAAGCATGTAAGGAAGCTCTGTGAATTGTATAGTGGGTAGGGCTGCGCAACAGCAGGACAATGCACGTTGCATATTGAAGTCGTCGGAGGGGCTGGGGAAATGGATACCTTCTCTCACTGGCTACACATGTGCAAAGGCGGCTGCAGGGCCAGCATGATGACCACTAGTGGGGGAAGGGAGCTGTCGGTTGGATGGGAGTGGGCAGGGGAAGGGAGCGGGTCTGGATAGTGGCACGTGCTAGCACTAGTGGTGCTTTTCACAATCTCATTTATCTCATTACATTATCTTTTCTCTCTGCATTGTACACAGCTCCACCACCCAAACTCTCGTCTGTTCCATCTATTCCGCACATCCTCCTTTTCAGCTCTTTATACCTGAAGTTCGCATTACTCCCCCACACACTCAGATCTCGACCGCTTGCTACCTGGCTTCGTCCACGAGGGTTTAAAAAGCCTAGTCCCCAGTATCTTTTGTAAACATATCGCTCATACTGCAGCCAGGTGCCTACTGCCTTCCCAATCAAACAATTTACCCCCATCATAAAATCTTATTTATAATAAAGAATGAGGTCATTTTGTTTAGGGTGTCACTAATAAAACATTTATTTCAGGTACATCGTGGTTAGTGAATAAAGTGGGTTTTTTTCTGTTTACAGAACAATGCGGCACTTCACATTTATTTATTGTGGTGATATTACTATTATACCTGGGATACAAAAGATAATTTAGTTAGGAGTCAAAATGAGTGAGCATAAGTAGCAAAATATTGACAGCTTGCCTGAAGGTCTTTACGTAAGTGATTCAGATTCACAATTGCTGACAGAAGGACAGCCAACTGCAAGGTGTCAAGTGTCCCTTCGTCTAAGTGGACATGAGTTAATCTCTTGCAGGATGATCTCTACTTAAGCGATTCGAGCACGGATTCACTCATGGATAGATTGATAGCAACAAAATGTCGAATCGTGTCCTTTTCCTGCAAACAAGTAATGGTTGATCTTTTGATGAATGTTTTATTTCTATCTGATTCGGAAAATTTTTGTGATTCGAATAGTACTCTGTCTATCTCACAGCCGACTTTAGAGTCAATTAGAGATATTTTTTCTAGGGAGTCAGAAAATAATTCGTTTTCAACTCCCCAGCCTCAAAGAGCCTTGGCCAGACCTGACATTGAGATATTGGCGATGGTTATCGTGGGTATATTGAGTGATATGCAGATATTAAATGATAGGCTTAATAGTGACTGTGATTTTTCTTATTTTATTCGTAAGGTGTGTCACCTTTATTAAATTTAATATTGGCATCACCCCAGCCTATTAGAATTTCTGTTATCATAGTGGGTAAATACTTGCTCACAGTGGAGGAAGGCACTACTTAAATGTTCTATTTTTAGAGAAAGTCCCTCCATTTTCTGAACTGATCTGATGCGGGTTTAATATAAGATGATTACATACTCCCTAATCTTACTTACATACTTGAAGTGTGGTTCTGGCTGGAGTCTGCAACTGTTGACGTACATGGGTGTTCATGTGTCTCAATACCAGTTTTTTTGTACAAGTGGATCTGTCATTTCTGGACAAGTGTTATGATGCACAATCTGATCTGCCTTTGGCCCCAGAAAATGACATACCCCGAATGGCTTGCATGAGAAACTTCTTTTGACACTTGCACCACTGAAGAATTATGTTATACATGCAGAAACACTGAAGCACTATTTGATGTATGGTACCAAACTTGACTCTGTTCATCGCATTTTGTGCTTTGAGCAGAAGGCTTGGATATAGCTGTACATTGAATTTAATATTGAGAAACGTTCTCGGGCTGCGAACAAATCTGAAAAATCGTTTTTTATACTCATGAATAATTCTGTTTATGGGGAAACATTGCAAAATATCTTTAGGGAAATAGACATGAGAGTAATTTGGAGGCTTGACACAATCTACAGGGCTGCAGAGCTGATAGGGCATTCTACATTCCAGCAAAGGCAGATTATCTATGAAAACTTGGTCCTTATCGAGGTGTCAAAGAGTTCTGTTGCATTCAACAAATCTTTGTACACTGGTGTTGCAATTCTTCATTTTCAAATATTAACCCTCTAAGAATTTCATTATCAGTACATGTGCACCAAATTTCCTCCACCAGCCTTACACCTCCTCTATTATGATACCGATTCTTTGGTGTGTGCTGTTTCTTGTGATTACATCTATAAAGTAATTACCCCTTATTAAAAGACACAGTTTGATACACCCAACTATGCACTCGATATCCCGTATAAATTCTCCCATGAAAACAAAGGTAGTTCCAGGGTGATAAATGATGAATGTGCTGGTTGCATCATCTCACACTTTGTGGGTTTATGTCCCAAGCTTTACCCATACATTGTTGAGAATGAGCAGTGTATACATAAGCAAATACTGTAAAACCTAACACGATGCAATCACTTGGGTATGAGAATTATCGAGATTGCCTCGAAAATTGTACGAGGGTTTTGGTGACCCAATATCAGTTCCGTTTGCGTGCTCATGAAGTCTACACCGATCACTTAACCAAGGTACTGTTGTCAGGTATGGATGATAAGTGCTACCTTGAGGCAGATGCAGTATCGACCTAACCTTCGGGGCACAACAAAATCCCTAAACAAATTTTTTGCTTATTACCACAAACAGTAGTAATAGCACCATAATAAATACAGCCCACCCATAACACCACAACCACCAGCACGACACCGCAATTATGTCCATCTGTCACCACCACATGCACCTCCTGTTCCACAGCAAACATCACATCTATCTGCAACATCCACAGATGTCTACATCACCTATTACATTACCATCAATGTGGCTGCTACCTGGTTGCCTAACTGTATGGCATGACATAACTTCAGTATCAACTTTCTTGATACAACTGTCTTCGATCCAATTTGCTTGTCATTTTTAAATAAGAAGAAATTTACTGCTTTTCACAGAATGACAATATTGTTTATAAATGTGGAATCTATGTGCTTTGAGTGTGATGTAACCAGTCATTGGCATGTATCCCAGATGTGATGCATTAAACGAGTGCTCCTCATTGAGCATCTTAACGAATACACCACCCAAATGTGTCATTAATTGTATATAGTTATTAAAGAAATGACCTCAACATTGATCTAGTTTCTAAATTTTTTAAATCTTTTTTTATTTCTGTATATGTCTTTTTGTCCTTGTTGTTTCCTAATATAATGTGTAGGATGATTGTACGAATGATGTACATAACTTTGTAATAGAATATTGTAAATATAGTAATATGATATTTTGTTGCACACAATAACTTGTTTTTTTCTCATAAAATGTTTGGTAGTTTAGTTCTTAAATTTTCTTCTGGTTCTTTAAAGGTTTGTAAAATATTAACATTTTTCTTAAAATAATTGTTTGAAAATTTATTTTAGTGTGTAAATGTTTGTATCATATGAGTTATTTTGAGAAGTTTGTTTTGTAAATATTAACTTGTTTTTTATCATAAAGAGAATGAAAAATATTTGTTGTAAATATTTAATTTTATGGATGAATTATAAAAAAAGTTTCAATAAAAAAAGTATCCATGTTAAAAAACCAGTTATGTG
Source organism: Dryococelus australis (assembly GCA_029891345.1). Taxonomy (NCBI): domain Eukaryota; kingdom Metazoa; phylum Arthropoda; class Insecta; order Phasmatodea; family Phasmatidae; genus Dryococelus; species Dryococelus australis. The sequence goes on along the minus strand of CM057009.1, from coordinate 167,936,746 downwards.
TATTTTTGTTAATAAATAGTTAATTCCTCATGCCACAAATGTTTTGATAGCTTGTTTAGTAAATTATGAGTGGATTAAATGTTATATTACTAAAGAGAAGTTTGAAAATTCTTGGTAAACATGAAATAAGTGGGCGGCTAGCAGTGTTGGTTCGCATTCTTCCTCAGGTAGCGAAGGACTTGCTCACTATCACGAGAAATACAAGTCTCTTGCTTCAATCTTTGTGAGGAAGAAAAACATTTGTTTATAATTTAAACTCTATAAAAAAATTTTTACCAACAATTCCACCAAAGAAATTTGATAAAAACATCCTTGAAGTGCTGAGGGGGAAATATAATTGCAAATGTGTTTGAGAAAATTGGTTGATGAATGAATGAATATAAAACAAGATGAGATAGTTCATAGCATCTTGGAGAAACCCATCGGTAAAAGTTTTGCACAATGTGGAGACAAAAAAGGGAAAGGAAAAGTGAACTGACAAAAATAACTTTTCAGGACCAGGTAGAAGAACTCTTTGCACCCTAACCACAAGAATGATTCCAGCTGACCTTCCAGTTCTACAGCAGCGAGAGCCATAATCCACCGAGTTTTACTTGTGACAAAAATATTTTACCATACAAAACAGATTACTACTTAGCTAGTAATCAACATGCTGCTAAAACACACTCATAGTTTACACAAACATAAACAGATTTGAACTTCTTTTTAAAGAAAATTGTGTTAAAAATTTTGGTAAGTCTTACTCAATACTAGTTTGCCTTTGTTTAATAAATATGCTTCCATATATTCATGATTTCATGCAGGAGGTAAACACATTTTCATTTTGATGTGGAAATATGATCTGTAATTAGTTTAGTGAGTTAACACTTTATTCATTTATGAGACCAGGAAGTTGTAATTGTTCATTCATTTTGTCACGTAAATTGTATTCAACTCTTTTCGTTTATTTCCGAGGCAGCCAGATGGACGTGTTTTGGGAGTGGTGCTTGTACAGTTTCCTATGTTTTTCCAAATCCATTTTTATTGTGACATTTAATTAAAGTAATGCAATTCATATATTGCTAGGGACATTTTGTTTTTCCTTTATTGTAGGTAGAACTCGTTATTTAATGTCTTTATGACACCTGGGGACTCACGTAGTTGTGATATGTTAGTCTGTCGTAAATTATATTGCTACCATACAGGATGGGTTAGAAAAATCACATTGTAGATGTATTAAACTCTCTTTTTCGTTTAATTGAATTTCATTACATAAAAATTTAATTAAATATGCCTTTCCGAACTCTGCCATTACCTGCCGATCGTGCTGCACATCTCTTGGTCGCCTGTCAAACGAAATACTCAAAAAAGTATAATACACAATACCTATATTTATACCCCCTCCCCATCACAGCCCATTTTAAAAAAAGCCGTTTTTAGCCATTTTGGACTACTATGAAATGTGGATTATAATTTACGTGATGTCTTGAAAGCACCCATCAACCTTGATCTGAAATGTGTGTGTTCTTTCCGTAAATCAGCACATTGAACGCGTGTTTATTAGTTTTGTTGAAAAATGTGTATTTCAAACACACACTGCAATGGACTTGAAGAGGTGAAACTTCAACAAAGTATAATTTTACCGGCAGAGCTTGTGATCGGCGATCCTCTTCATTCAGTGTTCTGGAAACCAAACAGAACACAACACGTGTATGTGTTGTGAAGTGTCAAAGGGGGCCCCACTGTGTGAGGATGATGGGAACGGGGTGAAACTAGTTCCACTGCCTGTTCCCCGGATGACTCCGAATTTCGTTGAGTAAGAATTTTCGCTATGTCAGATTATCGCACGCATACACACCTCTCCTCGGAGTTTTTTCATGATCGTTAACAGAGTCTTTCAAATTGAAGTCAACAAAAATAAAAAATATTTTTTTTTTATTTAATTTATTATCCTAATTTGCATAATATTAAAGTAAAACCAATACATTAGCCTTTATGAAGTTATAAAATATGTATGTATGTTAAAAGTAAATATTTTTATTCAACATACTTTCATTTCAGAAAAATACTTGAAATTTAGTAACCGACAAACATTCCATTAAAGCATCTCGATTCAAGGGTATAAATATTTTCGCAAACGTGGCAACTTACATGTAGTGATCATATACTATTAAATCTTATTTAGTTTCATATCACCTAAAAAAATCAATTCCTGTTTGGCGAAAATGCGTATCTCGGTAAATAAATGTTCTACAACTTTGCATTTTTCTAGGACAAGACGTAAAAATCAATTATCTATGACCATATTTATTTACTTTTGTCATAAAGTATCTTCTCAGAAAAAAATCGTGGAAACAGTCGAATATTGCATTTTTAAAGCTTGTCTATGCAGTTTTATTAAGTACCAAGGGAAAAGTACATTCTAACGAACATTAGGCTTTAATGACTTGTAATAAAGTCTCACTGTTACAGATCTAATTTGCACAATACAGCTTCATATCGGAAAGACACTACGCCTTGCACATAGGAGCGATGAACCACCAGATGTGTGTTAGTGTTGTTCGTATCGCTTCTAGACCTTCGACACATTGTTCAAAATTCACGGTTAAACGTCTCATCTATCTCATTATATGTTCGAAAAATATTTGCTAAGTGCAGGATTTGAACCCAAATGGCGAACAGACTTACTGCTCACAAATCATACATCGCCTGCTAACACACCGATTTACCTATACACACCAACAATTTTTTTTTTTTTTATGGTCTTAGTAATAATACGAAACAAATTATCAGGTATTGAAATCATCGCCAAGGAAATTAAGACGAATCATAATAGTTACAATGCAAGTTTAAAAATAATTATGCAAATCTCTTTAAATAAAAATTTTCTCAGTAGTAGTGGCGTGCCATTATCACCCTCTTTTGATCAACCGGATTATCGATTTGATATCAAATTCATATCAAACAGATTGATCAGATTAAGTTATAATCAAATATTAAACCAATGAAATTTTTATCGTTAATCCGCTAATCTTTCTCCGATAAAATAATTTGAATTGATAAATTGAATTAATTTAATTTAATTAATCAATCGATTTTTTATAAATTTGTGTGAATTGATAAGTGTATAGTTTGGTGCAAGTGTGTGATAAAGGGACTTTATTTCATTCTCTTTGGGGGGGGGTTGCGGAGTGGGATGGTATGTCCTCACCCTCGGAGGTCTGGTGTTGTACTGAATTGGGGTTCTGTAGGGTAATAAAAATTTTTGGATAGCGGCTCTGGTAGGTGTTGACCCTCTGAGTTCAGGCATTATACTGAGGTGGGCTTGTATTGGGGAAGGGTGTGTTATATAAATATATATATAGGTATTGTGTAATATCTTAATTTTTTGAGTATTTTGTCTGACACACAACTGAGAGACATGCAGCGCGATCGGCAGGTAATGGCGGAGTTCGGAAAGGCATATTTAATTAATTTATTACATAATGAAAATCAATTAAACGAAAAGAGATATGAGTATGTCTACAGTGTAATTTTTCTAGCCCATCCTGTATGATAGCAATATAATTTACGACAGACTAAACAATCACAACCGTGTGAGTCTCCAGGTGTCATATAGAAATTAAGTAATGAGTTAAAGCTACCAATATAAATTACAAGAGAGAAGTATAATGAATTATCACAACTACATGAGTTATGAAATTATGTAACGAGTGCTACCTACAATGAAGGCGAAATATATAAATTACACTACATGAAATCAAAAACACATACAAGGAAGAGAAACATGTCCATTCACATTTGTGAGTTGGTGCATGACTAACCTCGCTTGCGAATAACGATAGGCTGGGAGAGGATAGTAGTACACACATCTGTTCAGTTCCAATATGTCTATAGAAATGTAGGAGTGTTTAAACATCGCACAGGGAGATAATTTTAACATACCCCAGGTATGGAAAGAAATTAAGTAACGATCTCTAACTACAACAAAGCCAAAATGTCTCTATCAAATATAAATTGCATTACTTTAATTAAACCTTACAATAAAAATGGTTTTGAAGCACCTAGGAAACTGTACAAGCAGGAAAAACACATCTGGTCGGCTGCGAGGTCAGTGAATGAATGTCTTATAAAGTATGTGTGTTGGTAGCATGACTAGAGACATGGAGTACGGTCAGCATCTGTCAAGCAACTGAGCTGAAACTAAGAGAAAGAGAGGTGTATATGATTTATGTCCAATTACAAAATGACTGTTTCTAAATAGGTAATGTTACCCAAGAGCGAAATTGAAAATTGTAATATGCCAAAAGTATAAGGAATGGTCCAGAAAATGAATAAATATATTTTTCAAACAGCAGAATGGACAATTTCCTGGTCTCATAAATAAATTAAGTGTTAACTCACTAAACGATTTACATAACATTTTTCCCTGCAAATAAAAACTGGTTTACTGCCCGCATGAAATCCTGCATGGATGGAAGCACATTTATTAAACAAAGAAACTAGAACTGAGCAATATTTACCTAAATTTTTAACCCAAATTTCCCTTCCCTGGGAAAATAAATTTCACTATTGTAAGAATAATCAATTTTTAACACAATTTTCTTCATAGCATAGGGAGACTTGTATCGCATGAAGAAGGGCTCAATCCTGCAAAGCTTGTTTTAAAAAAATCTAGGAACAATTTGAGTCCAGACACTTAGTCGAAGAGAAAAATGATGAAATCAATACTAAATTAAGTAGAAAAATAATATAGATGTACTAATTTGAGCTGAATAATGTAAACAAAAATTCCGTTAGGTCTGGAAAATTCGCTGCTCTAGTTAGCAAAACTGTAGTTGAAAATTCCAATAAACTTTCATAAACCAGGCTTAGAAAAGTACTTGGCACGATAAAAGCTTATAAAATAATGGACATATATCAGCTTAACACACAAATAAATTTTCCTGATAAATAATTATATTAAAACTTGTAAAAATATTTTGTACTATTGTTTACAGTGACTGTGATTGAGATCTAAACCCCGGAGCATATATTATTAGAAGTAAGTGAGAGGTTAATTACGGTGTAGACTAGAGAGAAACCCCGGCTTCGCAGATATGTTACGCCTCGATCCTGCCATGACTCCCCGCCAATTGTCATCCTGAGCAGTTCGGGTCGGAAGAGCAGAGAGCAATGCTCAGTGATGTGTATCCAGGGCGACATTCAATCAAAATCTAAAACGGCGCAGATTAGCCAAGACAGTTGAAAGCTCCTGTCGACCACTACACACCCCCTTCCCCGACCCCAACTTCTAGACCAGAGCGCATCTTCGGATATGCGGTCCGTCCCACGATCCCCAGCCCAGAATGCATTTTTGGCTATCTGGAGGACTGTCTGCCTTGGATAGGCACTCCCCTTCCCCCTGCACAACCAACCCAAAATTCATATTTGTACAGATCAAGGGATAGCTGCTTGCCTGTGTATCTCTCCTTGTGCAGCAAATTGTGCCCTCTTCTAAAGCTTTTACCTTTTTGCAAAACTGCTCTCTACCCACAAATTTTAAGTCGATCTGTCTACCTGCCTTGTTCCTCTGTGTTCTCCAAGGTATGCTTTTGCCTGGCCGTTGACCCATCTGGTTGTGTGAAAGAAAGAGCTATTCTCCATCCTTCCCCTGAGTCGTCAAGCATGGAGCAGGTGAGCAGCCTTCAAGCTTTTGTGCCAGGGGATGTTTGAAATTATTATCGCATTTTGCATCTCAAGTGTCTGAACATTTATTTCCATCTAATAATTATTTAACGATTTTCACTGAAAAAAGTATTCCCTCAACTTTAAGAGCTATATTTAAAAAATAAGTAATATCCATAGATAAGTAAATGTCTTTACAGAATTGCAATTTATCGATTCCGAATAACTTTGGTTAGATTATGAACGATTTTCTAGTGATACTGTCACATTTTGTAGCTTACAAAAAACTGAAAGATTTTATAAAATAATCTTACACTTAATTTTCAGAAAATTAATTAAATTTCTTCTAGCATTTTACTTTTATTTCCTTTATAGCATTAGATTCTATAATAATAACATTGGAAGCCAAGCCTGCATGTATAATGTTCTAGCCCATTCCTAATGTTTAAGGGAAACTAGATGAGAGTCTTGTTAGGAAAATGCAATGAACACCGACCTAGGCTGTCTGCTATCTCACTCGTCATCCCCTCTCTCTACAACTTTGAATCTGATCATTAATGCAGGACCAATAATCATTTCCCTTTGTCATACACATGGTCTGTAAACACTTTGCAGTCTCCCAAACAAAGACTTCTTTCTGGCAAAAAAATTGAATTGAAGAAATAAATAATTTTGGGTGAACTATATATTTATCCCCATGAAAATGAAGAACAAAATTCTAATTTTCTTAACTTAAACAATTTTCCAAGAAATATAATATTAAAAGGAAATAAATGTAAGGGATTATTGCACAAATGTAAATCCAATGAAACGATAATCCAATCAACAAGCAGATTGACCATGCAATAAATTGATATCGATCAATTTATTAAATAAAATAACTCATAAAATTTTATTTAAAATTCATTTTATTTAGTATAATCATTTTACAAACATTGTATTATAATATTTTTATATCTTTACTCTTGACCCACCAGTCATGTGCTTTTGAGATGCCACTCCATCGAACCAAGGGAATACCTTTCTTTAATTTTAATTATTTTGTCAATCAAATGTCCATTTGGAGAACTAACTTTTTGCAATTCGTGTTCTTAAAATCTGCCTTTCATAGGCTCTCCGTCATAGGTTTCGAGGTAATACACTCTGGAAAATAATTGTCTAACTGAAATAATGTTAAATATTTCATAAGACTATTTAACAGTGAATTTTTTCTCAAACATTCCTTTCTGTTTCGAGATTCGTATATATTCACACACATTGAACTTTTGCTTCTTATGGTCGGATATTTTCACCTTATTATATATGGTTATCATCAAGATATTGTCTATAGCCTTATCAGGAGCCATCTTGATATTTCTATGAAATCTGGAATTAAAAATATTAAGTATTTATGGCAAAACAACTTCCCAATCATAAGTCCCTTTCGAAGTGAAATGCTTACATATTAACTGCTTAGTCGATTTGTTGCATCATTCCACAACACTAGCTTTAAGGTCTGAATAGGACATATAGTTATTAATACCATGATCTGTCATTACTTTCTGAAAAAGTACAAAAAAATTGGTTGTTCTGTCGGTTTGGAGCGATTGTGGTGTTCTTTCTTGCAAAACAGTCTTCATTGCATAGCTGACCTGTTTCACAGTTTTGTTTTTCAAAGCTATAGCCCAACCATATTTGGATTAACATCTATTACAGTAAAAATATATTTGTATCATAGATTGTATTTTGAAAGCAATGTCATTTCACACAAATAGGCTTGAAAATGATCATTTAAGCACATAGTTATAACTCTTATTCTAGGATATTGTATCTTCGCTGGAGTGTGAAGTTCTTGAGCAATATCACAAAACTTCATTGGTAATATAACCATCTTCTGTCAGCTCTTCAATAATAGAAACAATGTTGTTTATATGTGAATTATTCCCAGACTCTCTCGAAGTGATGCGAAGTTTTAATCTGTCGACCAATTCATTAGGATTGTTCAAATATACAGGAGAAAACCGATCTCCATCTTCATCTTTATATATTCCACTCCCGACAATATCGCTTAATAAATGTATTTGCAGGTGTTTTTCTTCTACTGGACTAATATTTGCATTCATACAACAAACCAGTTCTTTGTATTTCTGCAAATCGATGTCGGAATATACATTTGGAAAGTTTTTAAACAATAATTCAAACAATCCTTTACTCACATCAGTTATGTAATCAATTATTTTAATTATATTCTTTGGTAAAAAAAATAATTACCAAACCTTCCAGAAACCATGTGTTTCCATTTCGATATACAAGTGTAGTAACACGCATAGGTGAAGAATATTGCATTGTGTTAAAGGGAAAGGTTTAGCTTCATCTTCTTTGTTAAATGTTCTTCCTCTGATTTAATTTCCAAAGGTGTTTAATTAGGCATATTCAACATAGAATGTAATGTATCTATTCTACTCATAACAGGTTTAAATATTTCTTCGTTTAAAACATCCTGTTCCATTCAGGCTTGTGTGGCTTGTATATATTTCTCTTTTACAGCAGATAAAATGTTATGTAATTCTGAAGCAGACTCAGGCATGTTTTGATTATATTGCATTAACTTTCCACTATTTTATATCAATTAAGCTGTTGGGTTTCTAACTGCTGCAATAGGTTGACTAACTGTTACACTAGATCGAGTAGTTTGCACATTTTCAATATTGACGACTTTACTTAAAACAGTGTCTAATTTAGTTACAGTTTTAGTTTTCAATCATTACTAATATATTTTATTTGTGTTCCAAAATCATTATTTTGTTTTCTCAAATCTGTTTGTAACTAAACCATATATTTTATTAATCAATTCATAGCTTATATATTTTGTTATTTTTTCTGTTCTTGTTTTAAGTTGTTTTGCAGTTTATAGCACTTAACACTTCATTAATTGCAACTCTTAAATGAAATTGCATTTCTGCATGTTGTGTTTTAAAAATTATGTTTGTCATATAATTAAAGTCCTTACTAAATCCATTTAAACATTCTTCTATTCTAAGTTTATTACTCTGTAAATCAATACTAATATTTTTTAAAAATTTTAAAATTACACTCATGTTTTCATTAATATTATCATTCAAATCAACTAACTGTATTAATTTCTATTGAATATCAGTCGATTGTGATTTAAATACATTTGGTGTAATGGTGTTTAAGTCTTCCACAAAATGTTTATTTGCTGCATCACTATCTTTCACAGCCATACCCACATTAAGTAATATATGTCCGCACAAATCACAATTCCCATTGCGATTTTTGATTAAACAACTATTGTAATTATAGTGTTTTATACCTCTATGTCCAAGATTTGAAATACACTTTATTCTTGCTCGGGAAGTAAACATTGTGAAATCCGGACCTATATCTACCTTATATAAACAAAGTGTTGGTATAATCACCAGAAAAGTGTACTTTACAACAGTAAAGTACAACAGTAAAAACACATATATTTAAACTTTGTAAATGTCATATCGCCTGAAACATGGTCATTGTAAATATGTTTCAAGTTCATGTTATCCACTTTAATACAATTATTATATTTGCATTATCATGCTAATTTGTTTTGGAATACGTCTATAACTTTGTGATAGATAAAAACAATTAATGTTTAAATGTAGACCCAAACTAAAATATTGCTGTTTTCACTCTTTGTTTGCTCCAAATATAGTCAAAAAATATGAAAATTCAGAGACACAATATCATCATTATTTGTTAAAGGGAATTATCGCATTCCTTCAATTAGTGACAAAATAGTTGCTAATTATTCACATTTCTCTTGTATTGTTTTTGAAAATACAAAAACATTTTCAAATTTAAGTCCATTTGAATATTCAAACAGTGACATAATAACACACGTTTTTCCACTTGAAGAAGGACCACTTATTATACAATGTATATTTTATGGTAAAAGAATGCCATATTTTGGTTCAATAATGTTTTCTTTCATATTTACAATTGCAGGAATATGTTCATTTTGTTTTATAACATTCATTTATAGTGTTTAACAAAACATTACAAACTGGCATAAAACAAAAAATGTGGGTCTTTTGTAGGCTTGTGTTCAGTTGAAAATAATGGCTCATTCTAAATGTATCAAAAAAGGAGGCAGAGTACTGAATACAGTAATTGATAAATTACCATTTAAGTTGTATTTACTAAAATACAACCATTGGGGGCCTGGTACTAGATTTGCCAAACATCTGGCTTGGAACGATCAAGGAATAAATATTTCTGGATGATGTTTCTAAACAACAAAATATAACTTATGATAGTAAAACAATTTGAAAGAAAGGCATACAGCAGATACAATTCTAGGCGGTAAAGCAGCAAATATAAGGAAGAATCTGTCTTCATCGACAGGTGATGAGCTAGGTGCCTGGGTTGTTGAAAAAGTCTAGAGCGCAAAGCTTAAAAATGCATGGGCTTAAAATGTAAAACCAAATGAAAAACAAAGAAAGGAGGTATCATTCTGTTCCTATTTCCAATATTAACAGTTCTTGGATCACTCCACGGAGGAGTTTAGGGCTATCAGTAGAGCCGTTAAATCAAAGTGTAAAGAAATGTATTTGAAACACTATAAAGATGAACAAGGATAAAAAAATTCCAAAATGTGCATTAACGAAGATATTTATGTATTTGTAAAGAAACTGGATATTCCCTATTTACAAGGTGTGTATATGAGAGACAATTTACCAAAGAAACCAAATCTCTGTGAATGTATGATTGTTAATTTAGATTCGAAACAAAATGAGGAATACACTGGGTAACAATAATTAAAAAACATAAATCAATCATTGTATTTCGATAATATCTGTGATTTCATCCTCCAATCGAAATACGTAATTATTTAAAAAAAACCCATCATTAAGATACAAATACCAAGTGGAACAATTATCAAATACAATCAATTGTGGACATTTATGTCTACACTTCTGTCTATAAATAGGAGATAGAAGTAAGTGCAATATTAAACATAATAGTAATATGTCAATAACGTTGAAAAAAGTATTAATTCATCACTATTGCATGCTGTATATTTCCGTGCATTGGAGTTATATGGAGAATGGCAAATAAGTCTAATAGAATTCGTTACTTACAACAGCATACCAAACATTGAGATGCACAACCAATCATTATGGTCAACACTGGTGAAAAACCCTACAAGATTGTGATACCAGTAAGATAATATGAGTTCGATGATTAAGAAATGTTTATTAAAGCAGCATTACCTAAAGATATACATTTCTAATTACGTGGAAATCCAAATACCTTAACTAGTGCAATGTACAGTAACATCAATATTGATTTCACAGAAGACAATTCAATTGCAAATATGTTAGGTTACAAATGGAAAGTGTATCCCTCTAACGAATTGCACGAATCATCAAAACAGGTTAATGAATTAATGGTAAATGTATGTCGTATAAATGTTAATATTGTTGGTGGATCATATTTGAATAGGAAACAGACAAATACACAATCCAGGATATAAAATAATTGAAAACCTGAATATATTGTTATATCTTCCAATAATTGTGAATTGTGTTGATGAAATAGTTGTTACAATTGTCGATCAAGTCGGAAATTTATTTATTATAGAAATTAAGAAATTACCATCTATTTACATTTTTAAAAAGCTATATAAACAGTTGCATTCTTTGTGCATTTTAATCATAATAGTTATTAGTTATAATAGTCAATATGAACATAAATTAGGCAGTTCTTTTCAGAACTATGTCACTATGGAACACATTTCGAAGAAAGGAACTCTAAAAAGACATAAATGCAAGCATTAATCGCTCACTTCAAATCATTTACCTGTGAAGTTAATACAAGGCGAACAAATTGTTTTTAAAGGAATTATGATACACGGTTAAGAGAAATGGAAGACATACTTAATGCTGAAGAAGGAATAAACTATGAAGATTTAATCACCAATATGGAAATATGTGTATATGAACTGTTCCGAGTAGGTCTATACACATCTACATCGGAAATAAGGATTTCAATACAAAATCATGATATTTACACATTACCATCGAAACAAAGTTTAAGGTTTCAGAGGAACAATTACGAAAACAGTCGATGCACGAACCAGCAACTAGAAAAATAGGAAGAAATTGAATACTTCATTTAATCAATAGAATTACATATCTGCTCAATTGAGTGTAAATCGGTCAGACCAGAGATGTTGGAATTACATCCATGATAAAAAAAAACTATATCTTGCAAACTATAAATGATCCTTATACAGGGCTGATGGATGGGTGGAGTAATGCTAGTGATGATTTATTAAAAATAAATCCAGGCAGAAAATATGAAGTTGTTATACCCTTAAATATTGTTTGGGTTTTGCTGAAGACTTTGGACATGTTATTTTTAACTCTAAACAAGAATTAATTACTCTATTTGCAAATGCACATTTGAACAGCATATATTATACAGCTAATAATGAGGAATGTGTAGCATTTGAAGGAGTGTTTAATGGCTGATGCCACATATTGAAATTAACACAGCTTGCATGTAAAGTTTCTGAAATATATCGAAAAAGGGAAAAATTTAGACATTGCATAGATTTAACGTGCTCAGGAGTCTTTTCCAACTCTACCAACTACACAAAAAGTCATGTGGTGGGTGAAATCAATTTTTTTTGTCTGAGAAACCACGGCTTGTCATTTGTTTTCAAACAAACTGCAAAACAATTTTAAATTGGGTGGATCATTATTCGATAATTGTGATATTAAAAATATTAAACTGTATCTAAACAGCCAAGTTTATTACTATATTGATTTTAATACAAACTTTGATAATGGGGAATTTCTTATTTGCTACTATATGTATACAAAGTTTCAGGAATTGTATTATAACAAAGTAGGTTCACCGATACTAGAACCCACAACATTTAAAAGTAGAGGAGCATTATTTTGATTTGATGTTAGCAAACAAGATGACACAATTTCCAATGCCATAGTTGATTTACAAATTGAAATAATTGCAAATACGCCCATTCCAGAAAATACATAAGCTTACACTTTGATAATTCAAGTTACAATGTAAGAGATAAGCTGGTAAAAATAATGAATTGAGTCAGTAGGCGACTAACCGTGATTATGACCAGATGTTTTCCAATGTGCAGGCATTTGAATCACCAGAAAACTTCATCATTAAAAAATTAGCTATTTCTAATATGGAAGTACATACAACTGTATTCAGTTTCAAAGCACATTTCGACTGGAAATATCTAACTCCTAAATACAATAAAACTAATAGTTGGGTAATCATGCACCACAAGAGTGGATGTATGGAGTATGAGAATATTGAAGATATTAGCAAGCAATACTCAGATAATTGTGAAATATACATATGTGAAGTTGAGCAAAAATTTATTTTCGAAAGTGTGTGGAGTGGGAAAGTAACATAAATTCAAAAAGAATACAATTGTCCATATTTCAAACAATTATGAAAACTTACAGATCTAATTAAACATTCTTCTCTACAAAGGGAAAATCTAAATCAGTGCTAACTTCGGCAATGATGTCTGACTAGGGTGAAACATATTATGATGATTCTCCTCCTGAATTACTCATATATATTATACAAGTGGTATGGCATTATTTAGAATGAGAGAACAATGTGGAATAATGAGTGAAATTTTGTATAAAAAGTATTTTGTCCTATGTAATCCAGTAGTTTGTAAAAATGAATCAACAAGAGATTTAAATTACCAGTTTGTGTATATAGAAATCAATATGTAAATTAAATATCATTGTATCATTAGCATGTTAGTAAACCATTTCGACTTCATTTTGGAAAGAAATAATTTTTAAAATTTTAAACATCCTGTAGTAAAAAAATGTACTTAAATTTGTGAGACAACTGTATTTGTATATTTTTATATCAATAAATTTATATTTCAAATGAATTCCTCTTGTATGTTTATTAAACCTATCCCTTTTAAAAGTAAACTTGTTTTCCTAAGAAGGGTTATATAGTTATTAAGTATATAAGAATATAGTTATAAAATAAATTGCCTCAACGTACATAGAGATTTTCTAAAGGGAGAAGTTTTGTTTCTATCAAAAAAATGAACGACTGTTGCAATGAAAAAGTCAGAGATGCTTTAATCTAAATAAATAATGAGGAATATTTCCCATGAAACATTGTTAGCTATATAATTTATACTCAATTCAAATTGCTTAACATACAGCATTTGCAAATGTCTCTAGACATATAAAATCTGTTATGTTTAGAACTGTACATGCCTACCAGTGCTACCTAAATTTTGAGCAGACTCAAAAGCTATAAAGTTTAATTTCAACATCTTTCCAATGCTATCAACCACAACCCGAGATCATGGAGTGTTCACACCTGAGGCCAACAAACACTTCAGATTTATAATGCCCTGGAGACGTCCCTACCCTAGCTTTCCACGAAGCATACAGCCAAGTTCGCCCTTAGTCCCCTTACTAGTGTTCAGCTCAGGTCAACGAAAAAGCGAAAATTCCTTCCTACCTGAATGCAAACTCTCGAGCAATGTATTTTATTTTCTACTTAATAAATTTTATATTCACTTTACAATTTCCATTATGCTAGGAAATATACTAAAAAAATAAAAATAGAACACTCTGTCTTATAACAAATTGTTATTTATGATAAGACAACTTTATTCCACTTACACGCCAAGTTTTAAAGAAATTATCCTATAAAAGTATAATTTTAACCATAGTGAAAAAATGGACATATAAATTAACAGAAGATTTGTGTATATGTTTAGCCACAATAAAATTAAGAATATTCACCATAAGAAAAAAAGGAACATAATTTACTTAAAATAATTTGCAACATGTTTGTTGAATTCAGTAAATTCAGGGAAAAAGATAAATTTATTTTAAGGTTTACAGAAGTAATGGGCGAGGTGTTAATAATATTCTGCGTAATAGTTCATGAAATTAATCAGTAATTACACTTAAAGCTTTAAAAAAAATATATAAAAATATGATTGCATTTAAAAGGTATAACTATCCCTGACAAACCTTAAGGAGTGATTCTCGTATGCGAATAATAATTTTTATATGGATTATACTAAATATGGTAAATCTGCAAAATATAAATTTTTTATGCATTTATTGATATTACATTTTAATATTCATTATAATGTTATTGTTAATAATCGACCAGAATTAATTATGTTATATATTTATTTGTAATAAAAAATAAATTATTTATTTACTATTGAAATCGATTCATTTTCATTTCTTCGAGGAGGAAGCTTAGTAGAGAGGTTTGTCTCAGAGGTTGGGATGATGTGTTGAAGTTATTTGAAAGTCGATGGTGTGAAAAGGAAAGGAGGTGTTTGGCTTTCTGACCTTCTGATTGGAGGGGAGAAATGCAGTTTATTGACTGTTTACCTGTGAATTAGAAAATTTTAATAAATAGGTGTTTAGCATGTAGCCCCTCTTCCACTGTTTCCAGTAGTTAACCTGTGTGGTTCGCATTGCGATGTCATGTTCCTACGAAGATTACTTGCTTAGTTTATCGAACCAGGACTTTGATATAGAAGTTCAAAATTTTAATTGGGACTATTTTAATGAGATAATGGATCGATCTGTTCCTTTAGTTACAAGTTTGATAGATTCTTCGGACGATGACGATAACAAAAGTGGTCCTACACTACAACCATTGCTCTTGTCATTGCCCTCCTTAGGGGTATCACAATCGCCTCCAGCATCGAAACAACTGCAGTGCCACCTCCAGCGTCGAGACTACATACACCGCCGTCTTCAACATCGAGAGCAACTGGAGCTTCTTCTCCAGCATCGATACTACCTACCACGCTGCCTCCGGTATCAATACCATATACAGCAGCATCTTTTACATCGAGAGCAACTGGAGCATTGCCTCCGGCATCGAGACTACCTACTGCGCCTCCTCCGGCATCGAGAGCAACTGGAGTGTTGCCTCTGGCATCGCGACTACCTATAACGCCACCTCCAGCATCGAGAGCGACTGCAGCACTTCCTCCGGCGTCTAGACTACCTACAGTGCCTACGGATTGGAAGCTCTAAATTTAACAACCATACAATCACATGAGTGATGTGTACAATGTGCAGGAAGAGGTGTATAACAACTACTTATTGCAAGAGTTAGAAGAATTTTTGCAAATCAATTTTGTGTCTTCGCCTGCTCCAAGTATGCCATTTCCTGAATTATTATCACTAGAACTTAATTTAATTTCTCCACCTCCTTTGCTCATGCCTTCACCATAAGAAATAATATATTTTCCTATATTATCATCAATATCACCCCATTCGCCTGCTGTGTTCCTGTAAAGAGATTCAAGTTGTTTTGTTTAATGATTTTGTGGTCGTATGATATTATATTTGTGATGTAATGTAATTTTATAATTTATTGCCTTAAAAGTTTCTGAGGCATAATATGAAGTGAAGGTTTTTAAATTGCTAATGATAAATTTTTTAAGTCATAGCATGATGTGAATATTTTAATGATTTTGATGTGTAATATGATTTGTGACATAACATGAAGTAACAGTTTTTAAGCTTGTAATGCTTTCAGATATAACATGAGGTGAAAGTTCTACAGTTTAAAAGTTTTTCACTCATAACAGGATTAATGTGAATATTTTATTGATTTTGAGGTGTAATATGATTTGTAACGTAACGTGAATTAACAATTTTTTTAAGTGTGTAGTACTTTCATATGTAAAGGGTAAAAACATGTTTAAATGTTTTTTAGTCATAACATTATTTTTGTGAGTATTTTTATGATTTGTTATGTACAGTCTTTGCTTTGAAAGTATTAACTGAGATGTATTTTGTGACTTTTTAAATAATAATTTTCGATTTTAAAAAGGAGTAATGTGTCTTGTTAATTAATTGTTTTAAATTCCTCATGTCACTAATTTTTTTAAATATCTTGTTTTGTGAATGATGAATGGGTAAAAATGTTATATTACTAAAGAGAAGTTTGAAACAAAATTTATGTTAAACATGAAACAAGTAGGTGTGTAGCAGTGATAGTTCATATTATTCCCCAGGAAGTAGAGTGCTTTTACGAAAAAGCTCTTTTACGAAAAATCGTAGTTACTTGCTTCAGTCTTCACGAGGGAGAAAAATTTTAATATAATAATTTAACAGGAAAATTTATTTGTGTGTTAAGCTGATATAGTGTGTCCATTATTTTATATGCCCATATCATGTCAAGTACATTTCTGAGCTCTTTCTACAAAAATTCATAATATTTTCAACTTCTGTTTCATTAAATAGTGCAGCAAATTACCCAGACTTTACAGAATTTGTGTTCACATTATTCGGCTCAATGTAGTACGTCTATATTATTTTTAAATGTTATGTAGTATTGATTTAATCGTTTTTTTCTTCGACCAACTGTCAGGACTCTAATCGTTCCTAGAATTATTCTATTTTTTAATAAGCTTTGCTGGATTAAGCCCTTCTGCATGCGATCCAAGTCTCCCTATCCTTCGATTGAATTAGTGTTAAACATTCATTATTATTACAATAGTGAAATTAATTTGCCCAGGGAAAAATCTGTCTAAGTTTTTCTCAGTAACAGTTTGCCTTTGTTTAATAAATGTGCTTCCATCCACACAGGACTTCATGTGGGCAGTAAACAAGTTTTCATTTTGTAGCGAAATAGGTTCTGTAATTCATTTTGTAAGTTAACACTTAATTTATTTACGAGACCAGGAAGTTGTTCATCCTGCTGTTTGAAATATGTATTTATTCATTTTTCTGGTCCAAACCTTATACTTTTGGTGTATTACATTTTTACATTTCTCCCATTGGTAATGTTACCTATTTGGAAACAGTCGTTTTGTAATTGGATGTTAATTGTATTCACCTCTATTTCCCATAAATCCAGCTCAGGTGCCTGGCAGACCCCGTCTATGCTCCACATTTCTAGTCATGCTCCCGACACACACAGCATGTAAGACTATCATTCACTGACCTCGCAGCCGACCAGGCGTGTTTCTCCTGCTTGTACAGTTTCCTACGTGATTTCAAATCCATTGTTATTGTGAGGTTTAATTAAAGTAATGCAAATTATATTTCATAGGGACATTTTGGCTTTGTTGTACGCAGAACTCGTTACTTTATTTCTTTCCTTAGATGGGGTACATTAATTTTTTTTCTCATTCGAACTGAACAGATGTGCATGCTGCTACCCTCTCCCAGTCTAGCATTAGTTGCAAGCGAGCACACTCATGCACCATTTTTCCAAGTGAATGGAGCTGTTTCTCATCCTTGTACGTGTTGTTGATTTCAAGTAGTGTAATTTGTATATTTAGCCTTCATTGTAGGTAGAACTCATTAGTTAATTTCATAATGGAGACTCACATAGTTGTGATCAATTGTTAAACTTCTCTCATGTAATTTATATTGATAGCTATAACGCATTTCTTAATTTCTTTATGACACCTGAAGATATACATAGATGTGATCGTTTAGTATGTCGTAAATTATATTGCCATCATGCAGGACAGGTTAGTAAAATCACATTGTAGACGAATTTGTGTATTTTGTTTAACTGATTTTCATTACGTAATAATTTAATTAAATATGCCTTTCCTAACACCGCCATTGCCTGCAGATCGTGCTGCATGTCTCTCAGTCGCCTGTCAGACAAAATACTCAAAAATTAAGATATTGCACAATACCTATTTATAAACCCCTTCCTCAACACAAGCCCACCTCAGTACAATGCCAGAGCTCCGAATGTGAGGATGTACCCTACCATTTACCAACCCCCCTCCCCCCCCAGGCCAAAAAAGACAGAAAGAAAGTCCCACAGAACTCACTTGCACCAAACTATTCACATATAAATTCACACATATTAAAAAAAATTTAAAAACAATAGTTTGGTTAATTACCTTTTACATTAATTGGATCAAACAATCAAAATTATTTCATCGGATTAAGATTAGCAGATTTTAAAAAATTTGGTCGGATTAAGACAATCTGATAAACCGATTTGGTATTAATACGATAATCCGATTAATCGAAAGTGGGGTGAAACCACGCACGCCCCTACTACATTTCTCATATCCAAAGTTTCATACAAGAAATAAACAGTGTTTTCTCGAATAACATGTCAAGACAAATACTATATTAAAATGTGTATTCGGAAGGACGTGAGTTCGATTCCTATCCAAAACATACAGATGTCTTTATTTTTCCCCATTGCTTTTTTGAAATCACTCTAGGCGAATATCGGATTGTTTACATATCAAGTTTCCTTATCATTACAATTCCATCTCGCAGAGGGTTGGAATACATTCTTCAGATTGTTTCATTTACCTATTTGCTTAGTCAAATTCTATCAATTTGTGAACCTATGTCATCTTAGCATTAATTTCCTCTGAATTTCGTAAAAGGATAATCGCAAACATTTGAAAAATTCCTCAATTCCTTAGGGCCGTAGCCAGCTCGACAAAGTGTGATTGGGGGGGTTGGAGGGGCAAGGCTGTTTATAGGGGTGGCAGAATATTTAGCATGAAAACTAGCACCCACCACTGAAATTTTATAAATCTGAGTTATAGATTAAAAAAAGTGTTTATTACTTCTAGGACTGTATCTATGTATCTATCTTTATTATTAATGTGTAGTAAAACAAACATAAACTGGGCTGTTGCTACACATGCGAGTAACAAGAATACGCAAAAAAATAAAATATAAACGTAATTTTCCAAAATTGTGTTTTCTGCTTTGACTATAAGTATGTACATATTTTGCATTTGCAAGTTTTTATTATTTTCCAAAATTTCGTTTACACTGGAATGAAGTTATTATCTTATTCCAACAGAAAGTATACAAAATAATTGCTCATATTGAAATTTTGAATATTAACTACTTATGTATCTTAATTCAACTATAATTTTCTAGATCCTTTATCATTAAACTACCTCGAAACTTTATCCATATTCAATTTCTTAGTTCTTTGTTTTTTGAAAACTAGAAATACTAAATCTGCCATTCTACGATGATACATAGAAAGTGTACGAGTACTGCTGATGTTTGTTAGTGTTGAAAATGTGGATTCACAAGTTGCAGTACTGCAGCCAAATGTTTCCGCTATTGCAAACAGTTCATACGTGTCCTTGAAAGCATCTCTGTAGTTGTAAAGAAGACCTTATGTTTTTATCTGGTCTTGCAGAAACATATCTCTTTACAACTGCGAGCTCCTCTTCTGAAGGTAGTTTTATGTCTAGAAATACAAAACTGTTTTATGTTATTCAAACACTAGAAAACATTTTTAACACTTTTGCAAAGGAAAAAATTTCGTATATAAGGAAAACGTGTAAATGGAGGGAACAATCAAACATTAAAAATGTTATTAGTTAACATTTTAACAGATAATTCCGAGAATGTTTCTATATTTTAAGCAGTTAAGGTCATATATAATGATTTCGAGCAATATTTTACTGCACAGGAAAAATTTGTTCATAATTATTTATAGTAACATTCTTAAACGATTTTTATTTCAAAGAACCTCGAAAAATTTTATTTTTAAGAGTTTTACTTCTATCAGCATCAAAAAATTAATTCCCTTACCTAGATTTTCTAGAATATCCAGATCTTTCAATTTATACTCTTCTACACTAGCAATTGCATCCAATAGCTCTTCATTATCCGAAAATCGCTGTTGAAACTGCGTAATGAAGATGTCTAATGATTCATAAACCACACTCTTCAGCTGCTGTTCATCTAAAGCACACACTGTAATATGAGCTGGCAACTGTTCCGTGTATATGAAGCTATAAAGCCTGCTTTATCTTGACATTTTATTACTCTTTTATTAGGTACACAGTCTTCAGTACATTCTGGAAGAATCTGTTTGCTTTCATTCAAAACAGATTCAAACTCTGAATCGTTCCTAATGAAAATCAATTCACAGTTTACAGAACTAACGATACCAAGTGCAGCCCTCAAGCCTGTTTGACGATTCTGTAGCGCAGGATCTGCTGGGTAAAGTAGCCCAAAATCTTTTTTGCATAGGACAAGACAAAACAGAAAAATGGGAGCCACCGTGGCAAATTTAATGCCAGTGCTTTTTGCGATATCCTATCCACTGAAGTTGCTCTCATTTATAGCATCCAACGCACATATAATACTTTGTAGTTAGAAAGAATAACTAAGTGATTGCTAAATGACCAGACCATCGCTGTTCCAGAAGATGAAAAATCGTACTTCCTTAATACAATGCTACAACTTTCCCATGGTGAAAGAACTCAGTAGTAGGGGCTGAATGGTTTCACACAACATATGATTAATCGGATTATGAATTTGATATCAAATTGATTTATTGGTTTAATTCTGAATCCAATCGTAATCCGATCAAATATTTTATCATACGATCTCTATCAGATAAAATAGTTTGGATTGATTGATGCATTTAATTTAAGTGAATTAATTAATCCAATTTTTTGTGTGAATTGATAAGTGTATAGTTAGGTGTAAGAGTGTGCTAAGTTTATTTATTTATTTTGGGGGGTGTTGGGGATAGGTCCTCACTCTCGGAGATCTGGCGTTGTACTGAGGCATGATGTGTTGGGGAAGGGGTGTATGAAGAAATTGTGTAATATTAATTTTCAATGGTATAGAGCTCCTTCCCGTCTGGTAGGCGACTGAAGGGTAAAACACGTCTGCTTCGACTGCTGTCTGGAAGGCGACAGAGGTTATGGCGTATTTAATGAAATTATTAGTAAATACATAATGAATTAAACAAAAAGAGATGTTCAAACGATTTCCTGTATGATAGCAATTTAATTTACATGAAGGACTTATCAAATCTCAAATACAAATTTGAAACTAATTACAGACCCCAGTTATTCTGGTGTCATAAATAAATCAAGAAACTATTTATATCAACAATTTCCCTATCAATATATAATTTAAGGCCGGATAAATTACATGACTCGAATTGAACGGCACTTTTCCTAAACACATTAACAATGGATTTGAAAACACGTACCAATATATAAATTACACTACTTGATACACACGCCTCTCAGTTCTACATGTACCTTAAATGTTACCTGCTATTGATCTCATTTGGGAAGACCAATAAAAAATTCTGAAATTAAACACGAGTGAAGAATTCTGAGCTTTACTCAGATTTTATGGGCCAATGAAA
Organism: Dryococelus australis; assembly: GCA_029891345.1. Classification (NCBI taxonomy): domain Eukaryota; kingdom Metazoa; phylum Arthropoda; class Insecta; order Phasmatodea; family Phasmatidae; genus Dryococelus; species Dryococelus australis. The sequence goes on along the minus strand of CM057009.1, from coordinate 167,914,909 downwards.
TATGGAAATACATTTTAATGAAAATCTTAGTAGTTTTACACTTATTTCATATACATATTTTCGTGTTAGTTCTTTGATGTTTTTTATTCGCTCTGCACCTAACTTGTAAACAATTCACAAACTCTTAGTTTTCGACATTCTCTCAATAATACAATCGAGAAATCCTTATTCATAGCGTTAACTATTAAATAAAAATATAACATAATGTTTTAAACAATTGGTTCAAGTAACCATATAAAAACATTTTCTTGTTCCCAATTGGGAACATTCGCGTATCATATGAAGTTTTTGGGTCTGCAGGGATAATAGTAGGTAGCTCATCCTCTGTGAAGTCATGTGAGAATGTGAAGTGCTGTAATCTTATCTGGCAGGAAATAGATACCACACTTATCATGAGTACTTACATCTGCTCTGTGAGTAACATATTTGGTTTCTTAGAAGAAAGGGACAAGTAAATATACGTTACAAGACTAAAGTTACACTATGAACAAAGGCTTGCACAGTCATCAGCAGCAGGAAGATGTAAGATAATATGGCTTAACTGAAAGTTTGTTCTTCGCAAGCTGACATTACTAGACAGTTTCCATGTGGCTGTCTTAGAGGATATTGAGTTACAAGGTGACAGCTGCTGAAAGGGAAGGATTTATTATTTTCTCTTGTGGACTCGAATAAGTAATTATAGCCTTACAATTTCTCGAACAACTCAACATGGTGAAAAATTCAACAAACTAGAAGATTCAGTAGAGTATTTCATGAATCTAAGCGATTCTGATGACTGAATCAGGCTTCGAACCTGCAAATTGTATAGTTGACTTTGCCAACTTCCCCCTGATGAATATGGAAGACTTACTGATGAGGAACAATTAAATGAAGATCAACTGAATGAAGTCACTCCGGCAGATGTATGTGGTATGATAGATGTGCAATTACACTCACTTGGTACTGAAACCTCCAATCCAGGTGCAGAAGAAGCAGATACATCCACAACTAATTTCAGTGAGCCAACTACAAAGAAACAGCGCAAAGACCGGACATGTCCACAATGGAAAAAACAATATGATACATTTGAAAAGGTAACTTTATCATCAAGTTTCGCTCCCTTAGCTGTTAGATGCCCAGAGCTGGTATTGGCAGATCCATTTGATGTTTTTTTTTATTTTGCCAGAGCAGTATTTAGAGTATGTAGCAAGAATGACATCCCTCTATGCTCATCAGAAAGGATTTGAATTTTATGTAGATTGGAAATAAATAAGTCAGTTTTTTGGTTTGTTTTTGTTAAGTGGATAGCATAGTGTTCCCACAAAAGACATGTACTGGGGTACAGCAGAAGATGTGGAGATTCCCCTTGTACAAAAAGTAATGCCAGGAAATACATTTTAAAGAAAGACCAAAAAATAATTGCACTTAATGGATAACACTGAACTACAAATAGGGGAAAATTAAGCCAATGAATGAAGAACTTTAAAAAATCTGCAGCAGTTTGACATTTTTCATAAAGGCATTGATGAATCCATAGTGCCCTATTACGTACACCACAGCTGCAAAATGTTAATTTGTGGGAAACCAATTCGATATGGTTATAAAGTGAGGATGTTGTGTTTCAACAATGGCTATCCATATAATATGGAGATATAGTAAGGGAAAAGTGCACCATGCAACAAACCACTGGGATCCAGGGTAGTAAACAATTTGCTGTCAGTAGTATAGAAATGCTGGTTCGAGTGCAGCCCACGACCATCAGAAAACCAACAGCAAATTGAATGCCAAAACCATCAGAAAACCATCAGAAAAAATTACTGTTTTTTTTCGTGATCCAAAACATCAGCTGCTGATTCGAGCGCAACTGCAAAAAGTGACTGCCAAAAGTTGCATTAGAGTGCAGTTATAAAAAGTGACTGCAAAAGTTGCATTCGGGTCATCTGCAAAAAGTGACTACAAAAAGTTGCAATTGGGGCATCTGCAAAACATGACTGCAAAAAGTTGCGTTAGAGTGCAGTAGCAAAAAGTGCCTGCAAAAGTTGCATTAGAGTGCAACTGCAAAAAGTGACTACAAAAAGTTGCAAAGAGCGGCGCAAGAAATTGAATAAGCAAAAAAAAAATATTGTCCATAACAAAGATGGACCAGTTGCTGAATGTATTGAACGGAACCCAATAATTTAAGAAACTTTCCGAACTTTCAATGGGAAAGACCTATCCCATAGAACATGCTGAAATATCTGATACACGGTATGGACACAAAGTGGTAATTACTTCTGGAAATTTTAAAGTAACATTACCAGACAGATATCTTCAGATTTTCAGCGAAAAAGTTTTAGATGGTGTTAATCGTGGAGGTATAAATTTTGCATATGATGGAATGGTGGATTGGAGTGCTAAACAAAGGCATTCTATTTCGTTTTATTATCAAAAAAACGATCGCCGTATTAGACATCAGTTGATTTTTATTGTGCTCACATCTCTATAAAGTTTTAATGGTTGTCCAATCATTAAAATACAATTATCGCTCTGACTTCAGCAATGTGCTACAACATAGTCTAATTAAAAATTTAGATACACATCTCCAAATTCGATGCATTATAGTAGCCGAAACATTGAGTTCATTTTATTACACTTTCTATAGAAATATTCTTCATCTTTATAACAAAAAACTTTAATATATATAATATGACTACTTCCAACCCAAAAAATATCTACGGCTTCATCTCTAATACCACTGTTCTTTCAGACAAATCAAAGTTAATTAACTTACATTTTTCATCCTTAATTTCAACTAATATTTCATTAACTTGATTTGTTTGCACTGGGAAAAATAATGGATAAGCTGGTTCGTAATAAATCGTGTCGCCAAATCCAAATGCTGTTCTTGGTTTAAAAGTGACAATTATGCTAGTTTCTCTATGGTTATTTTCATCGTGTTTAATATCATGCCATTTACTATATTAAATTGAACATTTATTGTTTCAAATGGAGCAAATTTTGTAACTGTATCACCATAATGATCCACATTTGCTTTCAGAATTTTATTTTCTACGAAACCCAAAAGTTTTCCTATTGAAACCATTTTCCAAACTGTAATTTAAGCGTACATTTTACTTTCACTCTGTTTGTTATTTTATCCAGCTCGAAAGATATATAATTATCTTTCCCACCCATTGAATCTTCTAGACTAACTGAAAAAATTGCTTTTATAGTTTTTTCAAGATATCTTAAGCTATATTGAACAACTGGAATATCAATTGATTATTCCATATCATTCTGGCCCACAAAATATAGCTTATTTCTCACAGAGGTAATGTTATGCATTATATAAGTAGTATAGAACTGAACTAAAGCCAATGAGTGGCCCTCTATCTCTAAAGGGTAGTGTAGTCTCTTCTTCAACACTGATTTGTTATCTGTTAATTTGAATACTTTACTCATTTATTATATTATTAAAAAAATCTTTTAATAAATGAGCAAGAAACATGTAGACTCGGATATTAAAATAAGAATACCAGACAAGACTGTATCGACAAAATGTAACGGAGAATTATTACTTAATAATATTAGGTGTTTGATTGTGGATCCTAGTAACTGTGGAAAAACTACACTTATGATAGATAATTTTATATATGTTCAGGGATGGTTGGACTTTGGTACTCTCTATGTATATTCAAAAAGTCTGGACCAACCAAAATATATCAATTTAAAGAAAGATATAGATGTAGCATTACAAAATTATTTAATGAACCAATAGCATAATTCTTTCCATCGAATGAAGAAATGGTTGACGTAAATGAATGCCATAAAGAGTCTGTAGTTGTTTTCGATATCATACTCGAAATGCAAAATATGGTAAGAGACTACTTTACTCGTGGTAGACATAAAGATATTGATTGCTTCTATTTAGCTCAGACATACTCAAAAGTACCTAAGCAGCTTATAAGAGTCAATGCTAATTTTCTTTGCATATTCAGACAAGATGATACAAATCTTAAAAATAATCATAGTGATTTTGTTGGTGGTGATATGTAATTTGAGAAATTTACAGAGACGTGTTCGAAATGTTGGAATAATGAATATGGTTTTGTTTCAATAGATATGACTCGTAAGTTAAATAATGGCAAGTATAGTAATAAAATTAAAGACTTTTTTAATTCTTAGTTTGTAAGTTTTGTTTTTAATGGAAGTGTTTCCATTAAAAACCAACATAATCTGATCTTTTTAAAAGTATTCATATAACATAACTATTTCAATAAACGCAATTGTATCTTAGGGTACATTGTGGGCTTTTGGTATTTTAAAATATATCATATCGTCAGGGTATACTTCATAAGTGTTACGCATGTCTTTTTTTTCCGTTCATGATAACAGTTGATAACATTTTTATATTTTTTCTTGTTTTATTATTATTTCAACTATAGTTCCATCTCTCATAAAAAAATATTCTATTTGGTTATCAAAGTAAAATGCTTTTTCTTTTGATTTGTATTTCCCAACTAAACGAATAATATTAATTCTGTTTTTTTGGTAGTACTCTAAATTGATTGCGTCCGTCGGTGAAATGGGATTTCCCACATGTCTTTGTCTTTTTTGGTCAAAATCTATATTATTATCTACTTCCAAGTAAGTAAGATAGGCTTTATCCAATGATATTTTATTTCTTGTCAGTGTGGTTATAAAGTCGTTGAACTGTGTGTTGGAAACAAAATCATTAGGACTGATCTTCTCGTCATTGTTCGTGAGTTCTTTAATTTGATTTTCAATATAAGAGCTCATTAATGCATTTCTGCATATATCATTTTTTATTAATAGTGAAATAATTTTTGGAAATTTTAAATTATGTGAAAAGAGATTTAGCACAATTACACACAAATGACCACAAGTTACTTGATTGAAGTTTTGAATTCTATCATCGTTATAAAAAATATTACTTCCGAGATATGCTATTAATTATCGCCTTTGGATTTCCGCCAAATGAATCAAAATAATATTTTTTGTATGCTTTTTTTCCAATAGCATACCAAGTGTGTACCAGAGTTTGTCGAAACATCTAGATTAACAATCCCGCATTCATTATCGAGTGGCGCGTTAAGTAGCTCATCGATCATAAATACACCCCAAAAATTTTTTATGCTTAATTTTTTAACCATTTGATCAATATCAAAGTTACTGAGAGGAGTAATTTTTTTTTAACATTCTTACCCCACTTAAATTTCTTCATTCCCTTGCTGTATTCCTCCATAGCTAAATTATGCCTGCATTGTTCTTCCAGTTCTTGGTTTTTTTCTCTGCATTAATTACTGATGTAGCGATAGATGATGAACCGCCAACTAATGCTCCTAGAGCCCCCAATGCTGCGAAAATTAAGGGTAAAAACCACCTTGTGAACTGTCATACCATTTCCAATTTTCATTTTTTAGGACATTTTCTTAAGCTATGGAACTGAAATTGTGATAGAGATTCCTTTGTCCTCATTTAGTTTCTTGTTTTTATGATCCAGTTGGTCTTTCGTTAGGAAAGAATCTATATTCAAACCCTTCAACTCCTCGTTAGGAACTTGACATACAATGTTTTTTTTTTTACTTTCATTTATTATAAGAAATATTTTATCATTTCATTTTAATTCCCCCCAACCAAGCTTACGTTTAATATGCATCGCAGATCCAGTAACACCAGCCCACAATCTCTCATTGAGACCAGCATCTGAACTTAACAATCTTTTGAACGCTTTATTTTCTAGTTCTTTGTCAGCTACATGTCTTTCAGCTAGATCTTTATGACGATGATATGCTATATCATGTTCCATTGCAGCCACATCTAGTCGATTAATGGGTTTAACGCCATGCTCAATCCTCTCTTTTAGTCTGGTACCCGGACCTAATTACTGATAACCGGGTGCATGCAACTCAAAAGGTAGCAAATTTAGTATGTCATTGAGTAACCCTTATCCATTATGCTTCTACTCCCAAAAAGTATGTGGTATTGTGTTTAACATTCGTATCAGATATGGTATACGTTTGGATTATTCACAACAAAGTCACTAAACTTGCTGTTGAGCATATTCATTATTCCAACTTTTTCATTGTAATAGTTATCATTTCCAGCATTCTCTTCGCCATAAATATCGAGAAGTCGATCAATAAGCATCCTAACATCATCCATCCATATGAATTATTTGGGGTAGTCTGTATAATTCTTTATACATTTCCCCTTTTTAGGTGAGGGGCGTTTATTTTTAATCGAATCGTAAATAGGTTTAACAATAATTTTCCATTTATTCCCTTTACTCGATTATGGTGTTCCCTAGTTTGGAGCAATGTTTTGAAAAACTGCGTTCGTATTTGCTAGTATAAGACTATAGTGTTCATAGTCGGTTGCAGTGTAGTCGCTTTCTGTTATTTTCTTACTAATTAGTAATTTCATCAAACCATCGGTTGCAGTGTATGTTCGGCCTTTTACAGTAAATTTGTCATTGATGAATGTTACTTCGCTATCACCAATATACAATTTACCTTTATCAGCCTTTAGCCCAAAAATATTGTCTTTGCAGTCAATTAAGAAATCGGCCACTTTCTTATCAATTAATGTGGTTTTGTAGTTAGTTAACTGTCGGATATCAGTTTTCAAATGCCCCAATGCTTCGTCACAACGTTCATCGACATCGTCAATCCGTTTAATGCCATCGTTATAGCATTCATCGCCATAGCATTCATCGGTGCCTGATTTACAAACAATTTTCTTTCAAAAGATGTTTCTGTTGGTGTCTGTGAGTAGTTTAAATACTTAACAGCAACTGGAACAAGTTCTTTTCTTAAGTGCTTATTCTCATTTGTTACGTATCCATTTATTGCCCCAAATTTTCTACGGCATATGCCAATGGTTGATCGTATTTTTTATTTTTATCATATACATCTTGGCGAAATTTTCTAAAAATTTTAAACTTTTCAATTAACTGTCTTCTTCACTCCATATTTTTTCTCTATATTGTTTACAATTTTTTGTTGCCTCATTTATTATATAGAATGAACAATGAAAACTCAAATGTATGAAAAATACACTAAGTTCATATAAACTTACCAATAATAAGAAAGTAAGAATTAAATGTGTTTGTAGATGTCGTGTTACCAATAACTTGTTATTCACTGGTCAGAGTATAAAAAACGATGTAAATGAAATTCATAAACCAATGAGAAAAAACTTCCCCAGAAGAACTGTTCTATCTTTTGGTATCGATGATCTTTGGCAAGCTGATTTAGTTGAGATTAATTCTGGATCTTTAAAAGGTATACATAGAATTAACAAAGGGTTTTAATATATGTTAAATGTGATAGATGTCTTTTTCCAAATATGCATGGGCAATACCAATCAAAGATAAAACTGGTGAAAATGTTACGATAGCATTTAAAACTATTTTGAATGATCGCAAACCCATGCATTTACCAACAGATGAAGGTAAAGAATTTTACAATAACTCATTTAAGGCATTAATGGCCAATAACAACATAACACACTATTCAACATACAGTGAAAAGAATACTAGTGTTGTAGAAATATTTAATTGAACATTGAAGGAGAAAATGTGTAAGATATTTACTATGCAATGAAATTATAAATGGGTGGCTATATTACCTAAATTAATAACTGAATACAATAACACTTTTCACAGTACAATCAGAATGAAACCCACCAATGTAAATGTAAAGAATGAAAGTTATATTCTAATCAACATGTATGGAGGAGAAAGAAAAATGGTTAAACCAAAGTTTGGAATAGGAGATAAAGTTCATACAAGTAAAATAAAAATTTGTTTTAAAAAGGATATTCACCAAATTGGTCCACTGAAGTATTTGAGGTGTGTGAAGTATTGCACACAAACCCCACGACATACGGAATAAAAGATTTAAAAAATGAACTTATTAAAGGTATTTTTATGAGCCAGAGCTGCTTAAGACCAAATATGATAAATACTACTTAGCGGAAAAAATTTTAAAAAGGAAAGGAAATAAGCTGCTAATTAAATGGTTAGGTTTTGATAGTAGTCATAATTCTTGGGTTGATAAGAAAAGTGTAGTTGTTTAAGCATTTTTTTCTATATAATAAATGGATCAACAAAAAATTGAAAGTTATGTGCGTCAGTCGTTTCCACCAAACGAGCAAACAAAAAATAATTTTTGAATGAATATAACAAGCACATTGAGTTTGATATTGCTATTGGCGATTCATTTTCACATCCGAATGAAGTTTATGTTTACTAACAGTATAAGCTAACTAAAAGAGTTACAAATACAGATTTTGAAAAAACTTCAACTATTGATCTTCGTGAGTATTTAATCCCATTCCAGTTCTCAAGAATAGAGATCGCTAAACATGGTTGTATAATCGAAAGTATTGACAACCCTGGCATCACTTCAACAATGATGCATACATTGCTAGGTTCGGAATCAGAATCAGCATACTTCCAAATGTCGGTGATAGAACTAGGTAAATATGTTAGCAAAAATAAGCTTAACGAAATTACCTATCCATTATGATATTTGTTTGGGTTTATGAGAGATTGTAATGAAATATTCTGAAATATTCGAAATTCTAGTGACGATGTTTCGCTCTACAGAAGACCTCCAAAGAAAGCAGATGGATCTGATGATGCAGATAATACACCAGATGCTGGTAAAATAGTAATTGAGAAATTGGAAATTCTGTGGCCAATTGTTGAATATGATCCTATTTATGGAGACGAAATTAAGGTAAAATTATAAAACACCCCAAAATTCCCATTAGTTTTAATGATTGGCAATGTCTTGAAAAACCAGTACCTACTAATGCAAACTCATTTCAGTTTGATATAAAATATCAGTTCAATTCAATCCAATTCGATATGCCAGACTTTGTCATTGTTGATTTTCAGCATAACAGAAAAGAAGACCCTTGACAATTTACAAACGGTTCAATGTTTGATTCTTGTTTCGTCAAAAATATTTATATTAAGAATGGGCGGAATGAAGTGATTCCCAAAGAGAATTGGAATTTAAACATTGATGATAAAATTTTCGAAAAGATGTATATTGCTTACAACGATTTTAGAAATTCAAAGACTAAACTAGATACCCTTATCGTAATAATGAACTGTGCTTCAACTCTGCATCATTTATTGGGAGAAGGCCATTGTATGTTACTGATTGTTCTTACAGAAAACAGCTATTGTAAAAGCTCGAACTAATCTGAAACTTACAGTTGATTTTAATAAACCAATATCGGCTTCAACTATTTGTAATGTGGTACTCGTAAGCCAAAGAAACATAATTTATGATGTTAAAAGAGAAAGAATCACCGAAGCCCAATAGTATGCAAACATGTATGGTTATTAGATTTTTAATGAATGGTTATCCATTTAAAAAAAATACTGTTATATAATACCACTATAAGAGTGTCTTAAATGGACTCTGATATAAAAACCATCTGAGGATGCACATTCTTAAGTTGGGTCCCTCGAGGGACCCCTTTTAATTGTAACAAATGCTTCTTATACTTTCCCGTTACATTCACTCGCAATGCTTTTTCAGATCAGTATTATCGCAACATCTTTCGCTTTGAACCACAGATTACCTTCTGTGCTGATAGCATCTTTCGTCGATGGTAGCACGTGCTTGTCGATGATTGCGTTCGTCGTGTCCAGCATCGATTTGTACTTCTGGTCGACGCCGTGCTTGTGTATGAATGGCAACCCTTATTCAAACACCCAGTCCTGGAACTGTTCTGTGGCTGCCATCTTTGATTTCATGATCTACGCGTACAAGCCTGGTTCATTGATAAATATGGTATGAGGATGCATATTTAACAAGAGGAGCGATTCGTTCATCCCTGGCTTCTTATTTTGCTTCTGACATTTTGAGACGAGATGTCTTGAAACACTACTCGATCGGCAGTTGCAGGATGTCTGTCGCAAACGATTTTAATCGTACGATATCGGCAAATAGGTCATCGTGACTCATCGTCGTACTGAAGCAGTTGCCTATCGATGTGATGGGTAACTACTCTTTCATGAGGTTGTACAGCATTATGGGATTGACGTTGTCTAGAGACAGTAGCACTTGCATCTCGGGGTACTCTTGCCTAATCGCATCGAGTCATACACTCACCAGTCGCTTTTGACATCTGATGGCATAGTAGTCGTTTCCGCCGAGTGAGATTAACACAAACTTTTGATGCTTACCGATATCGTCAGTAGGCAGCAGCGGATGATTGTCGATGATACTACTTTGTGCAGCGATGATTGTGTTTGCAGCATCCAGTAGTGGTTTGTACTTTTGTTCGATCTTGTACTCGTCGTGCTTGCAAATGGACGGCAGCACTTTTTTGTACACCCAGTCCAGGAATTTTTCAGCTGCTGACATCTTTGATTTCATGATCAATGCGTACAAGCCTAGTTCATTGATAAATACGGCATGTGGCTGCATATTCAAAGGGGTGAACGAATCGTTCAGGCCTATATCAGCGTATGATTGCCCATACTTTCCTCTGACATGATATTTGATTACTTTTTCAGGATTTGTGTATTCCAAAATCAACGCAACATCTTTCGCTTTGAACCACGAGTTGCCTTCTTCAACAATGATCACATACACCTCTCTACCGCCATAGTTAAGTTTGCTGTTTACAACGTTGATGAGCGATTGCATATCTGCGATACATTTCAAAATGCCATCTCGTAATACTTACTCCACGTCGATCGTCTGATAATGTTCCTTTAAGCTCGCAAACGACTTTATGTGTACGATACTGTCTTTCAAGTCATCTTGATTCATCTCTGTGGTTAAGCAGTTTCCTACAGCTTTAATGGGCAACTGCTCTTTCATAAATTATACAGCATTATGGGATTAACGTTGGTGAGAAAAAGAAGCACTTGCATATTGGGGTATTCGTGTCTTACCTCATCGATACAAGTACGTACTAAACAAATTTGGCATCTGATGACATAGTAACAGATACTGCTAGTGTAGATGAGAACGAACCTATGATGTTTACTGACATGTTACGTTGGTGGTAGCGCACATTTATCGAAAATGTCGTTAGCTGCTATAAGCTTCTTGTTCAAGTCATCCAGTAGAGGTTTGTACTTTTGCTCGATCTTGTATTCACCGTATTTGCGAATGGATGTCAACACTTCTTCATACACCCAATCCTGGAATTTTTCAGCCACTGCCATCTTTGATTTCATGATCAATGCATACTAGACCGGTTCATTGATAAATACAGTATGTGGATGTGTACTCGGCAAGGGTCGCGATTCGCGACCCTTTAAATTTTCATACATATTACAATATTTATCTCTAACGTGGTCGATGATTGCCTGTTTTGTATTCGCATACTCGAGTATGTCCACAACATCTTTTGCTTTGAACTACGGGCTGTTATCTTCGTCGATGATGATAAGCACCTCTCTGTTATCGTAGACGAGTTTGCCATCTACGATGTCGATGAGCGATTGCATTTTATTATGCATATGCTTTCCTTTAAGTTCACGCATGATATCAGCGATTAGGCGGCTCGTGCTGGGCAACTGTTCTTTCATAGTATCACTCTTTTACAATTTTGTAGTGCCCCCATGGTAGTGTATTAATGCCATCTTTAAGAATAAATCTTTTATCATCTTCGGGGCTTAACGCTTTTTTTCTCATCTCAATCATATAGAGTATATGATTCTTACTTCTAATAAGATTCATACTTTTGTACAACAGTTTTTCACCAAACAAACACTTTTTGTAGTCACCAAAACTAATCTCATTTCTGACTACAGCATTTTTCACACCTTTTGCTCTTTTCTTTACACCCCCCTCCACATTTATTGCATACATTTTCGATTTCAGACCAATAAATTGTTCCATAATTTTTCTATTACATTCATCTTTCATTTTGCCAATAATATTTTTGTTAACTAACGGTATACCATATGGATTATCTTTTCTATAGTCATAAGTATCAAAATGGTCGACCATTTCTTTCATGTCACTGTAGAAGTCTGGTGTTTTTATATAATAGATGTACGAATCAGTATCTTGGTAGCACAGTTCAATATTTTCCCCATACTTTGGCTTCATTATATTATAGTGAAAACCATACATTAAGACTTTCGATAGATCAAGTTTACTTATTCCAACATAAATGGGTTTGTTGAAGCACAGTTTTGTTTTATTTATATGAACTGTATCCAAAAAGCTAGTAAATATAGTCCGATCTTTAAAGTTTGGTTTAGCAACTAGTTTATACATTTGCTCAGAACTTGTGCACAGCCCAATAACCACTCCGTTTCTAATATACTCAATTGTTTTCCCAAAAACGGAATTGTTCATTAGCTTATAGAAATCTTTTTCAAAGTAATTTGTAGACTTTATTCGCATATTTGTGTTTAGATCAATATAGGACTTGAGCCAATCTGATTGATCAAACTCCAGAACTCTATGGATCTTTTTCAACTTCATTCCGAGAGATAGATACTGCTTAAGATTTACATAGTGTAATGCATATTTATCTTTACCATTCAGACTAGTCAAGAGTTTGGGGTTTTTGAACCTTCTGGTATTTTATTATCTGGTGCCAATGGCAGATCTCTGTGGAGATCATGTAGTTCATGTGGGTATTCCAAATCAACTTCCAATATGTACCCTTTGCTAGCATCATCTTATATTTTTGTTACATCTATATTTGTATTTACCCACTTAAACACACCATAGGGCAAATACTGACATATAAGTTATTGGCTTCCAGATATGCAAGATAAAAGATTTCCTTTGTGCTGTCATAAGCATTCATGTAGTTATTATTTGCTTTAGCATATCACTTACAATATTGTGAAATTCCACCACGGACACCTTTTTCTATCACCAAAATCATGTCATAATCTGTTAATAATTCTAGTTCTATTTTAGCATGTTTGAGCATAGCATCCCACCCTAACCCTGGGGCTATGAAATACCATGCTGGATCTAGCTTATATGTTTTGAGACACACATCTCTAAAATTTTCCATTATATCAGACAATATCAACACATCAGATTTGTTGTAGAGTTCTGTGTACTCTCTTAGAGATTTTATGTTGAATTTTTCCCACACCTCTCTCGCAAATTCGTAATCTTTGTCTGTAATGCCACATTTATTGAGTTTGTTGTAAAATGCATCTTTGGATGGAAGTGATATCTCACAAAATTTTTCAGCACTATCCATGTAGTCATATGGGTAGACACATTTTCATGTAACAAAGTCAAGAAGTTCATTGGAAAAATGCTTACACGTTTCTCGAAATTGGCTTCTGGAAAGGTTGCTAGAGAGTTTATCGATACTACAAGCCATAAATTTAAATGAGTCAATAAATCTAAGATTTACACTTCCACATACGTGCTTCGTAAAAGAAATATATTTTTCTTCGTTGTTGGGAATTAGATCAATCTTATTTTCATCGTTACCAAGATCTCTTATGAATAAATGTGTGTCATAGCCAGATAGGTTGTGTATAAACACTGGGACAAAACATGGATTTCTATACAATAAATTACCATCTTTGTGTGCAGCTCCCCTAAATTTCCCTGTAAGATGATCATGATCTCTCACAGAATCGCCATTCAAAGGCTTTTCACATATATGGCAATGGGTAGCTGTATCATAAACAATTTGTTCTTTCTGAGTTAGTGGAAGCATTCGTTTTTCATTTGTGTATATATCACCAATAGACTTTGCTTCTTCCATTAGCATTTTAACGAACACAGTGGATGCATCAGGCCCTTCATAAGTTACTGGTGGTTTATAGTATCCATGTTCGTATTTTACAGAGTAACAGAAGCTAATAGGCAAGTGTTTTTGGTAGGGTTTCGTGTAACATTCGCCGGGGTTTGGTTGGCAAGTTTAGATTTTAGTCAACAAACATTCAAAATCAGCATATATCACAAACGGAACTCTCAAAGAGTGATTTTGGTTTTGAAATCTTAATATGTCATTTTTTCCTTTAGATGGCAGTTCAACTCTAACACCATCATGATCTCGACAGTCTTGTTCGTGATCTTTTAGCTTCTTTACAGTGTAGAAATGTTGCAAACATCTATCACATATAAATATTTTGTGACTATTTTTTCGTTACTTGTGATGCGACAAGTCTCGAAAGACTTTTTACCCAGAAGTAGTGGTCGTTCTTTTCGTCTTTGATATATAGTAGGTTTATGTGCTTATCCGTCTTATTTTTTGTTATTTTTAATGGACAGATTATATATATTTCTTACCGCCATCTTCTTCTTCGTATGTGTATACATTAATAGAAATTCCACTTCTCTTCTCAAAGGTTGGTATGCTATCCAATTTAATTGGAAATTCCAAACCCTTAAGTGCATCATCAAACTCATGTTTCTATGCTTCGTATTTGTTCACTCTTTGAGGGTCTTTCTTTACTTGATGCAATGCAGATAGAACAGACCACAAAAAAAAACATTTTTGATCATCGTTCTTAACATTAATTACCGTCTGCTTAGTTTTGATTTTTTCTGGGAGATCAAGATAAGAACTGCCCTTGAATGGTACATATTTATTTATTCCTACTTCTAGTTTAAATATTCTGTTGAGTGCCCACTGAGATCCCTTTGCTTCGAATGTCCCCATCTCAGCTATGATTTTCGATATGCTGTTGGTATAATATTCTTCCAGTTAAGTCGATTTCAGTATAATTTCGTTCTTTGTTTTAAAGGAGCTTTCTTCATATTCAATATTCTCACCAATTCCCCTTTTGTACTCAGTGAAGAATTTCATGTTCACTTTGAATGATTTTGAATGCTTACTAATTAGCCCCATGACAATTTCTTTTACATTGTTTAGGAAATGCTTTTGGGTCTTTGTATGCATTCACATTCTTTACAGCCTAAGTCTTGTTCCTACTTTTAAATGCTGTTTCGATTTCTTCTACACTGAATATATGGGTGTGTACTTATGAATTTTATTTCTCAAGTGACTTCTTATGAGAGATGTTTTGTAATAGTGGCTACATGTTTCACATTTCACTTGTTTCTTTCGTGGGAACTTCTGTTTTGATATTAAGTTTTGTGGCACTTTAAAAATTTCACATGCATTTGTTGGTTCATGTGATTTATTACGTATTGGTGTAAGACCTTTGTGCAATCTACTTTTAAGATAGCTTCTTATGAGAGACGATTTGTAAAAGTGTTTACAAGTGTCACACTTGACATACTTCTCTTTAGATCTCTTCTTTTTTCTTTCCACAAAGATGCCTTTCTTAAACTTATATTCTTTCCAAGCATTACCAGTTGCATTAACCTTTTGCATTGTCATGGTCGTCATCATTTAGACGTCGGTTGATTTTTATTTGCGCTCATTTATTATATACAATATTTTATTTTTTTACGCATTCAAATTTCTTGAGCCACTCTTTTTTTGCAATCGTTCAGTTTGGGCGAATTAAACATCTGGCCCCAGGCGGCTGAATCTTTTTCGCCGTCGCAGGGCGCGATAACATGATGTTCGTACAGTACGTTTTGTAGCGCATCGCCGAAGTCAGAGCGATAATTGTGTATTAATGATTGGATAACCATTAAAACTTTATAGAGATATGAGCACAAATAAAAATCAACTGTGTCTAATACGACGATCATTTACTCTTTAAAAAACCGAATTGAATGCCTTTGTTTAACGCCACAATCCTCCATTCCAACATATGCAAAATTTATACCTCCACGATTAACACCATCTAAATTTTTTTCGCTGAAAATCTGACGATATCTGTCTGGCAAGGTTACTTTAAAATTTCCAGAAGTAATTACCACTTTGTGTCCGTTCCGTGTATCAGATATTTCAGCATGGTCTATGGGATAGGTCTTTCCCATTGAAAGTTCGGAAAGTTTCTTAAATTGTTGGGATCCGTTCAATACATTTAGCAACTGGTCCATCTTTATTATGGACAATATTTTATTTTTTTACATATTCAAATTTCTTGAGCCGCTCTTTGCAACTTTTCGTAGTCACTTTTTGCAGTTGCACTCCAATGTAACTTTTTGCGGTTGCACTCTGATGCAACTTTTGCAGTCACTTTTTTGTGGTTGCACTCTAACGCAACTTTTTGCTGCTGCACTCTAACGCAACTTTTGCAGTCACTTTTTACAACTGCACTCTAATGCAATTTTTTGCAGTCACTCTTTGCAGATGCCCCAAACGCAACTTTTGCAGTCACTTTTTGCGGATGCACCCAAACGCAACTTTTTGTAATTACTTACTTTTTGCGGTTGCGCTCGAATCGGCAGCTGGTGTTTTGTGATGGCTAGAGCATTTAATTTGCCTTTGGTTTTCTGATGACTGGAGGCTTCTCCCAAACACAACTTTTTGCAGTCATTTTTTGCGGTTGCACTCTAACGCAACTTTTGCAGTCACTTTTTGCGGCTGCGCTCGAATCGGCAGCTGATGTTTTGGATCAGGAAAACAAACGGTAATTTTTTCTGATGGTTTTCTGATGGTTTGGGCATTCAATTTGCTGTTGGTTTTCTGATGGTCGCGGGCTGCGCTCGAACCAGTTTTTCTATACTACTGCTCTCAGTTGTGAACTTGGTGAAAAATATATAAAAGCCACAGGTACCATTCGGGACAATCCTACGAAGAAACATACTCTGATCGACTAAAAAATTAAATAAAGAAGGAAAGTCGTGGAAATTTTGATTTTCGGTGTGATGGAAAATATGCATGTGCCATTGGAATGATAATGCTGTTGTAACACTTGCTTCCAATCACAGAAACCATCTTCCACTTGGGACAGCAAAGCGAATTTCAAGAACTATGAAGAAAAAAAAAAGTGAATATACCAGAGCAAAACTTAATAAGAAAGTACAACCTTGGAATGGGAGGTGTAGACTTTTGGATAGGATGCTAGGAAGTTACAGACCTCAGCTTCGAAGTAAAACGAGGTGGTGGAATTTGTTTTCAAATGCTTTAAATATGGCAGCTGTAGCCAGCTATTTACAATTTTCAAAAGGTTCATCATGATAAACGGACATCACATCTTGATTTTCGAAGAACAATGACGAAGAGACTTCTTCACCTGTGGCCTACAGCTACTTCCAGGTATGGACCAAGAGCACGAGAATGCTCTTCACTTCGAAAAGTAGATAAATATCTTCTGGAATCTTGTGACCAATGTCGCTGTGAAAACTGTGGAAAAAATGCTTGTCTTCAGTACCAAGAGTGTGGAAAGAAGATGCATATTCACTGTTTTCCATTTTATCATAGACTCCTGTAATGTGTGACATTGTTTGAAACATAAAATCAAGAATAATTTTTTTTTACGTATACCAGATATTATGAATGTTTTTTACTGACACAGTATGTGAGTAGTTGTCAGCATAAAACTGGTTTTGCATTTTTATAAGGTAAGCATATTCAATTATGTATATTGTAAAAAGCAAACATATTACAGTGTGAAAAGGAAAAACAAGGCAGCTGTGAAAAGTGTTGGGAAAGTCTAGTCTTCAGTGCCATGGATGTAAGTAAAGCTGTAATTCTCTGTTTCTAATGTATTATGGACTACTGTATTGGGTTACATGGTTTCAAAAGAACATTCAATATTTTTTTCCATATATTTTTTTGACTACCGAAGCCTGTGAAAACCATAATGCTTAAAAATATAATTGTATTTTTATTTGTTGAAAACATTCATATAAATATAGTTAAAAATCTAAATATGCTAAACATTCAACTATATATATATATATATATATATATATATATATATATATATATATATATATATATTATATATATCTTCAGAAATGCTGTATTTTTGTTAATGTGACATGCAAATGTTCCCAAATGGGAACATAGGGTAATTCATGCAATAAATTTTTTCTCATCTTATATTACATAGAATCATTTATATTAAGTCTAAATCAGTAGCAAAATATAATTTATGTATTGAAATTACACCTGACATGAACTGAGGCAGGTAAAAGGTTAATATACTTCTGCTTGATCGGGACGTTGCTGTAGGAATAACTCCAGTATAGGATTTGCGATGACTTATAAGCTGTGTGTCAGGAGGGATGTTGATCGTAGGCCGTCTTGCAGGCAGGCGACTGAGCTCTAGATACGTGAAAAGTTAGAAATGTGCAATGAACGAAACGTTTCGTCGAAATAAAATGGTTATGAAGTCACTATTGAAAATGAATTAAACTAAAAGAGAGGTGATCATGATTTACGTCCAAATACACAACTAGTACGTCACGATGACATATGGATAAAAATTATGTTTACGATGCTCGTTCTAGATAAAACAAATATTTCCCTACAGTTATCTGAGCATATTTCCATGTTCAAAATATAAACTCGCTTACTGTCCCCAGCAATCGTGATATTTTATCGTAACTTAATGTTCAAGATGGAAGCAAACGACTTGAATTAAAGCACGCATTCAAAATATGCAAACTTACTAACAAAGTGATAGAAAGTAATTAACAAAGCCAAAAGGTATCCTATTTTCCTACCAAGCTAGGTTTTATAAAATAACGACGTCCAATTTAAGCACCCCATCAGCTCTCAAGAACCAAAATCAAAAATTCTCAACACCGAAATGCACAGGTAACTAGTTGACTAGCAGAAAAATTTACTTATTGAAATATTTAAAAAATCAATAAAAATCCTATGTTTACGAAACACCCGTTTGTATAAAGTGCAACGAAATATTTCACTAGAAATTTTAAACAACGAACAAGTACTGAAAAAGTACTTATGCCATTTCCAAGATTTAAAAAATTTAAATAATTCACTTTTAACATGCAATAAAACTTTCCTTGAAGCTCCAGATACTGATCGGCGAAAAACGATTAAATCAATACTAAGTTAGATATATATATATATATATATATATATATATATATATATATATATATATATATATATATATATATATCTGTGTGTGTGTGTGTGTGTGTGTGTGTGTGTGTGTGTGTGTGTCAGTGTGTGTACTTTAACGCACTACATCGGTCCGAACAGTTATTAATACACATTTCGTTTATGTCTCGCCAGTACCGTTTGGGAAATTCACATTAAAAAATCCTAGCAAAATGAAAAATCGTACAGATTATTTAAAAAAAAAAATAATAGACATACAAAAACTTCCAAATGAAGGAAACGATTTGTACACTATTCATACGCACTGTGAATTATACCTACAATGAAACATTTCACATGACTAATAATCACTTAAATGTCTTAATGGAATCGAAGTTTATCGGTTCGAATAATTTTAACACAACTCTTGTCAAAAACTTATCGCAATATAAGTTTAGCGAATCCCGTAGTTAACAGTCGTAAAGGAATTCACGCATAATTTTAATTTCCGATATTATTAGTGAATGTTAAATATTTCCACTGTATTTTAAGAATATTAGGAGCATGGTTTGAACTCCTGTATGATAATTGAAGAAAGTGCTTAACGAGAATCGCTGTTAACAGCCAGGCATACGGTAGGTCTAGGTTGGCCAACACCTAAATCCAGATACCCTCCAACATCGCGTGGGATGCAGTCAGCTAGTCGAATGTTGGCAGTGAAGTGGTATTCCCTAAGAGCGGAGAGCAGAGACAGGTTACCATGTATGCTGTACCAGGGTCAAAGAATTGATAATATTGCCTCTCCGCCCTGTACAGCAAAGGCACTTGGAAGATCCTGTTACACCTCTCCATCCCTCCCCTAGTCACGTAGTGTTTATTTGTCCAGCTCGAGGGCTGCTTGTCTGCCTCCCTCCCCTCCGGTCGGGAATTTTGGTCTCTTCCAGAGCATTGGCCTGTCCAGAAAATGGTTTTCCATACTCTCCAACTCCAAACACCAGCTTGTTTGAATATTTGCTTCCAACGATATAAAATTTCACAAGTCCCCCTGAAAAAAGAATTTCGTCAACAGTAAGAATTACATTCTAATTGTCTTTATTCCACTAGACTCAGTAAAACTATAAGCAGTTTCTAAGAAATAATTAAGTTTAATCCAATAACTTAGAAGAAATTTTAAATTTAAATTTTATCCCGTTTTCCAGCAAACTTATTAATTTTTAAAATCCCACAGCAATTTAATCCTAGGAAAGTAATCCAGGAAACTACAATTAAGTATAATTTCGTACAAGAGATATTTTCACAAAATTTTTATGTTTTTTTTTTTTTTTTTTTTTTTTTTTTTTTTTTTTTTTTTTTTTCCAGAAATGTCGTTTTCAAAACACATATCATTCGATTTGCTAAAATTTACACAATACACAAGTCAAAGGTTTTAAGTATGGAAAATATATGTATTAAAATATTTATGCATATCAGAGAAAAATATGTTTTGTATGTATTTTGCACGTAGAATTCTTTCAAATTTAAGTTATAACCTAAGTTTCCATGCGGGATTTTTGGTTACCATCTCGTTGAAGATTATCCTGATATGATAAGTTATATTATGTTCCAAATGTATTGTAAACAAATAATATGACTAGTAAGATATATAAGATTCAAGAGAATCGCTTTATAGTTATTAAGAAATATATGTATCAAATTTTAATGAGGGAGGTAAGTTGGGTGTGTTTGAAAAGCAGCGTGCACACGTAGTTTTCAACAGTGCACAGCGGGACTTTGGTGTAGAAAGCTTCGTGGCCATAGCCACGTAGATAGGCTATGAGGGAGTGGTTTGCGGGCGAGAGTTTGGGCTCCTTGTGATGAAGCGAGCTTCACGCAAAAGTTACCGCTACCAGGAGGGAGAGAGCTGCGGGAAACAATCGTGCAGAGTGAAGCGAGACGTTTGAGGCAGCCGCAGCAGGTGCTAGCATACAGAGCCGCTCCCCTCCTCCCCTTCTAGACCCTTCACAGCTGCGCTCCTCCGCGCATGCGCAAGTTGTTCTACACTTCCCCTCCGCCCTCCCGCCGCTATCCATTGTCCGCAGGATGTCGCGTCCCCTACACACTAAGCGTCATGAGCCGCCTAGCCTATCTTTCCCAGTGCACGAGCTATACGTTTTGTCCCAGGCAAGCGTACTGCATTTAGAAAACAAAATTGTATTTAATTTGAAGCCAGTTTTGGACACAATTTATTTAAGAGAAAACTTTACATATTAATTACAGTTTTCCACTTTAAAAAAGAAGATATTTCATAAATTGAGGTAACATTGCTTTTCAACATTACATTTTTTTTCCAAAACACATTTATTAATGATTTTTGTCTCGAAAGATTTAGTGAGGGGAATACTATTTTACACTCTTAAAACTAAACAATCTCCAAAAAATATATTGCTACAAGCAAATTAATATAAACTAGCACAAACAATTAAAAAACCCACAAATGTATTCTGATAAACTTACCATCACTCTAACATTAACGAATTAAAATGATCAATTATGTCACAATTTAAAAAAACACTAAATACAAATCGAATTACAAATCAAACGAAATAAATTACATCACATTTAAAAATGAATCAAACGCAACAGATTGAATTACAAATCAAACACAACTAATTAACACCCAAACACGATTAATTACAAATATGACTCAATCACATTTACCATACATTTAAAAGGAAACAAAGGAAACAGATTAAAGTTCAAATGCTAATCCAATGAAACGATAGCCCAACCAATAAGCAGAATGATTGCAAAATAAATTGCACAACCAAACCCCATCGATATCGATATGTTTGATAATTGAAAAACACATCAAATACATTTCAATTTGTTTATTTAGTATCGTAATTTTACAAACATTTTATTACAATCGTATTCTTCACCCATGTGTCGTGTGCTTTTGAGAATCCTGTTTATTGAACCAAAGACCTATCTTTATTTCTTATATTGATTGTATCAACCAACTATTCATTTGGAGAATTAACTTTTTGCAATTCGTGCTCTTAAAAACCATATTTTATAGGCTGTCCATCATAGGTTTCGAGGCAATACACTGTGGGATATGTATATATAACTGAAATAATTTTAAATACTTTATAAGACAAATTAATCATGCATTTTTCCTCGAAGATGGCTTTCTCGTTTGAGATTCGTTAAATTCACCAATTTTAAACTTTTCTTTTCTCTCTTCAGTACTTTTATGTTATTGTATACAGTTGTCATCAATCTATTGTCTGTACCTTTCTCGGGCACAATCTTCATAGTTCTGTGATATCTGGAATTATAAAATTTAAGTATTTAAGGAAAAACATCCACCCATTTGTAAGTCACCTTCGGTGTGAAATGCTAATATATTAGCTGCTTTATTGATTTGTTGAATTGTTCTGCCACACTGGCTTTAAGGTCTGAATACGTTGTGTATTGATTGATACCATAAACCGCCATTAGTTTCGGGACTAGTTCAGAACAAATTCAGATCCTTTATCGGTTTGGAACGAATTTCGGGTTCTTTCTTGCAAAACGACCTTCATTGCATAGTTGACCTGTTTCACAGTTTTGTTTTTGAAAGGTATACCCCAACCATATTTGGAATAAACATCTATTATGGTTAAAATATATATGTATCCCTTATTGTATTTCGAAAGCAACGTCATTTCACACAAAGCCATTTGAAAATTATCATTTAAGCACTTAGTAATAACTGGTATTCTGGGAAAACTTATCATGGCAGGGACATTAATTTCTTGAGCAATCTTACTGAACTTCATTAATTTTATAGCCATTTTCCATCAGTTCTTCAATAATAAAAACAATTTTGTTTGTATGTGAATTATTTCCAGACTCTCTGAAACCAATGAGAAGTTTTAATATATCGACCAAATTCATTAGGATTGTTCCAATATACAGGAGAAAACCGATCACCAATTTAACTTTATAAATTCCACTTCCGATAATATCGCATAATAAATGTATTTGTGGGTGGTTTTCATCTCCTGAACGAATATTTGCATTTGTACAACGAACAATTCTTTGTATTTCTGCAAATCGGTGTCGGAATATCCATTTGGAAAGTTTTTAAACATTAATTTGAACAATTAGTTGTGTAATCACTTATTTTAATTCTATTCTCAGGTAAAAACCTGAATCTCCCAGAAACCATGTGTTTCCATTTCGATATACACCAAGTGTTGAATCGTACATAGGTGAAGAATGTTTTAAAGCTAAATAATGTTGTGTTAAATGGGAAAGGTTTAGCTTCTTCTCCTTTGTAAAATGTTCTTCTACCGATTTAATTTACTAAGGTGTTTCATTAGGCATATTCAACACAGAATGTAATGTATCAATTCTACTCGTAACAGGTTTAAATATTACTTTGTTTTAAACATTCCATTACATACAGTTCATTTGGCTTGTAAATATTTCTCTTTTACAGCAGATATAACGATATGTAATTCCGAAGAAGACTCAGACATGATTTGATTGTATTACTTTCACTTTCCACTATTTATTTATAAATTAAGCTGTTGGATTTCTAACGGCTGCAGTAGGTCGACTAACTGTTACACTAGATCGAATAGTTTGTGCATTTTCAATATTGTCCACTTTAATTAAAACAGCATCTAATTTAGTTACAGTTTTAGCTTTCAAATCATTACTAAAATAATTTATTTATGTCTCAAAATCATTATTATGTATTCTCAGATCTGTTTGCATAACTTAACCATAATTTTTATCAATGAATTCAACACTTATATAATTTGTTATTTCGTCCATTCGTGTTTCATGTTGTTCTGTAATTCTAGCGCTCACCACTTCATTAATTGAAACTCTTAATTTATCTTGCATTTCTGTAACTTGTGTTGTAGAAATTGTTTGTCATATAATTAAAATCCTTACTAAATCCATTTAAACTTACATCTGCTCTAAGTTTATTACTCTGTAATTCATTACTAATATTGATTAAAATGTTTGAAATTACACACATGTTTTTATAAACATTATCATTCAAATCAACTAACTTTATTAATTTCTATTAAATATCGGTCGATTGTGATTTAAATACGTTTAGTGTAATTGTGTTTAAGTCTTCCACCACATAGCGTTTATTTGCTGCATCACTATCTTTCACAGCCATATCCACATTATGTAATATTTGTTCATTAAAATCACAATTCCCATCGCGATTATTGGTTAAACAGGCATTTTAATGATTATGTTTTATACCGCTATGTCCAAAGTTTGAAATACTCATTATTCTTGCTCGAGAAGTAAAGAAAACTGTCAAATCCAAACCTATATCTGCCTTTATATAGAAGAAGCATTGGTATAATCACCAGAAAAACCGTTCTGGTTTTTCCAACAGAAAAAACACATATCTTTAAACTTTGTAAATATCATATCGCCCAAAACATGATTATTGTAAATATGTTGCAGATTCATATTGTCCAGTTTAAACACATTCGTCATATTTGAATTATCCCGAAAAATTTGTTTTGGAAAACGTGTGTAAGTTTGTGATAGATAAAAGCAATAAACATTTGAATGTGTAAGAAAACTAAAATATTGCTGTATTTCACCCTGCGTTTCGCACCAAACATTGTCAAATATCATTACGAAATTGGGTAATCATTCTTTATTAGTAAAATGGAAATATCACAATCCTTCAATTAATGACGAAATGTTCACTAATCGCTGTTATTACTCTTATTGTGTTGTTTTCGAAAACACATATATATTTTCAAAGTTAAGACCATTTAGATTTTCCAACAGCGACATAATAACATAAGTTGTTCCACATGAAGATGGATAGCTTATTATACAATGTATATTTGGAGGTAAAAGAATACCATGTGTCTTTTCTATTACATTTTCTTTCATATTTACAATTGCCAGAAGTTGTACATTTTGTTTTATAACCTTCATTTATACAGTATTATCTAAGGAAAAGTACTAACTAACGTTCGGTGTGCTGTTGTTTGCCTGGACCATGGGGGTAAATGAGGTATGGTGTATAGAAATGAAGTTTGCCAGGGTTAAGGGCACAAGCCCGTGGTGCGTGCCCAAAGTTACACTTGTTAGCGACTCCTCCTCTCGGGTCGTGATGACCGACGACCATTGGCCTGTCCCCATGTCCACATCTTGATAGATGTTACCAGTTGTAATACCTTTCAGCCAGCTGTAAATTACACTCCAAATGCCTCGTCTAGTCAGGGATGTCGGCCCCCTTGATACGCGAGCTCTCTCCCAAAGGGTTATTTTTTCTACCCTACGCCATTATTATAGACATGTGGTCGATACAAAATTAAGAAAATGTTAAGTAACCGATAGGTGGTTAATCACAATAAAAACATCAGCATCTCACCAGTATATATTTATTATAAGTTCTACCCCGTTGGGGCACTGAAATTTACAAACCACCGTGCTAGCCAGGTCGCCTCTTAAACAGTTAAAATTGCCGTAGAGCCTATGAAATTACGTGCTACATTACGCATCGGTCGTGGAAAGACGAACCGATGGTGAGAGACCGAGTAATCCGGACGAGCAATAAACAAAGGTTCCGGTATGCATATGTGAATTAAACAGATTTACATGATGGTTAATGAAAAAATATTAAGAGCCCGGAGCACCGCGGAGCTGTAGTATTCTCACGAGATCTCAGACACTACTCCTCCCTTGTTTGGCGCGGATGCCGCTCCCAGGCCGGTGTTCCCGCCCTAACAACACATTACAAAATTTTACTTATGGTGAAACACAATAAGTGAAACAAAATAGGTTCTACAATGCCAATTAGACGTACATATGAATAAACACTTAATAACAAAACATAAAGCACATATTAAAAATATAAAATTAAATACACATGTTCTACCAGGCAGCATTGCTTTTGCAACCTAACCTCATTACCGACACATGTAAATTAACAATAATATATTTAGAGGTGCTGTCCCCAATCAAATTTATTATGTCCATACGATCCTTGCTCGTGCTAATACATGTGAGTTCATTTTACTTGGCATAAAAAGACTTCAAAACTACGTTTACAATTTTGTAGAGCCTTTTTGTCTCATAGCCGTGTGCACCGTCCACTTTGATTCATTGTTTTGGAACGTGTTAGAAAAGTCCAGTATTCCAAAACTGCCAGTACTAGTCGAACACATTTGAATTATTCAAAATATGAAAAAAAATTGTTTGTAATGCACAAAATTTACATTAATATTTAATAGCAATATTATAGAGACGTCTACATGTTACACTAGTCTCGTCTGTGGCCGTTCAACTAAATACACAAAATGGCTCCTCTAGCGCACGAGCAGTCAACAGCTTAATAATTATGGACGAACACACTGAAACAGTTGTAATAAAAATACAAGGAGACAATTTTCTAGTACTTACGTGATATAAGTAATAAGGAAAAATAAAACAGACATAACAGATGGCACTACGTAACACTGACCCTCAAAAATGTTAACACTAAATGTAAACAAAAACACGTGGCATTCAGCCTGACACATGCACACTGATATTCGTATCAGTACGTACCTGGTAGTGTGATCATCTGACTTTGCTTACTCCTGCAGACTAATGCACGATGTGGAACATTAACACTTGTGGCGAAAAAATATTTGACATTTACACTAACACTATTGGCATTGTAGATGATGATGTACACATACAAAAATAAACATACCCTGCACACTCCCTTAAAACTGATATAACCCTAATTACACCTTTATACGCCCCTGCACTTGACACATAACACACACACGGCACTTGTTCACCGACTCAGGTGCTCCGCCGTGCTGTTGTCTTGCATTCCTGACGTCACTGCTGGCACGACGTGATGAATCGCCTGAGGCCTAGGCGTTGTCGAAGTCAAACGCCCTTCCCTTCGAAGGCCATTCACTCGGCGTATCCTGTTCAGACCATTTCGCAGCATCTCGACGACTGCTGAAGCTTTTCTCGTGGTCGCAGCTGATACACACGTGGCTCTTGTTGATGTTGACATTGAGCTCCAGGTCCATGTGGTAGAACTGCCTACACATTCCTCGTGTTGTGTTCTCGCGAACGCGTGGTCTGCAGTACTTAGCGGGTTGCGGTTGTCCCAGGGGCGTGGCCACAGGCTACGCACATGGCGTACCAAAGTTTTCTTGGTGGTTTTGTTAGGTAAGGAGGGGAGGAGAGTCCCCCTGCTCCCGATTCGTCGCTGCTGATGTCCTCTGCATCGTGCGGGCAACGTCTGCTTGAAGGGGTCTTATCCTCGTCACATGGTCCTCGCATCGGCTCACTTCCTGTCTCCGTTGTTGTGTTCGCCGGCGTGGCGGGTTGCTGACATCTCAGGGGTGTTTTTACCTCATGCGGGCCCTCACTGTCTGTTGTTGTTACATCGTGTTGCGTGTACCTCGGTGGCGTCGTGGTGACATTAGCAGCTGTTTCCCCTGTGGACGAAATCTCGTCGGGCATGGCAGCCGTCTGTGGGCTCGATGGCGAGGCAGATAGTTTTCTGACACTCATAACCTCCGTGAGTGGTGTTGTAGCTCTCTCACTCTCTTCTAGACCACTTTGTTGTGGTGCACTGTTGACTTGTGTGCTTGTCAGCCTGAGGGAGTCGCAGTTAAATACTGCTTTTCTCCTTGCACTCAAACACGCCTTGTAAAACATATCCCCCCATTGTTTGGTGATTATGTGTGAGCCACTCCACTTTTCTGCTAGCCCGGAGCATAATCCCTTCTGCCCTGCAGATTGATGATGCGCCTTAATGTACACACACTGACCTGGCTGGAGTTGTGGTTGGGGGTCGGAACGAGACCGGCTTCCATTGCATGATGTAGCGCCGTTGGTTTTCTCTCGCTTCTCTCCCCGCGCACGCGCGCTCTCTTCTCTCTCTCTCTCTCTCTCTCTCTCTCTCTCTCTCTCTCTCTCTGCTCCTCCTTCTGCGCAGCTGGCACGATGCAATCTCTTGGTCCTCAAGTGAACTCGCCTCGGAGCATCGGGTCACGGCCCTGTAGCAGTTGGGCTGGCGTCACCCCCGTGGCCTAGTTTACCTGCGTTCTGATGGTGAAGAGGGCAGCAGGAAGTTCTGTCCACGAAGCGTAATTTTCACCCATGCGCAGACACAACTGGGTCTTCAATTCCTGATTGCATCTTTCAGTCAGGTTTGCATGTGGATGATAAACAGCTGTTGTTATGTGGTGCACACCCCATCTCTCGCACATATTTCTCCATGTATGGCCTGTAAATTGTGTGCCGTTGTCACACAATACAGTGTGTGAATATCCCCAACATGCGAAAAACTCATTCTCCAACACTTTTCCCATGGTGCATGCGTGGGCACTGGACACAGGAAATATTGCAACCCACCTGGAAAACAAATCGGTTACCACGACAATGAACCACTTGCCTATCGAGGTGCGAGGATACGGACCCATTAAATACATGGCTACCGTTTCGAATGGCTCTTTCGGAGTGCGGGGTTGCTGTTGTTGGGTAACATCCATGCGTCGGCTTTTGAACGTGTTACAGGCTGTACAGTCGTGTAAAAAGGTGCATATATCAACCGAAATTCCTGACCAGTGAAAGTGTTTCAAAATATCCCGGCGGGTTTGTTCAGCACCGGGATGTCCTACAAGATTGTTGGAATGTGCGTATTGTAGCACGACACTGCGGGCAGCAAGCGGCATGTACGTTATTCATACGCCAGTGTAGTTGTTGGCATGTGACTCGAGAATACCGTTTAACACGCACCACCGGTCGTTGACTTGTTGCTCGCATTCCAAAGTCCACTTACGCGCGATGGGGCATTCAGCTTGTTTGTTTACAACATGCGTTTTCACTGCAATAAAGAAGGGTGCTTCTGGTAGCACGGTTACGTTCGCACACTGCACGCGTGATGTGGTCTGTGTTCGTGTGTCGGCGGGGGAAGGGTAAGACATTCTCCCACACTTCCTTGACCGGGCAATCTCTTCTCCTGGCATTCGAGACAGGTGGTCGGCGAGTTGGTTTTCAACGCCTGCCACGTGTTGTACTTCGAAATTGTATGCTTGCATCAAAAGAGCCCAGCGTGCCAGTTTACTTCGACTCTCCTTCATACTGTGTAACCACAGTAGGCAGCAGTTGTTGGTCCGCGGTGTGAAGCGTTTGTATTCCAGCAGTGCTCGGTACTTCAAACTCCACACCATGGCCAGGCACTCACGTTTATTCACGTTGTACCGCCGCTCTACTGGGCCGAACTTGACACTTCAGAAGCCAACAATTGGCAGCTTGTTGTCTTCTGACAGTTGTAAAATTACCACGCCGAGTCTTTTCTCACTTGTGTCAATCTGGACGTACAAGTGTCAGCTGGGATCGTATCTCGACAGTGTTTGGCATTCGCCGAAACTCCGCTTCACCTCCTCGAAGCTTTGCTGCTGTGCAGGATGCCATTTGAAAAGTACACTTGGTGACATTAACTCAGTCAGCGGCGCAGTGGTGATTGAAAAGCGTTCAATGTACTATCGGAGCCAGTTAATTAATCAAAAGAATTTTCTTAACTCTTTCCTTGTTATGGGTACCGGATACTCTTCGATGAGGTTCAGTTGTTCTGGCACTTTGTTTTCTCCCGTGCTCGCTGATGAGGTGACCTAGGAACTGGATATTCTTCTTACCAATTTGACAGTTCTTGTTTGTACATGTAAGAACATTTATTGCCAAGCGCTCGAACACGAGTGATAGGTGGTGTAAATGTTCCGGCCATGATTCACTCCAAATGATGACAACGTCGAGGTACGCCAATGCGCCAGTGTCAATCAAACTATCCAGGTGGCGGACAATAATTTCCTGGAAAGTCGACAGAGCGTATTTTAAGCCGAACGGCATGGCACAAAATTGAAAGCGGCATCCGTCGGGTGCAGTGAATGCCTTTTTGTGTCAGTCTGTGGGTTTTACTGGGACTCGCCAATACCCACTGCGGAGATCAATTGTTGCTAGTACTTTTGCTTTCCCCAGCATAATCAGAGCATCTTGAATGTGGATATACGGTGGTGGAGAACTACACATAATTAGATTAAGTTGGCGGAAGTCTACGCAAAAATGCCAGGCGCCATATTTTTTTGGCGCTAAGGTAATTGCTGAATTCAATTCATTTTCTGACAGTTCGATAAACCCTTCAGCTAACATTTGGGCGATTTTCTTCTAATTTGTTGATGTGGGTAGTAGGGACGTGGGCTGTCGTACAATGGTGTGTCGGTATTTAACGGAATGGCATGTTCCGCAACGGTGGTTCGGCGTAGTGGGTTGGCAATGGTAAATACATTTCATTTAGTAGTCGCTGTACAGCCTCGTGATACTCTGTGGGAACTGTATAGTCGAGGTCATCCAGGGCGACAGTGGGTGTGTCGTCTGCGTCCCGAGGTTCCAGTTTTTAATCCATTCGACGTTCTTTGCGTTCAAAATGTATACATCGAGTGACAGGTTCGACGATTGCTTTTTGTTTCACCAACCAGGGAATACCTAGGATGACATCTTCCCTGATGTCGTGTGTGACAAAGGCTGTTGTTGGTGATGTAATGTTCCGTATTTTTACCGTCTCTTTCACTTCACCAATGACCTCGCCTGTGTGTTGACGTGTGGCTAATTGGATTGCTTGTTAATTTTTCTTAATTTCTGCGGATCGATGTAACTAGCTTGAACGAAATTATGAGATGATGCTGTGTCTAATAATACTCTGCAAGGAATATCATCCACTTGGGACGGGATGCGTATGAAATTGTCAGTTTCACTTGTAATCTTGCCTAGAGTGTTGCAGATTACATTCTGTTGTTGTTGTAGCAGTCTGGGGTTGGTGACGTGAGGCTGCCCTAGCCCCATAGTCCGTTTCCCAGGGGTGGTCGGTATTGTTGTGTTATTGATTCATGTGGAAAGTCGACCCATGTCGGACACTCGTTGTCCCAGTACGGTCTGTTACAGCACCTACAAGGTCGCGGAGTTGGTCGGTTACTGTACTTAAATCTTTGGGGCAGTTGTGTTGTGTCGATTTGACTCGTTCACCCTAGGCTGGGAAGTTGTTTTGGCTGGGGCTGCCTCAGTTTCTAGAACTCTTGTTACCGTTTCTCCCGCGGGCGGGTTTCTTGGTTTGTTTACGTTCCTTTCTCGCCGCGGTTGTGGTGGGGTGCGTTCATTACCCGGTGCTGCGGTACTGTTTGCATCTAATAGAAGTGCAGTTTGAAGAAAGTCTTGTTCTGTTGTGTGGATGGCGGAAGCTAACGCCGGGCGATGCTCCTTCCTAGCTGAACTCGCCACTACCTCCAACATGTCTCGAAGTGAAATTTCAGAATGATATGTTCGTATTAAGTTTATTTTGTTGCTGGCGAAATCGTAGAGTAACTCGTCCATTTGTTCTTTCATAATGGTCTGACTGCGTGCGCCTAGTGAGGAGAATGTTGTCGCGAACCTGCATTTAAAGTTCCTCCGGAATTCCTCCCACGTTAACGTGTAGCAGGTCTTCGCGTTTCCTGAATATCTATCGCCTAGGTAATGAGGCCAATCTTCCTGATAAACTCGACATCTGCTCAAGCGCCGTTCACAGTCCTGCATAAAAGCTCAGGGGTCTTCACCTGATGTACCTGCGTAGGTTAGTAGTGATTGCAACCGAGCTAGTGTCGCCGGATGGAATTTGCAACATTTGTGTTTTTTACATACTCCATCACGAGTGGAGGGGCTGTGTAACGGACTGCCGTGGGTGCTGTTTGCAGAAGTGGTGTCGATGTCTAATGCTGTGGCAGATACGGAAGTACCAACTGTGGTGTGTTAAGCGGGTAGTCGTCCAAAACGTTGTGTGATACTTCACGTAGGTTTCCTTGATGGTATTGCTTACCCGTAAGGTAGGTGTTGCTGGCATTCTTCTCATACCGCAGATGTGTTGGTATGGCCGGTTGTGGACTCTGTTGTTTAAGTACACAGCGGCTACAATCCATGTCATGTGCAGTCCTTGCGTTTGCAACTGACACATGCCAGTGTGGCGGTTCCATTTCCGTCGCACCAGTTGTCGTAGTCACACTTCCGCAGCGTTTTTCTCAGTATAGATCCCTCTGGTTCCGTGTCTATGGGCAGTTGCGGGCATGTACATAACAATGGTGGGCACACCGGGTTGACAAAATCCTTGGCTCATTGTGGTTTCAAGCAACAGTTACATAACTCCTCGGTCTTCCCCATGCTGTTGTGAGCTAGCGCTCTGTTGTAGAGTTCTTGGTTCCTCTTCTCGATTCCTTGTCGCATTCTCTGCTTGGCGGCGGGGTCTTGACAGATGCAGGTGTTATTGTTCTCCCATCCGAACGAGAAGGGATCTAGTGGTACAATCGTTCATAAACACTGGGCGCATAGGGAAGCTGGTTTCCCAATAATGCTCTGTAGTTCAAAACGTCCTTGGTTGGGCACGCGACGAGGTTAACGCGGTGACAGCATCTTGTTTTTTCCTGCCAGACCAGGTGTCCACGGCTCGCAACTGACAACCACATGCGCTACGCGGTAGGGGTGGTTCCTGCGGGCATGAAGCAGTGTTGATGGAGGGGTGGAAGGCAGGTGGTCGCTTCCACTCGATGCAGAGTCTCAAAGTGGCCGACTTACATCACCAAACTGTTTGCGCGGTAACGAGGCATGTTTCAAGATGGCGGACGGTAATGCTTGTTTTGGCGCACTTTTCCATTTGGCTTTCCTCTGGCTTTCCCACGTAGATTTTCCACGTTCCGTTGAACCCTTCTCCTTGTTGCATGAAAGGAAACTCTGCCAGTAGCGGGAATGGTGAGCAGAGCTCAAAGGAAAATGAGTTACGTACACCCACGTGGTCGCATGTGGTGTACGGGATGGTGATTCAGAATACAGGTTACCGGGAATGTTACACAAGTGTGATACATAGATAAAATTGGAGTAGGCGATTTTTGGGAAAGTTGGCGGGAACAGTTAGGCCACTACACAAAGTTACACTTGGTAGAAACTCCTCCTCTTGGGTCGTGATGGTCGACGACCGTTGGTCTGATCCCATATCCACGTCTTGATAGATGTTATCAGTTGTAATACCATTCCGCCAGCCGTAAAATACACTCCAATTGCCTCGTCTAGTCAGGGATTTCGGAACCCCAGATTAGCCAGCTCACTCCCGAAGGGTTACTTTGGGTACCCAACACCATTATTAAAGACTTGTGGTCGATACAAAATTACGAAAAAGGTTAAGTAACTGATAGGTGATCAATCACAAAAAAAAAGTTGGCATCTCACCAGTACGTATTCTTACGCATCGGGGCACTAAAATTTATAAACCGCCATTCTAGTCAGGCGGGCTCTTACACCGATAAAATGGCCATAGGGCCTATGAAATTACGTAGTACATTACGCCTCGGTCGTGTAAAAGACGAACCGAGGGTGAGAGACCGAGTACTCCGGGCGAGCAATAAACAAAGATTCTTGTATACTAAAGTGAATTAAACAGAATTACGTGATGGTTAATGGACAAAGATGAAGCGCCCGGAGCACCGCGGCGCGGTGGTACTCTCACGAGATCTCAGATGCTACTCCACTCTCGTTTGGCGGAGAGGCTGCTCACTGGCCGGCGCTCCCGCCCAAACATCATATGACATAATTTTACTTAAGGTGAAACACAATAACTGAAACGAAATGGGTTCTACAATGCCAATGAGAGGCACATACGATTAAACTCTTAATAACAAAACACAAAAGCGCATATTAAAAATATAAAAAAAATACACACATTCGTCCAGACAGCATTGCCGTGGCAACCTAACCTCACTATCGACACGTGGAAATTAACAATAATATCTTTAGAAGGGCTGTCCCCAGTCAAATTTATTATGACTATACGATCATTGCTCGTGGTAAAACATGTCTTTCCATCTTTCTTGGCATAAAAAGAGTTCAAAACTACTTTTACAATTTTGTAGAGACTATTTTCCACGTGGCCGTGTGCACCGGTCCACTTTGATGTGTCGTTTTGGAAAGTGGTAGGAAAGTCCAGTATTCAATACTGCCAGTACTGGTCGAACATATTTTAAGAATCTAAAATATTAAAGATGATTTATAATGCATTAAAGTTACGTTAATAATTATTAGCACGATTATAGAGACGTCCACGTGTTACACTAGCCTCGTCTGTGGACGTTCAAGTAAATACACATAATGGCGCCTCCAGCACACGAGCTGTCAACAGCTTAATAATTATGGACATTCAAGATTACACTCAACACACTGAAACAATAATAATAATACAAGGAGACAATTTGTCTCGTACTTATAAGATATAGGTAATAAGGAAAAACAAAACAGACATAACAGATGGCACTACGTAACACTGACCCTCAAAAATGTTAACACTAAATGTAAACAAAAACACGTGGCATTCGGCCTGACACATGTACACTCGTATTCGTATCAGTACGTACCTAGTAGTGTGATAATCTAACTTTGCATATTCGTGCACACTGATGCACGATGCGGAACTTGTGGCGAAAAAAATCTGACATTTACACTAACACTATTGGCATTGTAGATGATGATATACACATACAAAAATAAACATACACTGCACACTCACTAACAACTGACCTAACCCCAATTACACCTTTATACACCCCTGCACTTGACACATAACACACACACGGCACTTGTTCACCGACTCAGGTGCTCCGCCGTGCTGGTGTCTTGCATTTCTGACGTCCCTGCTGGCACGATGTGGTGAATGGCCTGAGGCTCGTATTTAAAGTTTTACGTTATGGCTTCGACAGCGCCTAGGCCTCAGGCCATTATATATATATATATATATATATATATATATATATATATATATATATATATATATATATAGGTTCGCGTTCAGTTGAAAATAATGGTTCGTACTAAATGTATCAAAAAAGGGCGCAGTGTATTGAATACGTTGATTAATAAATTACCATTTGAATTCCATTTACATAAATAGAATTATTGTGGACCCGGAACTAAGCTTGCAAAACGTCTGACACAGAACGATCAAGGAATAAACTCTTTGGATAACACTTGTAAAGAATACAACATAGTTTACGATTGAACAAACAATTTGAAACAAATACATATTGTAGATACGATATTAGCAGATAAAGCAGCAAATATAAGGAAGAAGCCGTTTACATCTACAGCTGAAAAGTTTTGAGCTTGTGTTGTGGATAAACTGATGAGAGCAAAGGTGAAAAGAGGAATAGGTGTCAAACACAAGACAAAGACAAAATGAAAAACCATGAAAGGAGGAATAAGCCCGTTCCTTTTTCCACATTAACAGCTCTAGACTCGCTCCTTGGAGGAGTTTCGGCAACTAGTAGAGCAGTGGTAAAGAAATGTATTTGAAACCACATAAAGTCGAGCAAGGACGAAAAAACTCCAAATGTGGGGAAAAAAAACGCAGAAAGTCCTCAATAGTATTCCAAAACGTGCACTTACCAAAAAATGCATTCTCGTATTTGTAAAGAAACTGGATATTCCCTATTTCCGAGGTGTGTATATGAGATATGATTTACCAAAGAAACCAAACCTTTTTGAATGTATGATTGTTAATTTAGAAAATTTAAACAAAATGAAGGAATAAATTGGGTAGTATTAATTAAAAACGAAAATCAATTATTTTATTACGACAATTTATGTGATTTACGTCCTCCAATTGAAATACGTAATTATTAAAAAAAAAACACGCAATTAAGGTAAAATTACTAAACATAACAATTACCAAATACAATCAATTGTGGACATTAATGTAAAGGTTTTTATTTAAATAGGATAAAGTCCAATAGTAAACATATTAGGTATATGTCAATAATATTGATATAAAGTAATAATTCGTCGCAATTGCGTGCAGCATATTTCCCAGCTTGGAGTTAGATGGAGAATGGCAAATATGTCTAATCGAATTCGTTACTTACAACAGCATACCAAACATTGATATGCACAACCAAACATTAATGGTCAACATTGGTGAAAAAACCTACAAGATTGTGATACCAGTGGGATATATGAGTTGGATGACTTAGAAACGTTTATGAAAGCGACCTGACCTAAAGATATAGATTTCTAATTACGTGGAAATCCAAATACCTTAACTAGTGCGATATACAGTAACGTTGATATCGATTTCACGGAATACAATTCAATTACAAATATGTTAAGTTACAAACGGAGAGTGTATCCCGCTAATGAATTGCACGAATCATTAAAACAGGATATTATCGGTAAATGTATGTCGTATTTATGTTGATATTGTAGGTGGTTCATATTTGAATGGGAAACCCTCAAATATACGACATGAATTCTCATGTGCAGTGACTCCAGGATATAAAATAATTGAAAACTCTAATACATTGTTATATCTTTCAGTAATTGTGAATGGTGTTAATGAAATAGTTTTTATAATTGTTGAACAAGACAGAAACTTATTAATTTTAGAAAAGAAGAAATTGCAGTCTATTTACATTTTTAAAAAGCTATACAAACAATTTCATTCCATATGCATTACAATCATAATGGGTATTGTGTATAGTAGTCAATACGAACATAAAGTAGGCGGTTGTTTTCAGAACTATGTCACTACGGAACGTATTTCGAAGAAAGCAAGCATTAACCGCTCTCTTCAATTAAGTAAACCATGAAGTTGACACGAGGGAACAAATTGCTTTTAAAGGAATTAGGATATACAGTTAATAGAAATGGAAGACATGCTTAATGTTGTAGAAGCAATAAAATATTAAGATGCAATCACCAATACGGAAATTCATGTATATGAATCGTTCCGAGCAGGTTCGTAAACATTTCCATCGGAAATAAGGATTTCAATACAAAATCACGATATTTACACATTACCATCGAAATCAACTTTAAGGTTTAAAGGAACAATTAAAATGACAGCCGATGCAAGTAATCCTGTAACTACGAAAATAGTAAGAAACTGAATACTCCATTTAATCAGCAGAATAACATAACTGCTCAATGGAGTAGACATCGATCAGACAAGAGATGTTTGAATTCTTTCTATGATAAACAACTATCTATCTCAAACTGTAAACGATATTTATCCAGGACTTATGGCTGGGTGGAGCAATGGTAGTGATTATTCACTACAAATAAACCAGGCAGAAAATACTCCACGCCATCAAAACGGCAGTGTAACACTCAGATATGCGAGGGACCCATGTAGACAGGTAGGCTGCTACAACAGTCTGGCCAACTTGGCCAGGCTGTATATGCACTGGCACCTGCCTTGAGCTGTGCACACATCGCTGCGTGTACCGCCCGTATTCATGACAGCACATACTTAACGTTTCTTTACGTAGCCTATATATTGTACGTTAGGGAATCGCATCCCTGACTTCGTACACTCCGCACAAAACTAAACAATCATAATGTGTGACGTGTGAATTCATCGTGAATATAAGCATAAATACGATTTGAACATGATTACATAATATATTGTCCCCATATCACAGATCAGTAAATATTTGTTGTACGGGTTGCGTAGCAAGAAGATTACATATTTCCGTATGTTTTAGAGAAGGCAACAAAAGCAACACAACATTCTGGAGAGTGATTCCAGTAGAGAATTTTGTGTGTGGAGTTACCTAAATTATCTCTCAAGTGGAGGCGAACTTTCTTCCGCCAGACTTAATTATTCTCATTGTTTTCTTCTGCGTTAGAGTATGAAGCATGAAGTCAAACATAACATTTTAATTTAGTATCTCATTGCATCGTTGATCCAACAAAATGTTATGTACATATCATTAAGATATATTCTTTAGGGAAAAACGAAAATAATGACATCCACAGAGAATTCTGTGAGACCAAGACATGCGAGGAAGTCTAACATAGTTCGCCACTAGTTGTACGAATCACTTTCTGAATCCACTTAAACATTAACAAAAAAAAAAACTTTATACTCAGATTATAATATTTAAAACATTAATTTTTTTATTCTTACGAGAAATGTATTTCCTGTCATAAACAATATATTTGGAAAATAGTTTGGTGCTGCTGTATTTAACGGTTGTTTAATAATTCTAAATAAAGGATTGTTTCGCCATATTTCCTTGATTATCTAGAAACATTCAATTAAATTTAACCTTAAGCTACTTTCCTTGGGATAATGGGTTTATGTAATCATGCAAATGTCTGCCTGTGATCTACTGTATGTACACTCTTAATAACATTCGAACCCGTGATACATATTTCACCAAATTCGGTGCACATATGACTTAGTAAGGACATCCAATTTTACAATGTTCTGCCGAGCTATTTGCTTATTTTCAAAACGGTTGCTATTTTAATACAATAGAGCACAATTTCATGTCTGGGGAATTATTTTACTAGGTAATGCCAAATATTGTATTTCCCCCCTTAACCATGTGCGTCTTTAATATAGGAAGGTACGTTCTTATTGGTTCGCCATTGTGGAAGGTAGCACATCATGAAAACAATAAGCTTTTACATCATATCTCGGAAATTACACAATAGATTCCTGTCTCTTTTTGAAGGTAACTAGTACCTTTAAGGTGTATAGTAGACCATGGTACCTTATACATTTGAGATTAATGTGGAACTTACTATATTTTCAAAACTGTACCAAATATTTCTTTTTAAATCTGATATATATCCACACACATACATATAATATAATTATATTATATTTCATATGAAGAACTCATGGCATAAAACATTAAATATGCCAAGATAAAATGAATTTCGATTACCATTTTGTAATATAGCACAACACAAAAAAAAAATATTGCATCGTAACTCGAAAAACAATCTACACATTCCTACCAAATTTGACAAACAAGAAGTAAGCTAATATGAATTAATTGGGACAGGCATTTATTTTTAAATTAGTGCAATATAGACATTTTGATACCTATGCTGTGTCTATGAAACGATGTGACCAATTTCAACCAAACTTTGTATACTGAATCTAATACTATGTATGCCATGTTAACATGTGCGATTTAAATGTGTAAGAAACTTATTTTCGACATGGTGACTATATAAGTATTTTAGGTTCATTTGGTATACAGTGTACCATACTGTTTGACCAATTTCAACCAAACTTGGTGTGTTGAACGTATCACCTGCAGGTATTAAACATGCTGATATATTGTCTCTTTTGTCCTCCATATTGTAAGGTGGCGCTACACAACATTATATTGTGTCAAATGTCGGGAAACAATAAACCTATTACTACCTAATTTGGCAAACAAGATTCTCCACGGTGTTCAAATAAACATATATGTTTTACGTCGTTCGGTCACTCATTTTTAAAATGGCGACCATACGAACATTTTGATTACTTATCTGTAACCATGGAACCGTGTAACCAAGGAACGAAAAAACAAAGAGTGGAAGAAGGGGGGGTCTATACAATTTTGAAATATTGCCCATGTACTGGTAAATGTTATCGGCAAACATGTGTTAAATTCTAAAAAATTAAATTTATGTGCAGAACTAAGCGAAAATGGCATGCTTAAAAGCCTGTACATGACACATTATTTTATTTAAGTAGAATATTACAAAATACTATTCTTCCACTGCAGACGTTACAATTGTGACAATATTTGCTGACGTACAACCAACTCTCAATTCTAAGACCCTGAAATAGCGGCTCTCTTAAAATAACCTTTTTTTGGGGAACTTTGAAAAAGAATGTAATTGAAAAGGTGTTTACTATAAAGACCCCTTTCGTAATAACAAACCTATTCCGGGGAACCATGAAAGGTCTTAAAATCGTGAGTCGTGGGCCCCGTCGACTATAAGTGTACAATTTGGCTGTGCCATCCTTACGGTTTTGGTCCGAGTGCATAATGATGTCCTTTGTTCTTTGGTTAGTGTTTATTTACCACAGCGAAAACGAGAGTTCCGGAGGACCTGAGAAAACGAAAGCTCTTTATCACAATACAATGCCAAGATACTTCCCGGCCACCATCTTGGAAATAACTGACTTGCAACTTGAAGCAATGTTGCCAATGAAGGCAACACCAAACACTGTCTTCTAAGGCGGAAAATCAGTTGGTTCAAATAAAAGTCTGTTTTAATTACACAATAAAATATTATTTACAAAATTACACATCAACAGTTAGGATTTGACCCTGGTTTGTCGAGGTGCGTGGAGAGTAGTCTCACAGTTACGACACAACAGCTCCTATAAGCAATTAAATATTATAAAAATACACATCACTTTTCTTGGCGAGCTGGTATTCCCAGACGAATAACTTTTCCTTTTATTTTGTGAAAGCGACAAGAGAAACGTGAAGCTCCGCATTAATGCTATTTTGCTTGTATTTTAGTGCTTCGTTAAGTCAGCAAGAAAGGCAAATAATATTTATTCCTTTAAAACCGCCATATAGAAGAAGAGACCCTACTTCCATCCTAGTCAAATGTTGTAATGCCATTTTATGTCAAATGTTTTAATGCAGACTGCCCAATAAATCCAACGTAATCAAATATACCGATTTCTACTGCTGTGTTAAGCGAGCGAGGAGATGACGTTTCAGGTCGGAAATGCATGCAGCAGCGAAACAACCGCTGGGCTACAGTATCGTAGAAGGCCATAGACAGTTCCTTCACCACCGTTCTTCAATTTCCTAGAGGACCGGGCTTTGCAAATGTTACCGCACAAAGCGCAGAAAATATACACATTTAGGGCAATTAAGTGAACCATCTAATAAAGTTTTTAAATCTGGCACTTGAACTTGTCAAAGCTGTCAGAAAACAAGCGAGATGCCCTCGGGCATTTTAGTTGTACAATGTCT
The DNA here is from genome assembly GCA_029891345.1 of Dryococelus australis. NCBI lineage: Eukaryota > Metazoa > Arthropoda > Insecta > Phasmatodea > Phasmatidae > Dryococelus > Dryococelus australis. The sequence goes on along the minus strand of CM057009.1, from coordinate 167,874,242 downwards.
CTCGTAATCCAAAATGGTTGCCGATTAAAGAAATTAATCCAGTTTTTAACAAACAGGAACAATTTTATTTTCTGCATTGGAAATTGTGTAGAGAATAAAATGTTCTACAAAAAATCTTTAGATTCATTGTGTCGATATTTTAATGGATGGGAAATTTCACACAATTTAACTCAAAGAGACATGATAAGCGTTCAAGAAGCATGCTACTGTCTCCGCCAAACGTTGTGACAATTGTATGAAAGTGAGTGCGGGGGTTTGTTGGGAGAGTTGAAACTACTACGTATGCGACTCTGGCTTTGTAGCATCCGACCTAGAAACATTACTCCACCACACGCAGTTAACAACTGATTTCGATTTAAATAGATGTCGGTGAAAGTTTAGGAATATCTAAGAAGGCTATTTATAGAATTCAAAGGGAAGTAGTAAAAAGGAATGCCGGTCAACAAAGCAGCTCTGCCAACTATTCTGGTATCAGTAACAGGATTATCCAAAGGGTTAATGAAGGTTTGTTGTATAGTAGTCCATATATATCACCTTGTTTGATATCATGAGTGCTACAAATGAATATGGCATATATAGGTTCACCATGTTGAAAATTGTAGGCAACAGTGTGTACCAGAAGACATAAAGTATAATGGCGAAATCACCTTGTTCGAGGACACAAGTTGCACCTAAGTCATAAATTTGGAAGCTATAACTTCAGTGAATTGAAAACGGAACGCATCTATTCATACAAGAATTTTGAAGCATGTTGGACCATATTACCTTGATAGAAGTCAAAAGTAGTACATATGATATATAAAGTAGTCATAACATCAGCTAATCCAAAATTGCAGTCAACAATGCTTTTAATGCTTATCAGAGGGCTTAGGGTATAATGCATATTATCTTCTTGAAAATGCTTTTACCTATGCCTGCTAAATTATAAATGGAGTTGAACACAATAAAATAATGAAATATGATAGTAGTAGTCTGTAATATAATATGTTTGCTGACTTTTATGTATTTGTCTCTATGTTTTTGTTTTCACAGTCATTCAACGTCATGGTGTCACGCTTCAGGTTACGTGCATTTAATATGGCGGTAGTAGTTAGTAATGTAATATTCATGTTAACTTTAATGTATTTTTTCTAGAGTTTTTCTTTTCAAGGTCATTCAAGATCATAGGGTCCTGGTTAAGGTCACCTGTATTTTATATGGTGGCCATAGTTACAAATGCATACTTTTTAGTTTAACTTTTTTTTTTAAGTTTGTCATTGGTTTTTTAGTACTTTTTTATATTTTTTGTGTCAACCGTTAAAGGTCAAGTTCAAATATCACTAGTCCTGCTCTCCTGACCCCGGGGTCTCGAATCCCGGTCACCTGGGTCGATGATTTCTGGCACTGGGTCGATGATCCGGCTCCCTGATCTTACCCATGTTCACTGTTCCGCCTGAGAAAACAAGAATTATTGGGAGGAAAATAAGAAATGTTTAAGGAAAAAGGAAAACATGTAGGGACATTATTCGATGTAGGGATATTATTAATCGATTGTAAGGGAAGAAAGGGTAATTTTGAGGGCAAAATGGACAAAAGGGAAATTCCAAGGCGGCGGGCGGTTCCTCCGCTTCTATCACCCCTCCCTTTGAGGCAAAGTCTTTTTATATACTACTCACAATATTACAAATTAAATTGTTATTGTACATTTATTCCTTTTCTTACTTGCACAACTAAACATAAAAACGGAGAATAAAGGGTTACAAATTGTTAATAAATCAACAAAAGTTGCTAAACAATCACTGAGAAATGACGCTTGAGTGGATCAGAATGGTCATCCCTGTACGAAATTTTGTAACTCTGGCTCAGTATAATTTCATTTGACTGCATGTCATATTAATAATCTTTAAAACATACCTCCACTCCCTCAACCCTTTACGTCAGTATAACCTCTACAGTTTTGGAAGTCACATTTTGGTAGATGTGTTATAGAGAAAATTCTATTCTCTATCGCTGTTTGTGTATTTATTAGAGACACTGAATACAATCTTCTGACAGGTAAACTTTCGTTTTTTTTTTTTTTGTCAACCAATTTGGACTCAAACTTAGAAAATGCTATAATTTATCCCGCAAGGAAGTTAATTCTTAGAAGAAACATTTATTTAGTAAATGTTTTTATGTGCGAGTGTTTCGTGTGTAAGACAGTCCAAGATAACGCAAGTATTAAATTGCGATATATTTTGCTTATTTTGAAGTTGTGGGATTGACACCGATTTATAACTATATATATATATATATATATATATATATATATATATATATATATATATATATATATAGAATGTTGGACTATCACGTTTGTAATCACAACGTGGCATATTATTAAACAAGTATTATTTGTGTACGCAATAGTGGCTAGCATTCGCATAACATGGCGTCAAACATTGAGAGACCAATTGCTAGAAAGCACACTAACACATGTATTCACAAATCAGTTAAGGGGCTGGTTAGTGTGGTATCTTCCAGCCACTAAGTGTTTCAAATTGGGTTACTTAACATTACTAGCACGAATCGCCAATAGAGGGCAATAGGGTGAGAATCCACATTGTGACAAAATACGTCGAGTTGAACTGTCCAGCTTAGATGTAACGGTACTATAGGCTATTCGCGCCAAAGTGAGCTCTTTACACTTTTCGTACTGGTGCTATAATACACACATGGCATATGCAAGCACTTTTATTTAATTTCAGTTCGTACTCAATTGAAAATAAAAGCTGAGTTACGACTTAATACGTAATCTTTATTGACATTTGGGTGCATACATCCATATATTAAATGCGACAGGCATCAATAAGTGCTCACTTTAATGCAAAATATTTATTTAATGCGAACATTTTGCTTCGAAATATATCTAGTAGCTCGTTGCATGTGTTTTTTGGTGTTATTACTTTTTTAAAGGTGATTATTTCGAGTATTTTTTTAATTACCGTAGATCTTTTAAGAGACTATATTCACTCCCGCAGATAATATTATAGTAATTACGTCTTATAACACTTTAATAATCAATAACTATTTCCTGTAATCCAAATTTGGTTAAGACATGTGAGGTAATCATCACAGTGCATGTAAATGGACATTTACTTTATGAATGGAACAGAATTGTTTAACTTTTCCGCATTATCTTCACACGGAACAAGAAAACTGCGCGGAAATATTTTGAATACAAGCTAAATCCTACACACTTATAGACGTAATCTACCTTTGCATTGGATCACAGTTAACAAGGCTCACTCAGGAATATGTGAAGCAAATACGAAACTTGCAAGAAAAGACTTTTGGGATCACGTGCTGTGTGTTTTGGAGTGATATTGGCCACTTACTGGAAAAGAACGCAGTGAATATACAGTAGTTGATCGAGTATTCATTGGACTGTGAAGTCTAGACTTCAGACCGTTGATTCCGACACATATCATGGTCTCTAATTATCTTACATATGAAAATATTATTTTACGTAATGTGTAATTTAATGTTTTTAGTTATTATCACTTTATATTTTCAAAGATCTCGTGTGTTTGCTAGGGGATTTATAACGTAATACCTAATTTAGAATTTAAAATTATGCATGACTTGGAAGTGGTTTTTTTTCCAGTGGTTCAGCGTGGTCTGTTCAGATTTATCATTTAATATTTGTTTCTCAGATGTGATAAATGGTATTTCATAATTCAAACGGTTTTCACCGCTAATTTACTTAACTGCAATACATATAATGCGTTAGAAAATATTCGGACTAAACTGTGCTGAAAGAAATATTGTTCGTGTTTTGTATGCTTTTTCCTCCAAAGCTATGTTCCCTGCAGCAGTTAGCCACACCCACTCCGCGGCACGCGCCTGTGACTTAGGAGGAGGCAGCCTGCCTACATACCCAAAGTGGGACTTAGAAATATTTTCAGCTACACGAGATCGCTCATTTTTTTGTGACAAGAAGCGTACATGTATTACTTTACCATATATATTGCAAGTCGACTTTATATACAAGGTTAGCATTACTCACTCGACTTCGACCAGTTAGTCGCTTAAAGTCAACCGCCATTTTTGATGTTATTTTGCAATACTACATATACATGCCTTGCTTTGCCATGCGTTGCAAGCCCACATTCCACACGGAGATACTAGGTGACGATTTGCATTGGGAAATTGTGTAACATGTTTTATATTGTCACATTTTTCTGTCCAGATAAAAGGTCCAGCTTAACACTCTCTTCGCAACTTATATTTAATTTTCCTAAATAATGGATATTTAGCGATTTCTTCACCTTCCATGTCCCACAATAGTTCGGTTAAACTAGTCGGCAAATCGGTGTCAGGTCTTAAATTATATGCTGCACACTTGCTCCCGATGCAATCTCCAACTTCTTCGTATATATAATTTGTACTAATTAAGTAGAAACTTCAATGTTCTTCCCCATCACACATTTGGATCTGTAATGGAGTATTGTCATTAACACAAAACCAGATCTTTCTGAAACCTTGCTTAACACTGGCGTACTCAAGATCTACAATAAACTTCTCCATTACGACCTCTACTATAAAGTCGAGAATAGTCCCCTCTATTTAAACCTTGATATCAAGACCCCACAGTATACCCTCTTCTCCACACCATGTGCAGAAGCAAGAATTCTGCTATTGATTTTATAACAACTGAGGATTCCTCATCATCCCAATCCGTTAACAACACGCATTTATATATTGATTTAGATTTTTCATTTGTTGAGAACAATGTCTGATGACTAGTTAATATTCTATCTGAATTATTTATGATTCCCAATGAATGACGATAAATACACTGCCATGTGTGGCTTTCTCCTAGTTCATTTCCTTGATTTGACATTCGCCAGTTGCTTATCAACTGACTTTTAGTGCTTGTTATTTCACTGATTCGGGTTTAGAGTGTATGTTTTTTCCCGCCCGAATGGACCGTACTAGCATATATTGACGTGTGTCCGTTCCCCTGAAACAATCCGATATAACAACAGTTTCCGTAAATTCTTAAGAAAACAGCGAAATATAAACTATATATATATATAAAATTGGGTGTTACATTTAGATATACTATGTGCTATTGTTCAACGATTGGTCCAGTGTAAACATGTTCGTTTTTGCAACAATGGATTATTGCATGTTTATACTAATCAACCGTTGTCCTGCAAAATAATAGTCGTATTCACGAGAATGTTAAAATACGTTCATAAGAGAAACAGAATAAAACAAGTGCTAGTATTTTAAACCTGAGTTATGGATGTGACATTACTGTAAGCATATTTTTTCCTTAACAAATAATTAATATTTATTAATGATCGTAATTTTAGGAGGCACATGCTTCCTCCAATATACATGTTCAATATTGAGATTTGCGCAGATTCGAAGAAGAGATTTGCACAGTCTCGTAGAGAAGGAGTGCAAAATACTTTAGTTAGGAGAATAGAAACCTTTATGGAATAAAGCATGTCCATAAAACAAACTTTTAGTCGAATCAGTCATAACATTATTAATGTTACTAGCACGTTCTTATTCAGAAATCATGTTAACAAAAAGGGGGTTGCGGAGGTTTAGCGGATCTCACCAAGGCGAACCAGATTCAATCCCATTTCCGTTCACTCCAGAGTTTCGCAAGGGTGGAATCGTGTTGGACGATACCGTGGGCCGGCGGGATTTCCCAGGGCATCACCCGTTTTCCCCGCCCTTTCATTCCAGCTCTGCTCCATGCTCACCTCATTTCACCCTGATCGGCTCTCAAGACCTCGTTTTTAAGAGCTGTCCAAATCTCCCTCTCCTCCACCAGTGTGTTGTATTACTGATATTCCGTATAGTGGAAATTGCAAAAAGAACATTTAAAAAATGAACCAATCTAATAATATTTAACAATAATAATAATCATTTCGTTACCGTTGATTTCTAACCAATTTTGCTTATTTCAAGTGAATAAATTTTCATATATATATATATATACTGCGTGTTAAGAAAGAAACTCTGAATGTAGACAGCCATTTAGAATCAGAAAATAACTTCGTATGCTTGAATGCTCTATATACATGTTTTAATTTTTTTGCAGCTGATTTCAAACTTCCTGTTATACCCAGTATACAAATCTGTAGTGATCCGCTTGCAACACACTTAATTTCCTATCTTCTTGAAATACTTTGTTTACAACAGATACCTGCGCTTTCAGCTAAACAAATGCATGACTTGAAAGTGCGTAGACATACTGTATACAACAGCGTTTCACCATTAATACCCTTTTGCTATATACGTTTGACTATTCATTATTGTGTTGTTTCATTGTCTCATTTTCTTTTGTTTTGCCTTATATAATTTTATCTGCAGAATTCACAATTTTGTTACTTACGTTTTTCTTTGTTCATAACAAACGAAGAGGTTGGTGGATGAAGGTCTTAAGTGAGAATTTTGCGAATATTGTTTTTTATCCTAATGGATTATGGTGTTCTCTGAAGTATTCGTACCTATAACTTATGTTGGTTTTGATGTATCGAATAATGATGATATACTGGGTAGATGAGAACGGTATTTTACAGAACATTTACATCTAAAACTAACATATCGATAATTTCCGGTGCATCAGTGAGTGAGTGAGTGAGTGAGTGAGTGTGTGTGTGTGTGTGTGTGTTTGTCTGTGTGTTATAAAATTGTGTACCTACTTTTTTTTTGTGATAGACAACGAAACTCTGTATCGGCTTGCATGGAAATTCGTAATAATATTTCAATTCCTTACTCGCAGTGCAAAAGACGTTCAGACAACATACCACTGTATGGCATAGAGACTTGTACAGTATACTGTTCGTCCAAACAGCTATAGACCCTGGACACGGAGAAGATATGCCATTCCTGTTATACCTTAAATCCATCCCCTACAATCCGAAAGACAATGACATTACGGTATTCCTACTCTAACGTTTGGTTCCTACCACAATTATACTGGAATAGTTATGTTAAATACAAAATTCAAAATAAATATATGAAAGAATAAGACTATTTAAATATACAAAAAATACACTTTTGTACTTAATATAGTGTAATAAAACACAACAATATTATTTTGCACTACAAAATTAATGGGAGGTTTGACTTATAACACATGATCTCATGAGATTTCCTAACGAAATGTGTAGATAGAAAAATTTTTAACGGCGAGGAGGTTTGTGTTGGACTGGATTTATCTACAGATCACATAAATATGTACATTTCAATGCACTTCCAAATAAAAACATGGCAGAAATTTATCTCCATGTAAACGCAGTAACAGACTACATACAAGAATTCAAACTGTTCAACACATTATTAAGAGGTTTAAAAAAATAATTAAATATATGGGAAATACCTTAAGGTGAAGAGTCGTAGTTTTACACCGTCTTCGGAAATTAATTTTAACTGCCAACACGTTTAAAAGAAAAATATATGCCTGCTCAAATTTGTAAATAAACCTATGCGTTTTCTAGTGGTGCTGACATAATTTTTCTCCGACCAAAATTTCTTAGTAAAATTTTATAATAAATATTAAAAATCTGCATCATACTCACTTCTGATATAGTTATGTAATTTATATATTTCACAAAAAATTTCCTAACTATTCTGAAAATTACAGTACACTGTTACTTAAAACCTGATATCTGTATTTCGTGTTATTTCCCAACAAACACGAAAAGTACGGGCCGTAATCGGGCCGATAAAAGATAGCCGACAAACTCCGGCCAGATGATGTCGGCCCGCTGTCTTATGCCGGAAGCGGTCCGACGGAAATATGGACTGGCAGCTGACTGCCGACAGTGTCAAAAATACACCGTACCGCTAACGGCAAGATACAAAATGTATTCCAGCCCTACATACACAAAAAGTACGGGCCGGAATCAGGCTGGTAAAAGACAGCCGACAAACTCCAGCCAGATGATGCCGGCCCGCTGTCTTATGCCAGAGGCTGCCCGATGGATGGCGGCAAGGTGCCGGGCCTGCTGCCAGCTTATCGAAAAATAAAGATTCTATATCGGAATCGTGCAGAACATTATTTTTGCTATTGGCGACATGTCTGCTGTGAGATATCGCGCCGACATCATTTAGGTGATATCCATCTGTTATCCAAAAAAAATACAGTGGGACGTTGTCTTTTTTCTAACGGCAAACATACTATCTCAAAAAAGACGCCACGCCGTTGTCAAATGGCTATCTTCTGGCATTGAAACGACAGTTACCGACAGTACAGGTATCAGGTTGACTATTTGCTGACACTTTGCCGACAGGTTGTGTTTGCTGGGTTAGTTTTAAAATGTTGTTGCAACCGTCGTGTTATTGCCCGTTACGAAGATGCGACTGAAGGAAACTTGTGCTAGTTCAGACTTCCACCCTTAGGTGTCAGGCACAACATCCGAATATGAGTTCGTAATATAGTCGCTAGATTCCGCTACTATCGCGACGCAATTCTGGCGGAATTCGAATTTTCGTAAGTCGAATGTATGTGGAACCTGTTTATTAAAAACGGAAAGAGTGGACAGACATAAGAACTTTTTGTTTCCGCCTTTTATATTTTTAGCAATACTCGCCGAAATCGTTTTACATGCAGACCTAATGTGCACAGAAAACTCCAATGACCTGACTTCGTTACTCTTTTTTTGTATGTTTAATTTCTAAAAATACTCTTACGTTTTCAAAATAACACATGGTAAATACGTCCCACATGATCTTAACAGAGACCTTAAGAAAAATTATTTATTTCTGCAATTTTACAATTTTAAGTTACATGATACTACAGTCCAGTTCGTAGGCATGGACAGCAATAGCTACATTAATACATTAACACAGACGCCATGAGATGTTCGCATGGAAATATCCTCTATAAAAACATTCACCCGCTAAAAAAATTAATTAAATAACAGTATTACATAGCCAAACTGATATTATCGTAAGGAGCAAGTGTTTCCACTTTCAGAAAAAATTCGAAAATTCAAAATAAAGTGTGTAATTCTTAAACAGCATTGTATCAAATTGTACACAATTTTTTGGCGAAACTAAAAAATTCAAACATGAACTCAGCTTGAACCAGGGATAGTTGGGCAATGAAACATACGCCATTTGATAGCTGTAATCTTCCACTAGAGTTCGCATGTATCAGAATTTCTACTGATCCCGTCAGTTTTGTCGGACACTAAACAACCACAGACGTGTGCGTCCTGTAACACGAGTGGAACGAAGAATAAAATCATTAATCCCGGCAGACGTTTGTAATTTTTATATACACTTTGCATGCGTACATTTCTAAAAAACTAGTCATACTCTCGTAAAGGATAAGGTTTCCACTTTGGGAAACACTACATAAATTTAAAAAAAAAAAAAGTCTGTAATTTTTAAACTGCATTGTATAAAATTATACACATATTTCTGGCGAAACTAAAACATTCAAAGACAGACTGAGCTCTATCCAAGGATAGAACGACAATGAAATATATGCCATTTGATAGCTGCAATCTTCCACAACCGGTTGCATTTTTCAGAATTTCATCTATCCCCGTCAGTTATTTTTCCTACTACAACAACAACAGACTTTCAATCTTTGTATTATATCTCTGTTAAAATATTTCACATTTAATTCTTTGTGGGTAGTGCTAATGAAATATGGCATTAATCATATTTTTCAAATCTTTCATAAAATACTGTTATGCTTTCAAATACTGAACATCCAGTGGTTCAGTTGAATTAGTTAATTTTCTATGCAGCGTATTCTTGCCATCTTTCATAACTGAATGTTAACTATTGAATTGTTTGTACACTTTCCGTCAGAATAAATTAGCGATGGAAAAAGTTAACGTCGCCTTCGGCAATCTTCGGCTTTAGAGAAGGAATATAGCCTTGGCTCATAGGCAACCAGCTTCACAGAACTATCCGGCCAATCGTTCAGCGTTTGAACTTCGCCAAGAATCTCTTTCCCTTCTATTGGACCATCATTCTGACATCGGCTTCTCCAAGTGAATATAATCCATTTAATTGGATGAAGTACTTCGTACTGCGATATATGAAGTTAATGCAAAAACGTTATATCTCACACAGACTCCACACGAAGTCCGTGTCTCACGCGCAAACAGGTAACACTTAGGGGAATAAACAACAAATTATAAAGGCGAGCTGAGCTACAGTGTTGTGCAACATAGCTTATCCTGAGATATTTTAGCGGAATTACCTCACATGAATGTTCGTGAGTAATGCAAGCAGACAGCGGAAAGAAAACCAGTCATAAATGTGTGCTAAGCGACAGCATAGTGCAACATAGTTTATCTTGAGATATTTTAGCGGAATTACCTCACATGAATGTTCGTGAGTCGTGCAAGCAGACAGCGGAAAGAAAACCAGTCATAAATGCGTGCTAAGCGACAGTAGTATGCAACATCGCTTGTCCTGAGATATTTTAGCGGAATTACCTCACATGAATGTCCGTGAGTCATGCAAGCAGACAGCGGAAAGAAAACCAGTGATAAATGTGTGCTAAGTGAATGTGTTGTGCAATATAGCTAGTTCTGAAATATTTTAGCCGGATTACCTCACATGAGCTCCACACTAAACGTTCGCGAGTCGTGAAAGCAGGTAACACTTAGCCAAAAAAAAGAACAATCATAAAGGCGAGCTGAGCTACAGTATTGTGAAATATAGCTTGTCTCGAGGTATGTACGCGACATTCGATGCTATAAACGATGAAACTGTAAACGTATGTGAAATGACTATAATTACAGATGACTGTAAAATAGAAATGCGTAATTCCTCTGTTAATAATTTAAATAAACCCTATTCTATGTGAGACGTTAAGTAGTTATAATATTTGTCTTTTATTATCACTACACAGAAAAGAATTACCTGCTGCCGTACGCATTTGCGAAGGCCGAATATCACACTTTAGCGGAATATATGCCCATATTCGTCAGCAACTAAAGCCACTGAACATTAATGAAACAATCGGCGCATGTTGCAGATGTTATTATTGTATGCGCACATAAAAAAATGTTTCTCTCTTGCAACTAGCTGCTGTCTGCATGAAAAGCCACGTCCTATTTAACCTGGCCAATTTCTACGCCAAATCAAATCCTTACGTAGGTTTCGTATTAACTACTGTAGCCCGCGGAGAGTGTTAATCGTCCCAAGGGTTGGGGGGGGGGGGGAAATGCCCACGCAGGTTTGGCCATACTATCGGTTATTCCAAAAACGTAATTTACAACAAGCAATGGAGGACGAAGGACGTTCACAGAAGTACAGGATATTTATCCTCAGTGTTACAAAATTGCTCTTCACCGTGTTATTTATATAAAACCACATCATAAAAATATTATACAACTGGAATACGACTTGGTTTTTAACACTCGGTGCAATTTCGCGTAAATAATTTATACGTACAGTTTATTAGATTATAACAAAACAGCAATTTCAGGCCAGTGCTTTCCTTTTGAAACTATAGAAAAGGTTTTATATCTTTATTTGCACAAAGTCGCGAACATGAGCGTCTTTACTCATAGTAGGCTGACTCGCAATATAAATAATGCATAGCCTACACGCAGTGTTTATAAAACAAGAAATAAAATAATAAAAACTATAATCTACAGCATAATGTTCATCTACTTCACAAAATCCACCCAATTAATCTGCGTGTAAGCATTCTTGCCGTGCTAAACGGTAGTTTATGTGAAATTGTGATCTACATACGCCTGGGCGTTCAAATTTAAAAGCTCATGAAAATCACAGTAAAGATTTAGAGTTTATATAAAAACGTGTTAATTAACTTGTCGGTTTATGTATTGTTTCTAGAATTCCGATTCACGTGCAAAATTAATTCCACTTGTGCAGATGTTCTTTCAAATGTTGCTGGCATCAGCAGACGGTGTAACCAATATAAAAATATTGCTGTAGCATTTATGATACAGTTATTTGTTACTAACTTAACAGACCGTAAGAAACGTTTGTCTATAATTCATGTCAGAAAATGTTATTCCAAATGCAATGCTCATTAAGAGAAAAAATATTTTCTTGAGTATGAAAAAAAGAATGTGCAAATGTGTAATCCTATCTCAAAGGCATTACAAATTAAAACCTTAGCATTTTTAGATTATATGTCTGTCAAATTATTAGACAAAAAGATTATAAACTAACGCTATCGTTAGAGTAATAAGTAAATAAGTATTGTTGTTGTTGAAGTTACGGCCAAGAAGTTGTAGGTACCGTTTCTAATTGTAACGTATTTATTTAAATATAATATTATATATAATCTTTGTATTATATTTGTGGTATAAATAAATTTGTGTTTGAAAGTATGTTATACATTAATTTAGATTCTCAATTTACAAATGTGACTGAAGTACAAGTTTGACTGTAATGATAAATATCTATATATTGCAAGCCCTCTTAGTAGGATGATGTATTCATTACAAGAAAAGGCCAGTATTCTTTTGGTTACTAGTTTTCAAGGTTTTACTTGCAAAAGTACCATAAAATGTACACACATTTCCAGATTTACAGCACTAATGTTGTTATTCCGTGACAACTTTTTTCTCGTAGTTCTCCTATTGGAAATGACATTATCCAAGAAAGGTTGACTCCTACGGACAAACATAAATCGCACCCTTGCTCTACCTGGGATTCGAAACTGGAACCACTCCCGCTCAACACTCCACCGACTGTGCCACAGGGGGCAGTCAATAGGTCAACCGGAACACTGTCAGTGGTTATAAGAACTTATTTTAAGTGAACAAAAAGCAGCTTATTTCATTGGAGATAATTTCTTAGTTACAATTTAAGTAATATATTAATTAATTGTTCCACATTTAATTCACTGCCACGTTGGTTGGTATTCGCTTGGCCATATTTGCGCTAAGTTAAATGCAGAAACTGCGGGAAAAGTTGGGAACATTGTTTTAAAAAATTTAAAGTTTAGTTTAACCTTCATACATCACTCTTTTCTTTGCAATAAAAATATTTAAAATAAAAATATATCTTTATCCTTTTATCAGTTCTATTTTGTGTTATTGTCTAGCAGGAATTGTACTAAATATTCCTTTATCATTTAGTATAGAATTATTGTAATTTAAAATGTTTTAAATGTATTATTCATTATTAGAATTAATTTATTCGCTGCCCCGTATTGTGATTGATGATTGCGACAAGAGACACAAGTCAAGAATTCTATGTCATCAAATATATCGTGCCAACAACTGTGGATAGGTTACGAAATTACATTCGTCATTGGCTAGATAGATGACAGCTCTGTACGAATTTGTGTGTTATTATTTGCATGATTTTTTGAATTTTTTGGATTTTTTTAAAAGTAAAACTGCTATGCTGTAAAATGTGTTCAAGTTGGCTTAGCATTATGCTATCTCAAGCCACTCAATGTTTGCAAATTTTGTAAACAAATTTTTCTTGAGTAATGCATTCCCGTTGAGATATTTATTACGCCGCGCTGTAAACCTTCAGATCAAATATTTATATCCTCCACTCACGCCCATTTTAATGGTGAAAGATATGATGACAATGTGGAAAAGGAACAAGTAATCTTTTGATGCATCAAGCCACGGATAGTATTCTATGTCCATCGTTGTTACTTTTATCTAACGTGATTTTAAGTCGATACTATTTAATATTTGAACAGAAAAATTGGACTCAATTTAAGAGAAAAGCAATTGAATGCTATCGAAGAATACACGCAGAAGGTAAAGAAATTCTCCAGCACACACTGTCAGAAGAGCACTGCTACCTGTTGTTTTTATGTCCGCTCGAATACTGCTGGTACGCAGTCTTGCCGCTTAGCAAGAGACCGGACCGTGCCGAACCCTAGTGTAGGAAGTAAGAGAGGACTAGCGTGCACAGAAGTTTGCCGGTACTAGTAGATAAGTCTACATTGGTAGCCATTTTGGAAGACAAGTGCGACATCAAATACAATGCTTAAATAGCATTTCTCAAAAATTGTTAAACCGATTTGGCACCAGTGAAAGTAATGGGAACGTTAAAAAGCTGTATATAATTATATGTCTAATGTAGCAACCACTAAGTACTGAATTTTGATGTATTTCTTCAAGTAAAGCTACGGGCCATATAATGACTTAATAGTAGTATACAAATGGGCAATCTAAGAGGAGTTTGAATCTGCGCACAAAGGTACTAGGCGACCCCATCTTTGTTGACGCCATACGGAAAAATTAACCGTTTTTCCCGTTTCCCCCAAAAATTTCTCATTTTCCTTCACCCTGGCGGTGGCCATTTTGGATCCCAACCTCCTGCTCTGTAAATCCGATGCCAGGGTGTTAGGATCCTGTCACCTAGCGTACTGGTGAATGCCGCGTCTAATGCTCTGTCATTCCTTTCGGGATCTGTCGACTTAGCGTCGTAATGCGGTGCCGAATACCAGAATTGGCTTACATACTCGCCAGACCTAAGCGCATATATAAGCATAGTTGACTGTAATTTCTGAACCGAAAAATATATAAATGTAAAATTCATAAACCAGGCCGCACCCCCGACGATGACAAAGGTCGCAGGCCCAAGTATACCCCATATCTTCTTGCAAGCATAGTTACCTGTAAGTTCCCATCAACAAAGGATATAGTTACCAAATCCATAACATAGGCAACATTTACAACGACAAGAAGGCTCGCAGGTTCAATTATACCCTATGTGTACTTATAAGTATAGTTGGCTGTAATATCGGAACTATGTAAGATATAGTTGTCAAATTCGTAACACAGGGATCACCCCCGACGATGAGAAGTGTCACAGGGCCATGTACACCTCATGTCTACTTATAAGCATAGTTGACTGTAATTTCGGAAACATGCAAGATACAGTTGCCAAATTCATAACATAAGAATCACCCACGACGAAAAGAAGGGTCGCATGGTCACATATTCCCTACATCTACTTATAAGCATAGATAGCTGTGATTTCCGAACTCTGTAAGATAAAGTCGCCAAATTCATAACGTAGGCATTATTGACGACTACGAGAAGGGTTCGCAGGGCAAAGTATGCCCATGTCTAATTATAAGCATAGTTGGCTGTAATTTCCGAACTATGTAATATGTAGTTGCCAAATTCATAACATATGCATGATCAACGTTACAAGAAGGGTCGTAGGGTAAAGTATACACTATGTCTACTTATAAGCATAGTTAGCTCTTACTTCCATACTGTTTAAGATATAGCTGTCAGGTTCATAACACAGGCCTCACCCCTGATGATGATAAGGGTCGCAGGGCCAAGTAGGTAGTCGATATTATTTGAAGTAAAACAATTTCTTCGTTTATTTTTGGTCCTTTGCAAATAATACTAAATACCAAATAATAATACTATACTGCATGTAAATACTAATAATAATAATACTAAATACTGACAAACAAAAGAGTACTCTCACACAAAATTGCATGTCTGTGTTTTATTGTTCATATTCGTGTTTTTATACACCTCTGTGTTTGCACGGTCATGCGACAGGTAACAAAAGTAAAAAGCATCAGATGATTTGATGGTCGGTTTGGGTATTCAGCGTGCCTCTCCAATGCCACAGTGTTTCTTCCTGATTGTCCCTGTATTTGTAGCCCTGAACTTCGTCAAGTGATCAGTTGAGAACCTTATTGCATTTTCGGATACGACTTATGGTAACCTCCCTTTTTTAACAGATGTCCTCTTACAACACACACATTTCGCAAACCTTAGGTCCCCATTCGACTCTGGGCATGCGTACCTTCTATGACACAGGCATATACAATCGATTTCATTCACATTATTGTGTAGCGATATCTCGCCAGAGCCAGAAGGTTCAAGGAAGTGAAACGTCATTCTGTAACGATATCTCACTACAGCCAATAGGTTTGGGAGTGAGTCATAGGTCTTGTTGAGGCGGCAGGTTTTTCCGCTGCTGAAGCAGGTCGATGTTACAGTGTTCCAGAGAGCACTGCGAGTCGATGGGTATGACAGTTCCGGGACATGGGTGACATGATACGTCGCGGAGGAACGGGTTCATGAAGGGTGTCGACTGCAGCTTAATACAATCGTCTTATTATCGAGGCACAGTTGACTATTTTCAAGTGTGTCTGTCATCTTAAACGTGCCAAACACTTCCCTGGTAGCTCGAGTACCGTTCTGATGCGCTTGACGGCGGCAGGACTGAAATCTCGGCATGCTTCAAGGAAACAAAGTCTCACCGATGAGCACAGTATTTATCGACTCACGTTTGCCAAGGAAAACATTGACCGTGACTGGTCAGGTGTTGTCTTCTCCGAAGAGTGTGTGTTTTCCTCGGCTACATGTCTTCAGACCTCGTGAGACCCGACACAATCCGGAATATGTGACCGAGTGCTCGCGCAAACTGGCCTGATACACAACCAACTAATAAAGATGCTCTCTGTGAGCTAGTAGCGGATGCCTGGGATGTGTAGCTAGTAGCGAACGCTATGCTACTTCTCTGGTCGCCTCTCTACCACGACGATTGCGGCAGGATTTTGAGAATGAGAGATACTGGTCCTCGTATTGAGGTTACGACATCGGCCCTTTTCAGGGCCAAATAAACGCTCATGTAAAAAACGTGACACAAATAACCAACGGTACACCACGTGGCATAATGACCACATTGACATACAAACTGAAAGAGTGAGGTGGTTTCGAACCCGAAACAGAAGGCCATCTTTGTTTGTTACATGTGTTTTTCATATGGATGCAAATATATGCTTACAAATAAAATACATTACATGATACTGTAACATTTTGTATTATAACGAAACAAAATAGTATAAATAGTAAGAATGAAATTCAAGGTCAAACTACAGAAACCTAATGTTGTTGTGTGAAGGGGAAATGCCATTTCTTCGGAAAGTTCGACAACGATGCACACATTGCGATTAGCAGACAACTGGCAGCATAGACTGAAAAAATAATGTCATTTCGTTTCAAGTTCAAGTCCGGCTTTTACTGATATTTATTTTTCCAATTCTGTATTTCATTCCAGGTGAACTGAAATAACATTGAACTGTTTTTCGAACTGTTATTTTTTACTGCGCGATTTCACTCAGTCTGGTATTTTCAGTCTGACGAATAAAGTTAAAATTCATGTCCACGAATTGCCCTGAACTTTAAGAAAATGTGCGATTTCATTTTCAGTTCAATACAGAGGAAAAATGAAAGAACTGTTTTTCGAACTATATCTCGTTCTTCCTTATGTTATTATAGTCCGACATTTTTGATTCAAGGTAGACAATTCCAAAGCATGTTCACGGCCCACCATGAACTAAAATTATATTCCCAGTTGCTTTTCTAGTTCATTGAAGCATAAATATGAATTAACTCTATCTCGAACCATATCTCGTACTTTCTTATGTCATTCTAGACCAACATTTATAATTCGAAGTGGAAATTTCCTATCTATGTTTGCTACCTACCTTGAACTAACATAATGTTTCATTTTTCATTTCCAGTTCAGTAAAGAGGAAACGCTAAAGAACTGTACGTAGAACTGTATTTCGTACTCCTTTTTTTTTTGTTCCATTCCTACATTTTTGATCTGAGTATCAAAGGTCAGCTGATATTCACAGAATCATACAAATGTATGATAAGTTCTGGTGCACGATTCAGGAATTTTGATTGTGGAGTTAATTGACCACGACGCATGTTCATTCAATTCATCTATACAATGGCCGTGGGGGATAAGAGGTTAGAATTCTCGCCTCCCACCTAGGCGAACCAGGTTCAATCCCCGGCTGTGTAACTTGATTTTCGCTTGTGGGAATTGTGCCGTTTGGTTTTCTCGGGGATCTCCCGTGTCCCCCACCCTTGCGTATCCCGCTGCTCAATTCTCACCTCATTTCGCCCTCATCTTTTCTCAAGAACTCGATGCTAAGAGCCGCCCAGATCTCTCACCTCAACTACAACGGCCATGTTTAATATTCTTAACCTTGAAAGGTAGCCACGATTATTTCCGCAATCCACCGACTAAATGTGTTTTATAGGCGCAGGGTTTACAAACTCGAAAAACTGTGTTTACCAACCGATTTAAATGTTCTTATTTATTCGACAGCGTACTTACATATATAGCATACATTATGCAGACGTGCTATATATGTTTATTGATTATATATAATAAATTTATCATTGCAAGTATTTAGTATCGATGGAATTATTTTCTTTTCATTTATAAGTGTGCTAACGTGTAAAACAAATGCGATGAGAACATTATGCTTACAATGCCTATTGAATTATAATTTAAATTAATTTGGTTTTGTTTTGAATAGAAAAACAACGGACAGACTAACTCACTGATATATTCTGCCGCATTCATGCCGCAAATATGCAAGAACAGTTTGGAAAACAAGTATCACGAAGAACAATATAACTATTAATGAACAGCACTGAGAAACTATGTTTAGGAACCTAGTAATATAGGCGAATATCGAACGTTTCACTTATGACTGTTATGTATTTACATTTTTGTACGATATACTACATTTATATCTGTGAAGTGGAATTATAATTGTTTTTTCCTAGAGTATATAAAATATTCCCCAACACAAATTTACCTTGCAGTGGCATAAAACTGAAACTGAAATTTAACAAGTAGATGTCGCCTTGATTATACCTTTTTGTCAAGCCTTCACTTTGAGCCCAGTGCTATGCTCTAAATTCGGATCAGTGGTAAACCATTGATCCGCAGTGAAATTCAACCACTCGAATCAGTGCAAATGTCTTCACTTAAAATCAAAGGAAAACCACTGATTGTTTCAGTGAAAAACTTTCACTTATTGAAGTAGTGAGGTGAAACAATTTCACTGAGTGAATAGTTGACGACCGAATGCAGTGGCGAATTAAATATTGAGTTGACTGAATTTAGCCACAAAAAAGTATGTGAAATAAACATACATACGATAATTAAGTATTTATATTACGCTATTTACCGCAATTTAAAGAAGTAAAAACAATATTGGAGGTGGCCGAGATTGAACACATACACCGTTTCCATTTCACTTTTAGGCCGTTACCTCACCATCTGCGTTACCAGGTTAAGTTAAAAATTAGATCAAAATATATGTCTTATACTTCTTATCGAAATCGTTAATATTTCAATTATGTGGCCTTACTTTTCGTATGTGGTTTTTTTGGTACTGTTAGTATTGTTAAACGAATACTATGTTTGAATGAACTCTCTTCACCACATTGTATGCAGTTTAAACCTTCAAACAGACCACTGTGGTGATTACATGAAAACGAAATGAAAGAGATAAAAACGTAATGAAAGGCTGGATGTCCATATTACCTCGTAAAAAGGTGATTTGAAATAAGAAACACTTTTAGACAGTATTTTGTATTGGGTTTATTAGTTTATTCGTTGTTATTTCACTTGATACACATTGTTAAATGGGCATTTTTAAACGTTGTTTCACAGCCATTTCTAAACCCTGTTTAACTGATCCATCAGTCAAAAAACAAACCACTAAAAACAGTGAAAAAGTGACTGATGAATCAGTGGAAAACGCCACTGAATCAATACGTGAGATAAATGTGGTATGTTTTCGCTGAATCATCAGCTTTTTTTTACTGAACCTACTGTTGAATCAGCCAGATACTGCTGACTGATTGTAACAGTGACATTCTCCCTGATTCAGATTTAGAGTGTATTGCACCGTTTTGGTGGTATGGGCTATTCACGGTAAAATGAGCACTTCTGAATGCTCTACTTAAGATCTACTTGTGTGCATGTTGTGTGTTCTTCCACCTTACGTAATATTATCATTGTCATGGGTCTCGCCACTTTATTCATGCATCGGTCAAGTGAAACACTGAAATTATTAGAAAAGTAAATATTTTACCAATATGCTCATTTTTACACTCCGATGCATAAAAAAAACAGAACGCGAAAGAAATAATTTAAATGATCAGAAATAGTTACCTAAAACGTTTTATTCGATGTTAAGATATGGAATTACTTCCCAGCAAATACAGAAAATACGGACCAGAATCGGGCCGGTAAAATTTAGCCGACAAACTCCGGCCAGCCGATACCGACCCGCTGTCTTATGCCGGAAGCGGCCTGATGGAAATATGGACTGGCGGCTAACTGTTGGCCGACAGTGTCGGGACTGCAAAGGCTGGATGTTGTTACGATGCCGGGCCTGCGACAGCTGGGTGTTGTTACGATTCCGAGCCTGCGATGGCTGGATGTCGTTACGATACCTAGCCTGCGATGACTGGATGTCGTTACTATGCCTGACCTGCAACAGCTGGATGTCGCTACGATGCTGGGCCTGCGATGGCTGGATGTTTTTACTATACCGGGTCTGCAACAGCGGGATGTTGCTACGATGTCGGGCCTGTGACGGTTGGGTGTCGTTACGATGCCAGACCTGCGACGGCTGGATGGCTGTATGTCGTTACGATGCCGGGCCTGGCAACGGCTGGATGTCGTTACAATGCCTGGCGTGCGACGTCTGGTTGTCGTTACGATGCCTGGCCTGCAGCGGCATGATGTCCAGAAATAAGCAGTATAACAATGAAAAAAAAACCTTATCCTTTCGATTAAAAATTTTAGTATTAGTAATTTCTTCTTTACAATTATTCATTTCATTGACTTGTCACCACATTACATGAAAATGTTTCACTTGCCGAGCGTGGGACTCGACCATAAGACCCTTGAGTTAACAGTTCAGAATGCCAACCTATACACAATGGGGTTAGTTGCTGATATGTTCCCGTAAATTAAAATATACCATTACACAAATAATTTTAAAGGAGAACATACATTTAATTACAATTTAACAAATACCTTTAAAATGCAGATCATTTAGAAACTATTTCTTCAGAGGCTTGCAAACCAAATAATTTTTGTTAGTTTTTAATATATATGTAGGATGGTTGTACCAATCAAAAAGATTTCAAAGTCAACAAATGCCATGGGCTACCAAGTGACACATATATAATAACGAAAAAAATATGATAACGGTTAACACATGGTCTCAAAAAAGACATCATGCCATTAACAGCTAGTTAACATCTTGCCTATTCAAAACACTTTCCAAAAATTTGTCGGCAAAAAGACATCATATTTGTAGCTGATAAAGAATCTTCTCTCGAAAAAGTTTGCGGGCAGGAATAAATAAGATAGTAACCAGCTTACCGAAAAAAAAAATACTATGATGCTTTCTGGGAATCGGCCCAGAGACATTTTTAAGATGTTTGTAACATGTTTGCTCAGCTTAAAATATGCCGACATATTTTCGATGATATCCATCTGTTATCCTAAAAAATACAGCGGGCCATTGTCTTTTTTCTAACAGCTTGCAATCTGTCTCAAAAAAGACATCACGCCGTTGTCAGATGGCTACCTTCTGGCATTGAACCGACAGTTGCCGACAGTACAGGTATCGGGCCAACAATTTGCCGACAGGTTGTGTTTGCTGGGCTTCCAGTCAACGTTACCGATTTTACTGGACGCATGTGACTCAGTGCACCCGTTAAAATATATGCAGGTAGGAGCAGTGACATTTTCTAAGGTTGATTTCAAAAGTGTTCACTTTATCGTGAACGAACTTTAAAATTAATGGAGCCCCAAAGAACATCAGTATGGCTTCAATACCAGTTAAATTGCCCAGGCAGCGCGCCAGTGTAGTGAATCTGCCGCTCGCCCCTGCCGACCGTCACAGCAGACACAGCTATGAAGTGCTAGTAGTGCAACGTTTTCACGTTAACAGATGGTCACGGAAGAAGGAAAAAAAGGGGGGAGGAGTAGAACGTTGAACATCGTCCTCTGTTTTTGTTGCAATAGTACTCAAGTGTCGCGTCTCCTACGAATTTTTCTACCGCTGAATTATTTTCATCTCAAATAGGAGTGCAAGAAAATAGAATTAAGGACTGTGAGAACCTGTAAAATAAATTACGAAGTTCAATAATACAATTAATACCTTTTGCTGTGAGTAATTATGGCCTCCATTTAATTTTGCGCTTTAAATTTAAAACCATAGTCACACAGCACCGGAACAACAGAAAGTCATGAAATTATAGATGCATATAAACTTGGTGACTATCTTTTGTGGTGTGAGTAAATTCAGTGCCTTCAAAAACAGTATATTTTAATTTCATACAAAAGCTAACTTGTAAATTACGGCATTGGAAAAATAAAATTATTGGTTAGTGAAATTTTGACATAACGAAACTAAACGTTGTTTAGAATCAATCGGATACAATGTAAGTTTAACCTGTGAGCAATGAGTGCAGCACGTAAAGAAAAACTGATAGGGAATTATTTTAGAGAAACAGGGCTACCTGTAATACTACACCTGCCATCGACAATATCCACCACAGTTCTCGTATGCCAGTTATTCGAACCGTGCTCATGTGTGTTCAAGATTGAGATGCAATGTAGTGGGACTGGCTGGAGCACTTACAACAAAACCACCACATCCCCTTCTTGAACAACCACACAAAGAGCAGATTTTAATAAAATTAATTTCCATCTAGAAAATTGCCTTGAATAAAATGATTTATTTAAATTTCTGAATCTTTATATAGTTGGAAAATACTTTTCATATTAACCACTGAAATAATAATGCAAATTAGTATTGTAAACCTTTTTTGTTCCAGACCAAAAACATTGTAAAATTAAACTTTAAAATCTTAAACTTAAAATATCAATGCTTTGTTAGAAAAGGAAATAATTAGAAAAACATAATTTTAATTGGAATTGTTACTTTTAACAAACATTTTTCAATAGACCTACAACAAATTTAAGCACCAGCAATAAGAACACATTATATTCTGCAGTTTTATGTTAACAACACTAGTAGCCAAAAGTAATGATAACTATTGTTTTATAGACCATGACATAACACATGTAAAACGGAGGGCTACATTTAACATCTGACAAAAGCGTTATCAGGGTTGCCACAGGTCTGGAAAACCTGGAAAACAGGGAAATGTCAGGGAATTTCAAACAAGTTAGCTGAATGTCAGAGAATTGTGGTATGCATGATATATTTGTCAGTTATTTCATAAATAGTGCACCGTTGCATATCATATATAATTGTTTTAATGATTGTGGACTAATGCTTAGGCATTTTTCTTTGCAGTCTATGTAGTGATTAATTTTGTAAGATCAGAGAAGTATTTTCGTCTAAAAGTGTGCTATAAACCAAAGTACAGAAACAAAAATGTTAGAAAAAGGCCAGGGAAAATATATTATTTTTGTCTGTAAATCAGGGATATGTCAAGGAATTTTCCAATGGAAAAAAGGTGGCAACCCTGGTGATGTAAAACTACACAGTATTTTGTACAAAATGTCATTATAATAAATTTTTTCGCCATTAAAATGCTCACTATTTTAGATTTTGTAAACGAAGTGTTTTGGATAAACGTACATGAAGTAAATGTGCGTATTGTGTAAACGACAATTAAAAATTAAAGCCGGCGACATACCGAGGAACACGTTCACACAATTTTACTGCGTATAAAATTCCTAAATAAGCTTTTATATGTATTTCGTTCCAAAGTGATAGCTCCTTACCAAATGTAGGTTAAAAGCTAACTATTCACCTATGGCTAAACTTACAGTTGTATGCAGCTCTACTGATCCTTCATATTCGTTATTTGGTTATACCTTCTGAAATGAAATTAATTTCTCTAACCCTAATCATGGAGGGATCTTACCATCTACAATTTCCGGCAATATACTGTATATTCGTAGTAAAATTTACTCCTTAGGGGATGTAATATTTAATCCTATAATTTATTGTCATGTTCTATACCTCCAACAAGTAGGTCTGCCTTCAAGAATACGATGAAATCTTCGCATTTCCTGCCTGCAGTTCGAAAGTAACCCTCTATCCGGAAGTCAGCCTAAAATTTTTTTTTTCTTGCTCAATCTCAGTCTTGCTACTGCAAGGCAAATGTTATCATCCCATTCACAAGTGACAAATTAGAAAACTTATTCACAGATTTTTTAAAACACTATATTTCCTAAAGTATGTTGTCTCCTACAATCCCACAAGTACTTGCTGCTGCTAAATTTATCTGGAAAAAAACGACTGTCGTAGAGGGTAGGTTTTTTGGTTTGATTACATTCCTGAAAATTGACGCTGTTTCCTGTACAACCGCGATGTTGTACAGAATTCATTTTGTACAGAATTTGTCTATAACTAAGCACGATTGCGTTGAGGAATTACTTGGCCTTGAATATTTACAATACTTTCCTTACATATAGTTTTCATGAACATCATAGTTGTCACGATAAAATGGGGTACACTGTTGTGCATAGTTTGTGTCTCGTTGTTGCGTATATACATGTCGTCTTTGACTTGTGAATATATAATTTCGATTAAAATGTCGTATCACTGAATCAGCTGAAATGAGAATCACGGGTTTCATTACAAGTTTCTGCAAAATGCCAAATCTCAATGCAGACATCAGTACAGGAAATGAATCAAAATAATATATAGAACATTTGTTTTATCCATTTGAAGAAAAAGAATATACAATTTACATTTATGTTCGTTGAAGTACGGATTATTTTACTCCAAATTAACCTACTCTGATATAAAACTGGGTACTGCTTTACATTTTCGTACATAGGAACTTAGTGCACTTACTCATCATGATAAAAAATATATTATATATAATGTAGAGAAAAACTTTTAAACCAAGTAATGATTTTTCAAACATTTAAACTAAAGACAAATACATTATCTAAAAAAAATTCAAAACTAAACCAGAATTATCATTAGAATGCCATAGAACAGTTTATTACCTTCATTTAAACTGTCAAGCATAAAAACTCTAGAAGAAGAAAATACACTACGTATTATAATTAATTTTAGAAAATATGTAGCTTTGAATCGTATACCATTTCTTTTCGGTTTAGTATCATTGGTAAAATTAAGGATTGTTAAAGCCCTAATAGGTATACACAGTGACGATAACAAATATTCAAACGTCCTGTTCCTTTCACGACGTCTGTACAATAAGCAATTATGTTGACACAGACGTATGCATACATCTGTAATTTGTATTCCATTTCATCAGATTCAACAAATAAAAAACAATCCTTATAAATAATAGAGCAATATATTAGACAAATGTAAATAAATGCACGTTTTCCGAATTAGAAATGTATATACACATTGGTAAGAAAGAAATGTTTTCGTACATCAACATAAAAAAAATGAATTCTCCATTTAATATTTATCATGCCCTCACTTTTGCTTCGGAACGCTTCTCAAACGCGCTGGCATTGACTTTACTACAGTTTGTATGACACTGAGAGGGATATTGTTCCACTCATGAAGGTTTTTCTCCTTGAAGTCCCACCGTGTGCTTGAAATATGATGTTTTCGTAGCTTTATGTTTAAGTATGCCCAAATATGTTCTATTGAATTTAAGTCTGAGGGTTGGGGTGCAGTTTATGTTACAAGAGGACAATTATACAGCAGCCAAATTCGTGTTGCACAGGATTTACGCTTAGTACCTGGTAAAATTTGCATTACTATATCAAGTTGTATGGCATTATGTAGCAAATTATTTTTAAACAGGTCAATATATTTTTATTGATCCAATCATCAATCTATAAACGTCAGTTCACCTATGCCACATTCACTTATGCACCCTCATACCATCACACCATAACTGACCCAACACCATGCTTGACGGTAGGACAAGAATGTTGGGGATTTTCTCCACACTTTTGGCGGACTGTCATGACCGAAAACCTTGAATTCACTCTCATCTGGAAATATTACATCACTCCAGTAATTGTTCTGTAAATATACATTCATGAAGTTAAGTCTCTTCTTATAATTATACGATTACTTCTGTTATATTCTTGCATTAAGCTCTATAGTCACTATTGCTGAGCACTCTTCTCATTGTCATTGGCGACGGTGGCATTGAAAGTATTTCGTAGGTATCTTGTAATAGTACATGGACTGGTAAAACATCTCTGACGAATTTGTTTCACAGTATAACTTCCTTCTCAACACGAAAGTACGTTTGGCCATCCACTCCTTGGTTTGTCTTAGCATGTATGTACTTTTATACCATTTTACGATACATTGCACAGTCGCCTAGATGGTTAGTATTACGGGAGTCATTAGAGTATATTGAAATATTTGTTACTTGTAGCAGTTTGTATGAATTCTTTGCGGTTTAATAATGTTTGTTTTTGTAAGATGTTATTTTATGTTTTGTATGTATGAATGACTTAAAATAGTTTCCATGAGTCAAATTGTAATGACTGAATTGGACTGAAATCCTACTCCTGGTTGAGTTGTTCATTTATATTACTATGACTTTAAGAATAATTAATACTTTAGATTGGTTGTGTTTTTATGACTATAATGTATTAAAATATTAATTTTAGTTGAGTTTTCCGTTGTATTATTACTCCATTAAGAATAATCACTTGTAAGATGAACACTGCAATCCCACACATTTGTATTTATACTAATAGCTTATACGGGAAAAGTGGCCAGGCACTGGCCACTTTACCCTATTAGGTAGGGACAAGTGGCCACCATGTAAGCCTTCAGAAAAATGCATATAGATCCTATATATTATATATTTTTCTTAATTATAAATATATGGTGTGATACCTTATAAAATGTAGATTCAAAATGTTTATACGGCAAAATTCTATCAATAACCATGGTTTGGTGGTAATTAAATTTCCCATAGAGTGACCTCTTTACCAGACATTTCCCTAAAAATTGTCAGGTTGGCCGAGCGGCCTAAGGCGCCTTATATAAGCTCTGGTTCCAGTAAAAGGGAGCATGGGTTCGAATCCCCACACCTGACTCATTTTATTTATTTTTGTTTCCGTACCCTACTCGAATAAATATGGTATCATTGGTTTGATTCCCATTTAAAGCATGTGCAGACGTTCGTTGGTCCCACAGTCCATGAAGAGACTAGCATGACAGTCATACTCTGTCTCCGACCAGCACTCATGTACCAAAGCAGGTAATAATAATAACAGGGAGGGTTCAGGAATGGTTCAAACTTCTCTGAAATATAAGCCACACACACACTGTGTCAACCTGAGACATGAACCGAGTAATGAGGTATCGCAACACACACACACCAACTATCTGTGTACCCTGCTCTTAGACAGTGCAGAGCAGAGGTTTTACCTTAATGAGTGTAGCTGTTTCAGAAAATCTGCAGGATGCGAGCACATATCATTATCGTAAACTTGCTGGAAGCAATGACTGCCCTGCCTTTCCGTACACAATACATTACTGATTACATGTTCGCCAGCATACGATCTCTCATTGGAGGGAAGCAAGACCCCACTGCCATCCATGCATGGTAGATACCGACTAAGTACTGCATCCCCACCACCACCTCCCCTTGTAAATGTGCTTATCGGTATATTATTGAACGGAAACAATGCATGTACCCTGAACCATCCTCGAAGTTCGATTCCCATTGAGAGTTGTAATATAAGACGTCATAAAAGCTACCACTGGATATAGGTTCATCGAAAGTGGGAGCAAGGGCCCTACTGCTAAAACATCAACACGAAGAGAGTAACTGCCATTGTCCACAACAGTGGTCGTAAATACAGACAATCCCCGATCTACACTCGCTTACCAAGCTCATCACACAATTAGAGATAGTCATATGCATTGCTCTGTGTGCATTCTCCAGACGTCTGCTGGAGTGCACGAAAGAGAAAATTCCTACCAACCCACACGTGCATATTGCACAAGCAATGGCTAGAAAACATATGTCATTCGACAGAAGCCATTTAAAACCAACACTAATACAAATTTTTGGGTTAGCCAAGCAGCCTAAGGCCCCTGAATTAAGCACTGGTTCCAGTAAAAGGGAGCAGGGGTTCATATCCTTGCACCTGGCAATTTTTTCTGTGCCCTACTTAAATAAATATGTTATGACAGGTTCGATTCCCAATGAGAGTGCATGCTAATAATACACCTGCAGACAATCGTTTGTCGATGATCCCACTGTCCATGAAGGTGGAGGCAGCCCTTGAAGATTATGCCAACCACTGAGAGGGTACCATCGGGTATGACTACATGTGAAACTTTGACTATCGATCAACACCAACAACAATAACACCAACTACGTGGTAAACAATGCAATTGCTGGGATAAGATCTAAATAAAAAGTTGCAATGCAAGTCGTCATGAACAGAGCATGTGTACAAAGGCAACCACATCTAGACTACTACAATAATGTGTGATATGTGCGGCGCAACATTCAGTAGAGGAAATACTCTCCAACATCACACTGTTACATGTAAAGGTAATGCACCTTTGCTTGGCATCAGGCAGCGTGCATGATCGTACGACAAGGCTAACCATCCCACTGATTAGACATGTAAACTAACGTTCGTTCGAGCGCCCATAACATTATGTGGGCCTGTATGGTGTTCCAAACTAGTGTGCGAAGAATTAACTACTAGTGGTGCTGAGCATGAACCAGACAGACCGCCAGGAGTAAATATGAGACCTGCACCACTAACATGTGACGTGATAACCGAAGATGCTACCCTGAATCAATAGGATAGTTCTATTATAGTGTTGGCCAGCTCAGTTGTCATCTAGACTTCGACGAGTGAACATCGACGGCGGATAATGTGCTCATGTACATCGATGAAACAGGAATGGTATTCGTGTCGCTACTGTAAAAAGGTATTTTCTAACAAAAAACATCTACATACAGCATGAAACTGGGTTCGGATGTAAAAAGTGCAAATCACAATTTGGTCATCGAAGTAACTTGAAAAGACATCTTGCATCGTGTAAAGGCCATGCTGCATTACCTGTCAAGTGTTTTCTGAATATTTTAACAGCTGTCTATAAGGGTTCAACTGAGAGCAGTTCTTTGGCCACGCCATGACACCCATGCAAGTATTGTAACAAGGTGTTTACATATGCATACAACATAAGGGGACATGCACAAAGTTCATGTAAGAAGATCACCATTTGTATGTCATATCAATGTGATAAGTGTCAAAGAATGTGTGTGCATATTGGCACTTTGAAAAGGCATTTGAAACTGTGTAAGTCGCAAACAATGGTTTAAATAGACATTTAAAACTTTGTAACAGAAAGGATATGGGAACTGCTGGTGATGTTATTCTGCATCTCCGAAGTCTAATGTTAATGGTGTCTTGCTGATGGACCCTACCATTAGTAAATCATCTAGAGCTGAAAGCGAGTGGATACTGTCTGCTTAACAAATAGGCACATACCAATTTCCCTCACACCACTACAGCATAATTTCATCTCTGATCAGCAGAATGTAGGTGTGAAGTAATGCAACAACACTGCACTGGAACGAATAGGCACATACCAATTTCCCTCACACCACTACAGCATAGTTTAATCTCTGACCAGTAGAATGTAGGTATGAAGTACTGCAACGACACTGTGCAGGCATACACAAGGATCATGTAAGAATAGCACAATCCATATGTCATACAGATGTTATAAGTGTCGAAGAATGTAAGTGTCTGTTGACGATTTAAAAGGATATTTGAAACTGTGTAACTCAGAACCAATGGTTTAAATAGACATGTAAACTTTGTAACAGAAAGAATACGAGGACTGCCATTAATGATGTTGCTCTTAAGCTGATACTAATAGTACCCTCGTCAGGGTGACATCACAATGTGGTATAAAACAGGCCAGAATAGGCCGGTCAGCTCAGTCGCTGTTCATACCGCGAAAAGAGAATTTCGGCTTCAGGTAACGTGTTCGTATTCGATGATGGAACAGGAAAATCATTTGTTCTGCTACTGTAAGGAGACCTTTTCTACTATAACCAGCTGCAGAGAACATGAGACTGGTTGTCATCATCAGAATCCATACCGTACTATGTTCGCATGTGAACAGTGTAAATCGCAGTTTGTCCGATATGGCAACTTGAGACTGCTTCTTGCAACCTGTAAGGATCGCCCTGCACAACCTGCCAGACGAATATTAGCAAATATACATGCAGGTTCATCTAAAATATCAAAGCTAGTTTTTTGCTCCCGCCAGTAAATCCATGCAACTATTGTGACAAGACATTTGTAAGTGCATATGCTGCTAGGAAACACGAAAACAGTACTTGTGTCATTACTATAAGTGTCGACAAAGGTATATACATGACGAGGATTTAAGTACTCATTTGAAAAATTGTAAAGGGTAGACCACTGATAAACAACCTATAGATTATTCACCATCCATGAAGCTTAATGATTATGGCTTTTTCCTGAAGCGATCTGCATTCGGGGGACTATTGAAAGATGTGGTTGCACTGAATATGTCAACTACACCACACAATGTTTGCTCTTTCATGACAAGTATGGGCCCTAATATATTAAACCAACTAATCGATGTGGCTGGACTGTAGCTATATAAAACCAGAGCCTCATGACAATGAATATTGTACCAGAACCTTCAAGACTTCGGCTGTAGCTGTGTCGCATTTATCTCCAGCAGAAAATGCGATTGTTGATAGTATATGCAATATATGTCAAGAGGAAGAATAAATGGTGGTCAATGGTTTGCGTTGGACCCTGGCTTCGATAAATGCTCTTGAGTTGAGAACTAGTGAGTAGAGTCAAATTTGCAAATAGACAAATACCAATGTTCCCACACTACAGAGAAGAAGATGACAACATAGCTTCGTCTTCATCTGTTAGAAGGAGAGGTATAAATTACTCCATCAGCAGTCATTCACACACTGTTGCTAAACTGACTTGTATGACATCGGTACTGCAAGGAGTCATCCATAAGGAGGCAGCATCGAGAAGTCATTCGTAAGGAGTCAGCATAGCGTAGTATTAGTAGGTCATGTATGTTTGTGTTCCCACATATGCTTGAAGAGGATGCAATCGAGTAAACTACACGTGAAACTTCCACGATTGATCATAAATTACATGGTAAGCAAGGAAGTTGCTGTGAAAAGTTCTTCAGTAAAAGTTGCAATGCTCGTCGTCATGAACAGAGCTACTGTACAAAGACACCCTCCTCTAGAATACACACATGTGATATATATGGTGTGACATTTGGTAGAGATGATAATCTAAAGAGACATACTGGTACGTGTAAATGTACCGTACCTTTGCTTGACACGAGAAGGCACAACAAGTCCAGTCTTCCTGCTGATTCGTCATGTACACTAATGTTACTTCGAGCACCCATATCATTACATGGACCTGCACAGTGCTCCAAACTCGTGCGTGAAGAAACAACTACGAGTGTTGCAGAACATGAAACATACATATCATAAGAAATTGTGATCAACACCCCTGCATAGCTAACATGTAAAGTGAAAAATGAAGAAGATGCTACTCAAGATGTTGATAGCGACACTGTGATCTCCAAGTCTGCTGAGAACGATAATGTGACCTCCAAGTCTACTGGTGATGACATGCCGACATCTGCAAAGCGAAAGCGTGTTGCTGAGATCTACTGCAATGTGACCTCCAAGTCTGCTGGTGATGGTGTGCTGACATTTCCAAAGCGAAAGAGTGTTGCTGAGACCTATTCAACTCGGAAGAAGAACATAGATGCAGTCATGTATCGTAAACCTTCTGCTATGAGTGACACGAAGTCTGATTACTCGGAAGACACCAATGACCTAGTTGACAGACTATGATGGTTGGTTTCATTGCTGAGAGGTTGATACTTGGCTGTCATCGGAGAGATAAATTATATTATTGATTAACTCAGAGCTGGAGGCTTTATTGAATCATATATATGTGTATGTGTGTACATGCGTGCGATTTGGTTATGTATACAATAAATACAAACATCAACAATAGATATTTGTTATTTTCTTGTTTTTAATTCCTACCTTCTTAGAAATGAACCTAGTGCTATGTGGTAGCTCTTCAGACTGCTAGAACAGTATGTCGCCAACTCAATTTACACCATGTTCCATGACAATTGTTTGGCATAACTATGGAACAAACCACTGCTGATGTAACAAATGATACACTCTTACGTCTGTCAGAGCTCGAATGGCCCAGAGAGCTTGTGAGGCTGCGTAAATACCCTTGTTTTATGCATATACAAAATCCTTATGTAACATGGGTAACACACACCTACGAGGAAGCAGAAGAAAAATGGTCAGGTGTAGAATTCGAACCTATGCTCCCCACACAGGGAACTGGAGCTTAAACCCAGCACCTTGGACCTCTTGGCCAACCTGACAATCTGTATTAGTAAGCAATTACAAGGCTTATTAAATGTAATTCTATATGTGTGATGTGGTTACTTCCTAATTTGAGCGATGGTACGGTTGAATATGGTACAATACATGATGTACTCACCTTTTATGTCGGAGGAGGCTGGCATTGTCGGAACAGAAGTGATAGCTGAGTATTCATCGAAGTACAGATGTACGATATGCACAGAGAGCATTAAAGTTTTGGTACACGACAAACTGCATGTGCATATCATGCCTGAACACACTACTGTGGTATTGGACCCCAGACACTCAATGGTGGTAGTTTGGTTATGGGGGAAGGGGGGACAGTGTATGGCTACGAAGGCTCGGTTTTTGGGTAAAGCATGACTCTGTGTGCACACACAAGTGCATCAACTCGTGAATGTGAAAGGTAGCCAGGTGGTCGACCGATAGTATAGGTAGCTGAATGCCACAGCCACCATCTTGGATCAGAACTTCCTGCTCTGTAAATCTGGTCTGCCATTTTATAAGTCTCACTCTGTAGCAGAATAGAGGCTAGTGGTGAGCAGCCAGTGCTCCTTCAATGTTTATTAGCAAAATGATGGCAGGTGGAGGGTGGCCATGGTGGTAGTCAGTACACCATTGACTGCCATTGTGTTGCTGTAAGTCTAAATGTCGAATCTTGGAAGTCTCACTGTCTAACAAAAAAGCGACTGATGGCTGGCGGCAATGTTGACAGCCAGTGCACCTGCGATGGCCATGTGCAAAATGGTGGCCGGTGGTAGACGGTGGTGGATGGATTTGATGGCGACCAGTACGCCGATGATTTTTGGAAATGTCTGGAGCCATCTTGGAACAGAACTTCCTGCTTAGACAATCTGGCCCATCACCTTGGATGTTGCACTGTCTAGCGACATGGTGGCTGGTGACCAGTGCTAGTACAGCCATGACAGCCATTTGCACACATGGCATCCACCAATGCGGCCAGAAGTTTGAATGTGGGTGGCCATGTTGGTGGCCAACACCCATTCGTCAAATGGCAGCTACCAATGGCGGGCGGCCAGAAGGGCCAGTGGCCATGTTGGCAGCCAGTACAATAATGACAGCAATTTTCACAATGGAAGGCATGACACAATGGCAACCACTGGTGGTGACGGACATGACCTTGACCTTTGGCCACTATTTTGTTATTGGGAAGCCAGAAGGGCCAGTGGCCATGTTGGCAGCCAGTATAATGATGACAGCCATTTTAAAAATGGCAGACGCTGGTGGCGGGCGCTGGCGGCATTTTGACGCCCTGGTTCGCGATCTGGGAAATGCAGGTGCCAAAATGGATGATACGGACATGATCTGTCATCTACTTTTGACAATGAGCAACAACTTCAATATAGTTATAACTGCTATTTATACCATAAAACAATACCTAACCATGGAATTTGTTAAGTGTAGGTTCCTGGAAGAGGAAATGAAATGAGAAGGTGAAATGTGCGAAGAAACTTCTTCTAGTAATGAAGTATCATTCAAAATAACATGCTATGGATGTGGAAAACTTGGTCATTAAAGGAAAGTCTGTTGGCACAATAAACAAAGGACAGAAAAAACAAAAGGGACAGAAAGAAATCCTTTCAAAATAAATTTAACCACACGTGAACCAAGAGTCCCTCAGGCCGATATTTCGTTCACAGCCTTCAGTTGCGAGGTAACAAGTAAATACTAATTTTTGGTCCTGGATTCGGGTGCTACAAATCACCTTGTTGTGAGAGGTTTAGAAGAGTACATGTCAGAGATAAGAACGGCACCTTACATTGTTGTTATTAAATCCACAAATGGAGGAGAAATGATAGCTACAAGAGCTTAAAAATTCATGGGTGACAACGGTAATGGAACCATTAGTTTTGAAGCTTTGATAGTACCAGGCTGGAAGAATAATCTGTCATCAGTAAGCAAATTAATCAAGAAAAATTTGACTGAAGTTTTCAGTAAAGAAAAGTTGACGAATAAGGGGAAAACCTTTATGTTGAGTGTGAAAAAGGACATTTGAATTTTTTCTTATTAAAATTAAATCCTATCACAGAAAACACTAAACACACTATTGGTTGCCAGGAATTTGGTTAAATTATCACCACAAGTGAAACCAGTCTTTGGCATAGAAGACTTGGCCACCTAAACAGATGAGGCCTGCAGGTACTCAATCTACTGTTCAGTGATGAAAAATGTCCCCAGTGCCTTGAAGGTAAAGCCAAGTGATTACCTTTCAAGAAAAAAGAAAAATCCACTCAGTCGATTGGAGTACTTCTACATTCAGATATAAGTGGACCTGTCAAAAAACAACGACCAAAGAAGGTGAGTGACATTTTCAAGTGATTGTTGATAATTTTTCTCACTTCAATACTGTGTATTTGCTGAAAACCAAAAGCGAAGCTGAACCAAACTTGATGAACTTCATCAAAATGGTGAAGACCCAACAAGAAATAAAAAGCAAAAGAATCAGACTTGAAAATGGTGGCGAATTCAGCTCAAACTCATTAAAAAATTATGTGCTGATAAAAGGATATACAAAAATATCTGCTGGATTAAATACACTTTATTGGCCAGCTGGGCCATGTTTGGGGGTGCTGGAGCAGGGGCGCCAGTCTGTGGACTCGTGGCTTGTGTAGCAGCTTGGTTTTCCGGATTTTTTTTTGCTGTTTTTGAAATTGTTTCTTAAATTCTGATTGGGATTTCTTGTCCAACCTCACACTACGGTTGCGGGGGATGGGTTGATTCGCTAGGGCAGAGAATGAAATTTTATCTTGCAGCCAGGCATACCTGTTGTACACTGGTACAGGTGCTGGCTGCTGCTGTTGCGCCTACGAGAGCATACACACATTTCCATGGTAATGTTGTGTCAGGGCCTGCTACGGGTGTGCGTGTTGTGGCCCAGCTGGGGCTTACTCAGGAGCAGGCATTGTTTTCCAGGAAGCTACTCGCTGGTTTTGCTTAATTGCCTGCCTGGATTGTTTTTGGTGGGCTTGACGCGTCTCTGGTGCAAGACGGCTTCATTTCGCGTACAGCAGCTGCGATAGTTTGCACAGTGGTTCTGCCCGCAACCAACACACTTTACTTGGGAGCAGTCGGTAACAATTCCGCAGTGTTTTGTTAGCTCCACTACAGTACCGACACCTCGGTGCTGCACTGCATCCCGCTGCCACATGGTTGAATCGCTGGCAGCGAGAACATTGTGCGGTCCGTGTAGGGTTGTGAAAGTCTTCCACTTTAATGAGAATTACCGCAAAAAGTTCGTTAGCGCAAAGTAGGGAGCTGTATTGGTGCCATATGGCAGTTCGTTTACAAGCTTATTTATTGCTCTTCAGTAGTAGGTTTATGGGGACTTTTCCCTCAAAATCGACCAAAAGACCCTAAAAATTGTCTCTTTTCCTTGAAAAACTTCATTTTTTCCTAAAAAATTTCCCTTTTTCCCTTCAAAAATACTTAGAAGCGCCCAAAAATGACAGAAGCCCCCCTCGTGCAAAACAAAGCTCCTGAAAAATAATTTTCGCCAATTTAATTAATTTGAGGGGCTTCCTTACGACCTACCGAGCAGTGGCGGCCATATTGGTTTTATAGGCATACCCTATGTCAAATATACAAGGTATACAGTGTAGGACTCAGACTTAAGCATCAGTCACCTTTCATCCATATTGTATGCAGATGACCTTTGACCTCAACCTTTGATGTTTGACCTTGAAAACGAAAAATCCAAAAAATTCGCAAAAACCTCCAAAAAATCCCAAAATATTGGAAAAATCCCAATAAATTTATAATTAAAATAAAATGATTAACAATGGTTAAAAAAAACTATTTCAAAAATATTAAATATTTCTTTCTTTAAATTACATTTCCCAAAACTGCCATTAGTCACATTCATTCCATCCCCAGCAGACGACTGACTCCCTCGCACCCACTCCCCTCACCTATACTCATTTCGACATCTTAATTGTTTTCTTTCGCCATTTGTTTATGCATTACTGGAGGCCATCATATTGGTAGGCGACCACCATCTTGGTAGGTGGCCACCATCTTGGTAGACATCACTTGTCTGCCATCTTGGAAGCCAATGCACATTATTAATTAAACTTTATCCTGTGACCCATAACCCATGACCCCTAACCTTGAACTTGACACCATGACCTTGAATGGCTTTGAAAACAAAACTCGAAAAAATACATAAAATTAAGCAAGCATATTACATTAAAGACTACCACAGCCATATTAGATGTAGACTATCTTGACCTTGATCCAATGACCTTGAATGGCCTTGAAAACCAAAACTCGAACAAATACATAAAAGATAGCAAGCCTAATGTATTACAGACTACCACCGCCTCACTAGATGCAGACTGTCTCCAACTTCACCCCGTGACCTTGAATGACCTTGAAAACAAAAACTTGGGGGAAAATTACAAAAAAATTGAGGAACATAAAACAGTAGACCCCCTTCCCTTGCTAACCCCTCCACCACCTCCACTCCACTGCACACTTATCCCTGTCTTGGTGGTCATCCACTCTTTCCACACAGCTCTTGCTCGTCAGGCCTGCATGAACATTTTCCCTCCTCACTCCAAATCTGTTGCATCCAACCTGCTTAGAATGTATTACAATATTAGCACACACTGTAATTTTTGTACACTTCATTTTAAGGTACACTTCATTCCTAATATAAGGGAAAGTAGACATTCTAGGAAAAGTTTCATCGACACTAGCGAGAAATTAAACACTAGAAGATGTAAAATTCCGATCCTGGACCACCACACTTTTTACAGTTATTTCCTCTAAAATTACAACAAAAATGCAGGACACTTAATATGGTTATTTTTTCTAAAAGTACAGGAAAAAATTAAAACACCAACATATGGAATTCTATGAAAATCCATGAAAACAATGTTTAAAAAATCAAAAATCAAGGTACTTGAGTGCTAAATTCAAGCTCTAAAAGCTTTTTAAAAAGGAGCTCCAAGAAACGGGCAATTTTAAGAAAAAAAAAACAAGAAAATTTTACATGTTTTTGACTCAGGTAAAAAAAAAAAAACAAAATTATGCAAAAATCGAGCAAATTAATGGCTAAAACAAGCAAATCAGTTGAAAAGATAATTGGTAGAATTTAAATATTAACCTCACTATCATGTACAGATTCTCCATTTTAAATTTCTTTTAAACCTTTATACACTATTAAAACTCGCTCCTCATTTATCATTTTTAAGCTGTTTTCATCAATTATCTTTGCATTACGATCTGGTGAAGTAATTTTATAATTACCATCTAGAATGCAATTAATTTTTCTGCCATTCTTAGAGTCATAAATTTGAAAATCTGTAGCTTCATACCATTTCTCATTTTCGAGGTCACATAGTTTAGTCAATTCATATGAATTGTTCAACTTGTTGAGCAGAGCCTCCATTTTTGGTTTGTGTTATTTAAAAGGAAATAAATTTAATAAGACTGCAAAAACTTCGAAATTAAAAAAAAAAATCTTTCTCTATATAAAAAATTTTCTTAGTAAATAACATGGAAAATAATAACAAACAATGCAAAAAGTGTGGCACGGTATTAAACATAGAAAGTTTTGCACCGCATAAACATTCAAAAGATAAACATATTAATAACTGTAAAAATTGTTATAGTGAATATGCTAGTAGTCGTTATGAATTTAAAAAAGAGAGAGTAATGTGCGAATGTGGAAAATATGTCTATAATACATCTCTCAAAAAGCATAAAAATAGCTAATTATACAATACAGCATTAGATAATTTAAACGAAAATCATAATAATTATCCAACAAAAAAACATATGAAGTGTGTAATGAGAATAAATACTGGTATATCAAATAATATTCTTTTAATAAAAATAGTAAGGACAAATCTTCAATTATCTGTAAAAAAAAATGCTATACTCATTATATGAAGTATTATCGTCATAACAAGAAGTTAAATATGGTTTCAAATAGTTTAAGCACTTTTTTTGTATTAATTCAGTATATCTGTTGTTACATGTTATTTATAGAAATTTGTCTTATAAATACAAGTATAAAAATGAAGGTTTGTATAACAACTGTGTTGAACGGCGAGGGGATAAGGACGTTGAGACGTATTGCTAAGTATCTCAAATTAAAATATTTAACTAGACTAAGGAAAAAATATCCAATTAGAAGACATACAATTTTTTATGCCACTGTTTAGAGACGGGCGGAGAAAGAGAAAGCAGATAAATAGAACAAATATATTTTTACAAATTTACCTTTGGCTGATGCAAATATCAATGAATTACATCCCGAAGACAAAAAAGAATTCAATGAAATATTTCCATTCTATAATAGTTATTTTGTTAACATAAAAAATAGAAGAAGAAGCAACAAAAATTACTTTGTTAATAGAGCTCTTAAAATTAGGATATCAATATATAACATCAAAAAAACATTTAATTTAGTGCAGTCCATTCATTTTTGACTTCTGCAAAAAATAAGATAGTTGAGATAATACACAATAATCTTAAAATATTCAGAGATGTGAAAACCAGTACTAAATTATATGCAACTTTTCATAAGCAAGAAAGTAATCAAGTACAATTGTTCACTTTTAAATCCCCCAATTATACAGTACTGAATTCTGGAGATATTTAAAAAAATATTTATAAATTCGTAATCCAAGAAATACCTACACAATTATCTGGATTTCAAAAAAAAATTCTCAATGGGCTTTAGATAAAATAATTGGAACACAATTAGGAATAAATAAGTATAATCTATTAACATGCTCGTCATATATTGATCTACCAGAAGTGATTAAAAATAAAAAAGCATCCATAAATGTTAAGAATAATGATCAAAAAAACTTTCTTTGGCCGATAAAATCTGCATTATTTCCAGCAGAAAGCAATTCATATAGAGTAACCAAATGTAAAAACGTGGGGCTTAATATTGATGAAGTAATATAAAAATATGAATAACCTATTAAAATTGATGAAATGCCAAAAATAGAAACTCAAATTTATACGTCTACAAATGTATACTCTATTGAAGATGAAAAATTAATGGTATATACACCAAAACTCACAAAATAAAAACGAAAAACATGTAATTCAACTTTATTTAAAAAATGATACAAATTCCCATTATTGTTTGATAGCAGATTTATCGAAACTGCTTTCTGCACAAAAAAAAATCAACAACATATAACTTTTATATGTGATATGTGTCTTCAATTCTTTTATTCTGAAGAAAAATTAAATAAACATACTAAAGATTGCGAGAAAAATGAAGCCGTAAAGATCACTTTACTCCAAAAGGACAACAAATAAAATTTAAAAATTGTGAACATACAACGAAGGTTCCACTCACAATATACGCAGATTTGAATTAATATTAAAGAAAATATCAACTGTTAAGCCAAATCCAATAGAAATAAAAAAAAATCTATTAATTAAAAAATATCCAATTTTAACAGAGCATGATATTGGTAATGGTTTTATAAAGGAAAAAAATTATGCAAGATATAAACTCACTAATTAACAAATAAATAACAT
Organism: Dryococelus australis; assembly: GCA_029891345.1. NCBI lineage: Eukaryota > Metazoa > Arthropoda > Insecta > Phasmatodea > Phasmatidae > Dryococelus > Dryococelus australis. Next base: position 167,834,508 of record CM057009.1, on the reverse strand, counting down.
TGATTAAAAATATAATGATGAATCATGCACAATAAAATATCAATTACACGAAGCATCCGGTTTTTGTTATTATATTGTGTCTAATTATGGTGGTTATAACACTCCAGTAGTATTTCGAGATCCAAATACTCATTAAATAGTTATACAATCTATAAAAAGAGAAGTAGAAGAAATTTGGGAAATATATTCACAAACTGAACTAATGCATCTACTAGCAAAAGAAGAAAAAATATTACATAGGAAATCAAAAAATGTGTACTGCATTCGAATGAGAATATGCGGGAGAAAATAAAAAGTACATCTCCACTATCATATAAGTGGAAAATTCATTAATACAGTATGTAATAATTGTAATCTTTAATTAAAATTACCAAATTTTCTTCCAATATATTTTCATAATTTAGCTGGATATGATTCACATTTATTCATCAAAGAGCTAGGATATGATGATCAAAATATATAATTAATTCAAAATAACAAAAAAAAGTTATTATTTTTGGGAAACAAACAGAACATTTCAAAATGAGATTTAAAGACATTTAAATTTATGGCCTGTAGTTTATATAAATTATTATCTCATTTACATAAAGATCAAATGAAACACACACAAAAACATTTTCCAAAAGAACATGTAGACTTAGTTTTTAAAAAAGGTATCTATATGATTATATGGATAGTTGAAAAAAATTTGAGGAAAGAGAACTTTCACCGAAGAGCGAATTTTACAGTAAATTACATTATAATTATCTAACTGATGCTGATTTTGAGCATGCATAACGCATATGGAACCGATTCAATATTTAAAAATCTTGGTGAAAGTCATGATTAATATTTAAAAAGTGCTGTATTATTGTTAGCAGATTTATTCAAAAATTTTAGAAATACATGTATACATTCTTATTATTTAGATCCTGCATGGTATTTTACAGCAACAGTTTTATTGTGGGATGCATTGTTAAAAATGACTAATCACTAGATTTATTACACAATTATAACATGGTTGTAATAATTGAAAATGTAATTAGAGGTGGTATATCACAATGTTGTAAGCAATGTGTTAAAGCTAATAACAAATATTTAGATGATTTTAATGGTAATCAAGAATTAAATTATTTAGCATATTTCAATGCAAATAATCGTTATGGACAGGCAGTGTCACAATATTTACCATGTGGTGGTCTCGACTGAGTTTATTATACATTATCCGAATTAGAGTACAGGAGTAAAAAATATTATATTTGGATAATGATTCTAAGTATGGTTATATATTAGAAGCTGATTTAGAATATCCACAAGAACTACAAAATGTTCATAAATATTTACCTTTTTTCCTGAAAATAAATAAGTTCCATAAACAAATCAATCTAAATTATTAACAACTTTGCATAAAAAAGAAAAATACGTAATTCATTATCATAATATAAACAGTGTCTAAAAATTGTTTAAAACGTACTAAAATAGATAGTATATTGGCGTTTAATCAGTTTAAAAAGTTATACAAGTCTTTATTACAATAGATTGGAGTCGAAAAATGAATAATGGAAAACAAAGAATTATAATTAAGGACATTTTTAAATTTAAATATTTTTGAAACATGTTTATGTAAAAACGGACAACAACAAAACAACAAAGGTGAACGAACGTTAAAATGTTCGTTAAATGTAATGTGAGTTACATTATTGTTTTTTTTAATTTGTATAATTATAAAAAAAAAGTATTTATAATGTATAAAGCATCAGCTAAAGCACACTTGGCTGCGCAAACTGTCGTATTATTAATCCAAGAGTTGTGAGAATTATCAAAACCTAACCACTTTACAGACAATTTTTCACCTTTAGTTAAGTCTTTTCGACAAAATATTAATCGGGATAGCTTGTTTTCATAATTTCATATTCATAAAAACTACCCATTATTTTGTCGCCATTAATATTTTTAAATTTGTAAGTTGGTACATCATAATTTAAAACTTTAATAACAGTAAATAATTCTGTCGACCAATTAGCAGTATAACATTTCTCAAAAAAAAAAATTCAGTTTTCTCACACGAAAACATCTCCAACTTTATATTTTGGTTGCGTAAACAAAAAATTGGTTTTGCAATAATTTTTTTTATTATTTGTATCGACTTTAATTGGCCGCATTCCAATAAATCTATGTTTTGAATTAATATATTCTTTCACTTTATCGTAAAATTTATTTACCCATTTATAATTACCATTCAAAGCAAATTTTTTCCACGTTATATTTTTTTAAGCATCGATTAAATCATCCAATAACACTAGCTTGTAATTCATAAAATGAAGAATAATGGTTGATAATATTTTTTTCCATCAGCTCATTAAATGTTTTGTTATAAAATTCTAAACCATTTTCAGTTTGTATATTATATGGTTTTATTTTAGTTAATAGAGATCCTAAACCATTTGATAAATATTTTGCTGTTTTATCCTTGACTGGTAAACCAAAAGCAAATTTTGAAGAAAGAAAACATCAATAATTGTCATAATATATTTGTACCCACAGTTAATATATGATATAACTTTTAAATTACCAGTATTCATTTCTACAAGATCTCCAATGTATAGATTACAATTTTTTGCTCGTAAACCATATCGTGTTTTTAAAGTAATTTTTTTCCGAGATCCATAGTAGAAACACTTGCTATAGGCGGTAAATTTTTCAATGGTAAAATTCCCATTTGCTCTTCCAAATTAGGAGATTCTTATTCTGCAAATAATTCTTTTACATATATAGTTTCTTCTGGCATTGGTGGATAATATAAATTCTTTGCAACAACACTTCACTTACTTGATCTACTTTTTTGCCAATATTTTGTAATTCACGAATTAATGGTAGACATTTTTAAATGTATTATTTTTTCATATTCTACCTCATGGTTCTTTTTTATAATTTCTATACTTCTCAATGGGCAAATTCAAACAAGGGGGAATTTAAATTTTACTATAATATAATCGAGTTTGATATTCCTATAGGAGATGGCTTTGTATTTTCTAAACGTTGCTTATGTTTTGGAAGAATATCGTACACTAAAAATAGATAAAGTTGGAAACGAGACAAAATACGAAAAATTACATAGTATTTATGTTTGTTTTATTTTTTTTTTTCCATTTCAATTTTCTAGAGTAGAAATTTCAAAACATGGACAGATTATTGAGGCTGTTGATAAACCAGGAATAACTTCGACAATTATGATTATGTTGCTGAGATCATAAAGCGAACAAAATTATTTCGAGTTTACTGGTGTTGGTAATAAATATAGAGGAAAATCTGTTCATAATGGTAAAATAAAATGAAATTGTGTATCGATTAAGATATATGTTTGGTTTTATTCGCGATAATAGTGAAGTTTAGTAGAAGGGTGGTTATAAAATCACCTTTTCCCGAAATTCGTCTGATAACAACTGTTTGTTTGTTTATGAAACAAAAAAATGCAGATGGTGCGGTTGATAAAACTTATGCTGATTCAGGTAAAATTGTTATTGAAAAATTAGAAATTATGTTTCCCATTGTTGAATACGAAGCTAACAGATTGGAATCTAGATATTGATAATGATCAGTGTCATAAATTGTTTCTGGCTTTTAATAACTTTAGAAATTCAAGAACAAAATCAGAGACTATATATAGAAATAATTAACTTTATTATAAGCCAAGTACAAATTATCATGGCGATATCAATTATTATTCATTTTGGGGACGAAGGCCTTTGTATGTCATTGACTGTCCAAATAGAAAAACAGCAGAAATTAAATATAAAACAAATATAAATATTAGTGTAGATTTTAAAAAAGCTGTTGAGGCTGGTACAATTTGTAATGTTTTAATTAGCTAACGAAATTTAGCATATGATTATTCGAAAGAAAGTATCGGTGAAGATATATAAATATTTAACTTTATTAAATGGATAATGTAAGTGATTTTACAGAAACATGAAATTGTTTCGATACTTTAATACAATTCTTTATACACATAGTGGAGTGGTTGCATTTAAATACGAATTTTTATAAATATAGATGAATAATTTGATCGAATAAAAAATAATAATTCTAATTCAAATTTTCTCAAAGTACCACTTTTTAAAACAGACATATAATTTGTCTTATATTATAAATGGATCAAATTATAGAACTTTTTGAAGTTTAGGATATTGGATATGAAATAATAAAAACGGAAACGTTTATTGATAAAGAAATAAACATTGTTTATTTAAAAATTGTTTAAAAATCGATAAAAAAGATCTCAGATCAGATAAATTTTCTGATTTTAAAGACGAGATTTTTGATTTGGATTGTTCTGGTGGTTGGGATTATGGATTGAGTAATGGCTATGCTTCAGATTTTTCTTTATTTTTAAACTTTGAAAAATCTTATTGGTGTTTTACTTTTTGTTAAATAAAATTTATAAATTCTATCAACTATCTGTATAAATATTTTATCTGATTTGCTTGTCTCGGCATGAAATTTGCTTGGTTTTTTAATTATTCTGCTTGTTTTACCTGTGTAAAATGGTGTGCGCACATTTTTTTTTAAATTCTAAATTTTTTTTGCCCATTTTGGGAGTTCCTTTTTAAAAAGATTTTAGATCATTCATTTAGCCCTCAAATACCTTGACTTTGGCTTTTTTTACATGATTTTCATGGTTTTTCCAACTAATTTCAGATTTTGACTTTTCAATTTTTTCCTGTACAGTTAGAAAAAATAACCCTATTTAGTGCACTGCATTTTTGTTGCAATTTTAAAATAAATAACCCTAAAAAGTGGGGTGATCCAGGATCGGCATTATACATCTACTAACACTTTCGTTTATTCATTGAAAACACGCATATTTTTTTATGTACATCGGACTACAGACATAACAATACAGAATCTCTATAGTTTCCATATATTAATGTACGGCATTTCCAGCAACAAGATCACTTTTCATGTTGTGAATGCATGCAACCAAAATCCTTTTCCATATATTCTTGTTCTTCACGACAATTTTTTTCTACAGCCCCCGCAATGCTATCAACATTGTACAATGCTTGATTGGCAGCAGTCTTGAATGCCCACTGGCTGATTTATTCATCAAGAGGTTGAGGCTTTTCATAGGTACACTGCACCCAAACATTATACTTTATGGGACCTTCATTGATTTCGTCAGTTAATTGATTAACCATACTTTGCTTAACGTGGCCTAGGTATGTACATATGTTTTTCGTACCAGCAGAGTTATTTACAACTTCACAATCTTTGAAAATGACCTTGAATGCAGAATTTTTTAGGTAGAATCCATTCGATGTGGTATCACCAATAGCTAGTACAGGCCGTTTCTTAGTTGCAGGAACTCTATCTTTACAGCTGTTGATATAACTATACAGCTAATCACCTCGTTTAAACAGTCGTTTTCACTTAACACATTGTTGCATAACACAGGGAGGACCTTTCACACAAGTAGATATTTCGTACTTCCTCGCACCACGACTGTAGGAAAATATCTTGTAACAGTAGCAGCAACGAAGCCTTGACGAAGTCGTCGATGGCGCTGCTATACGTGTAGCACCCGAAGAGGTCGATGGCACTGTCAACGTCATGTCTGATGTCGCCGATGGCTGCGCTGCTGTAGGTGGCCCACCCGAAGAAGTCGCTGGTGCTGTCGGCGTCATACATGAAGAATTCGATGGCACTGCTGGTACCACTCCAGAAAAAATCTATGGCACTGCCGCAGCTACCATTAGCTCTAGAGTAGCCGAAGACATCGTAGATGCAGAATAAGACTTTGATGAGAAGAGACACACGCTAGCCAAGACGATCCACCTTTCATGGGAGCTGCTGTCAAAATAAGATTCTTAGCTGATCTCCCTGCTGCTTATATACGAGTATGCAAGACCTATGATACCATATTGACGTTGGACCAATCCTATAGCGAACACCAATCAGCCAATTAGCAACCAGCTAATCACCAAGTTGTAAACTGTCATGTGGCAGTTCAATTATGAGCTTGTTTATAGCTCGTCGATTTCTGTCTGCAATAAACCAGGCGCATTGCAGTAGTATTTCCATTCGCTGGAATCCTTCATTCAGGAATTCCATTGGTGTGTCTGCTCATATGTGACACAGTATCAGTTTTACTTGTATCTCGTTTGCCTGTCTGAGCAGGCTATGTTCGTAGCCCATGGCTTTTATTACGCTCACTGCTGTTGAATAGTCAGTGAGGGATGACGTGTGCACACAAATGCTGTCTGCTTCAACACAGGCAGCACTCCATGACAGAGTCATGTGTGCATCAAGTTCTTTCTTTAGTGCGGGGTATTTGTGTGTGTGATTCAAACACACCTTAAATTGTTTTATTTGCATTTTCGCCTGTGGCAACTGTGGAGCACCTGACACTGCATTTTGGCCCAATGGGAGCTGCTGTTTTCCCTGAAGGGGCTGTTGTTGGCCCTGAAAGGGCTGTTACTGTCTCTGAAGGGGTTGTTGCATGCCCTGAGGGGCCTGAATTTCGTGTGCGCACTTGGTGCACTTCACTTCAGATTGCTGCTCGTTATTACTGACATTTGCTTTCACTGAGTTTGTGGAGACTTGAGTCTCCATAGCAGCTTCTGAGCTTGCCATTTTCGCAGGTCACAGACAGGTGGTTAGTGTGCTACAGTATGCCTCACTCTGTTGTCTTGTGTACGTCGTCCAAACCCACCCCTTCTATCCGCACCCCTTTATCAGAGACAGGGGTATGGAGGTAGGGGGCGATTGGTGCTCTGTGTTCTCCTAAATTAATAATTTTTTTTGTGTTTAAAATGAACTAAACAATAGGGAACTTAACTTCCAGTTTGTGTGGTAGTTCTAAAAGGAACTATCTGTACTACCTTTCACTGAAAAGAACTACTTGATAGCAGTAAACTGTAGCCTGTAGAACACTGCAGCTCCTTCCTCCATGTTGGCTGCTTTGGAATTCACTCTCTTTTGCAGTGTTCATTAATGCACGCTAAATACGCTTATTGTAAATAATGGGATATCACGCAACACATGTTTCGCAATTTTTATAAGAAAATATTTAATATGTGCGGTGAATTTCGGCGCTGTTATTTGTTCTGCCGCACTGATAGCTACTACATATATATATATATATATATATATATATATATATATATATATATATATATATATATATATATATATATATATATATATCTGTTTCAAAATTTAGCGCAGAAAATAAAGTTTTGGCTATAAAAATTATCAAACATGTGTTCCATGATTGCTATTCCTTGGTTTTTCGATCTCGGCTTTCAATTTCACATCATATACAATAAAGCTATTTAGCACGTATTTATGTATCGCGTAGCCTTAAAGCGGTCTCCTACCTGGCACTCTTTCCGTATTTGAAATTCAGCAGTAGAGAGCTATAATGCCGAAACTGACACGCGCGTCAAGTGCCCCATCGTCGCTAAGTGCAAGGATTTGAACCTGCGTGCAGTATTCTCATCGTGTTGCATGTAGCTATGGGACTTTGAGTGATGACACTATCATTTCACTGGCGAAAAGCCTACAGAAAATCCAATGCAGGCTCCTATCGTAGTTATGCTCGCGTTCGGATAAAATGTATTAGGGTAAAGCTGTCTGAAAAAGCAGTTTTTAGTGATATTTGAGTGTGTCATAATTATATTTTAAGCACTCGTGATGTGTTGACAGTACCATACAGCCCTTGACTGAAGTGTTTTTTTCTTTTCTTAAGTTAGATTATTGAGATTCCTTTAATAAATTTGCGAAAAAAAAGTTTTCTTAACACACAGTTCCAACACTATGTGAGTGACCACCTTAAGGCTGTTAAAACCAACAATTTTTATAGCTGGTTATTATGCCTACATATAGGTATCCCACATGCTAGTTTTTGAGCCAAAATGATAATCGCTACAACTTATAATTTAAGAGCTGTAGGTTCTTGAAGTTGTGTTTTTGACATTTGCTGCAGCAGCTTTCTGGAGAATCAGAAGAGGAAACTGGCTAATTTTTGCGATACCATGAGAACTTTATCTAAACTATTGACTGAATTCTAAAAAAATTGTCAGTTTGTTTTGTACACGGTGTAAAACAGGGTTTGTTTTCGCATCCATGAAAAACAGAGCATAATAATTTTAAAAGGAAAATAATACACTCACGAAGTAGTTACATCAATATACTTTCAAAACAAAATGCAAAAATTAGTTTTTTTTTTTGTTATTATAGCGAAAAGCTGCTACAAAAGGGTTGCATGTTTTCTTTACGCCTGGAATTCCGTAATATCTCGGATGCAACCCATCACACACCTGGCGCTAGGGAGTCTGAGGTTGTCTGGCAGGGCATTACCTCTCCCTCCTGTATGCGCAGCTGGATGAACAAGCTCTTTCTCTCAGGGTTGCCAAACCTACACTCTCCCCACGACTGGAATTTATTACCTGGCTAGTATCGCCCATGCCCGTTCCTACCCTCAACTGAGGTGCTCTTTGAAATTGTGTAGTACAGATGTCACTCTTCGATCGTAAATGCTAGTTAATACTTCTGCACTTTTTGAGTGTATAATTTTAACAGTATATTTAGTGAAACGTATAATGTGACTATACGAAAAACACCACATTTTTTGTGTGCAATGGCTCCGCAAAAAAATCAAGAATATCAGGCGTTACATAAAAACCAAAAGGAACAAACGTTCCCAAATGATGAAAAGATTTAATGGTGTTCAACGATCATCACGACAAAATGGCTGCGGTTCAGAAAAAATGTAAGTGGTTACACCATCCAGATCGACGGAAAACGTACAGGAGGTAAGGGAAGAGTCATAATAAGAGATAAATTTTATTAAATTGTCAATAAAAAATGAGGGTGGTTAAATGTGAGAGTTTTTATCGGCACTGACTATCTGAGGTCCTTATTTAGTGCCGATGAAGATGAATTGAGATGAAGATTGAGAAACGATGGGAAGCTATGGGCGTGGGCGAAATTGGAGTACTCTAAGAAAACTATAGACCAATGCTAACGTTCTCCGTGTTTTCTAAATGCAAAAAATATGTGATGACGCACTGGGATCGAACCCGTGTCATCTTTGTGAAATGTGAGCGCTCTAGCCGTTACACAACCGTGGCTTTATTGGTCAAACGTGAAACAATTCCCGTTGGTTATATCTTTATAGTATAGCTGTAACTTAATTTATTATTCAATTAGTTTATTCGTAAATGTGGTAAACGTACATGAATCGCATCCTCAAGCCCAAGGGTTTGTCTCCGCTCTGTTAGTCTGCAAAACCACTGTAATGAAAAATACGTAAACATTATAGTGGAGAAAATTACATGTACTAATCAATAATACACGTAAGTGCCACTTTCGTCAAAAACTAAAGGTATTTGGGGTTGGCATTTCTATTAATACTTAAACTTTCGTGGGAATATACCTTAATCGAAATATTTGTTACGGTTTCGTTTAATGATGCAGACTGAAAACAAATTAAAATTTTTGCAAATTGTATTTTTTTTTAATTTGTATATACACGTGTAACAAATAACGCATTAAACGAAAAATATCACTGGGAATTGTTTACTTTCGCAAGAATCTGAAACTCACAAAATTCCCTTCGGGCTGGATAATCGGAAATGTCAATATTTTTACTTTTGAACTACAACAGATCTAAATAGTTAAAAACATTAATATATTTGCAAGCCTGTTACTAAGATACCCCCTGTTGTGTGTGCGTGTGGGCGGGGGGGGGGGGGGGGGTGAGGGGGGGTTGGTGGAAATCGTGTATCGGAGAAAGCACAAAATCGAACTTTCCGTTTATTAGACTATATCTCGTTTCGCAAAAGAAAAATCTCATCATAAATAAACTGAGATTTCATTTAAAGGATTAATTTGTCCTTGTAGTTTATATAAATGTAAACGTACACGTAACGTTGGATTCACGGGATCATTTTGGACGTTAGCTATGTAAAAACGACTGACAAACAATACTACAATAATTATGAAGTGTAGTCATTCGTGTTTTCACATTATAAAAAAGTAAGCTTAATAAATATGTCACTTTTGATAACAATGTATATTTTGTTATTTCTACTATTAATATTTTTTTCCATTCTTCAACAAATTGTGGTATTACAAATTGGGTTATCGGAACCGTAAGGGAGTTAATTTTTTAAATAAACTAGATGTAAATAAACACTACGATCTTCGTCACCATTTATTTCTGCATATCCCAGCACGAAATGTTCAACAAAACATCATAATATACTGAAAAGACGTATACAATTACGTCTGCGGGCTGAGTATCAAACACTGTGTTTTATCTTTGGTCTAATATTAAAATTTTAATGTATTGGTGCTTTGTAAGTTGCACTGTACTTATGCAATACGGTACAACATGTCGTTTGAGATTAGTTCTTTAGTTAATATGTTACATTCAGAATCCTTGCCATTCAAATACATATTTCCAAACAAACATTCTCTACTACAGCCTCAACACGGCTCATGCGAACTTGCTTTAGACTTGTGACTTCAAGACATGTTTGTTTTTTAAATGATCGTTTTAGAGTGAATGAAGAGATTTGGGCAGCTCTAAACTGCGAGGTCTTGAGAGTCGACGAGGGTGATTGAAGTGGGTATGGAGCAGCACCGGAACGAATGGAGTGGGGGAAATGGGAGATCCCCGAGAAAACCCGCCGACTAACGGCATCATTCGGCACGACTCCCACTTGCGAAAACCCGGATCGTTTTAAAGGACTTTCAAATGCAACGTTAGAGGTTTTACAGGTGTGCGCTATTTACGAGTGTATGAGCGTACGTCTGTTTACATATCCAAATGTTCTGCTGTGTAGTATCTCTCAAATATGTGCATCCTTATAATACCCAATGAAAACTACACTTGGTAAGCAAACTTGGTATTCATTAAAGCCATTATATTTTTTAGTATGCATATTTGTAGTAGCCAAAAAACCAGTAATATTGAAGAAAATTGTCTGACAATTGTCAAAATAGTTAGTTAAGAACTGTGGTTTTCCATACACAATATCTGATATTTCAAAGATAACTCATCACACTCAACTCAAGAATGAGTGAGTGTTCCCTAATTCAGTATATTGGCAATCATTGAGGAGTCCACGATCTATCAATTAGTTTGAACGGGTGCTCTTTTGGACGTTTCAATAAGCAAAGGTTTACTACATATGACGGTCATTCAGACAACTGAAATGTGGCCTATGACATTTTTGTCATTATTGGTGATGTCACTAGTCATTATATTACCCAGAATATGTTTGGGGAAGATTGCACGTGCTGTTTGCGCATCATCCGCTAACTTTTTGTCAAAAGAAAGTCAAACCTTTGAAGGCAAAACCAAGTGGCTTGAAGTCTTTTAACATAAATATGTTTTTAGTTAAAAACAATTTTGAACGAGTTTTAATGCAACTTCGAACTTATCACATGAGGTAATCTTTCACGAAATCCTAGATGTGTAACAAAACTTATAACCTAAATATGGTTTGCATGACATTTCTGTGCAGTACTGATAGCAAATTGTAAACTAGTGTTTTGTAGCTTACATGCTCCGAAGACGCACTGGGATTTAGATTAACCTAATGAATCATACATTGTATACCTATATTAAAATAAAATTACTTCGAGATTTATTAGTGAGATTTGAAAGGATATATATATATATATATATATATATATATATATATATATATATATATATATATATATGTGTGCATATATATATGTGCATATATATATATATATATATATATATATATATATATATATATATATATATATATAATATATGCACATCTCACAAAACGCATACAAAAATAATTTTAGCGTTAAAAAAAGACATACAAGTCGGAATTGATTCCAATTTATATTTTGGATATTAAAAAACATCTATCTATAAGAAGGCACACGTCGAGTAAATAAAGTGCATTAATTCTTACACATTAATGAAAGAGGATGTTACCCCTGGTGTTATGACGAATATGGATGCAAACGGTAGGTAATGACATTTTATTCCTATTTCGTATAATGGGAGTTGCGACGCATACTGTTAAATAAATTTCCTTCATTATACGGAAAAGTACTGGTATAAATCTATCCAGGGATGTCTTTAAACTCTCCGTGAAATTACGGACACATTATTTTTAAAACCGTACTTTCCGTAAATTTGACGGAACCTCTCCATTAATTCCCTAGTTATTTTTCTGTACTTCTAGTTTAAATAAATGTTGGTACCTCTTTTTTTTTTTTTAAATTTTCATTATGAGGGTGTTTTGCTGTTTAAAAAATATATATTTTAAAAAGTAAGAATTGTTTACATTAAGCAAGATTTGAACCCGAGTCAAAAACTTGCAAGTTTACGAGCCTAGCCATTTACCTAAAATACTCACATGATAATTGTAGTATAACTTTCGAATTTCTATATTAGTCACATAATCAACTTTTTTAGTTTCTGTTAAAGTTAGGGTATTTTAAGCGTTGCCAAGTGTTAAAAACACCTGTTGTTACATTTTAATATTTGAAAGAACAGGTCTTAGTGATATGGATAATCTTAACTGCCGCAGACACGATAATTTTCTGGTTAGAGTGGCGAAGAAAGTTTCGTGTAGACTCGGCATTGTTCGTGCCAAAAACCCGAAGTTAAAGAAAATTCGGAGATTATCCGTATTTTGTATTTACGCACCTAACTCCGTTTTTCGTGATTACGGATTGCGTTTCCGTATATTTACTGTGCATTTTCGTAAAAATTTCCGTAAATATACGAAAAATTTTAACAGTGCAGTAGATGCGATTCAGTTCACATTCATTTAACTCTTGATAATTTTAATGGTACAAATATTACGTGGCATACCAAATTAATCGGGACGTAGCTTAACGAGTATGAGTAAATAAGAGTGACATTTGTGATGTGTTAAATTATACTTATTTTAATATTGTATTTTAAAAATTTAAATACCATTTTACGGGAATACACAGCTACCTACATTTTTCGTGTTGGAATTCGTTTCGTATCACTTTGCTTGTTACTCCGGACTACATTCACATAATTTTGTAAAATTACGTGTTCCTTTAAGTGGCCTCATCGATTAAGTGGACACTAATTTCATAAACAGGTCTATCCTTGCGTTTTTAAATTATCAATGCTTATTCAATATGGCAATATCGGAAATTTGATAAATGAGAACATGATTCATATCACTGAATAACACAACATTGTGTTCAATCAATCATAAAACATTTAACGTAATGAAAGGATGACTGAAACTGCTTTTTTCCCGTCATTTAATTACTTATCTGTACATTAAGCAGGTATAATTTTTTGTTATGTTATCACAAACTGCTCAACGTTTTGGTAATACGTAATTCTTACTTTGTGGGTCCTAGGTAGTGTGCGTTGTTAAAGAACTATGACCATTCCGAACCACTGTATGCTGTATGTATACATATCGAAAATAATAATGTCACTTGTCTGCTCTTCTTTCCGGCTCCTATGACGTAACAGGTAAGGCACTATAAGTCTTTATAGAGACCTGGGATTTTCTGACTTAGAAATCAACATTTAAGTGAAGATCCTCCGTGGACAGGTTATTTCCTGTATCTCCGAACCACCAACCTAGACATTCGAATTATGGATACAGTTACGGAGGCAAGTGCCATTTTAAAAAGAAAACAAGTATTATATTCATTTTTTGTGTAAGCCGTCCCTTACAGTCATTACATGTCAATTTGGTCTATTAGTATGAAATTTATGCCAGTAATACACAATAAAATACAGACAAATACATACCCGTATGCCATATCACCTCCAGCAAACTTTACTCTGATAGGGCATGTCCTATCTGTCCGATTATGGCAACCAGCTGTGCGTAGTATAGCATCTTCCCATTTAATTCGCATGAACCTTGCCACAGTTATGAAACTATTAGTAAAATACATTACTTTTTTAATTTTCTGTTTCAAATAATGGCCTTGATTGGTGTAGCGGTTAGGACGCTCGCCTACTACCATAGCGAACTGTGTTCGATCCCAAACGGGGTCGCCCCCAAATTTTCGCAACGTGGGGTTTCGTGCCGGACGATGCCGGTGGAGGCCGGATTTTCTCGGAGGTCTCCGTTTCCCCCTGCCCTTGTATTCCGGCAATGCTCCATGTCACCCTCATCGGCTCTCAAGCCGTCGCTGTTAAGAGCCACCCAGACATCTCCACTCGTTTTTAAATGAAATACTATACCAGCCACTGCAACTACATTACCCATTACCTTAGTTTATTGAGTTTTATTAGTTTGTTGATTATCGCTAATAGCATTCAAAAGTGTTACTCTATTATGGGATTTTCAGGAGTTCACCTGAAGTTATATTTCAAGAGATGCCCTTATCTCTAGTCACACAAAACGCCACCACCGTAACAGAAGATATTCATGACGATAAGTATTCAAAATGGATGTGGGGTGGATTTGAGATAGACGAGACGGATTATCCACCTCTCACTGTCACGGAACATCAAAATCACTTGGCACTCTGTGAAGTGATTCTTATACGAAGTGTGGTAAACCCGGCATTTCTTCTCCCCCAATTGAAATGTATTGCAAAACACCCCATGTTCTGCATAACTGGCAGAATGAAAATGTATCAAGAAGTTCGCACAGGACTGCACTGCATGTGGAGATATAAGTGCGATGAGGCATGAGAGTCCGAGAAACGCCTTTCGTGAATGATATCCTGCAGGCCATGAAGAACCGAAAGGCATCCGTAAAATCTTCTGTTCATAAAACTGCGAATGTTCGTTCTAATGTTGTATATAAGATATATACTATATAAAATATATATACTATGTATAGTATATTTACTATATATAATATTGACTATATATAATAAACACTATATATAATTTATAATATATATATAATATATACTGTATATATTTTATAAACTAAATATAATATATATAGGATATATACTTATAAACTATATACAATATATACTACATATAATATATACTATGTATTATATGTATATTATATATAATATATACTGCATATTATGCACACTATATATTATATATACTATATATTTTATAAATATAATGAATTTTTTTTTACAATATATTCTTTAGTATAATAAATGTAAACGCATATCGAGTAGCATTTGTATCAAGGGTGCGACACTCCGTGATGTTTTTTGTCCATAACGCTTTTGATAGGTTGTTTTATAAAATGAGATAAATTGATTATAGGGATTTTATCGCCTGTGCTCACAGTTAGTATGTATATATGGGTATATGTGTATATATGATGCATATATATATGTATATACATTGTGTATTGGCTACGGTACTTACCTCCCACAAATACTATATTGGTTTGATCCCCGGCGGGGTCACTATTGAATTTTCGTAAGAGAGAAACATGAAAGGCCATGCAGTTGGCCTAAGGGTTTTCTCGAGGTACTCACATTTATCCCACTACTGCATTCGTCTCTTCCACATAATCTCATTTCACACATTTAACGCTAAAAACATTAAGTTTATCGCGTTACTCAAACTTTCCTGTAAATCACTCGTCAGTTCCAACGAATCATGTCTACAGTTTTCATACAAAATACCTAACAGAGTACAGTTTCTTAAAATAACGTTTATACATGTGCTACATCGTATTCAATTTTGTTTAGTGTGAGAGAATACATTTTAGCCTAGATACGCCAAAGAAAGAGGAACTAAAGTGTAATAAATAAATACCCCTTACATAACAGGCATAGTAAGTAATATTGTTCCGACAAATTTCTATCAATTTATGGAGTATAACAAACCGTTTTGTTGAAGCTCAACATAGTGCCGAGTACACAGCTGTTCCAAATTATCATTAACAGATTTATTAGTCAGGGTATATTTTTATAATGGAGTATATTGATAGTGATCATCTTTGAAATTATTTCCGAAAGAATGCTGGTTATGTCCCTATACACCTATCTGTGACGAAAGTGCGACTTCTAATTGTCATGTTACGTTAGCATTGTGACCCGTTTTTTACTGCTAGACTTACTTATTATAAGAATTTTAATGAGTTTATCCAGATATAAATAGTTATTTTTACTACCTAAATTCTGATGTGGCCTATAAAATTGATAGCTTGTTAGACGATTTATTGCTAAAAACACGTAATTGCATTGCAAACAAATGTACGATCAAAAGCTGCAAAAATTACTTAAGGTGTTTTAACCCATATTTTACTGCAAAGATGATTTCGTCATTTCACTTTTATTCATTAAAAGTATTCTGTATTGTTAACCAGTAAATTGCTTTATTTCGTACAGACTGGTCTTTTTATTACAAACAACTGCCACAATATAGTTTATAATTTACCTTACACGCCGGCTTAATTTAGCATGTAAGGCAGGAATGGGTCTAAATGAAAAGGTCTACTAATCAAATCACACCTACAAGGATTTTGAAGAAACTGATTTCCAGTTTAGTGCATTGTAGTTGCGATATTGTGTTACAATCCTGTAGAAGTCATTATAAGCCTTTCTTACTCTATAAGTATCAGTACAGTTGCGATTTCTCCACATGATTTTCTGTAATTATTTTGGCCTGGAGTGGAAATAGTTCCGTGATTGTTTGTCCAGCCATTGTTTGTATGTAAAACTAAATTGATATCTAAATTCCCTCTCCCTTCCCCCTTTACACTCCGTATCATGCAGCTACAAGGCGAGTTTGAGGAAAAAAACAATTTTAAAACTGTATTAAATTACATTACTTTTATTGGCATTACATTGTTTTATGACTAGTCGAATTACGTTTGTTTTGGTGTTCTTATATTTTAAGCCAAACGTTTATATTATACAAGCAAAATATTATACATACTGAAGTATCTTCCTGTGACGGTTGCAGGAGCGGTTTTTTTGCTGCCTCGTCAAATAATCCCAAACATACTTAATGAATTACGCAGTTGAAAAACTGCAAGTACTGTATGCATTCAGAAACTAACAATTATCAAATATGAGTATTTTAGGTGTTAGCTAATGTAAACAAATTATTCCCCAAATGTTTGAAAATACATTTTCAGCATAATTTGAACAAAATCAGGTAATGCTAATAAATATTTAGGAATTAATTATTTTTAATATCACATAAAATGATCTATTATTATCACTCGTTTCCTTGGTATTATACTCGACAACCGTCATTCATAAAGTAATGATACAAAGTGTCCAATAAAAAAATCGAACTCTACTTGTTACATGTTTAAATTACTTTCATGCGTAACAACAAGTGGTGATCGAGCTGCTAGAGCACAAAAGCGAGCTAGATTCCATCACCTGCGAGATCACTTCCGGAATTTCCGTGTGGGGGAATCGTGCTTGGACAATGCTGTTAGTCGACGGTTTACTCGAGGATCTCCCATTTCCTCTACTCTTACGTTCTGGGTGCTGCTCCTAATCCACCTCATTCCATCCCTCATCGATTCTCAAGACCTTAGATGGTAGCCACCCAAACCTCTCAACTAAACAATGTTTGTAAACAGTTCACTTTGCATATGTATATTTTCGCATCAGCTACACACAAGTAACTTAATACAACATATTGTAAATATGCATTTTTGGCTTTGTGTAAAGTACTGACATTTGTAATTTTATGAATCATTATTGTTGCCTTATCTACTTGATTATGTACAGAAAATTGAATCTTGTAGTTTTCAGAATGTGTATTGGTATTTTCTTATGTATTATAAAATACTTTTTTATATATATTTTTTCTTTTGTTTCACTGACAAGTTCTTTACTATGTAAAAATATGCACTCTGAAACATCGATAAATACAATGGAATTCTGTACTCAAATTCCGAAACTTCACAACAACCGCCACGTGACTCGCTCGTCTAAAATTATCAGAACGAAACATATGATGAACCTATTACAAAGCTTCGGTGCTGTCAACAAGCAGCAGAGAAAGGGCGAGGGTGACCTGCCTTCCTAGAACTGGTTTATCCGCAACTAGTTTACATTTAGCAATGTGGTGGTTTCCAGGTAGTTGTTTGGGGACTGTCTTGTGTTGGAGATTTTTATCGCACTTTGGGAAATCCTCACGTTCTAAAGCGAGAGCTGAAACACGGAAGTGAGACAACCGCCGGTTTTACATAAGTGGGACGCTACTCCCTCAGTGTGTAAGGGGGGGGGGGGGTAGGTCCCTTGTGAGGGACCTTGGCTACCCAGACGGTTCTCAGTTAGATTGCGGAGGTAAGGAGAAGTTAACCCCTTCCCCCCTCCTCAACCATCAAAAATATTGAATGCTGCGGAGCAAACATTACTGTACAGGATTCCCAGGGTAGCGCCTGGGAGCTGTTTCCAAAGTTGTGCTATACTCTCCGTTTCCCTTCCTCTACGGGATAAAGGAGAGTGGTGAAGTTAATTGAATGAATCAGCGCGGAATTTTAAAGTTCAGGACTTGTGAAGTACTGTCACGAGCGCTTTGTGAGAGAGCTAGCGACAATATGGTATAAAAAACGGAAGTTATTGGCCAAATGAAATTAAAATATCGATAGAAGTTGCTTTCCCATGACTGGAGTGGCAAGAATTATTATAATTAAAATTAATTATTTGTGTATTGTAGTGGTGAATTTAAGTTGCGCGAGAATTTAATTTCCGTGTAGTTGTTTCAGTATTTTATATAATATCTAGAGAATTGTTGTTAAAAAAAAACGTTAAAATAAGTTAATTTGTGAGTGAATACATGTTTGATTGTACTGTGGCGAGCGACTAAAGGGGTAGTAAGACGGGAGTGAGACAGAGTTATGGGTAACCACTTGTTATAACTCGGCCGAGACAACAAAATATCTCGAAAGAATGCAGTTCTGCGGGTCTGACCGCGAGCGAGAGAGAGAGAGAGAGAGAGAGGGCGAACGAGGGTAAAACCCAGAGAGCCTGTCAGAGGCGAGCAGCTGTGACATGTACACTTACAGTCTGTACTGCATGAAAATCGACAAGGCCAGGCTTGGTTGGTGGTAGTAAATAAACATAGTCTGAAGGAGCGCCTATTTGCTAGTGCGCAAGTAGTTGATCGTTCCAAACGTGTACATATATTTGAGCGCTAGTGTAAATGTAAATAACATTATGGCTTCGTGTAGTAAAAAAGCCCCACTATTCATAGCGAAGGCCGCGAAATAATAGGAAACGTTATTTCATTTTTTGATGAAGGGATGATATCTGGGAAATATACGTATCCAATTGAAAACGCAATAAAGCGAGCAGCAGCTGAAACAGGAAAATCTGAGCCAACAATATGTAAAATACGGAAGGAAACCAATGTAGGAAAACTAACAGGCAAAACACTATGTACGCCTGGGAAGAAACAGAAGAGGAACGCCCGAAAAAATGTGTTAGATTATTTTGATTTGTGTGTAGTTCGACGTACAATCCAAAATTTTTATGCTCATAGGAAAGAAATGCCAACATTAAAAAAGTTACTTTCTGTACTACGAAAAGAAATTAATATCCGCGGAAGCAAGGAAACATTGCGGCAAATCGTAAAGAAGATTAGCTTCCGATTCAAGAAATGCAAAAACAAGAGACTTGCATTAATGGAGAGAACATATACTGTTGCATGGATTGAAAGGTATTTAAGGAAATGGGAAAAAATGATAGTCTGGGGGAGACGAGGTTACCAGTAATTTATGTTCACGAAACGTGGATTCATGCTGCATACACTGTCTGCAAATGTCGGCAAGATCGGCACATGCCAGGTGTGCTGAAGAGCGACACGGCAAGCCAACGATGGATGCTGGTTCGGATGCGGGGTTTGTTCCTGGCGCGTATCTCATCTTTAAGTCTAAAATCAAAAGTGGTGACTACCACGATGATATGAAATTTGCGAATTTTTTCAAAATGGGTATCAGAAAACTGTTACCCAATCTGTCCCGTAGATGCATAATTGTAATGGATAATGCATCCTATCATTGGGTGCAGACAAACAATGCCCCTACAATGACATCATGTAAGGCAGAAATACAAGAATGGCTCAAGTTAAATCACATTGTATATGAGGAAGAGATGACTAAAACATAACTAATCCACATCGTGAAATGTCAACGACCGGCTCCGAATTATTGATTAGACGAACTTCTTAAAGAACATGGCCATGAAGTAGTCAGGCTGCCTCCATATCACTGCAACTTAAATGCCATCGAATATATATATATATATATATATATATATATATATATATATATATATATATATATATATATATATATATGGAATATTGCTAAGTCTCGTGTGGCGAAGAACAACGTTTCGCAAAGAGTCGACCAAATAAAGTCACTGACATATGAAGCCATAAACAGTATTTCTGAAAAAGATTGGAAATCAGCAGTGTTAACATGAGTAGAGAGAAGAAGAGCAGTATTGGAAAAACGATCATTGCATGGAAGAAAAAATGCAGACGATTGTAATTAGTTTAGGTGGTGACAGTGACAGTGACTGTGAAAGCGACAGTAGCCATAATACTGACAGCTTCAGTGACAGTAGTGTACATGGAAATGTAGCCGATGGTGAACTTTCAGGTATCGAAGGACTTGAGTAGACTTAAGCATCTATTACCAATGCTGCGTAACTTTACAGCTCACATTATATCATTAAGTGTTTAGGTAATTTGTGACACATTCCTTTCAAACAGTCTGCATTTCTTCAGTGTACATTTATCGACATGGTCGGATGCCAGGAACACACACCAATGTACCTTCCCGGGAGTCAGAATATACACAACACTTGTTTCGAGGTACGTAGTTATTAACGTGACACTTTGCTAATGATTAGTAAAGTTAACAGTTATAACTGTATTATGTATGGAAAACATGTTATTGCTACTATGGGGTATTTTTTAAAATATTGATCTGGCAATTGTTTAAGTTATTTTTACCCTTACAGTAATGTGGGTATTGTATAATAGGAAAAGGCATAAATGTGAGGAACATGTGTTATAAATATAATTTCTTTGTAAGTGATTTGCAACTATATTTAAATGTATATTCAGTTAACATTATTATGCCAAGCTAGATGGATGTTTGTAATATGTAGATTTATGTAGTGTATGTGCGGAACAAACTGTGCTGGTTGAATTGTATCATGCCGGGGAAACCTCTACAGTTTGTTGTGTAAGCATGTAAACAGCTTTCATCAGTACCAGATTCACAGAAACTACACTGCTCTTTGGAATGCCAATGTACTGCTGATGGTCCTCAGTAGGCTGTCCTGAGTGTACCACTCTCACCATGGGCGTGTCACTCTAGGAGGGGTAGCGCTGCACCTACCCCTTACGGACTGTTTTGTGGTCACGGCCGACTTATAACTGCACGGTACCCGTGGTGGAGACAAACGGAATTTCTCATAGGTCGGAGGTATCCTTTTATCAGTTATTACATTGGTATACGAAATATATAACCATTCTTCCATATAAGTTAGTGGTTATCTATACGTACATCAAAGAATTTCAAACAAATTTTTTGCTGTTCAACACATAAAATGCTGTAAACACAAGTCCACAGGGTATGGCATAGAATTCAGAAGTGTATATAGCCAAAACGACTAGAATGATTAAGAGGAACAATTTAGAGTGAAACCGATTGTTGTGATCAATTGCAGCAGTTTGAATGTTACTACAATGTAAATTGTAATCGTGAGTTTTCAGTAGTAAACATTGTAGTCCCTTGCTCCACAGCCCTCATAACCTTTAAGAGAGTCAAAGTTACTCCCTGCCGTTTACCAACGCTTCCTTGAACTTCTTCACATTGACGTTCGGGGTCACTGGGCAGATATCTCATAGACCCTAACCCAGGACCCCTGGCCGCGCTGGGCGGAAAGCAAGTCCCCACTGATTATGCACTCTGTCACACCTCTGGAAGGACTCTACAGGGTAGGTGGTATCTTATACTACACCGGGTGCTTACTTTATTGTGAACAGCCTATACCTATTAATTTTTGTATATGGCCGAACACATGACCAGGCCCAAAGCCCTTACATTGACTATCTATCCTATATATGTTTTAAAACTGAAATAAAATTATATAATTAATTTATAACAGCTTGCATTTGATTGATTTGATATTGTATCATAGTACCTACATAAACCATTACGATACCGTGCCCCCCCCCCCTCGTCACGAATCAAAAGTCCATGTGTGACGCGTTCTCAGAAAAGGTACCTTAGGGTTAAAAACCATTTTCCGGTTTAGGCTGTTTATGTAGACAATTCTACGGAGAAAATTATGAAACAATTCGCACCTTTCTACCGTTTATACTCTCAGTACGCACCATTCATATCTCGAAAACGATAAATGTCGAATGTTGAACCATTTTGTGGGCCTCCTGAAATACTTGACGGTTTCACCCTAAGGTACCTTTTTCTGAGAACGTGTAACATATATGCTCAAACCACCGTTGAGAGTAGAAAAATAAATTTTGTGATTGACAACAGAGGTAAATCCCTTCCTGAGTTGAATCATATTTTGTTTTATGAGTTATTCGAATTGCTTACGTACAAAGTGGTTCAACACGGTTTTTAACCCAACTGATGGAACAAAAATACTGGTGGCAAAACTTTTTATTAGAAAGAGGCCGTCGATGTGGATCAATAAAGATCTGACTAATGTAATGCAATCATCTTAGTTTAGTGCTTAGACCACTTGCTTTCCAATGTTGTAATTTGGATTCGAGGTCCGGCGAGTCCGTCTACGTCTGGTGCAGACGTTCTCTGTTAGAAAACGTGGCTGGTGTTACCAATGTTGTGACAATATTTATAAACATTTATTTTCATCCATCATTGTATTTCGTTTCCGTTCTTTATCATTACTCTCCATTATCGTAATTAGCCTCTGTACATGGAGGTCCTACAAAAACACTTATTTATTTAGACGACTCAGTTTCGGAGTGAAACAATTTGCATTTTGTGTAGTAATAATTGTATCCGTTTTCAAAGCGCAATATCAATAAAGACAAAAAAATAATAATACAGGGAAAAATATATGTGTAATTTTGTTTCTGGCACTGAAAGGATTCATGAGGATAATGTTGGGCATTGCATGGCCCTTACTTCTGTGCTATTTTTCTTGCCTTTATACATATTATTGTAAAACCTATAGCACTTTACATTTAAAAAATGATTGACCAAAAACCATCTAATATCTGTAACTAGTAAGAAAAACAGCTTTTATTTTTAGTGCAGAGGAAGTTTAAAATTGATCATAGTTTGTCAACTGTTCCAAAAAAAATTGCTTGACTATTTTAGAAATATTATATTGTCAGCCTCTGTATGTATACTTATGGCCATTTAATTTCATAATGTGTGATTTGACTTTGACAAATTTCGCCTTATTATTTGGCGACAAGCTATATTTTAGTGTCCTTTACATATGAAAGCAAAATCAGTGATTTCAATCACTGTCTTAATACGAAATTATTCAACGGTACGACAACATTGCAGTGTCACTCAACCGTCGAACGTTCATAAATAGTTATAAGTAGTGTCTTTCGGAATGTGCCACACAAACTCTCGGTCAATGAAAAAAGTCAAAATAACGTACACCAGATAATAATGTGAACTTTGCACGTCCAAAGTATATGATTTATTAATTGTTGGTTTATTGGAATCATAAACCGTAATTTTTTATGCTAGGACGAAGCCTGGGTAACACTGTTGCCAAAAGAATTATTTGTAGATACCTATATGCAAATGTTTTATTGCAAAAGAGAAAAATTTTACAAGAGAACACACGAGTAATTCTACAAAGGATTCTTTTGGCAAAACGATTTTCAAGAATTTTTTTTCGTAAAGTGTAGATAAAAATTGTTAAAGTGTAATGTAAATGTTGAGATACTGTTTAAGAAGAAATGCGCTATGCATGCTATGAAGTTAATCAAATTTAATTATAACAATTGCTTTTCCCGTTACACGTAAAAACTCAGACATAATTTTTTTTAATTAGTTAGGCAATTACTTCGAGGTGCAAAAGAGTGGAGTATAGTCTCGGAACTTTATTTTATATGTATACGGGTATATTATTTCACATTGATCAGCTATCTTGCCAGCATAATGAACGTTCAATGAAATGTTAATTCAGTCGGGTGGTTAAATGCTTATAGACACCTTTCAGAAGAGAATACCGGCTAATGAGATCACCTTTATGTGTACGCTTCATTCTCCCATAACACACCCCCCCCCCCCCCCAAACCAAATCCTCCAATCCAAAAAACTCGTGAATTCGTGCACCCAATTTCACAAACCTATGTACACTTATCGTACTTAGCAGCAAGGACAGTCGGCTAGTCACCGAATTTCACTCCTCTCGGTACGTTTATGGAACTTAGTAAAGACAGTCGACTCGTTATAATAGGTGTTTTAAAAAATTGGCATTTAAGGTTAATTAATTCTCGGATGTCACATCTCAGAAACAATTCAACCGATTTAAGCTAAATGTTGTTTATTGAAATCGACAGAACTAATACACGCTAAGCATTCAGAAAGGTAACATATCATTATTTGTCCACCATTCTGAAATATAGTATCACTTGGAAAAAGTAATATTTCGCAAAATACGCTGGAAACTATAGTACATACACTTCACCAGTTTCCGCCAAATATGGATAACAAGTAGGCCTATTTATATATACTCGTCCGATTAAAATTGATAAGGTACTTGGGTTCAAAATGGGGGTCATATATAAATATTTTAGTTAAGTTTGCTCTATCTTCCAAACCATTTAAACCAAAATTGTCACATCGTAAGTATGTATTATAAGCAGTAAATATAACGCAACATGGAAAAAGTTATATTTTATATCATATCTCGGAGGTATTGAAACAATTCCCACCAAATTGAGCATAGAAGTCTTTCATTAGTAGGATACCTAACTTTGTTTGTAACTGACGACATCCTTATTTTTTGAAACGACACCGAAACGGTAGGTTAATTTCAATATGAATCGGCAAAACTTCATGGGAGTAATAAACGTTGAAATATTTGACCACTTTTGCTCCAATTTGTGAGGACTGCCTGAGTAAACAAGGAGTAACACACGCTTAGAAAGCTCTCCAACTACTGATCTCTTTCAAATTTGATATACAAGCGTCACTATTCTAGGTCACTCAAACTTATGTTAGTTTATTAGATAAAAAATTTATATTTTTAAATCGCAGCGAAATTTTGCATATTAATTGTACCATTACAGACAGTCCAAAAGATACAAATGATTTTTAAATATTTATGGTAGATACATTAAAAATAGCAGGTTCATTATTTCTCGTCTTACATGCTCTCTCTCTCTCTCTCTCGCCCACCTCTCTTTCTATCTATCTATCTCTCTCTATAGCTATCTAAGTCGTTATACTTTGGCAATAACTAATCATTTGTACTAAATTAACTGATTTTAAAAAAATTGCCTGAAATGTCTACTACAGTTCTCTCTGGAGATAATTAATAAAAATTTTCCAATCTTTGTGCAAATTCTTGTATACACCAAAACTGCTCAACACCGCGATAACTAGACTGGGGAAATCGCAGACACAAAAGTTCTAAAATGTTTCAAAAACCAAAAAAATCAAAACTTAGACACTTCAGATGGATTGACCTCAAATGACCAGAATAACCAGAGAAATCCAACGGGCCAATGGCAAGCTCTAACTCATTCCGAGTAAAAAATTTATCTCCCAGCGCAGCATGGACCAAGTACGTAATATGAAGGTGAGGCAAACTACGCGGCAATTACTGTGACCCCGGTAAAATCGTATATTTTTATTTTAGTGCCTGACTTTATAAGGGTTATGTTATCAGTTTTTTTTGTGACTATGCAACTGTCAAATTTTTGGGGAGATTGGGGTTGCAAGAAGAATTGCAGTTGTATATGGGCAGACCGCTCGTACCACGATGAACCAGATTCCACTCCCTGTGGGGTCAACCAAGATTTGGGTTGAAAAGGGGGGGGGGGGGGGGGGGCTCGTCATTTCATTCCGCTGATTTTCCATGTCTACCTCTCTTCATCATCACCGGCACTTATGGCCTCCGCTTCACTCAGTCGGCTTTATTTTAGATGGTTGAATCTACATTAAAATCATTACTGCAGCATACGTTTGACAATTTCTCATAATAACAAGACGTTACATTTACTTCTAAATACTATTACACAATCAGCGGCCATCTATACTGTAGTAGATTGACCAAAACGCTGTAAGAACGTTTCTTTTTCTATTATAGGCTTGCCAAAATAGCGAAAGCAAATAAGAGGCTGGAGAAGACAGGAAACTCTTCACTTGATGGAAGCGCTACACATCGTTCAGTTCTGCAAAATGAAAGCTGTGAAAAACTGCATTTCACAATAATTCAACTTCCTGAGACTGCGTCAACATCAGCGATGCATGGAGACAGCATAGAAAACGCACTGGAAAACACACCAATCAACCTCGATGCAGCAGCTGAAATAGACTGCTACGAGTATGCATCCGCGCCAATATAACAAACAAATTTAGCCTAAAAAGTCATGATCTTTGTATTGCTAATGAATGATAAATAAAGTTATTATTTTATTTATATACACGCTACTTGTTTGGTACATGTTACTGAACACATAATATTTTTTAATTTTTAAGATATCTATTAGGAACGAAGACCCCCCCCCCCCCGATTGTTGAATACGAGACTCCATTGTCGCAAACAGACCCAGGCCTTAAAATGTTAACTGGTTGGATGTAAGTTGACTTTCGTCACTTCTTGGTGCAATGCTGTCTTCTTGAAAAACAGGTAAAATGTATTTTACAAAAGCTCGCATAATTTCGACAGTTATCTTTTTAAATGCAACAACATTAGCTGGAATTAGATAGCAGTTTCTGTTCATTTAAAAATAAAGTGCCGTAAATAGAATGTTTAAATAATATTTAATAATGATGCTGCAGTACCTGGTACAGTATCTCATTCTGAACATAGCATAGACATTCGAAGCGACAAAGTTGTCAATTTTTTTTTAACATAACTGTCAAAATGTGGTCTAAAATCAGCACGCGATACTTTGTTACCATCCATACCGGTTATTAAAGTTAGTACCAATGCTTCCTTTGGCATGTTATGTCAAAACACATTGCTAAACCAGGAACGCACTAGGAGTATCTTGTTAAGCTTAGTATGTAGCAAACACATTTTACATCATCTACGATAAAGTTTCGATTACTTTTTAAAATCATTTTTAGCATTCGCTTAACATGAATTTGGGTAAAGAAATATTGATAGCATATTTCTGTTTGCTGAATTTTTGTGAGTGCACGAGAAAAAACCAAGACTTGAATTTTTAATGTGACAATTTTTGCTATAAAATCATATTTTGCATTCATTTAGATCTGCACTATAAACCTTGATATCAGTTAGGTTTTCCAAATTTTGGCAGATTTTTATTTTGTGCACCGTTGTGGCTACCGAATAATTTTACTGGACGTAAAAAGCATTGCAGCTATATTAAGAAACCAATGATTTCGAGCTACTAATGTGTTGTACTTAGTATTCTGAATAAGCCAGCACTCTAACATATGAGTTTTGTTTAACTGTCGAAGAAAGAAAATAGTAAATGAAAACATTACAACGTCGTGTACTAATTTAGGTGTCGCTAGTCCATCTTCACTTCACTTCACCCTCGTTGGCGCTGTAGAACTTAACTGTAACCGCCACGAAAATCTCTCACTAACACTTCTGTACTTGCATTATGCTTTATTTTTCTTTGCAGAGCCAAGTAGATTACATAATTGTTCTAAATCATTAGGCATGTAGAATTAAACAAATTGAATAAATATATTATTTCAGCCCTCGGTGTCTTTGACAGCAATCTCATTTTACGTAAATATCGAAATTGAACAAAGCAAATTCATAAATATTTGATTTCATAATCTATCTTGGGGGTTTCTAAAAGAAATCATGAAATCTGTGTAATTAATATAATAAAACCAAATGTATATATAGTTTGAAGTTTTGGAAAATAATTTAAAAACATTTCGCAGAACATAAATACTTACCACTTTCACTCCTCCCTCATCCAAAATCCCCTTTCAACTTTGTTACTTAAAATGGGTACCAAAGTTTCTCTTACATCGCGTTTTATTTGTTACATAGCAAACCTCTCTAAAAGAAGGCTTTCCTAGCAGCACTGGATGTAGTTTTGCCGACGATTTTTGGCACTACATGCAGCTATGTGTCGCTTACTGACAGTATCATGTATTTCCCAACTGGTTGTGAAGTCCATTTCTCGTGATATAAAAAGGTTATTGGTATTGAAAACCTGAAATTCTGAGGGATATTCACTAAAAACTTTTGCTCATTTCAGAAATTATATCCATACAACTTTGGTTATACTATGTTCGCCCTTCAAATAACAGTACTCTCAACAAAAGTTACTGTTATGTTTGCGGCATATTAAGCGAGGCCAGGCAAGGCTGAAATGCGGCCAACGGTTGTTTTATTGACTATAATTGAAGATAACACGGACAGTGGCGCAACGGCAGAAAGTACAGCGTTCTACAGATGCTAGCAGAAAATTTGGGTCTGCTGTCACCGTGAGGTTGCAGCAACTCCTTCAGCAATTACGTCAGTAACTCCGCCCAGGCGGCTAGGGAGAGCCAATGGGAGCTGAGGATTTTGGTGATGGTGGGTGTGGACGAGAAGTGTGGAGGTCAGCACAGCAGTGTGACAGTGTGTCAGTCGACTGCGGTCCACCGAGGTCAGCGGTCTCCGAGCGTTGATTGGGGGGGGGGGGGGGTCTCTATCAGCTAGGGTGAGAAGCTAGTCCGAACCGCTAACCTTATACCTCTTACATATATGCATGATTATCCTTAAGAAAACCCCCTTCTAACCACATCACAATGGTTTATACTGTTACTTTAAATTCAATAAAGGTTATTTATATTTCTTAATTCGAGATTATTTTATAGACCTTTAATTTCACATCCTGACCAATCCTTACTGTGCTTATACGAATATATACACTTAGGATGTATATAACACTACTAATTCTTACAAGGTTGTTCTAGTCTGTACCCGCCAGGTTACAATCTCAAAAAAAAAAAAAAAAAAAATTCATTTTCGAAAACTCTGCATTGCGAATGGTTATTATATACTGGGAAGACTACGTTGTTAACACATTGTTAACCAAACACTGATATACTTAAAAATTGCCATTAGTATGTTTTTCGCTACGTAATTCAAAATCTGACCAATATTGTTTATGCTAATTGAAAATACGATTCCTGTGCAGAACACTGTAATTTCAAAAGTGTATATAAACAATTTGTTTGGTCTGTAACATCAAAAAATTTAATTTTGGTTAAGCATGCTTTACATAATGTGACTTGACTGTGATGCCTCTATATTATTTCAAGACATATGCAATATATAATGCGAAGCAGTTAACATAATGTATTATGCACAATTAGAGTGTTCTTTGTATGGGATCTTTTTTACTGTTATCTCACCATCAGTCAGAACATTGCAATATGTTTTAACATTTTATCAAGGGCATTTTTTAAAGATTATTCCATGTATCGAGAGTAGAAGAAAATAAGGCATACGGAGACAGGATTTGGGATTAGGAGGTGGTGCTGACCGACCACCATTTTGTCTCTTTCTGCCGTAATGCTTGCTGCCATTATCTTGTTTCAGGCCAACATCATGTTTCTGGCCATCATCTTGTTTTCAGCCATCAACTTGTTTCCGGTCATCATCTTGTTTCTGGTTTTGGATTTTATTTTATCATGATATATCATTCCACCTTAATGCTGACATCTTGGATTTAAATTTCTTAGTCATTTTCGTCCCACTCCATGCTCTATCATTCAACCTTGATGTCAACCATCTTGGATTTTACTTTATCACGTTCTATCATTCCATCTGATGTCCACCATCTTGCATTTTATTTCATTATGCTTTTCATTCCTTCACACCTTATTCACCTTCACTCCATCCCGCCATATTTAATTCCATTCCCCCATGCTCTACATTCCTTTTCACCTTAGTTGCTTTCTCTCCATCCCACCATCTTGGATTTTATTTTATCATTCTCTATCAGTCCTTTTCTATTTAGTCGCACCTGCTCAACCCTACCACCTGGGATTTTATTTTATAATGTTCTTTCATTCCTTCTCTCCTTGATCGCATTCGGTCCACCCTGCCATTTTCACATCATGCTCTGTCGTGCCATGTCAGTCATCTTATGATCATGCTCTGTCATTCCTTTTCACCTCAGTCGCATTAACTACATCTTAGTCGCCTTGCTCCACCCATCATTATGAATTTCGTCTACTGTGGGTAGCTATCTTTGTTGGAGTTGTAAATTTTGTGTGTAGATGCACATGGAAATGGATTCTTGGGTCCAGGGAAATTAAGTTCTTGCCTGGTGAAATTATATGAGTAGGTGATTACATTACACATGGTAGCCTGTGGTTATATTAATAAATAGTTTTTCAAAATTAAACCATGCAAGAATACTTAGGGATATTAGCAAGAATATCAGGAATAAATAGAACTATCAAAAACGCACTTCCAGAGCAATCACACTGATCATACCATTTACAGCAAAAAATTCATCAATCCCGTGACTGGTGGCGATGATCTAGAATAAATGACCATTGATGCAGACATAACCCATGGACCTGTAGTGGAGAGCAGAGGAGTTGTGAAGAATGGGGGCAGAGACATTATGAAGAAAACCAAGAAATTTAAGAACACTGCCAACCTATTTTCTGACAACCCCAATGACTTGGTTGATAGACCAAAAGTTCTAATGCCATTGCAAATAGCCGGATATTTCCCATTTTATGTAACTCCAGTAAATTTTGACATTTCTCGAAAATAAGTGCAACAACGATGTATAATTCTGCTACAGCTGTTCTGTTGGAGAACAAAATGATCTTTCCAATGGTAGGTATTTAAAGACTAACAACTTCAGTACTTAGGCTACTATAGCTGGTTGTAATTCCCAACTGTTTTATTTTTGTTGTGACCACAAATACTAGTCAGGGTTGTTTATTTTATTGGTGGGGTACTCTAGTTTAATTTATTTTGGAAGATGTGATTGTTTTGCGGTTCTTCTTATGAGAGAGTGACGATTGGTACTTACATTGTTTTAAATACACAGTGGAAAAGATTTGTTCGTGAGGAAATAACATTCAGTTTACTATACCGTGGCTCAAGTTCTAACTTTATCGAAAGAACTAAATGCTCTAAATGTGTCGCTGTTCGTATCGATGCGAGAAATATTCAACACATAAAAATTGTTGCATTTTTTAATACGATGAACCACACTAGAGTACTTTTATTCCATATATATTTGAAAACTTTTTACAATAAAAAACGCAATAAATACACCACTGTAAACACCGATTTGCGAAATGCACAATATAAACATATTAAATTAATTTTTCCAAATAAAATTTCGTTAGTTTCAATAAAATTAATTAGGTTAATGCAAGATTTTTTAAAAGGCCTAATACATTTCAAATACTCTAACAAACAATTAAGATAACATTATTTACATAAAACACAAATTAAATGTTCACTTCGTAATTCCTAAATAAGTGGCGAAACTTGGATGATTTATTCACTAAAAATCACTTTAATCGGCAACTGAAACGAAATAATTTAATTGCTGTCATTAATTTAATAAACACTTGAGCTGTTTCTTGAAACAAACAAATTTACACTTCACAACATAAATACTTTTTCTCTCGCGCTTGCAGATGTTCAAAGAAAATGGCGGACTACAATAAACAATTTTTTTTTTGAAAGCAGCAGACTCGTGTCGATAATCCATTTCACTGGGAAGACTTTTCTTTAAGGCCACTGGTGCCTGAAAGCAGTATATTTATATAATTTTTGTCTTAATTTGTTTCACAGCGGATTTTCCAAAATTTTTGGCTTGCCAAAATGTAATTAATATTTATCACCTTCTTACGTGTTAGATATTCACTGTCATCATAATTCTCGGAGCACTGATGTAAGAAAAGAAAATAAAAGTTCTTTCTTTACTTTCATCAGATGCCTGATGCTATTTTTTAATGTTTGAAAGAATAGGCCATAGTCTCGTGGATAGCCTTAACTGCCGCAGAAATGATAATTTTCTTGTTACAGTGGCGAAGAAAGGAATCCGTATTTTGTATTTACGGAGTTAACTCCGTTTTTCGTCATTACGGATTGCTTTTCCGTATATACACTGTACATTTACGTAAAACATTCCCTAAATATACGGGAACTTTTAACAGTGTAGATCTAACTAAAGAATAATAAAGAAGCAATAAAGATTCAGCTGCTGAAACAGAGTAGGTAGTACATTTAATTAAACCTAAAGTACGACTAATATTACTAATAAGACTATCAACAAGGCAAAGAAAATATAGTTTTGAGTCTAGAATCACACAATGATCAAGAATATAATGTACTCTTTTGATTACAAGATTATTAACAGAATATTTATATAAAGGATCAGATATTCTAGTAATTGAAATATATATGGTTTTGTTTAGATTTAATAACACTGCATTATTGGTACACCAATAATGATAGCAAAAATGTCTTCTTGTAAAATTACACAATCATTTGTATCTTTAATATTTAGTAGGTCTTCAAGTCATCAGCATAAAGAAGAGTTCGTGAATAAGCTATAACAATTAGAATATAATGTATGACAATATTAAAGGGCAATGATGATATTGTTCCACCTTGTGGAACACCACAAGATACATTGTATGGAGAATAAAGCGGAGTTTCTATTTTCCCAATAAACCTTCTGTCAGAAAAATTATTGGAAAATCAATTAACATATGTGTTATCTAAACCTATAGCTTGTAATTCTTCCAATATAACTGAGTGTTGACAAGTATCAAAAAAAAATTTTACATCCAAATATACAACATCAGTTTGGTTTCTAGATGTTACATCTCCGTATAGAACATTAACGAAATTTGAAAAATGTATTAGTTGTAGTTTTACCTATTTTAAAACCATGTTGGCTATCTGATATTAGGTTTTTTGTATGAATATTTAAATGTCTATGAATTGAATTCCTAAATATGTATGAAAAACTACATAAAAGAGATATAGGTCTATAATTATTTACATAATATTTATTCCCTTTCTTAAAAATTGGAACCACTATTACCTTTTACCGTAAACTTGTATATGCGCAACAAGAAAGACTAAAATTAAAAATATGTGTTAGTAGTGGAAGAGAAGAATTGGCACAATCATTTATGATGAAATTATGAATATCATCAATGCCAGTAGCCTTACTGCTTTGAAGCCTTATTATTTCCCAAAGAACCAAACCTATTGTAATCGCAAGGGTTGATAGATGTAAATAGTTTCCATAAAATTTACATTGAGAATTGTTATTATGTGTCGTCTGCACATACACATCTGCAAAATTTTTATCAAAAGTATTGGAAAGCGCTTCAAGATCTTAAATCATTTTACTATTAGATGACAAGATTATGTTTTCGCTATAACCTTTTTTCATAATCTTAACATTTTTCCAAAATTTAGTAGAATTTTTTTTCAAATTGTCATTCATGTTAGATTACCATTATTTATCTATTTTAATTTTTTCTTTCACAGCTCTCCTGTACTCAAAGGAGCAATAATGATTCTATTCAGATTTAATTATTTTGTATAATCGAAATATATGTTCTTTCATTTGTTAAAGTTTAATTACATATTTTGAAAACCATACAGGATATTTACTTTTAGCACTTTTCACCTATGGAATAAACTGATTTATTAATAATTGAGAGATTCTAGTAAGGTAATGTACCATTTGATCTACATCTTGCATATAATAAATGGGAATCCAATCAAAATCATTTAAGGCTAAAAATAATGATAATCAACTTTTTCATAATTCCTATTATAAGAAGTAAGTACTATTACTTACTTAATAATCTGCAAAATCAACTTTACAGTTACCAAGTAATGCAGTATGATATACATCTTCCCCGACAATAGGGTCCACGGGTTTGCAACATTTATATAAAATATTAGAAATCACCAATTCAAGTATTTCGGAGAATGGCTTTGTGAAATTAAACTATTTCAGATTAAGGGAACCGATTTTGTTGTAAAATAATTTGCCATTTTTGTTTATTGTAATATTGAACAATATTCAGAATATGAAAAACATTCGAATCAATACCAGGTATATTGAAATCGGCAACGATAATTATTTGATAATCATAATCAGAAAATTTAAATTCTAGAAAATTAAAATAATAATTAACATCATTAAAAGACAATTGTGGATATATATATATATATATTCGAATAAAATTATAATTTGTTAATAAACGTTATAAATCAAACTTTATAAAACCTTTTTCTTTATATTTTATATTACTATCGCCTAAGAATGAACCTACAGCTATGTTGAATGGTGTCCTGCTTGTTATATATCTATACATATTTGGTAAACTGCAAGTATTTGTGGTGAACATACATGGAGTATGGTTATGTACAAATATTCCTGGGAGATGAAGTTTATTGTAAGCTACGAGGTTATAAGAATTTAACTATAGGCACATATACGCTCAGTATACCTAACGGCACGTATTTCTGAGATATTTGAACACCATTTACGAAATAAAATACGAGAACTTAAATGAAATAATCCATTTTCGAATTATGAGTAATCTGTGAACGAAAGGAGGAAAGACTATGTGACTAATTTCACTGAAATTCATATTAACTGGACTGATTATTGCGAGCTACTTGGAGTACAAATAAAAAACATTATCGTTAGCTTTTTTTTCGCTCCTGGACACCTAAGGTTGGTTAAAGTGATTAACTTTGCCTACAGAATATGTATATACAAGTAGCTAGCTCCAAGTCCTCAGTAAAAGCTCCAATGATATTCAGTCTTGGCAGGAATCACATTGCTAGTAGTCTGGGTG
This sequence comes from Dryococelus australis, assembly GCA_029891345.1. NCBI lineage: Eukaryota > Metazoa > Arthropoda > Insecta > Phasmatodea > Phasmatidae > Dryococelus > Dryococelus australis. Next base: position 167,799,553 of record CM057009.1, on the reverse strand, counting down.
TATGAGTTCGTATCTGCTTGAAAATGAAGCAAGTCACTGATCACGTGTAACAGAGTGAGGAAAATATGTCTATACACATAGCTTCATCGAATATCCTATCATTAGATGAAAAAAATACACTGTTGATTTTTTGACAAAGCTTGTAATATCTAATGGCGTGTAAAGAGTAAATGTTAAAAAGGACTGACCTGAAAACTTCTACGATGTGATGGGCAGGGTATGTTATTTACTAGAAGCAATAATTTGAATTTGCTTTAAAAAGAATGTAAAGGTAGTGTCACATCATCTCGATGGTATGATTGGAATGATTTTGGTAAATGGTGGTTGGTAAGTTTTCAGTATTATTGGTAGAAATGTTCTCATGATATGTTCATGTATTTTTGTATGATTTGTCTATGCAGCTAGTATGAAATTATAGTATGATCGATAAATATTTGGTCATGAATATTTTCTTAGGAATGGCTAGTGGATATGCTCTTGCAGTATAGTCTGTAGGCATTGCCACATAGAATGACCTACTCATATGGTCTGCCAGTATTGTTGGTCGGAATTATTGGTTGAGATATTTTGGTTCGAGGGTTGGTAGGGCTTGCCTGTATGGATAGTTAAATGGTTTTCTGATTTTTTATGATGGTAAGTTCTTTAGAAAGGGATGGTATGGTCTGTCCAAATGGGATGTGTTGTGCTATGGTCTGTGAGTATTGATGGTTGGAATGTTTTGGCTGGATAATTTGATTTGCTGGTCTGATGGTATAACTTATACGACATTTTGGTATGGTTGGTATGTTGGTGATGCTATTCTGTATGGAGAAATTTCATGATATATCTATTTGACTAGTATGATATGATGAAATGGTATATCAGAATAATTCGCTGGAATATTTCATAGGAATATATCTAGATATTATTTTTACAGCTGGTATGATGAAGTATTTGACAAAATGTTTTGTTTGATATAGATTTTATGGTCTGGTTGGGATTATAGGTGGTGACTGATGTTATGATCTCTCCAAGTATCCTGCATGGCATTATGTTACATTTTTAGGTTATTTTTGGTCAAAATATTTTGTACTAATAGATACGGTTTGTTTCTTGACACAAGTTATGTTATGGCATATAATAATATATGATAGTTGAAACATTTTTCGTCGAGTACGTGGTAGGGTCTGGCTATATGGTTGGATAATATTAGTATTATTAATTATGGTACGAGAGAATGGTGGTCAGCAT